>CM023096.1:14334173-14945090 GCA_013103745.1 Gardenia jasminoides
AATTAATGATGTGATGAAGAAACCACCGTAAGGTCTCCTTTTGGGCAGATTATGAGTTGGAGTTGACTACAAATGGTTTGGTGATGTGCTGATATTTGACTCCACTTACAATATCAACGAAAATTCATAAGCCACTTGTTGTCTTTTCTGAGTTAACAATCATTTTAGCATCGTTGTATTTGAACGGCCTTGGAAGGGTGAAACTATTGAAGATTATGTGTGCTGCTTAACACGCTAACCTAAGCAATGGAAGGTAAAGACCAAAGGTCGTGATCACGATGGAGACAAAGCAATGAAAAAGGCCATATTAATGGAGCCTGTGATGTCCGCGATCGACTATGCACTGGTAACTTAATGAAAAATGCAGATACTTATGCCAAGTCAAATGTGTTCAAATCAATGTTTGCTTGGATGATGAAGCTACCCCATTGAGGAAGGACTTGGGGGGAGGAGTGGTTTGCAGTAGGTTATTGTGAACTCTGTGGAAATAAATGGGTGGATAAGATATTCCAAATGAGGTCATTATGGGCCGAGTCTTTGCTTCGAGACAATTAGGTGTGAGCAGATGAATGCATTCATTAAGCAGCACTTGAAGAAAACAATGAGTTTGTACGAGGCATTCACAAATCATGAGTTAGCTCTTACCCATTTGAGACATACCGCACGGAAGGCGCTCATGAGACAGAAGATACCATGCTTGTCTTAGCAACTGAACCTGCTAAGTCTCGAGAAGCATGCATCAGTTGTATACTCTAAATATATTCTTTTCGGGTCAAGAAGCACTTAAAGAGACAAGGCCTTTAATGATTGCTTTAAACATAAGAAAAGCCAACATCTGTGTATTTTCTAAAGTATGCGGATGATCAAAATGGAATGTGGAGCTCAATAGGAGAACCCAATCTTTGACGCGTTCGTAAGAAAATGGAATGAAAGGGCTTCCTTGTGCACATATATTCCTTGTAATAGTAATGGAAAACATGCGAAAGCAAAACCAGAAACATGCATTTTGAAAAGATGGACCTGTAAGGTAGAGAGGATGTGCAAAATGAGGTTGTTGAAGGAAGGCAAAAGGTATATGCTGTTGGTGCAAACCGCAAGATATGGAACTTTAACATCGATTTGTAAGGAGATGTGTTTTACTTATCTCACATTGATGATGGATTTGCTCATGTAATGAAGTTGTTGCAAATGAGACCAATACTTGGCGGAGAGCTTGGGTTGAATGTGGATTCGATCATGGAACAGATGGTACATCAACCTTGGCCTCGGATCAAGCTCGGCAGCCGTGAGAAGTGCGTGTCGGGATCCCAAGAGGACAAGAGCTATGGGTGATTGTATTTACAATAGTAAGACCAAAGTCGCTAAGTGTGGAAATTGTGGGTCGTCTGAATATAACAATAACAATACCTTGTTGTTATTTAGTATTAGTAGCAAGATAATGTGTTTAATCCAAATAGTGTCTTGCAATTACAGGCTCACATGGGCATAACAAGAGAACATGTCCTCATACCTCTCATTGTCCACCCCGTGGGAGACAAGGATAGGTGGATGGATTTGGAACTCAAAATCAAGTGGGGAGTTCATAGTGCAGTGACAACATTAGCCTATCCGGATCATGTTGGAACATTGTCATATGGCGCTTATCATGGATTCCATTACCAAACAGCCACGGAAATGGGAAATTCAAATGCCGATTGGTTTTGAAGCAAGCAGTAGTCAAAATGTGAATCTAAGTCATTTTGAAAATGCAATTGCATTTTTCCCATTAAGTATTGTTAGTAAATAATATTAGCTAAACATTTTAAGAATTTGTTAACTTTGTGGTCCTTGAATGGGACCTAATGGAACCAGTTCAAACAATATTAGTGTTTATCCCAAGCTACCACAATATACCCAAACAGTTATTCAAGTCATTTGGGAGATTATAATCATTTGGGCTTATATAAGGTGTGAAAATCCTGAAAAGGATTATGTCCTTCCAAATTTCTAAGCCCGACTACCAAATATTTATTTTCACATTTGTAATTTGTACCCAAACATTTTTCTTTATTATGAAATATCCATCCTTTCCCGCTTTTGTTTAGTGCTCTAAGTCAAAATTTCGTTTGATTTGATGTAAATTTTAAGTTTCCGCTCCTCGCATTCCGCTTTCCTTCGCCTTTATCCTACAATTTTGTGTTTTCTAAGAAAATTTGCTCTTCCCTCTGTTTCCCGCTACTTGACTCCATTGACTATCATATTAGGGTCCTTAGCAAATTTAGTTTTGCCCTTATGATTTTCCCCTACTCTCACACACACACACTCTCTCTCTATCACTCTCTCCAAAATACGAATCGACAACGCATAAATGTTTTCTACCCCTTCCATTTCGATTTGGATGTTCAGTTGAATGGCCATAAGGAATTTGCTCATGGAAAGAGTGTGTGACATCAAAATTATGGAAAAGTCAGAGAAGAACTTGGGCAAATACTACTATGCCTATCCCTAAAGATTCGTAAAGTTGAAGTCATCCCATAAAACTCTAATTGTGTCCTCCTACGGTAAATTCATAATTTTGTTTTCCCAATAAATTTACATATTCTATTTCACTTTCATTGATCTACATATGGAATTTCTGTATCCCACAAAATGTTCAATTCCGTGGGGGTGCGATGTTTATGTTATGGCTACATAAAATGCAAATAGACAATCCGCTGCATAGCCAACCACGCAAGTTCTTTTTAAACCTCAATGCCCAATGATGTAGGCTTTGGCCTCGTTGCTGTAGAGGTTGAGTTGGATCATTTACGAGTTGATTTGGGACATTTGAAGGTCGAATTAAGTGAAGTTAAGGAGTCATTATGAAAGGTGCGGGCCGGAGTCGTGGTTGGCATTGATAATTTCCGTTGTTGTTCTGCGAAGATGTAGTCTACCAAATACTTGGAGAAGTCACGAAGACAGCTTGAATAATACCGTTGATATGGATTTATTAGCTGTAATGTTTTTTCCCTTTTATGGATATATGATTAAGGGAGAAAATATCTAGCATTTCTCCTCGGATATGACTTTTATCTGCTATCTGTATGAAAGCCTGTATACTAATTCCTTGTTTGGAAGATGATGATGATGGTGATATTGCTACCGCAATTTTCAAGTAATATTGCTAATTTGTATGAATCCCTATATGTGAATCCCCATGTTAATTACTGTGGTTGTCATCAAGCACAACTACATACTCAATATGGCTGCTATATTTTGTGTTTGTGTCTTCATTGCACTAGTACAAGGCCTATTTTTTTGGTAGTCATTATTGACTGACTATATTTTGTGGGACAATAGAGTGCTCTTCAAATGAAAGTGATATGTCAATTGGAGAGTATGTGGGCTACAGAGTAAAGGTTTTGTGGGCAATGGATAAAAGGTTAGTATTATTTTCATTAACAATTATGTTTGTTACAATTCTTGGTCTTGATGTCGTGTAAAATATAACCGCGTGCTCAAGCCGTAATCTTGTTTCCCATTTTTTCAATTCTTTTATAGTATTTTTGAGTTGTTTGATTTATGATTGTCTTTTCTATTAACATTTCATTGTAAATAAATATGATCATATACTAAGGTTGTATCAATTGCTGAAAAGCATTATTGAGTCCCTCATATTTCGTTTTTGGCTTCCAATGGGCTCTTGCACTTAAAGTGGCTTCTTTTGTTAAAAATAATTCACGTATTCATGTCAGATTATCTTCGAACATATATTGATCTTTATGGTCATACAGAAGCAAACAAATGTGACTAGCTTTGGGAATATTTTGGGAGATGGTGATACACTGTTTGTGTGTGAAGTTGCTCACGGACTAACAGAGGACAAAGTTGCTGCTTTCTCAGCAGACAAATGTGAAAGGCTTGGGAATATTTGGGGGCTGTTGATACACTGTTGGGTAAGTTGCTCATGGACTCACTTCCACACTTTGTTGTTGTTTTCTCAGTCACTACATATTCATGTCCTGGTTGCTTAAGAAATGCAAGATATCCTCAAAGTTTTGTTTAGTCTCACCTTGATGGATAGGTAGGATATGGAAAATGTTCCAGCAACCAAGGCACGCGGTAAGAGGGTTGGAAAAAAATTGGTTCTGGACAGCTTCACGGATCGCCAAGGCATGGTGTGGTATGGTCGTCGCCGGACTCCACTCCAGCTACCAATAGATGTGCATGACCCACTTGGAGAAGTAGGCCATGTGCTTGTATCGCATACGACCACAAAGCTCCCGGCAAATGCAGAAGTTAATTCCCCAATATCAACATTTGACACCCTTTTTCAAAGGAGGTGTGAGGTTGAAGTCTTGAGTAAATGGCATGGATTACATGTTCCTAAGCCCCATTTCATTAGGCAAAAGAGGGACTTGGAATCTAAAATTGTTTCTGTGGAATGCCTGGAGAAGGAAATTGTCCAAATGGAATGCCGCCTAGATCGATACCACAAACTGGAGAAGAACAAAACCATAGCTGACATAGAAATGAGGTTTCGATTTGATGAGTCAGTCGGGGAGGGGAGGACCCAACGCTAATTTTAGACCTAGACATGAGTGATGAATGCTCAAGTGATGGTGATTTTGTGAAGTACCGCCGAAGTTCACTTCTTCAATGGGACAACAATTTGCTGCATCAAGCAGTTACTAATTGTGTGACATAAGCATTCTTCTTTCAAGTAATACAACCTGGTTTCTTCATGTAATAGCATAAGTTTCCTTCATTCTACTTGCATGTGTATGTCTTAGTGCACCAGCTTGATTTACCAGTTCATATGGCTGTTTTGTTTCCACCAATTACATATGATTATTTGTGGGTTCCGTGGTATTTTTATCCAGGTATGGAAGGGGCTTGTACTTTACTTCATAGTGTCTTACAATTTTCCTTGCAAACCGCTTTCCCTTTGTAACCCAGTACACAGTGCAACATGGACCCTTTTATCTAGCACAATTGCTTAAGGAAGTGATAATTCTTGTGGTGTGCAATCCCTTTTCTCTCGGTCTCTTAGTGTTCAATATTTTGTAACAGTCAATGTATCTCTTGGAACCAAATCAATTAGATAAATTCATGCAGTGAAAAAGCTGAATTGTGAGTTTCTTCATTCCCCCAAAATTTCTTTCCTTGCTCTTTAAAAGCATTCACTTTATCTCCGTCACCTTCAAATTGCAGCTGCTCTTTAGTTCAAATCCTGAGAAAATCTGCAATATGTAACAGTAATGTTCTGGGGCTTGAGCTTGGGAGAGGGGTATGTTAACACTGTTGTCAATGTGGTCATCACTCAAAAAGCTTGATCTTCACAACACAAGGCCACCATATACTATGAAAATAAATATGATCACATTAGCCAACCATGACACTAATCTAAGTCAAAATAGTAGTCCATATTCGGGAATATGGATGTACACAAGCAATCTTAACCTAAGCAAAACTGGTTAGGGAGGACAAAAGTACTAATATCCCAGAACTTGGTTGCACATTGTCCATCCAAAAAAAAAAATCGTAATAGTGCAACATCAACAAAAATTGTTTTCAAGACTTGGTCAAAGATCTACACCACACCCTTCGAATCCCATCATGCCCATTACTCGCAAGCTTCGTCCCTTTAGCACATTCCCATCGTCTAAAAACAATTTAACAGCCATTTTCTCACGCTGCACATCCGAATCGAACTGCAACATCAAAGTACATGTATTAAAATTCAAAAATATGCATGCATGTGCTGATCTTATTTTGTGGTAATTTGAATTCCCCAATGGGTCGGATACCTGTACATTCATTGTTTGTCCTATGAACTGACATTGTTCCATTTACTTGAGTACATACATCTCACAATCGCATCTACCATTTGTGGCCCAATACCATCAATCAATAATGCATTGTAAGTTGACTAAGCTAGCAAAATTTATAACCAATTTCTCCAAAAAAAAAAACTCACAAATTCGTTGTCAGGCACCACTCAGAGCATCAATGACAAAATCAAGAAAATGCTGTGAAGTTTCCTCCCAACCAAACCAACATATAATGCCATTTGAAGTCTACCCCACCCTGCAAACAAATTGATTGAAATTACTACTAAACCCAAATTCTGCAGTAGCCTTGTTAATTTCACATGAAAATGTATACTTACTAGTTTTCTTGCCATTGATGACCTCAAGTTGTTCTCCAAATCGATGTAGTTGGGAGTGAGTCAAGATACACGATTGAAGAAGAAATTTGACTACCGCCAATGGTTTTTTCCCAATTAAATGGGATGCATATATTCTCACACTCATCAATAGGCCCTCAAATCTATCTTCCTTCAAGAATGCTCTATACAAAATATCATCAGATTTTTTCAAATCTAGTGCTACAACCTGCCATTACGGGGTGGTCACCATAAGTACTTAATCATGCTATCTATCATAACCATTTTCACATTAAATCTAGACACTAACCGCAAAATCAACTGGTAGATACCACATGAGATAGCTCCTATTGACTGCCTCTTTCCTAGCTCTTCGTGTCAGCAATGCCGCATAGCATGAAATCACTTGCAAGGACTCAAATCTGCCTTCTGCCTATCAGTTGTTATGATACAAAATAATTTGATGTAACTTCAATTGAAAAACAAGCATGTTTACTTCATATTTTCATTGTACCTCAGAACTTAACCACCCTCCTGGAAGTAGCATCTGCATGGCCTCCCTCGATGCTGTGTGGAACATGATGTGCACAAGGTTGGAACTATAATTCAATGACAACCAATTACATGCTTACTACTATTTCAGACAGACATATCAAACAATGTAGACATGAATGTTGGCAGGGAAATGGCTTCAGAATTCTCACCTAAGGGGCAACGTGTCATCAACAACATACTTGAATATTCTGCTTAGTTGGCTGGCTTTGGACTGGATGGATTTGTCCAGAATTTCCTTTGACATTCCCCCGAGATACTTTTTCTATCAATCATAAAATGGAATTCTTCTCTAAGGTCACACATTGAAAAGATAAAATTACCTTGCAATTGAATGGAAAAATGTCTTCATGCATACCTAGTTATGTATGTCCTTGCCCATCTTCATCTTCTTTCCAACCATGGTCCTGATTTCAAAGGGACTTAGTCCGTGGCACATTAGTTCACTCTTACCTCTCTTTCTTTTACATTTTGATGTCCCAACTACACTATTACAGCATGACATAGCTGCAGCTATTGCAAATGCTGTATTAACACCATCACCCTTTCCTGTTTTACTAGTCTTCTGCTTCCATTGGGCTGACTTTACCTCTACCACTTCATTCTCTTTGCTATCAAATTCCAGGCTTCTCCGGGATGGGGATAGCAAATTGTCCACATCGTAGATTTCCTCACACAGCATATCATACCCTTCCCCTAACTTTGGTGGTGTTATTGGGTTACGACCATCAGCCATGTTTCCTACTTCCATGAATCGATTCTTACTCTCAATCCCTATGGCTGCCTTAATTCTGTCCCATACTTTATCACCCAACTCCACTGATTTTTTTGGGTGTTATTGGACTCCTAGAACATGTCATTTTAGAGGCCCTCATCGTGCCAACTCCACTTTCCATCACATTTGTTGCCTCTCTATTAACCACACACTCTTTTTCCTCATTTAAAGCAACTAGAATGCTTAATAGGATGCTATAATTAGCCTCTACCTTCATCTCTAGCTTAAGCATCCTAACTTCCAAAGCCGATTGCTGATCTCCTACTTTAATCATGGCCTCCTAAATGCCTTGCAATGCATCCTTAGTGAGGAGGTCTAAGCCATCTTCTTGAATTTGTTCCCCATTGTTTAGCCTTCGGTCCACTTCTTTTTCCTCAACTACAACATCAATCTGCAACCAAATACATGATTGAATAGACTTAGCCTCAAGATTAATATATGCCTCATGCAATTATTTGTTATGAACTCATACATCATTGCCAACAAATATTCCAGCAGCTGAGTTCTATTACTCTAAATTTGAAATCAGTTTCCCCCCATGAGCAAATCCGTGGCATTGGTCTCATGCTCATTGGAACACTTTTGCATCTTTTCAAATACACATACTCCAAGTAGAATATCAGCAATGATACATTTGTGCCAATTAAGTAACTAAACTGTTAATGCAAATTGGGAAAAATTAAACACCCACACACTTAGCTTACCATCAACAAAACCATGCAGCCCCTAACTTCCGGAAATGGTTTCTCAACTCTATTTGCTATGCCATTGGCCAGCTCATCCAGAACATACTTGGACCAGTTTATCATTTTCCAATAGCTCCACCTTTGCTACCACAGGAATTAGAGTCCTACTTATTCCATAGCCTATGGGTGGTGCTAGTAATCTACCTAGTAAATATAGCACAATTTTCACTTTAAACTCTACACCACTACTATCCAACTGCTGGATGCTCCTTCCGAGGTTAACCAAACCTACCTGGGTTCCTACGACATCTATATTTAGCTCCCTCTCAGTTTTCTGGTCAACTCCATATGCGCTTACCATCAGTTCCATTCCATAACTTTTAAGCCCTAGAATGTTCTCCACATCCCGGGGAGTTACCTGGAGATTGTGTCCATGCACATTTAGTGTTTTTTTCATTGAATCAAACCTCTCAACGAGCCATGGCATGAGATCCAAGTTTATCTCAAACCGATTCAACTGCAATATCGAACCGAATCCTATGCTTCTCACAGCCATCACCTGGTCATCATTTAGTCCATCCAGCACCTCCCACACCATGTATGTCGAAGAACTAGTGCTGTATATTACCTACTCAAGAAAGTTAGTGAAAATCTCATTACTATGCCTTCTTTCCATATTACTAAGCATTTTTATTGTAATAATTGGTATATTGCTATACTATCTCACCCGTTCAGTTCTACTTCCAATTCCACTGGTGTCTCCTCATACCTCCCTACTAGCCAAAATTAAACTAGACGAAAAAATTTTAACTTTTCTAGGCCCGTGCTCATTGTCCAGTCAAAATGCAATTGGAATCAACTTCTAAACTAACAAACAATTCTTGGTACTTTCAGCAATATGTTCACCCAACATAATACTGATGCCTTATACATGCATTTTTTGACAAATTCACCATGATTTCAATTACTAACAGTGTCAATGGTTCGACACTTCCACTATAATATTACCCAGCATATCGTACTGCTACAATTTTTTTTTCCTTGTTTTCTTAACCTTACATAGCATATAACCGGCTTTCTCTATCTCTCCCCCCCCTTTTTTTCTGTTTGGGGAGGTACACAACAGCATTTCTATTTGCTTTATTTCATTCCTGTGCATTTTTCTAGGGTTTTAGACCTCAATCACATCCATACATATATACTTGTGCATTGCCCACATCGATGCGCCGCCATTTGATTCTTCTTCTAAACCGGCCAATGTCATTGCTGATCTGCTCGATCCCATGCTTGCTACACTCATTCTTTCGTCCAAACCCCATAAGGCAGACCTTTCTACCCAGCCAGTGTAGTTGATTTCTCAGCCATTACTTTATCACCTCTACCTATTCTGCCCAAATCTTTGTAGCATTTTTTTATTCTCCTCTAGTAATTAGATTTTGAAGGCAGATTTTGAAGGTAGCTTCCTTCATCTTGATTTTCATACTCCGACAGAAAGCCCACAAATTTTCTTCCCGTGGTGCCCCCTCTTTCCCAAAAGGCACTGTTGTTTTCACAGGAGGTTGATGCCACGTGACATATTTTGTGCTGAGAAGGTTACCGGTTATTCCGAATTTTCTTCTATTATTTTTTGGCACTTTATTATTTCTTTAACTTTGCTTTACCGAATACATTTGCTTATTGTTAGGGCTTATAAATGCTTTGACTTTCAGTCAATACTAGTGTCAGAGTACTCAGTCTAATACCAATTGAGTGGTACAAACCGTTGTACCATTTTGAAGCCACTTCGTTACATTTTTGAGTTAGTGTCAAGATTTTTTGTCGCGAGGAGTTTCTGTTTCCTTTTTGTGACAACGTTTTTTCATCAGTAGAGATCTTCAGTATTATTAATATTTTAAGGAAATCATAATTTAGCCTGGTAAATTATTTATCCAAAATTAACCAAAACAAGTCATACTGGACAATTGATAACCAAAAGTAGCTACATTAAATTACACGCCAATATAGCATCCTAAGTACTCAAAGTCACATTCAAGTGTACATTATATCCCAACAAATGTCTAAAAAAGTCGCACTTTGTCCAAATATTACATCTATATAAGTACTTTTACAAAAGCAATCTCAGTTCAAGAAATCAAAGAACATCTCAGCAAACTACCACATGAGAAAAAGGCAACTTTGTCTTCAATGCCCTCCGGTCATAGCCATAGACATCTCCTAAAAGTAAGCTTAAACAGCATTTATCTGTCATAAAGTGGTAAAACAAGCACATAAAGAGAGGAATACAACAGTAAAGGAGAAATAACTATACTTAGGTTAATAAAACAGAGTGTCACTCTCTTTCATAGTGCAAAGAATAATTACTTCTATTCAAGAATTATAAATTGGGAAATATATATCTACCTTTGGGATGCGAAACCTCAAACTGAGGTTGTCAGTACTCCATTTACAAAACATTACATCTTCTCAACATTTAAAAACTAATTCAATTATACCAGTATCACTATTCATCTATCTGGATAAAATAAATGACCATTTAACTTCAAGCATATGTCCTTACCATACCTATTTAGATAAAGTTACTCATTCATGTTTCTAAGAACAAGCATGATGGCAAGAAATCAGAATGAGGAGATCAAAACAAGCTGCAGGCCAAATTTAGGGTGCGTTTGATAAAACTGAAGTCTTAAATCTGAAATCTGAAATCTGAATCTATTAAGGGATTGAATTGTTAAGTACTAAATCTAATACATTTGAATGTACATCACATTCAGTGATAAGTGAATAACTTATCACTTATTTTTAGGAGCAACTTTAAAATTCAGTGCCATTTAATTCATTCACATGTTCTATTTTCAGTTATCAAATGGTCTGAACATGTTACGATCTGAATCCATTAAGTTTTAGTGCTGAATTGGGTTATCAAATGAGAACTTAGTTGCACTTCTACAGTACTATGTGGCTAACTTGTTTCACATACAAAAGCATTGCTTTTAACAAGTATTAGAGTCCCCTAGCCACTGTCCTTATATGGACTTTTCACTCTGCAACTCTCAATCAAGACAGACAAGAGTTTATTACTTATCAAGAAGAAAATGATGCCCTGTTCTAGAGACATATTGAGAGTAGTTTGTTCCCAATACCTGCACCTTAACATCTTGTAAGCTATAGCAAATAAACAATCACTTTACAATGTTTAAATGTAGCATGCAATCATTTTCCCTCAAACTATGCTGTCCTAAATTCAATTAGCATCATTTTACGGGAGAAACTGTATTGGAGAAACTCGAAAGAGATCGTAGTAGAAGTTCTTCATTATTTAATTTCATGCCAATATACTCTTGCAAAATAAATGCCTATTACAAAAAAAAAAATATCACTTTCCCTGTGTATTTACAGGGTAACACGTATATGTCACAACTTAATGACCAGATACTAAAAAAGTCATATCTCAAGTTTCCATCCTTCCAAGATTTTAGCAATCAAAATGGCTGGAAGAGCACATTTTCTCAGATAGCAAATCTGAGAAAATAAAACAGATTTTCATCAAAAATCAAGCATGTTAAGTACAAATGCTTGTCTATAATAGCAAATAAGTTTACAAGCACATAAACTTATCCAGACATATTTCCTAGTGAAATACAATGTCATTGGAAAAAGGATACAAATCTAGGCGCATACTAATAATTTTCGTTCACTGGTCTCTAGTAATTAAAAAGGAAGAGAAATAGAGTAGCTCATTGTCCTAAATTAGCATTAGAATAAGAGATTCTCATGTTATGTTAAGGCATAGGAATACTAAGATCCAAGATCAGTCTAGAATTATTATATGTTAAAAAATCATTTCTAAGCTTCCAAGTTTAGCACCATATGCACAATGAACAAATCCAACATACAACAGACCAATCTGGTATATCAACATGAAAGTGGACTTGCTAAAGTTGCTTTTGTCGTGTTTCCAATAAATTGGTTCAAGATCAATTGCTTAGCTCATCATTATATTGAGCTGCTTCTGAAATGATACTAGATTGTCTTCTACCGATCTAGGAACAGTCCTTCTTTACTAGTCTTCCGAGGGAAATAAAAAAGAACCTCATTTAGACTACCAACTACATTATAGCATTAGGGCAAATCTTGGAGGGTGATTCTCCCCGTTAAATGAATAGGTTTTACTCACTATAAAACATAAGATTTTTTGTCGTTCTTTATACTCCCTTTGGTTATAGAAACTGTGGAAAGTATTTTGTTCAATTTTTTTGCTCAATTTTCTCTTTTTTATTTGGATGTGCTGTCCTATTATTTTTTTCTCCTTTGGGGGCCTAACTGTCCAGGCTAGGTGTGATATTTGCAAATGTACTGATATTTGTTTGCACAACTTTCAGAGTATATTCCTGCCCTAGTATTAGTGAAATTGTCCCAAGTCTTTAATACAAAATGGCTAGAGCGGGCAAAGATATTTGATTATGTCTCACCAAATGTGCATAATCACTGGAAAGAAAAGGACTTAATAGTTATCTCAAGAACGAGTCAAGTTTAGCAATGCATCCATGTAGGAATCTAGCATGTTGTAACTCAATAGTTGTATAAAAGCAACCGGGCAAAGAGCTTCAAGACCGATAGCAACAACAGAAATAGAAGGCATTGTAGCTCTTTCTGAAATACATTTCCCCCAAAGAAATTTACAAATTAAAGTCCAGAAAGCCCCAAACAATAAGATGTCATTTTCCCAAAGAAATTTACCAAGTGACCTCCCAAATGAATTAAACAATTCCAATCCCTAGACATACTACCAAATCCCCTACAAGCTATAGGGAACCAAGACGAATGGCCAAGAACTAAACCCTAAATTAAAAATCAAGGCAATAAAGTGATTTCAAAAAATGATCACATCAATAAAAATGCAGATGTGATAGCATCTAATACTCAAGAGATCTAAAAAGAATTTCAGCAAAAATGTTCAGAAAATAATTAAGAAATATTAGGGCACAAATATTTGTAAAAAATTAGAGAAATTAGAGAGAGGAAAACCAACCTTTTCATAGAGACGGATTTCACCCTTCAACACCAGATGGCAGAAGCTTAGAGATTCGATGGATGTTAAAAGTGAGAAATTCAAGAGTACGAGTGGGCGGAGTTGGTCTTCTGCAGGTAAGACTTTAGCTTTTAACTGAACCTTGTTTCGCTCCTATGCTTTGAGAGCGAGACTTGAGTGCTTTTCAGTAGATAGCTTTACTTCTTTTCTTTGTTATGGAGCCCACTGCACTTTCACCTTTGATGTGATCAAAATTTTAACCTCAGTTATTTTCCCCCATTTGAGCCAAAACATCATGCATATAGTTTTGCATTTTTTTTTCATTTGAATTGAAGCACACATTTTACTAGTGTAGTATTATTCCTTATTTTTTAACACAAAAACAAAATTTTCCATCATAGGTGGGAAAATATATTAACTTCATACAACTGGAAATGTACGTTTATTACATTTGTAATACTTTTCTCGCAGGTGCTAAGAGGGCATTGCCAAGACTACGGATTTTAGAAGGATCTCTCTACCTCCTTGACTTAGAAGCTTGCCTTTCCAACTTTGGATCTTCTTTGACACTTGCTCTTTTATGAAGCCTAGGACATGGTTCTTAAATCTACCAATGACAAGTGGTAATCCGAGGTATTTACCTTGTTTTACCACTTGGATTTCATGTAAGAGCTTCCTAACATCCTCCACCGTGGCCTCTGGGGTGTTTTTGCTGAAAAAAGCATTGGATTTCTCCAAATTAATTTGTTGTCCTGACACTCTTTCATATGTCTGAAGAATGCCTTTTATGATTGAGATTTCCTCCACATTAGCTTTACAAGAAACAAGGGAGTCATCAGCAAACAAGAGATGAGTTAGGATGGGACCATTCCTAGATATCCTTAAACCTGAGATTTCCTTTTTTTCAGCTTGATTGATGAGACTAGAGAGTCCCTCCGAGTAGATGAGAAAAAGATAAGGCGAGAGAGGGTCTCCTTGTCTTATGCCTCTAGATGGAATAACATACCCCCTTTTATCACCATTAATATTAAAGGTGTAAGAGACAGAAGAAAGGCAGGTCATAATACAACGGATCCAAAGGGGGCTAAAACCCATTTTACTCATCATAACAACTAAAAAATGCCATTCAACTCTATCGAAAGCTTTAGACATGTCAAGCTTGAGAGCCAAAAAACCTTCTCTCCCTTGTCTCTTATGATTAAGGAAATGAACACACTCATGAGCAATGATTATATTATCTAGAATTTGACGGCCGGGGACAAAGGCAGATTGGGGGCGACTAATGCAGTGATCCAGAACACTTTTTAGCCTATTTGCACGCCAAAACTCTCATTGGGGACTTGGGAACCAATTAAAGTTGGTTCCCTGGACCTCCGAGATACCTGCTGTAGAAGAATTTGCCAAGACCTTCTGTTTTTTGCACCATTCCTGCTCAATCTTCAGATTCGCCTCTGCTGCATTCTCATCCGAAAGCTTCCTTTTCATCGAACCATCTTGAGCTAGAGAGTTCGTGTCAAGAGGATTTAGAGCTTTCCTCACCGAGCTCTTATCTTGCTGTCTAGTGGTAACTCTCAAAACCTTCCTCGCTCCATTGGATGAAAGCTGCCTTTTATCTTTTCTATCTTTGTCCTTTGCATTAGTCTCAGCTTTTTCCTCCAGCTCATCTGTTGTTTGCAAATTGCTATCCATCTTCTGCAGTAGGCTGCTTGAAGCTTGTTGGTCATCTAAGATCAAATGTAAGACTTCCCGGGAATTCTCAGCTCGGGACATTGATTTCAGACTTTCCCCATATTCAGCTGGCTGTTGTACCTCCATGGATGCTTCAGGGCCTTTTGTCCGGTCAGCTTCAATTTCCATATTCGCAACCATCTGAATGGGTGGGTCAGGGCTTTTCCTTGATCTTAATCTGAAATCCTCGTGAATTTCCATAGCTTTTATGGATAAAAACCTTTTTGGCGAAGCTGCCGCAGGAGCTCTGGCGGCTGACTGCTGGTTCTCCTTATCTGGGATGTCATGTCGTTTTGATTCAGAAAATTTAGAGCTTGATTGGGTTGTTTTTCTTGAGGGGCTTCGTGAGCCTTGAGCTCACATCCACATACCATATTGATTCTGTTTCCCTCCCCGAACATCATCAAAGCCCTGTTGGCATGCTTTTTCACTATGTCCAATGATGCCATAGTTATAGCAAAAATCTGGGGCCCTTTCATATTTGAACTCAACCCATTGAAGTTTTCCCCCTAGACTGACTGTTGTGCCTCTTAAGAGGGGTTGACTAGTGTCCATCATACAGAGGGTCTTGATATGCTTGCCTTGCTTACTTCCTCCGTGTGGTATGATTATTTCCAACACCTCGCCACAAACCGAACCGATTATTTTTCCAATCTCTCTGGTTATGCAGTGAACTGGTAAACCCCATAGTTGAATCCAAATAGGAGCAAATATGAAGGCGGTAGGGTCTTTGTCTACCCCTGCGACCCATTTTCTTAGGTTGAGGACCTGATTATCAATCAGATAGGGTAGAATCTTCATCTCCAAAGTTGAATTGAAAAAGGTTGGGCCCAATTTCCACCGTATCGAGCATTTCAGGAAAGCCCCACAGTTGATTCACAACATTTCTGACTCCGGTGATATTTGCAATTTTTTCACCGAGTATCTTTCCACACAAGCTAAGCTTGCAATCTTCCAGCCCCTTTTCACATTCTTTGTCTTCAACCAGAATTTCGCTGCACTCCTCGTTTGATAATGCAAAGTGTTGGAAGATCGAAGTCAAATCTTCAACCATACCTGACCAGGCTTAAGTGGAGTACCAGTGAACCTTTACTCAACCAAGAAAGAACTAAGACCAGATCTACAAGTGGGAAAGAGACAAGTTAGCAAAGCTGACAGAAAAGAAAAGCAGGAAAATATATTTTTAATTTTTTTTTTAAATTTTTTTTTGAACCAAGATATTCTTGATAAAAGCTCCCTTTACAGAAACGGGTTGAAGAGGTGGGGGACAAGCTCAGGAACCTAGATCGGGCTTAGAGGTGGAGGGATTCTCAAAGGAAGGAGTTATTGTGAGGAGGAAAAGGATATTTTCCCATATGTGGGGTAGTGAACGATGGGTAGAAGAAAACAGGGAAGGTGCAGAATTTGGGAAGAAAAGGTGTTAAAGACTCATTGAAGATGTCGGAGAGAGGGTTGAAAGATTTAAGAAGACAGAGAATGGGGGATTGAATTCGTCTGAATGGAGGAGAAAACTCTCAGTGGGAGAGATGAAAGCTCTAGTTCAAAACTAGAGAGAGAAACTCTCAAACTAGAGAGAAGTTATCTGGTTAAGACTTTAGCTTTTAACTGAACCTTGTTTCACTCCTTTGCTTTGATAGCGAGACTTGAATGCTTTTCAGTAGATAGCTTTGCTTCTTTTCTTTGTTATGGAGCCCACTGCACTTTCACCTTTGATGTGATCAAAATTTTAACCTCACTTTTTTTCCCCCATTTGAGCCAAAACATCATGCATATATTTTTGCATTTTTTTTTCATTTGAATTGAAGCACACATTTTACTAGTGTAGTATTATTCCTTATTTTTTAACACAAAAACAAAATTTTCCATTATAGCTGGGAAAATATATTAACTTCATACAACTGGAAATGTACGTTTATTATATTTGTAATACTTTTCTCGCAGGTGCTAAATTTTCACACTAATTTCTTATAATTAGAGTACATCTTATAAATGAAAATAATGATGCTCAAACTGTATGGTAGTCAAATAGTTTCATTAAAAACAACCCAATACTACTAAGTATATTAGAAGTTGTAAAAAATTCAAGAACTTTAGTGACGAGAACATGTTATTACCAACCTATTGCAATAAGTTATAAAAAATTGAAGTCAATTTAATGATGAAAACAAATTATCACGAATCCATTGCTACTAATGATGCATTTTCTTGTAGTGCTTAATCCTGCATATTCCACTTCTGAAATGTCTTTTGCCTATTTTTAATAGAAAAACTTTGGGATTAAATTACAAATTTTAGGTAGTTATAGTAGAATTAACAAAATTAGTCTATGTAAGGAAATCAGATATTAACGTGCCTAAATAATGTACGAAACTAGTGTGAAAGTTTAGTTGGATGTCAAACTATTTGCCAAAAGATGTACATAATACAAAATTCAATTACTTCAAACACTATTTCCTAAAACTAGTTACTAACACGAGACTACTATAGTATATGTAATAGTCATTTACTTGTATACACTTGATTATTAGTTTTTTAATATAAAATTCTTCAATTTTTTGATTAATCATTATTCAAATTAAATTAAATTTTCAAGATGATTAGTATAAGGAATAAAGAACTTATGAGTTTTTTTTTTCAGATTTAGGCTTATTTATAACTTAAATTTTAGAGAAACATAAAATATCTATGTACAATTTATTCAAATGTCTAGCACATTTCATAAATAGAGAAAATATATAAAATTCAGGGTGCCATAGTAGAATTAGTGTGAAAATGAGTTTGTCAACGGTGGCAAAATGTCATCACTACCATTCAATTAGCAGCTCTAACTTAACTTTTAGGGAAATACAAAATTTCTATACGATATCTTATTCAGATTTCTAATGCATTTTGCAAATAGAGAAAATATAATGGCTAAACTATAAAGATTAGGGTATCGTAGTAGAATTAATGAAAGTCAGTCATGAAAAGGAGTTTTACAGTGGTGATAAATGTTGTCACTGGCGTTCAATGATATTAATAATATATACAAATATTACAATGACAAAAGGAAGTCGTCACTAAACAACTATGAGTGACAAGAAACCAAAGTCATCAATAAATAGAACGAGTAACAGTGATGACATTTAAAAAGTCATCACTACTATATGCTCCGAACTCTCCCACCCTCTTGCGATATGTTGGTGGGAATATATTAGTGACGACATAACCAAGTTGTCACTAATTAATTCACTCCCATGAAACACTTGTGATAAGATGCAAAGTCATGGAAAAAGGACCCAAGTTGTCATAGAGAAAAGTTGTCACTGATGATCAATTTTCTTGTAGTGTCAGTACCACACGAACATGTCTGATCACTGTGTATACGTGAAGAAATTTTCAAATAGTGATTTTATTATTCTCTTACTATATGTTGATGACAAGTTGATTGTTGGCCGTGATACTATGAAGATTGATAGGTTGAAAAAGGAGTTGAGCAAACCCTTTACAATGAAAAATTTAGGTTGACCTAGACAAATTCTTGAGATGAAATCTATCACAGCAGGCAAAATGAAAGACTTTGGTTGTTTTAGGAAAAACACATTGAGAAGGTGTTTAACAAATTTAACATGAGCAAAACTAAGGAAATCTCTACTATACTTGCAGGTCACTTCAGGCTAAGCATCAAACAATGTCCTACAAGTGAGAAAAATAAAAAGGACATGAAAAATATTCCTTATGCTTCAGCAATTGGTAGTTTGATGTATGGTATGACTTGCACTAGGCCAGATATAGCTCATACAGTTGGGGTGGTTAGCCGGTATCTCTCTAATCTTGGTAGAGAGCATTAAAATACTATTAGGTGGATCCTCAGGTGTCTCAAGGGAACTTCCAAGTTGTGTTTGTATTCCAATAATGGCAAGACTATACTAGATGGGCACACTGATGTAGAGATCGCAAGTGATTTTGACAATAGAAAGTCCACATCTGGGTACTTGATGCTTTTGTAGGGAGAGAAATGTCATGGCAAAGCAATTCGTAGAAGTGTATTGCCCTTTTCTGGTACGGTGGAAGAGTATATCACAACCATTAAAGCATGCAAGAAAATTCTTTAGTTGCAAAATTTCCTTGAAGAGTTAGGTATGAAGCAAGAGAAGTATAGTCTTTATTGTGGCAATTAGAGTGCCATTCATTTCTATAAGAATTCTACATTTCATTCTCGGTCCAAACACATTGATGTGAGATATTACTGGATTCGTATGTGTTGGATTCTGAGTTGTTGACACTTGAGAAGATTCACACTAACGACAATGGTGTTGATATGTTGACTAAGGACTGCCTAAGGAGAAATTCTTGTTTTGTGGATAGGAAATAAGTTTGGTGGAGCATCCCAAATGAGCTAGAGAAGAAGATTGTTGGGCTTGGTTGTCCTACTCATTTGGCAGGCCAAACATAACCTAAATCCCATAACATTACTTATTTACCTAGTCAAATGTTTGAGTAGAAGCTAATTATCCAAGTATTATGACTTGAGAACTGAGCAGCCATGGGTTTCATTTGAAGAACAAGAAAGAAAGCATTGGCCGCCAGTCTAAGTGAGTTACAAAGAGAGAGAAAATAGAGTTGGGAGAAAAAGGGGTGTGAGAGAAAAGGAAGTTTGCAACTTCATGGCCTTGATCGAATGGTGATTTGAAACCCGATTAAGATGAAATTTTATCTATACGATCCTCTCATCAAGGTCTATCCATCAACGAGTATCAATTTTGGATTTCCTCTTCATTTGGTAATATCCTTCCAAATCCACTTCTTTGATAGTTGTAGCCTTTGGGAGATAAAATTGTAGTAGATTCACTTGGTTGATATTAGTGATATTATTGTCATTTGAATGTTCTGAATAGACCTATGTATGCCTGTTGTTATTATGATAGTAGAGAATTTTGACTGGATTGAATCCTATGATTTTTCTCGATTTGGGTTTTCCACATCAAAATCTTGATGTCCCGTGTGCCTTTTACTTTTCTACATTTTATTGTTATTGTTGATATTGTTGTTTGGTGATTTTGGTTTAATCCTATTTTAATTGGTACTTGGAAAAGAGTAATTTGATTGGGATAACTCTAATATTTCTGTGCCTACACTGGTACTCCTTTCCCAACATGTAGGCAAAAATCTACTATCTCCTCATGTTTGAGGGTGTTTAGACATGATGAAAATTACTTCCAAAGCCCTTCTAATAGTCAAAAGAACTAGCTATTAAAAACTAGCCATCGGAGTTATTAGATGTTCGATAGGAAGGAAGCATCCAATAAGAGGAGTCTGATAAATGATAGAGCATTCATTCCAAATCTTTTACATTCGGCAACTGCATCCGACAGAAGTAGAATATTGCCATCTTTGATCTTAAGCTTTTGGGTGGCCAACAAATGAGGTGTGTGTCCGATCCTTACGTTCGATGAGAGCTCACTTTGTATCAGACATTTGATACTCCATGTCATGTCTGATCCTTGCATCCGTTACACATTGGAACTTGCACTTCTTTTTTATTTGCTTCCTCTCCTTTTCCAATAGACCAAAGATCTGTTCTAACAAAATCAAGGATTGATCAACTAAGGTCAACACTCTTTTAATTGAGAGTTCAAAAATAAAATCAAGCACAACGACTTTTAAACAAAGTGCTTGTTCGGAAGTAACCCAATGATTTAGCATTTTCATGTGTTTTGTAGGTTGTGACTTGAAAGAGGTCATGAACAATATCAAATTTGCAATATTTCACTTGCACAAGGCATTGAAGAAGTTTCATAATTATGCTACGCATTTTAGGCATTGTGTAAGAGCAAAAATCTGACCTGCCGAACAGACTGAGCTGCCCCGGGACCTGGCCGAAGCTAAACCTGGATCTGGCCGAACAGGATTTGGGAAGCCCCCTAGTCTGGTTTAGCCGAACAGGCCTGCCGAGCTCCCTCGGTAAGCTGCTGGCTGACTGACTGGTCAGCGTCCACACGCAGCCTGGGACCGATAGAGATTTTCTTTACTTCTCAAATTTTAAATAACCTTTATAACCCTATATTACCGCAAGTATACGGATCGTTTATTAAGTATAGGGAAATAAGGTGTCGATCCCACGAGGAAGAGTGTCAAGTGCCGGTGATTTTCAAACTCCTCTATTATTTAGACTATCACAAGAAAATAAAAAGGAGAAGGTGGTCAAAGCCGACCTAAGGAAGAAGGATTAAGCGATTAAAACCAACCGCTAGGTGTCGAAGACATCCAATTGGCGGTAGAAAGGAAATAACAAGAAAGCAAGTAAAGAGTTAAGATCCTAGAGTTTTAGAATCCCTTGTTAAGTTAGATTAGAAGTTAGTTAAGTTAATTATGTCCCTTCTCCAATGATTTGCTAAGGTATAACTTCCTTTTGTATGCCATCACTTTGGTCAATGGTCATGTGTAGTGCAAGCTCTCATTTAAGATAAGCTAGTCACTCGGAATCGCTTTCGCCAATTCCTTAATTCTTTGGAATCTTCCTTGACCAATTTTCATAGAGAAACGAGAGAAACAAGTTAAATAAGCTCAATGAAGTTATAGTTTAAAACCAAAACCAACCAACTATATTCACTACTTTCGTGAGAATATAAGTTAGTGTTTAAGAACTTAGATCTTATTGAAGGCAAGTTTTTCATTGCTCATCAACATCAAATCATTTATAGTTGGTAGCTAATCATCCATAAAACATAAGCACAAGTCTTAAACTAGCAAAATCATGGAGGACATAAATAACTCAACTACTTCATAATCACAACTACAACAAGTTCATCCTAACTCTAGGATTTAAACTTAACTAAACATAATAACTATACTACTAACTATACTACTAAACTAATGAACTAGTAAAGACTACATGCCTCCTCTCTAATTGTTTTCTCTTGTCTACAAAAGGCTCTATTTGTAGAGGAATGAATTCATAAGCATCCAAAATTCTATCATGTGAATACAAGACAAATTGAGCTTCAAAAGTCAAGGAAAATGGCTCATGAATCTTCATCCTTTGAACTTCCTTCAAAAATGTCTTCATGCATTGAATCCAATAAATTCCAATCTCAAATGAGTTGTAAAGTTGTGTTTTGAATTTGCTATGAGTTGTTTCTTCAACTTCACAATATTCTTCACGTAACTTTGGCTGAAATTCGTCCAAAAATTGAGCTAGAATTGAGCTGAAAAATCTGGAATTCGGCTGCAAGTTGCAGCCGTCATCTTCTGAGGATCCGCGAGGTAGATCCGTGAGTCAGAGGCTCGCGGATCTCATCGCGGATCTGCTCCCCTGTCTTCTCTGAGAGGGATTCACGAGCTATTCATTTCTTCCACTTGTTGGTTCGCGTTTTGCCTCGTGAATCTTCTTGAAATTTGTGAAATCGGCATTTTTCGTCATGAAATTGATGCGTTAATTGCTCCGACTTTTATCCCTTTGATTCCTTGATATTCCAATTGCAATTTGCATTTTCCAATTTGGAACTTCATCCATTTCGTATTTCAATTTTCCAACTTTTCTTCCAAGCTTCTTGGCAAATATCCACATTTTCATCTCATCTGATAATTGAACAAGCAATCCTACAAAAACATGAAGATTTCACCACATTAATCCACAAAAATGCGCTTTTCTATTTAAACCACAAAATGTTGAATTTCAATAGGAGCCCTAGTTCATTAGCCATTAAACTAACAAAAACACACAAAAACTACATAATTAAACCTATTAAAAACATGCAAAATATTGACTTATCAATTCCCCCACACTTGAACCATTGCTTGTCCTCAAGCAATCAAGAATTACAAACCAACAATGATTTAAGTGTTTGTGCACTTTTAAATTCCATTTCTCAAAACAAGGTAGATTACCATTTTGCAACCATCCATTAAGCCACAAGTACTCATAAATCAAGTAAAAGAGAGTAATCATACCAAAATTTCAAGTAGCTCAATTCAATTTCTCATTCCTCACCCAATTTTACACGCAAAGTGAATCATATAATCAATAATGCTTCCTAAACCCATGATCATCTTTAAAATAGGGATTTATTCATAATTCATATCAAACATATATTTAAATTGTGAAAATGCCTTTTGACGAGACGATCGACATTTTTAGATGAAGATCCCCTGTTACTCAACATTTCACTTTATTTGCCTACTCTTTATTCAAGTACCGTTTGACACGAAAATCGATATTTTTAGATGAAGACTCCCGGTTACTAAGCACATTGAAATAGAGCTTTCATTTTTCTTTTTCTTCTTTCTTTTTTTTAAAAGGAAATATAAATAAATATACCCTCAAAAGAATAATCATGAGAAAAGTGTTACATATATCGACCACATTTATCACTCTACTATGCAAAAATCAAATAAAGAAAACAAATCTCCTTAAACATACAAAATTAGGTATAATTTCCTCCATTTTACAAGATATACTTTCGTTAAATTGCAAAAATTTTAAATCACAAAATAGTCATCTCCAAGTTAATTGAGAAATTGAAACATATTGGACAGGATTTGCGAAAAAGTTTTGGCAAATTTTCACCACACCATATAACAACTCAATCACATAATTCCTCCCCCCACACACACTTAAAATGCACATTTTCCTCAATATGTAAGAAGGAATAAAAAGATAAGAAAGGGGAAAGAAAGAAATACTCCCCTTTTAAAGAGATTGAATTGGTCCACTTTGCTCCAATCTTGATAAGATCCATTTGATAACCTTTAATTCCTGAAAAATTGGACAAGAAAGTGTAGGAGAAAGGTTAATTTCAATGAGCCGCTGTGAGGACC
Organism: Gardenia jasminoides; assembly: GCA_013103745.1. Taxonomy (NCBI): domain Eukaryota; kingdom Viridiplantae; phylum Streptophyta; class Magnoliopsida; order Gentianales; family Rubiaceae; genus Gardenia; species Gardenia jasminoides. The sequence goes on from CM023096.1 coordinate 14,357,870, forward strand.
CGAAAATTTATTTTATTTGACCTACTTATTTAATATTTTTGTTTAAATTTTCACATCGACTTTCGCACAAAATAATGTTACTTAGAGTCATTATTGTTTACCAAAGTGTTTATATGGTTTGTGTTCCTTCACAAAATGTTTTGTTTTAGCTATTTTGTTTTACAAGTCTAAAAACCCTAATTTGAAATTTAAACCCTGATTTGCTTTGAAAACCCTAAATTTCGACAAAACCCTAATTTGTTTGCACACTAAACCTTAAATGTACTAACCTAATATATTTTCGAAACCCTAATTATATGTACAAATCAACGCGTTTGTTATTTCATGAATTTTGTGAATTTGTATGCATACGAGTTATTAGGGTAATTGGGTGATTAGTGGCCTAAGCAAGTGTGATTAAGTTTTGATAGGCTAGGTTAAATTGAGTACCTATGGACTAATTTGCTAGGAAAAGAAATTATGTGGTAAGAGTGGAAATAAACCTAAGTTGATAGGTTTTTTGGCATGATATTTTTGACCAAGTTTTGACTAAGGAAAAATATCTAGTTGGGATTATCTTTTGGGTTATTTATTAGCTTGAAGCTGCCGGCCAAGCAAAGAAAATAATAAGAGGAAACCGTGAGAAAAGAGAAGAAAGGAAGGAAAAAAAAAGAGAGGAAAAAAAGGAAGAAAAGCTTGGAGATTTTGCAACTTTCAACCGTTTGATTTTGTTTTGGAGCTAGTGGGTGGAGCTTGGACTTGGAAACTTGGGGTTTCACCAAGAACATCATCTAGAAAGGTTTCTTCTATTTTCTACAAGCTTGAATTTGGATAAAGATTATGAATTGTGGGGTTTTGTGATTCCCATGGCTTGGTTCATGCTTATTTTTCAGCTTATGGAATGATTCTATGGATTAGATTAGTTGATTTTGATGTATTTATGCCTAGCCATGATTTTGAGTTAGGGTTAGGGTTTTGTTTTAGTGCTAATGGTTGGAGTTAATGTTGGTTCATTGGTTTAAATGGTTGTGTAAAGCTGCAGCCAAGAATAAATTGTTAGGGTTGAATTTTGTCCATTTTCTGTCCGAATTTGCTTGCTATTTTCGGAAATGATGGGGACAGAATTAGCTTTAGCACAAAGCATGAAAGTTGTAGAGAGTTGAGTGAGGATTCTACCTGTAAATTTTCAGGTGAATCTGAGCACTGTAGCATGTGAAATGACTAAAATACCCCTGATGCCCTGTTTCTGTCCGAACCGTTATTTTGCTGCTGTAATGGGCCATTTTGACCAGGAAGATGACTGTTTTTGTTTTGAGGTCTTACATTATGGTAGCTTTATGTTTTATCTTTCTACTGGCTTTGGAATCGCTTGATTTGGAGCTGTAAGTGTTGAGTTATGGCCATTTGAAGCCGTCCTGCTTAAATCTCTGCGATAGGGTAGAAAGCCATTGTTTTGATTATTTTCGACCTAGTTCAGGATGGAATTGGATTTCAACTTCTTCATTGAAATTGTAGAGGGTAGCGATGGAGCGATGTAAGGGTTACATTTGCTTGATTGTTATTGCATTTGAGTCGATGAGTTTGCATGTGTGTGATTTAGTTGATTGTAATGTGGTTTGGGCGCAAAAACAGAAAACAGGGTTGGTGGATCAGCAACTTTGGCTTCGTTTTTCGTGTTGATCCTTTGTGATTTGGCTTGTGGCCAAAACACGAAAGTTATAGCCCTTTGTCCTAGCTTTCCAACGCATTTGGAATTTCTTGATTTCGATTTTTGAACGCTGAGTTATGTCCGTTTGAAGTGAGCCTGTCGGACATTCTGACGGCAAAATTTTTGAAACTGTTTCTGCGTTTTTGACCTAGAAGGAGTAAATCTGGGTTGATGTTACCTTCATAAAAGTTGTAGCTTGTTCTCTTAGCTTCGAAACGGCACCTCGTACGCTCAAATCCGACACTTGTGGCCTGAGATATGGGCAATGGCGTACAAGGTGTCAAAACTGTTTTCACCTTTGTGTGTTTTCCGTTTTCATTTTGTCATCGTCCGTTTTCCGTCCAACGCCCATGTATGTGCTTCTTTTGCTATTTTAAGTGATTATAAGCATTTTTGAGAGCTTAGTTCATTGAGTATTTGCTTTTCACGTTATTTCACATTTGAAAATGACTTTTGCCAAACCTTTTCGTTTGAATTAAAAGTAAGTTGCTTTGCACTTTCCGCCTCGGTGCTCAGGGACGGTAAAGATCGTGTTTAACTGCCTACATTGTCTTGCTTGCGCTCAATAGTTGGTGAGTGTTCAAGTGCTTGTTGTTTTCATGCTTGGATGTCGGATTTGATGGAATTCATTTGAAAGCATGCTTGTTTGACTTGGTGGCGTGTACTTTATCGCCACCCTGCTTGAATTTGCTTGAGTTGAAGTCGTTAAATGCTTGTACTTGTGCTTGTTCTTGGCGTGATAAGACCAAAGCGGTTGTATGTACCATACTCAAGAGAGTGGGAGGTACCCTCCCGTTTGGGTCGATGTTGATTAAGTCGATTGGGCGTAGTCTCGACTCATTTATAGCGGTAGTATGTACCATGCTCTATGGGGCGGGAGGTGCCGCTCATCCCGACTTGGTTTGATGTTAATTACCAAGCAGTAGTATGTACCACGCTCCATGGAGCGGGAGGTGCCGCTCATCCTGTGAGGCCCCGAATTTTCTCTATGTTTGGAAAATATTAAATAATGTTAATTATAGTTATTTTGTTTGCCAAGGTGTTTATATGGTTTGTTTTACTTTTAAAAATGTTTGTTTTTAATTATTTTGTTTTACAAGTTTGAAAACCCTAATTTGAAATTTAAACCCTAATTTGCTTCGAAGACCCTAAATTTGGATAAAACCCTAATTTGTATATATGAAAACCCTAGTTTGGATTCGTAAAACCCTAGTTTTGAAAATAAATTTAAGTTTTATGTCCAACTACAAGTTTGTTATTTCTTTGATTTTACGTGTGGTAATGCATGTGCAAGAAGAGAGATTAGGGTGCATAGGTGATTAGTAGCCTAAGTAAGTGTGATTAAGCTTTGATAGGCTAGGTTAAATTGAGCACCTATGGACTAGTTTGATAGGAAAGAAAATTACTTGGGCAAGAGTGGGAAATAGCTTAAGTTTCTAGGTTGAATTGAGCATGACATTTTTGACTTGGACTTGGACCAAATTTTGACTAACAAAACAAATATCTAAGAGACTTAATCTCTTAGCAAAAAGGAAGACAAGAAAGTCGGCCAAGCAAGGAGAAAAGAGGGAAGAAAATAGAAGGAAAAAAAGAGAGAAAAAGAGAGGAAAAAAAGGAAGAAAAGCTTGGAGATTTTTGCAACTTTCAACCGTACGATTTTGGCTCGGAGTTGGGAGGAGAAGCTTGGACTTGAACACTTGAAGTTTCACCAAGAACAACATCAAGAAAGGTTTCTCCTAGTTTCCTACAAGCTTGAATTTGGTTGAAGATTATGGATTGTAGGATTTTGTGGTTTCTATGGCTCGATTCATGTCTATCTTTAGCTTATGGAATGATTTTATGGAGTAGAATGGTTGAATTTGATGTATGTATGCTTTGCCATGATTATGAGTTAGGGTTAGGGTTTTGCTTTAATGCTAATGGTAGGAATTAATGTTGGATTGTACGTTTAGTTGTTTGGTGGGCTCTTGAATTTCCACCCGCGCGTAAATTTGAACGGTTGTGTGGGCTCTTGAATTCCCACTTGGTGTGTTGTGTGTGTAGTGTGTGTATGTGCGTGCGGGTTTGGAGTGGTGTGAGGCGTGTGAGGGGCTGTTTTGCATATTTGTAATCGCAGGCGAGTCGATGGAATTTGCATGAATGCGTTTTGGTTGCATGAAGTTCGTTTGAGGTGCTGAACAGGAAAACAGGATTTTGTCGGCAGCGACTTTGGTGTCATTTTTGGTGTTGTTCCTTTGTGATTTAGCTTTTGGCCAAAACACGAAAGTTATAGCCCTTTGTTCTAGCTTTCCAACGCATCTGGAATTTCTTAATTTCGATTTGTGAGCGCTGAGTTATGTCCGTTTGAAGTTGGCCTGTCGGACATTCTGACGGCGAAATTTCTGAAACTGTTTTCGCATTTTTGACCTAGTTAGAGAGAATCTGGGCAGAAATGGTCTGCGTGAAAGTTATACCTTGTTCTCTTAGCTTCGAAACGGCACCTCGTGCACTCTAATCCGATACTTGTAGCTTGAGTTATGAGTAAAGGCGCACAGGGTGTCAAAACTGCTTTTTACACCTTTTAGTGTGTGTTTTCCGTTTTCGTCCCGTTCTTATCCGTTTTTAGTCGAACGCCCATGCATGTACCTTATTTGCAGTTTTAAGTGTTTCTAAGTGGTTTTGGCATTTTTTCACAGGAAGTGACGGGGTCGAGGAGACCGGGGAACTTTTCTAACCTCTTTGCTTTTGTACTACTGTTGGTGAGTAATTAGGACTTTATCTGTGAATATAATGTGAAATGTGTTAAGTGGATATTTGGACGAGGGTGTACTTTATCGCACTCGACCAAAGATCCATATATGATTCTTGAATGTACGTGTTGTGTGATATACGAATGCATATGATGGGTAATATATGAATTGTTCATATGATATTTTTGGTGATGAGTGACCATGTGGATGGTCTGATCCCAAGGGGTGCCTTTGGGGTCTCAATGTCGATATTATTTCTGACCACTTGGGTGGTTTGATCTCAAGGGGTTGCCTTGGGGTCTCATTGGTAAATGTTATTTTTGACCACTTGGATGGTTTGATCTCAAGGGGTTGCCTTGAGGTCTCATTGGTAAATGTTATTTTCTGACCAAATAAATGGTCTGATCTCAAGGGGTTGCCTTGGGGTCTCAATGGTCAATGTTGTTTTCCCGACCACATAGATGGTCTGATCTCAATGCTTTTGGGATCTCAATGATATTATTGGCTTTGAAGCCACCCGTATCCTTATTTGTGGTGTTACTTTTGCTATTGATTTGAAAATTCGTGGCAATGTGATTTACATGTACCCCCTCCTGATTATTCACTAAGCATATAGCTTACCCCTTTTCAATTTGTTTTCCTTAGCAGGGGGCTGAAGCGGGAATTGACGCGCGGGAGGCATAGTATAGCCTTTTAGCTTTAGTACTCGCTTTGGGTTGGAGTTTTGGCCATGTATATTGTATTTTGGATAGCGGTGTGAGAAACCTTGTTGGGAGTTGTACCATAACACTTGTGGTCTTGTAGTGGATATTATGTATATATATAATGTACCTATCGTCCTTTGGTGAGAATTTGACGCGTTTATCGTTTTGTTATCGAGTCCTGGCGAGAGCTAGGCAGGCGATCCGCTAAGCCCTTTGGTACAGTGCGGTGGGGGTCACACATCCGACTTGGTTTGATGTTAATACTATTTTGACGGGCCCGGGGTGTAAGTAGGACGGGTGAGAGTAAAGTGATTTCTACGCCGGTGAGATAGTGGTTGACGGAGTGTCAACATTCCTGCTGAAACTACTGACTTGGGACGGACCGAAGCTAGATGTGGAAAATGGCAGAAAGATGGAACGACACCGTATCCTTTTATTGTGATTACATAATATTGTCTTGTATGATTTCCAAGTTTTCTCTTGTATTGGTTGTCATGAATTGTTACCGCTTTCACCGCTTGTGCATGCATTCTTGACCTCATTGGGCTTTGCTCACCCCATAAGCTTTGTTTTCCTTAAGTGCGGAAGTAGGGCACGAGAATCGAGGAACCTAGTACCTGTGCAAGATTACCTCTTAGTATTTTTGTAGGATTTCCTCTTTTGTATAAGATTGAACCATTTGGATGATTTTGATAGTTGTGGTATTTTGGAGTTATTATCAATGTCTCCTTGATGAAATGTCGAGTCTGTATTTTGCATGAGTTTGTGGCATTTTAAGTACCTTTTATCGGTGGTTTCATAAATGAATGTTTGAGTCTGGCGAGAGTTGGGCGGTCCGCCACCTCTACGGTTCGCCTTGGGAAGTGGGGTTGTCAGCTTGGTATCGAGCCTAGGTTGAAGATCTATTTGGGATACTTTAAGGATATTGTTCTTGAATGTAGAATTGGGATAGCTTTCCTATATTTTAGGTGTGTTATTTAAAGTGAATTAGTGGACTTTAAGTTCTAAGTTTTAGCACCACTAGCTTTTGCTATACTGGTGTATAGGGTTTTGAATTTCTCCAAATAGACGAGTTGTGTTGAGATCTCTTGGACAGGTAGTTAAGTTTACACGATTCAGATTCACAAGTCAATATAGCCCTTATGTTGGATTTCAGAGAGTTGAATTTTAAATGGTTAGAGTTTCATAATATTAATCTGGTGATTTTGATTTCCTTGGCAGGTCAACTTCGGGCGTTAAATGAATTAGTGACATGGCAAACTTGGAAAATTCAGGCAATGCTATAGAAGCTCTCCGAAAGGAGTTAGAGTTTCAGATGGTGCTTGCTAAATATTGGGAAGGACGCTGGGAACAAGAATATAAGGAAAAGATTGAGCTAAGGAGCAAGTACATGGAAATGAAGAAGAAATATGAAGCCATTCTAAAGGAGATGCAGCATAAGTTAGAACTAGTGCGTTCGACTACGCAAATTGAATTTCGAGATACCCCTAGCACTCAAGTTAGAAATCAGGCAGGAAGCTCCTCCAATGTTAAAAGAAAGTGTAAAGAGATTAGCAAAGATGATCGTGCTACTGAAAATAAGGGGAAAAAACTAAAGGTTGGTGGACCCGTTGCGCGGCAACTTGGGGTTGCTAAGTGTGACTTTTGTAACAAATCTCATCCGACAGAAGGGTGTTGGGTGAAGATGGGTGCATGTTTAAGGTGTGGGAGCCTTGAACACCGAATAAGGAACTGCCCTAAAATCTAGAATAGACTATGGAGGTCTTCGTCTTTTGAATGTTTTGTAAATGGGTTAGTTGGGGTGAAGCTTATGAGGTCCATGACTGTAACTGCATGATCATTTGTATTTTGTGGTATTTGTAAGTATATGTATTGTGTTTTATAACATCCTGTGATTTTCTAATTATGTGTGAACTTGTTAATGTAATATATGCCAGTGTTTCCTATTTCAAATATGTTCACCAGTGACTCTTGTACTTTTCAATGGCCAGTTCATGTCTGCAGCTGGATGTAATTGAGATTATAGATGGTTGGAGACGGATGGTTGTACATATACTTGAGATGGTTGGAGATGGATGGTTGGGCATGTAAGTAACGGCCGTCACTAATTGAAGGATTGATATTTTAGAATATGTGATAAAGTGTCAACTTCTTACACTAGTGAACTGGATAAGAGAAAAGAGGGGATAAAGTTTTGTAAGAGGTGAACCAATCATGTTTAGATTGTAAGGTAAATTAATGGTTTGTGATAGTTTATAGGTCAGCTAGCTATTAGTGATGATGATTTGGTATACGGTCTATGCTCGCACATAGCTGTGTAAGTAAGACAAGTTGGGTTTACGGGTTGTGAATTTTTATTCATGTGATGGTGAAAGATTATGCCCTACGATTAGTGAGTAAGATTCAACGATCCATGAATCAAGGGGATGTGAAATGGTTCTTCAAGTTTTAGAAATAAGCTAAATAGCTTATGGGATGGTATTTAATCCACCTTTGATAATGGAACCTGATGTACTTGACTTTTGAAAAGAAAATGAATCCACACCTTCACCTTTCTAGATGTTGATATTGAGGTTTGATATAAACGTGTTTGGAGGCAATTTAGTATTTACCACATTGTTTTATTTGTTTAAATTTTTAAATTTTAGACATTTCTTGTTTACAAAGTTTTCGTGAAATTTGAGTCTCTTAGAGTGATTTCCCTTTTTAAAAAAAAAAAAGAGAGAAGAAATAAGAAGGTTTTAATCAAGCCCTTTGTGTCCTCAGAATTTTACTCTTTTCCATTTAAAGATAATTGAGAGTGCCTTTTCAAACGATTATTTTATACCATCTTCCTAAAAGTTTGAACAATTTGATTTCGGCATTCAAAGTTATATTTCATTCTTATTAGAAAGGAATGAACCCAAGAGCCCCATTGTCTGTAATGTATGATTTGAATTGATAGGAGTAAGTTACGATTAGTAGAATAGTGAAGTTTTGGAAATGCTCAGGTGGTTTTAAGTGGTACGTAATGGAGGTGGCAAGTACGAGCATCATAAGAAGGGCTGATTCAAACAACGAGATTAGGTTATGATACCCTTTGTCATATCAATTAAGGTCTCTTTTGAATTATGTGTGGTATAATGAAGGGATGGAAGAGATGGAATATACGTATTTGGAATGATTAAATTTCGTGGATTTTATAGGTGATTCAATCCTTGTAAACGACTCCAAGTGTGAATAGGAATTTTTAAAGTGTGAACGTAGCGAAAGAATCGAGGATCGCTTAATTCTTTTATTGAAGATATTGTGGAAACCAAAGTGTCGAGAAAGTAACTTGAGGGTTAGAGGAAGGAATTCTGAGGAAACACCTAGAATTATTTCATGGTTCACGTATGAATTTCGTGGACGAAATTCTTTTAAGGGGGGAAGATTGTGAGGACCCGAAAATTTATTTTATTTGACCTACTTATTTAATATTTTTGTTTAAATTTCACATCGACTTTCACACAAAATAATGTTACTTATAGTCATTATTGTTTACCAAAGTGTTTATATGGTTTGTGTTACTTCACAAAATGTTTTGTTTTAGCTATTTTGTTTTACAAGTCTAAAAACCCTAATTTGAAATTTAAACCCTGGTTTGCTTTGAAAACCCTAAATTTCGACAAAACCCTAATTTGTTTGCACACTAAACCTTAAATGTACTAACCCTAATAAATTTTCTCGAAACCCTAATTATATGTACAAATCAAACGTTTGTTATTTCATGAATTTTCAGTGTGAATTTGTACGCGCACGAGAGTTATTAGGGTAATTGGGTGATTAGTGGCCTAAGCAATTGTGATTAAGTTTTGATAGGCTAGGTTAAATTGAGTACCTATGGACTAATTTGATAGGAAAAGAAATTATGTGGGTAAGAGTGAAAATAAACCTAAGTTGATAGGTTTTTTGGCATGATATTTTTGACCAAGTTTTGACTAAGGAAAAATATCTAGTTGGGATTATCTTTTGGGTTATTTATTAGCTTGAAGCTGCCGGCCAAGCAAAGAAAATAATAAGAGGAAACCGTGAGAAAAGAGAAGAAAGGAAGGAAAAAAAAAGAGAGGAAAAAAAGGAAGAAAAGCTTGGAGATTTTGCAACTTTCAACCGTTTGATTTTGTTTTGGAGCTAGTGGGTGGAGCTTGGACTTGGAAACTTGGGGTTTCACCAAGAACATCATCTAGAAAGGTTTCTTCTATTTTCTACAAGCTTGAATTTGGATAAAGATTATGAATTGTGGGGTTTTGTGATTCCCATGGCTTGGTTCATGCTTATTTTTCAGCTTATGGAATGATTCTATGGATTAGATTAGTTGATTTTGATGTATTTATGCCTAGCCATGATTTTGAGTTAGGGTTAGGGTTTTGTTTTAGTGCTAATGGTTGGAGTTAATGTTGGTTCATTGGTTTAAATGGTTGTGTAAAGCTGCAGCCAAGAATAAATTGTTAGGGTTGAATTTTTGTCCATTTTTCTGTCCGAATTTGCTTGCTATTTTCGGAAATGATGGGGACAGAATTAGCTTTAGCACAAAGCATGAAAGTTGTAGAGAGTTGAGTGAGGATTCTACCTGTAAATTTTCAGGTGAATCTGAGCACTGTAGCATGTAAAATGACTAAAATACCCTTGATGCCCTGTTTCTGTCCGAACCGTTATTTTGCTGCTGTAATGGGCCATTTTGACCAGGAAGATGACTGTTTTTGTTTTTGAGGTCTTCTTACGTATGGTAGCCTTATGTGTTAGCTTTCTACTGGCTTTGGAATCGCTTGATTTGGAGCTGTAAGTGTTGAGTTATGGCCATTTGAAGCCGTCCTGCTTAAATCTCTGCGATAGGGTAGAAAGCCATTGTTTTGATTATTTTCGACCTAGTTCAGGATGGAATTGGATTTCAACTTCTTCATTGAAATTGTAGAGGGTAACGTGGAACGTGTAAGGGTTGCATTTGCTTGATTGTTATTGCATTTGAGTAGATGAGTTTGCATGTGTGTGATTTAGTTGATTGTAATGTGGTTTGGGCGCAAAAACAGAAAACAGGGTTGGTGGATCAGCAACTTTGGCTTCATTTTTCGTGTTGATCCTTTGTGATTTGGCTTTTGGCCAAAACATGAAAGTTATAGCCCTTTGTCCTAGCTTTCCAACGCATCTGAAATTTCTTGATTTCGATTTGTGAGTGCTGAGTTATGTCCGTTTGAAGTGAGCCTGTCAGACATTCTGACGGCAAAATTTTTGAAACTGTTTCTGCGTTTTTGACCTAGAAGGAGTTAATCTGGGTTGACATTTCCTTCATAAAAGTTGTAGCTTGTTCTCTTAGCTTCGAAACGGCACCTCGTACACTCAAATCCGACACTTGTACCCTGAGATATGGGCAATGGCGTACAAGGTGTCAAAACTATTTTTTCACCTTTCAGTGTGTGTTTTCCGTTTTCATTTTGTCATCGTCCGTTTTCCGTCCAACGCCCATGTATGTGCTTCTTTTGCTATTTTAAGCGATTATAAGCATTTTTGAGAGCTTAGTTCATTGAGTATTTGCTTGTCACGTTATTTCACATTCGAAAATGACTTTTGCCAAACCTTTTCGTTTGAACTCGAAAAAGTAAGTTGCTTGCACTTTCACGTCTCAGGTGCTCTGTGGACGGTAAAGATCGTGTTTAACTGCCTACATTGTCTTGCTTGCACTCAACAGTTGGTGAGTGTTCAAGTGGTTGTTGTTTTCATGCTTGGATGTCGGATTTGATGGAATTCATTTGAAAGCATGCTTGTTTGACTTGGTGAGCGTGTACTTTATCGCGCGCACCCTTGCTTGAATTTGCTTGAGTTGAAGTCGTTAAATGCTTGTACTTGTGCTTGTTCTTGACGTGATAAGACCAAACGGTTGTATGTACCACACTCAAGAGAGTGGGAGGTACCTCTCCTCCCGTTTGGGTCAGATGTTGATTAAGTCGATTAGAGCGTAGTCTCGTCGACTTATTTACCAAGCGGTAGTATGTACCACGCTCTATGGGGCGGGAGGTGCCGCTCATCCCGACTTGGTTTGATGTTAATACTATTTTGACGAGCGGGCCCGGTACAGGGGGTGTAAGTAGACGGGTGAGAGTAAAGTGATTTCTACGGTCGGTGAGATAGTGGTTGACGGAGTGTCAACATTCCTGCTGAAACTACGGCTTGGGACCGGACCGAAGCTAGATGTGGAAAATGGCAGAAAGATGGAACGACACTGTATCCTTTTATTGTGATTACATAATATTGTCTTATATGATTTCCAAGTTTTCTACTGTTATTGGTTGTCATGAATTGTTACCGCTTTCACCTGCTTGTGCATGCATTCTTGACCTCACTGGGCTTTACTCACCCCATAAGCTTTGTTTTCCTTAACAGGTCTGGAAGTAGGGCACGAGAATCGAGGAACCTAGTACCTGTGCAAGATTACCTCTTAGTATTTTTGTAGGATTTCCTCTTTTGTATAAGATTGAACCATTTGGATGATTTTGATAGTTGTGGTATTTTGGAGTTATTATCAATGTCTCCCTGATGAAATGTCCGGGGTCTGTATTTTGCATGAGTTTGTCGGCGATTTTAAGTACCTTTTATCAGTGATTTCATAAATGAATGTTTGAGTCCTGGCGAGAGTTGGGCAGGCGGTCCGCTTACCTCTCTGGTTCGCCTTAGGGGAAGTGGGGCTGTCACAGCCGCGAAGCACAGTGCACGTTTCAATTTGCGGATTTGGCTGGGTAGCTCTCAGAACCAGATCCGCGACCCATGGATCTGCGATTCATACATCACGTATTGGTCTGCGGATCCCCAGAAAACTTCTCTGATTTTGATCCGCGAGCCTCAGATCCGTGAGGCATACCTCACATATCAACTCGCGGATCCTTCTGGAAATTCAGTTTTGCAATTTTTCTGCAACTGTTTCATTGGTTTCTCATTTTCTACTATTTCCAGAATAAAAATCCTGCATGTTAATTATGCAATGCACCTTCTCTAACACATATAATATGATCAAAACAACATAATTAACCTCATTTCTTGAATCAAATTCAACTAAAACACAAATTGAGGTGTGAAGATATTTGTATTTTCACTATTCATCGTGCACCAAAAAGGTTATTTTTGCATGCTTGATATTCCTACAAGACAAACACAACAAACACACTTAAAAACATAAAACAAACAAGCTTAAACATAAAATCACACCAAACTAACACAAACTTAAACAAAATTGGGTTGTCTCCCAATAAGCGCTCTTTTATAGTCATTAGCTTGACTATATTACTTTTTCATCAAGGAGGTTTAGTTAAAGAGTAATCCACCAATTGAGGACGCGGTGGATCATTAAAAGGTGACTCGATCAAGTGAGTCATATAACCAAATGATAAGAAAGAAGGAAGAGGTTTACCAATCTCAAGTGTTTCATAGATATTACCTTTTTCCATCACTTGAGAACTTACCAAAGGAGTGTCGAAACGGCCTTCTTGGGGTCAGATAATCTTGGAATCTATACATTCACCATATTTCTCAAAAGGGGCTATATACGCATCATTCATGCTTACCTCTTGTGGTTCAAAATCCATTCCAAAGTTATCATCATGTGAAATGGACATTTTATCATTAAAATGCAAATAAGATTCATCATTATCATCAAAATGTAATCCCCTTTCACATGCAACATTCCCATCATTAATGTTAGGGTCAATTTGCATTTCACCACATGAAATAGCTTCACACAAAGTTTGCAATTGCTCTTGTAATCTTTCAAGTCCTTCATCTAATCTTTTCTCAATCCTATCAAAATGATCGGAGGTTGTAATAGCTAATTTATCAATAGCTATTTCCCAAGATGGTTTGGATTCATATTGAACACCATTAGGTTGGTAATCATGAAAATGTGAGGAATCATCATAAACACATGGATTATTCCAACCATAAATATAAGAATTATCACAATTAGTACCATATTGATCAAAACAAGAATTGTAATGCTCAAATTCATCATAAGAATCCACATGTTGTGCTTGCATACATGTATGTGTAGCATGATTATTTCCACACAACTCACAAACCACATAATTAGAATTAAAAGCATTTTCATTCCTTTTTTGTTCAAGCAAATTCATCATAACATCCTTTTGCACATGGAGTGTAATATAATCAAGATTAGTCTTAATACTCCTTATGCATTCATCAAATGACATACCTTTGGACATCCTTTAATTACCCCCATAGATATAGCCTTGAAAATTGTAGGGGTCCATTGCCAAGTTTCCTTCTCTCAAGCCTTGATCCACTTCTTTGCTATCCTTCCATAAAACCAAAAAATGCTTTCAAATACTTCAAAAGCAAAATTAGTTAAGAAGAATGGCTAATAATCCATAAACAAGAACATAAAAATGTCTAAAGTAATAGAGTTATTCTTAGCACCGATATTGAACAAATTCTTCCCCAGCAATAACGCCAAAAACTTGATAGGGATTTTCTTTACTCCTCAAATTTTAAATAACCTTTATAACCCTATATTACCACAAGTATACGGATTGTTTATTGAGTATAGGGATGATTTTCAAACCCCTCTATTATTTAGACTATCTCAAGAAAATAAAAAGGAGAAGGCGGTCAAAGCCGACCTAAGGAAGAAGGATTAAGCGATTAAAACCAACCACTAGGTGTCGAAGACATCCAATTGGCGGTAGAAAGGAAATAACAAGAGAGCAAGTAAAGAGTTAAGATCCTAGAGCTTTAGAATCCCTTGTTAAGTTAGATTAGAATTTAGTTAAGTTAATTATGTCCCTTCTCCAATGATTTGCTAAGGTATAACTTCCTTTTGTATGCCATCACTTTCGTCAATGGTCATGTGTAGTGCAAGCTCTCATTTAAGATAAGCTAGTCACTCGGAATCGCTTTCGCCAATTCCTTAACTCCTTGGAATCTTCCTTGACCTATTTTCATAGAGAAAAGAGAGAAACAAATTAAATAAGCTCAATGAAGTTATAGTTTAAACCAAAACCAACCAACTATATTCACTACTTTCGTGAGAATATAAGTTAGTGCTTAAGAACTTAGATCTTATTGAAGGCAAGTTTTTCATTGCTCATCAACATCAAATCATTTATAGTTGGTAGCTAATCAACCATAAAGCATAAGCACAAGTCTTAAACTAGCAAAATCATGGAGGACATAAATAACTCAACTACTTCATAATCACAACAACAACAAGTTCATCCTAACTCTAGGATTTAAACATAATAACTACACTACTAACTATACTACTAAACTAATGAACTAGTGAAGACTACATGCCTCCTCTCTAATTGTATTCTCTTGTCTACAAAAGGCTCTATTTATAGAGGATTGAATTCATAAGCATCCAAAATTCTATCATGTGAATACAAGACAAATTGAGCTTTAAAAGTCAAGGAAAATGGCTCATGAATCTTCATCCTTTGAACTTCCTTCAAAAATGTCTTCATGCATTGAATCCAATAAATTCCAATCTAAAATGAGTTGTAAAGTTGTGTTTTGAATTTGCTATGAGTTGTTTCTTCAACTTCACAATATTCTTCACGTAACTTTGGCTGAAATTCATCCAAAAATTGAGCTGGAATTGAGCTGAAAAATTTGGAATTCGGCTGCAAGTTGCAGCCGTCATCTTCTGAGGATCCGCGAGGTAGATCCGTGAGTCAGAGGCTCGCGGATCTTATCGCGGATCTGCTCCCCTGTCTTCTCTGAGAGGGATTCGCGAGCTATTCATTTCTTCCACTTGTTGGTTCGCGTTTTGCCTCGTGAATCTTCTTGAAATTTGTGAAATCGGCATTTTTCGTCGTGAAATTGATGCGTTAATTGCTCTGACTTTTATCCCTTTGATTCCTTGATATTCCAATTGCAATTTGCATTTTCCAATTTGGAACTTCATCCATTTCGTATTTCAATTTTCCAACTTTTCTTCCAAGCTTCTTGGCAAATATCCACATTTTCATCTCATATGATAATTGAACAAGCAATCCTACAAAACCATGAAGATTTCACCACATTAATCCACAAAAATGCACTTTTCTATTAAACCACAAAATGTAGAATTTCAATAGAAACCCTAGTTCATTAGCCATTTAACTAACAAAAACACACAAAAACTACATAATTAAACCTATTAAAAACATGCAAAATATTGACTTATCATGGACGGCCCTCTAGCCTTAAGTCGAGCTGACCTAAACCTACACGGACAAAGCGGGACTGGCTCCCCAGGGCAACTCCGATGCTTAAGTCTGTAGGGCACCAAACGAACTAGTGGATGCAAAACCAAAGAGAGAGGGAGCTGTAGTATTCTTTTTGACATACCTTCCAGTGTGGTTTAGTTGGATATTTACAGGCAATAATGAGATAATGAATCAGGAGTTATCATTGATCTCAAACGCTATTTCAGATAGCGATAGAGTTATCCCCTGATTTAAGAAGAAAATGTTGAGCAAGAGTTCTTGTTTATCCGAACGTCTCCCATTGCTTATTGAGTTTGGCCTGGTCAGTTCGGCCATTGAGCTCGGTCTGGTCAGCTCGGCCATTGAGCTCGACATGGTCTGGCCATTAAGCTCGGTTTAAATAGTTCGCTCATTGAGCTCGGCTTGATCAGTTCGGCCATTGAGCTCGACATGGGCTGGCCATTAAGCTCGGTTTAAACAGTTCGCTCATTGAGCTCGGCTTGATCAGCTCGGCCTGAGCTCGACATGGTCTGGCCATTAAGTTCGACCTGATCGGTTCGGCCATTGAATTTGGCACTGATTCGGTTATATCACCTAGTCGGTTCGCCATCCGATCCAACAAGACAAGATAAAGGTGCCACGTGTGCCATATCTATTTATAGCACTTACACATTGCATATATTTTATACACCTCATGTGGATTTTAGTATATAATGCATGAACATGTGGGTTTCGAGTTCAAGTTGTGGTTAAAGAGGCGTATTTGTAGCTTAAAGGTCTAAACTCATCTTGTTTGTTGAAGGAGGAAGTCAGTTTGGACGATTTTTATAAGTGTTGAATGCTTGGATTGAGCTGGACATTCTACCTATAGACCTAGGCAATAATCCCTGCAAGGATCCTTCAAGAACTCGATCATGTATTCTCGCTTGAATTCACAGCTTGTTGGGCCGGTTTCTCTTTAAAAATTTTGAACTTTGAAATTCTTTCTGTCTAGAAACCATGGACAGAAATAGCAGATAATGAAGATAATCCACCCGCAGACTTCTGAACTCAACTAAGGAGTGCTTGGGGTGAGTAAAATGTAATCGCTACATTGCGACACCAAATTTTGACTATTTCAATTGTTTTCTTATGTTTTTATCTATTAATGTTTAGTTATTTATTTTTGAATTTTCTAACACATTTTTCTTATTTTTATAGGTTTTTCAAAAAAAAAAGAAAAGAAAAAAAAAAAGAGAAAAGTCAAAAACGCGGACCAATTACGCGGATAAGTCCGCGTAACCAGTCCGCGTAACTTGATCAGAAGTGAAAAAGAATACGCGCGCATTTTTTCCAGTCATTTTTCTCCTCATTTCCAGCTGTATTTTCTGCATCTTGAGCGTCAAGAAACATATTTAGATAATACCCAAATCACCCTTAACCCCTTAACAATTCATCTAACGTTCAAAATCAACCCACCTCACCCCAAACTATCCAAACCCTTCATGCTAGGTTTTGTGGCTATAAATAGCTTATGAGAGGGTTTTCTGAGGAAGAGGTTGGAAGCTGAGAGAGAAAGAGAGAAGAGGGAGGCTGAGAGAGAAAAGAAAAGACAGAAAAACAAGAGGAAAAGAGGAGAAAGAAAGAAAGAAAAGGATTCTAGGGTTTTGCTTTGGGAAGAGAAGGAAACCATCTTCAAATCCGGAACTTCCCCCTTTTGTTTTGAGATCAAGAGGCTCAGGTGATTCTCTTTCTCATCCGTATTTTTTTGAACGTGAATCTTGCTGAAAATGTGACCTTTTGGTGGAACCAAGGTCTTGACTATGTTTTTTGATGTTTTATAATAGTTGATGATGTTTATTTGTTGTTATATGAGTATGTTACGTTTAGATAGCCTTGGTAAGGCTAATAGATTTGTTTTTACGTTTAAAATCAGATGTTTGATGCTTCTGCGATGATTCTGTTGGGTTTTTCTGAAAAATTTCTAGAAAAATGTTCTTCACGTTTTGAAGATGTGAAGAAACGCGGACCACTTGCGCGGATTTCTCCGCGTAACGCTCCGCATTTCCTCTTGAATGTTTGAAGATGTGAAGAAACGCGGGGCTCTTGCGCGGCTTGGTTCGCGTATCTCTCCGCGTTTCTACTTGAATATTTGAAGATGTGAAGAAACGCGGATTGGCCTGCGTAACAACCCCCACTTCTAGCCTGATAGTTCTTCCCTTCCCCTTTTTTGTCTATTTGATGATGTTGATGCTTAAGATTTGGCCTTCTTCAGTTTTAGCTTGTTTTGACATGATCTGAATGATGATGTTTAATGCTTTAAATAGATCCCCTTGCCTCTGAAGGTTTTGTTTGTGTTATTGTCTGAAAAACTGGAAGCAATCTTCCTGATTTTTGAAGTTGGGAAGAGACGCGGGGTTGTTACGCGGCTGAGTCCGCGTTTCCTGTCCGCGTTTCCTCCCCTAACTTTGATTTTTGCTTGTAACGCGGACTAGGTTGCGCGGACTCGATCCGCATAACCTCTCTGTTTCTGTATTCTGTTGCTATTTTCTGCTCTTTCGTTTCAAAAACTTTCTGTAGTGTTCATGTCTTCCAGTCTCGCCCAATTTTCTTGCATAATTTGTTTTGATATCTTTTCTTTGAATTTTGATTGATTTTTCCTTTAAATTGGTACCTTGATCCCTTTTGTTGATATTGAGTCTTAGATAACCATTCCCCTCATTTAAAGATTCAGTTAAGGCATCACATCAAGGGATGGTAACTTCTTTTCCTTATTATGTGCTCTTATGTGTTTTTGCATGATCTTGCATGTTTTAAATTAAGTTTTCCTTTGCTTTTTATTCATGCCTAGTCTTTATTTATGTCATTTAATTTTTGGGTAAATCATTTGGAGGCCTTGGATGCCAAGTTGTAATAGATAGGTTTAATTTTGCAAAAAAGTGTATTTATTCTAGAAAATGTAATAGTTAGATTATTATTCCGAATTTTTTCCCTTAGAATGTATTTAGGTTCCCCCAATGTAATAATTAGGTTTTATATGCTTATTTTGCATGCTTGCATGATTATGTGTTTACTTGCTTTCCTAGGGTCTTGCATCTAGATATTATGCCTATGTGTTATGTGTTTATGTATTTTATGTGTTTACTTGCTTTATTATTATGTCTACATGTTTATTGTGCAAATATATTGACGTCACCACACTAGTCCAACGCTAGTTGTGGCCTTTCCTTTCGATTTCTCACTAATCCAATGTTAGTGAGAACTTTTTGACGAGGGCTAGTCCAATGCTAGACCCTTAAATGCCATTCATGCATTAGATACAAATTTCACACACTTTTCACATTTAGAGTTTCTTTCCCATTTTGCATGTTACTATTCTCCCATCCCGTATGCGAAACATGTGATTTAGTTTTCTTTTTCATCAAAAAATAGATTAGTGCATTTAAGGCATTACCCTTTGAATTAGGGAAAAGAGCGAGTATGGCTTCTTAACCTTAGCACGCTTTTATTTCCTTCTATGAAAAGGAAGATTTAAAGTCACGAACTTAGTCTCCCCGCACCCATTATGTTGCATTATCCCTCTTTAGGACATACATATGCATTATTCTATCAAAATCATTCTTTAAAAGTCAAGTTTCTTCTTCATATTTTAGCAATTCAAAGTCAAAAAAAACCGTTTTTCTTAAAAATTGCATCTTTTGAAAATTCAAATTCCTCTTTGCACTTAAAATTGATCCTTTCAAAAATCCAATTTCTTTTTCCCTTGAGATTTTATAAAAATTGCACTTCTTTTGAAAACCCTAGTTCTCCCGCTTTTTTTCGAGTTTCATCATTTGCATTTTTCGTGACCTCCTCGAGGGATCAAACTTGGATGACACAACTAATGTGATCAATTCCAATCAAACCTCAAGGAGACATTTTGCCCCTCCCGATCCAACATTAGGTCTAGGTTTTGCATCCATATAGATAACATCCAAATGTGATAAATTTAAAGTTAGAATTAGGAAATTTTTAACTAAATCTTGCAACTAGCTTTGGCTAGGTTAGAAGGGTGCCTTAGAGACGAGTAACATCGAATCTTTGCCTTCCCTTCTTTCAACTGTGACCCTCGAACCTTTTTCTCTAGTTTTCAAAGACCTGGAGTCGTCTAAAAAAGGTTTTTCTTAGTTTATTTTCATTAATTAAAACTTTTTGGGTGACTTGGTACACTTAAACTCCATACCAAGTGGCGACTCCAAACTTTTCTAAAACCCTTTTATTTTGGGTCCAAATCGTCGCATTTTTGTAGTCCCATGACCCATTTCCATTTCTTTTTTCAAAAATCAATTTTCCCTTTTCCAAAAAAATGGGGCGCGACACACAAGTCTGGTTTATTTCACCAAATTGAAGAACCTCACTACTGAATTATACTTCAAGTTTAGATGAAACTTGGAAGTCTTTAGTTTGCAAATTCCTTCCTACTATATTTTAATTATTATTCCTCTTGTTTATCATGCTTGTTTCACTTAATTGTTACCTGAATAAGTGTGTGATCATCTAGATAAATTGATAATTTTACTATCGCGCCCCATTTTTTATGAGAACCCCTCGTCGTTTCGGGTTTTTAGTTGAAAAAGGTTTTTTAGTTAAAAATTGATTTTTGAAAAAAAGGAAATGGCTCATGGGACTACAAAAATGCGACGATTTGGACCCAAAAACAAAAGTCTAGAAAAGGGTTTTTAGAAAAGTTTGAAGTCACCACTTGGTATGGAGCTTAGGTGTACCAAGTCACCAAAAAATTTTAACTAATGAAAATAAACTAAGAAAACCCATTTTTAGACTACTCCAGGTCTTTGAAAAACTAGAGAAAAAGGTTTGGGGGTCACAGTTGAAAGAAGGGAAGGCAAAGATTCGATGTTACTCGTCTCTAAGGCACCCTTCTAACCTAGCCAAAGTTAGTTGCAAGATTTAGTTAAAAATTTCCTAATTCTAACTTTAAAATTTATCACATTTGGATGTTATCTATATGGATGCAAAACCTAAACCTAATGTTGGGGTCGGGAAGGGGCAAAATGTCTCCTTGAGGTTTAATTGGAATTGATCACATTAGTTGTGTGATCCAAATTTGATCCCTCGAGCAGATCACGAAAAATGCAAATGATGAGACTCGAACAAACAGAAAAATAGGGTTTTCAAAAGAAATAAAATCTCAAGGGAAATGAAATTGGATTTTTGAAAAGATCAATTTTAAGTGCAAAGAGGAACTTGAATTTCCAAAAGATGCAATTTTAAGGAAAATGGATTTTGATTCTGAATTGCTAAACATGAAGAAGAAACTTGATTTTTAAAGAATGATCTTGATAGAATTCAAAATAATGCATATGTATGTCCCAAAGAGGGATAATGCAACATAATGGGTGGGGACTAAGTTCGTGACTTTAATTCTTCCTTTTTATAGAAGGAAATAAAAGCGTGCTAAGGCTAGGAAGCCATACTCGCTCTCTTCCCTAATTCAAAGGGTAATGCCTTAAATGCACTAATCTATTTTTTGACAAAAAGAGAAAAACTAAAGAAGATGTTTCACATACGGGATGGGAGAATAGTAACATGCAAAAATGGAAAAAGAAACTCTAAAAGTGAAAAGTGTATGATATTTGTATCTAATGCATGGACGGCATTAAGGGTCTAGCATTGGACTAGCCCTCGTTTAAAAGTTCTCACTAACATTGGATTAGTGAGAAATCGAAAGGAAAGGCCACAACTAGTGTTGGACTAGTGTGGTTACGTCAATACATTTACACAATAAACATGTAGACATGATAATAAAGCAAGTAAACACATAACATGTGAGGACCCGTACCGACTATCATATTTTGTTTAAAGTTTATTATAGGTATTATTATTTGCCAAGGTGTTTATATGCTTGTTTTACTTTTAAAAGTGTTTTGTTTTAATAATCCTGTTTTACACGTTTTAAAACCCTAATTTGAAACCTAAAACCCTAATTTGTTTCGAAAAACCCTAATTTTGATAAAACCCTAATTTGAATATGGAAAACCCCAACTTGATTTCTTAAAACCCTAGTTTTGAAAATGAGTCTAAGTTTTATGTTTAATTACGAGTTTGTTAACTCTTTGATTTTATGTGTGATAATGCATGATTAAGAGGGGGTAATACAATTCCTAGGTGATTAGTAGCCTAAGTAGGGGTAATTAAGCTTTGATGGGCTAGGTTAAATTAAGTACTTATGGACTAATTTGATAGGAAAAGAAATTATGTGGGTAAGAGTGGAAATAAACCTAAGTTGATAGGTTTTTTGGCATGATATTTTTGACCAAATTTTGACCAAGTATAAATATCTCTTTGAGATTATCTCTTGGGTTATTTAAGGCCTTGTGGTTGCCGGCCAAACCAAGGAAAAAGAAGAAAGGAAAACCGTGAGGGAAGAAAGGAAAAGAAGGAAAAAAAGAGAGAAAAAAAAGGAAGAAAACTTGGAGATTTTGCAAACTTTCAACCATACGATTTTGGTTCGGAGTTGGGAGGAGAAGCTTGGACTTGAACACTTGAAGTTTCACCAAGAACAACATCAAGAAAGGTTTCTCCTAGTTCCTACAAGCTTGAATTTGGTTGGAGATTATGAATTGTAGGATTTTGTGGTTTCCATGGCTCGATTCATGTCTATCTTTAGCTTATGGAATGATTTTATGGAGTAGAATGGTTGATTTTGATGTATGTATGCCTTGCCATGATTTTGAGTTAGGGTTAGGGTTTTTCTTTAATGCTAATGGTAGGAATTAATGTTGGATTGTAGGTTTAATTGTTTTGTGGGCTCTTGAATTCCCACCGGCGCGTGAATTTAAATGGTTGTGTGGGCTCTTGGATTCCCACTTGGAGTGTTGTGTGTGTAGTGTGTAAATGTGAGTACAGGTTTGGAGTAGCGTGAGGCGTGTGAGGGGCTGTATTGCATGTTTGTAATCGCAGGCGAGTCAATGGAATTTGCATGAATGCGTTTTGGTTGCATGAAATTCTTTTGGGGCGTTGAACGAGAAAGCAGGATTTTACCGGCAGCGATTTTGGCATCATTTTCGGTGTTGATCCTTTGTGATTTAGCTTTTGGCCAAAACACAAAAGTTATATCCCTTTGTTCTAGCTTTCCAACGCATCTGGAATTTCTTGATTTCGATTTGTGAGCGCTGAGTTATGTCCGTTTGAAGTTAGCCGGTCGGACATTCTGATGGCGAAATTTCTGAAACTGTTTCTGCATTTTTGACCTAGATGGAGTAAATCTGGGTTGAAGTTGTCTTCATGAAAGTTGTATCTTGTTCTCTTAGCTTCGAAACGGCACCTCATGCGCTCAAATCTGACACTTTTAGCCTGAGATATGGGCAATGGCGTACAAGGTGTCAAAACTATTTTTTCCACCTTCTAATGTGTGTTTTCCGTTTTCAATTTGACATCGCCCGTTTTCCGTCCAACGCCCACGTATGTGCTTTTTTTGCTATTTTAAGTGTTTATAAGCATTTATGAGAGCTTAGTTCATTGGGCATATGCATGTCGCGTCGGTTCACTTTTGAAATGGTTTTCTTCCAATCTTACGACATTTTGAGTTAGGGTTAGGGTTTTTCTTTAATGCTAATGGTAGGAATTAATGTTGGATTGTAGGTTTAATTGTTTTGTGGGCTCTTGAATTCCCACCGGCGCGTGAATTTAAATGGTTGTGTGGGCTCTTGGATTCCCACTTAGAGTGTTGTGTGTGTAGTGTGTAAATGTGAGTGCAGGTTTGGAGTAGCGTGAGGCGTGTGAGGGGCTGTATTGCATGTTTGTAATCGCAGGGGAGTCAATGGAATTTGCATGAATGCGTTTTGGTTGCATGAAATTCGTTTGGGGCGTTGAACGAGAAAGCAGGATTTTACCGGCAGCGATTTTGGCATCGTTTTCGGTGTTGATCCTTTGTGATTTAGCTTTTGGCCAAAACACAAAAGTTATAGCCCTTTGTTCTAGCTTTCCAACGCATCTAGAATTTCTTGATTTCGATTTGTGAGCGCTGAGTTATGTCCGTTTGAAGTTAGCCGGTCGGACATTCTGACGGCGAAATTTCTGAAACTGTTTCTGCATTTTTGACCTAGATGGAGTAAATCTGGGTTGAAGTTGTCTTCATGAAAGTTGTAGTTTGTTCTCTTAGCTTCGAAACAGCACCTCGTGCGCTCAAATCTGACACTTTTAGCCTGAGATATGGGCAATGGCGTACAAGGTGTCAAAACTATTTTTTCCACCTTCCAATGTGTGTTTTCCGTTTTCAATTTGACATCGCCCGTTTTCCGTCCAACGCCCACGTATGTGCTTTTTTTGCTATTTTAAGTGTTTATAAGCGTTTATGAGAGCTTAGTTCATTGGGCATATGCATGTCACGTCGGTTCACTTTTGAAATGGTTTTCTTCCAATCTTACGACAAGATTGCTTTAAATAGAAACCAAAAGGGTTGATGGTTTGATTTGCATGTTCCAGGTGAGTCCGTGGACGTTGACGAGCGTGTTTGACTTCTACATTATCTTGCTTACGCTCAACTGTTGATGAGTATTCAAGTGCATGTTGTTTTCATATTTGGATGTCTGATTTGATGAATTTCATTTGAAAGCATGCTTGTTTGACTTGGTGAGCGTGTAGTTTACCGCGCTCACCCTTGTTTGGACTTACTTGAATTGAAATCGTAAAATGCTTGTACGTGTGCTTGTTCTTGACATGTTAGAACCAAACGGTTGTATGTACCACACTCAAGAGAGTGGGAGGTACCTCTCCTCCCGTTTAGGTCGGTTGTTGATTTAGTCGATTGGAGCGTAGTCTCGTCGACTCATTTACCAAGCGGTAGTATGTACCACGCTCTATGGAGCGGGAGGTGCCGCTCATCCCGACTTGGTTTAACGATATTGCTATTTTGACGAGCGGGCCCGGTACAGGGGGTGTAAGTAGACGGGTGAGAGTAAAGTGATTGCTACGGTCTGTGAGGTAGTGGTTGACAGAGTGTCAACGTTTCCGCTGAAGTCCGGACTGAAGACCAATGATGGAGCGGCAAGTTGTATCCTTTTCTAGTGATATTTTATACCGCCCTCTATGTATTTCCTGTTTTATTTTCCGGTTATTGTTCTGTTAAAGTGTGTTATTGCCTTACCCTACTTGTGCATGAATTCTTGGCCTCACTGAGCTTTGCTCACCCCATAAGCTTTGTTTTCCTTAACAGGTCCGGAAGGGGAGCACGGAAATCGAGGATTCTAGTTTTTGTGGATTTCCTTTTTCCTTTTGTATAAGTTGGAAGATAATGGATGCCTTAGATGGTTTGTAGTATTTTCGAGTTGTTCCAACGTAGCCTTGATGTGTTTTAGAGTTTGTAATTTATAAGAATTTGTCGGTTTCTTTTACTATGGTTTTATGGTTATATCTTTTGAGTCCTGGCGAGAGTTGGGCAGGCGGTCCGCTGACCCCTCTGGTTTGCCTTTGGGGAAAGTGGGGCTGTCACATAACACATAGGCATAACATCTAGATGCAAGACCCTAGGAAAGCAAGTAAACACATAAACATGCAAGCATGCAAAATAAGCATATAAAACCTAATTATTACATTGGGGGAACCTAAATACATTCTAAGGGAAAAAATTCGGAATAATAATCTAACTATTACATCTTCTAGAATAAATATACTTTTTTGCAAAATTAAACCTATCTATTACAACTTGGCATCCAAGACCTTCAAATGATTTACTCAAAAATTAAATGACGTAAATAAAGACTAGGCATGAATAAAAACAAAGGAAAATTTAATTTAAAACATGCAAGATCATGCAAAAACACATAAGAGCACATAATAGGGAAAAGAAGTTACCATCCCTTGATGTGATGCCTTAACTGAATCCTTAAATGAGGGGAATAATTATCTAAGACTCAATATCAACCAAAGGGATCAAGGTACCAATTTAAAGAAAAAATCAATCAAAATTTCAAAGAAAAGGTATCTAAACAGATTCTGCAAGCAATATGGACAAGACTAGGAAATATGAATAATAGAGTAAGATTCTGGAACAAAAGAGCAGGAAATACAACAAAACTGAGGAACAGAGAGGTTATGCGGAGTAGAAATGCGGACAGAGCCGCACAACAACGTCCGCGTTACAGGCAAAATGTAAAGTCCAGACGGGGAAATGCGGACAGGAAATATGGACCCAGCCGCGTAACTATCCACGTCTCTTCCCATTTTCAAGATATCAGGAAGATTGCTTCCAGTTTTTCAGACAATAACATAAACAAAATCCTCAGAGGCAAGGGGATCTATTTAAAGCATTAAACATGATCATTCAGATCATGTCAAAACAAGCTAAAACCGAAAAAGGCCAAATTTTAAGCATCAACACATCAAATAGACCAAAAAAGGGGAAAGGGAAGAACTGTCAGGCTAGAAACGCGGGAAGTTACGCGGACTGGCCTGCGTAACAACCCCGCGTTTCTTCACATTTTCAAATATTCAAGAAGAAACGCGGATCGTTACGCGAACGAAGCAGCACAAGAGATCCGCATTTCTTCACATCTTCAAACATTCGAGAGGAAACGCGGATCGTTATGCGAAGTAAGCCGCGCAAGTAGCCCGCGTTTCTTCATATCTTCAAAACGTGAAGAACATTTTTCCAGAAATTTTTCAGAAATCACAACAAGATCAACACAGAAGCATCAAACGTCTGATTTTAAACGTCAGAACAAGACTATGACCCTTACCAAGGCTTTATAAACACCACATGCTCATATAACAACCAACAATCATCATCAAATGTCATAAAACTTAAAAAAACACATTTAAGACCTTGGTTCCACCAAAAGGTCTGATTTCTAGCAATTTTGGACCAGAAAAAACAATAGATAGATTAAAGGAAGACTACCTGATTCGGAAGTTTGAGAAGAACGAAAAGGAATCACCAAAATTCCAGAAATCTTCACTAAAAAAGGAAACCCTAGTTTTTTATCTTTTCTCTCTTTTTCTTTTTTCTCTTTGATTCTCAGTCGTTTTTCTCTCTTTCTGCTCTCTCTCAGCCTCCCTCTTCTTTCTTTCTCTCTCAGCTTTCAGCCTTTTTAGAAAAACCCTAACATGGGTGATTTATAGGCATTAAAACCTACAACCAAGGGCTTGGATACTTTGAGGGTTTTTTTGGGTTAATCTTGATCATTGGATGCGTTTTATTTGTGTCTTAAGGATCAAGGGTGATTTGGGCATTAACTAAAACGATTACTTGATGCCAAAGACACAAAAAATACAGCTGGAAATGAGGAAGGAAAGGCTGAAAAAAATGCGCCCGTAATTTTTTTTCGCTTCTGATCAGGTTACGCGCACTGGTTACGCGGAACGTTCCGCGTAACTTGTCCGCGTTTTTGACTTTTTCTTCTTTTTTTTTTATTTAGAAAAACCTACAAAATAAGAAAGATGTGTTAGAATATTCAAAAATAAATAACTAAACATTAATAGATAAAAACCTAAGAAAACAATTGAAATAGTCAAAATTTGGTGTCTACAACTTGCCCCTCTTTGTCTGAGTTTCGAAGAAACTCTAGACAAAGACGTAGACACCAAACACTTACCTTATTTCGCTGGTTGTATCTGAACCATTGTAAACAACAGGAATGTTAAATTGCCAATTTTCAAACTAAAAAATGCATAATATGACCGAACTAGTATTGAGTTGCCTACGTATCTCGCCGTGAGAATCAGGTCAAACGTAGTTCCAATGCAAATGAATTGTGATAAAATGGGTACTGGATTCTTATAAAATTGGAGAACGGGAGATAGAAGGGTTCCCGGCGGAGGCTGAGACTCACCAACAGGAATTTTAAAATATCAAGAAGGGGAGGTAGAAGGGTGCCCGGCGGAGGCTGAGACTCACCAGCAGGAATTTAAAATATCAAGAAGGGGGATAGAAGGGTACCCGGCTGAGGCCGAGACTCACCAACAGAAATTTAAATTTGAAAAAAGGGAGGTAGAAGGGTGCCCGGTAGAGGCTGAGACTCACCAACAGAATTTAAAATATCAAGAAGAGGATAGAAGAATTACCGGAGGGTGAGACTCACCAAAGAATTTAAATTGAAGCAGGGGATAGGAGGTGAGACTCACCAACAGAAATTTAAATTAAAGTAGGGGGATAGAAGGGTGCCCGGCGGAGGTTGAGACAACAACAACAAAATTTAAATTGAAGAGGGATAGAAGGGTGCAGTGGAGGTTGAGACAAAGAACCAACAAATTTAAATGAAGCGAGGGGATAGAAGGGTGCCCGGCAGAGGCTGAGATAGCAACCAAAAGAAATTTAAATTGAAACAGGGGGGATAGAAGGGTGTGGAGGTGAGAGAACAGAAATTTAAATTGAAGGGGATAGAAGGGGAGACAAAGAACCAACAGAAATTTAAATTGCTTTTCCAAATTTAGACTATTCAGTGGGATTAGACCCAAACCTGAATGACTAGATGGAAAAATGCAAATATGCCCTAGGTCTAAATTGCTGGTGGGATTAGACCCAAATTTAGACACTAGTGGGAGAGATGAAAACATAAATACTGGATTACCGGACTTTGAAAAATAAAACACAAGCTGTTCAAACATGATAAATGTAAAATGCAAGTAATTATGCACTCAATGAAATGTTGCATTTCTGATTTTTGATTTTCTTGTCTTGAAAAGGAAGTAATTGATAGGAACAGTGACCTGTCTTTTTTTTTTTTTTTCAAGAATTGATGGATTTTGGAAATTTGAAGAGTATAACTGAAGCCTTTCCTCTCCAGGATTGGAACAAATACACATGTGTTGCCATCCTATTGATCTGCAAACCTTTTCCGGCAAAATTAATTTTGAATGCATTATCCAAAATTGGAGATCACTTCTCTCAAAACAAAATTGCCCCAGTGTCAAATGGATCGTTAATCCTGCAGAAGTCATGAAATATTAACCAATTATTCCATGGCAATTCAAATTTTTTTTTTTAACATAAAGTGCAAATTCTCTTGGGATCACAACTGTTAGCCACTAAATGACTAAAACGTATCAGAATCATACGATAAAATGCATTCATGAGATACTTATGTTCATGAAACATTGCTTGTTTTCAAATGGTAGGAAGTATTCATAAAAAACAAGCTATGGGATTGAAATGAACCATGCGATCTTGGAAATCCAAATCCTCAAAACCAGCCAAAACATTATTATGCAATTACTCAATTTGCATCAAGTACTCATAATATCAAGTAAAAGAGAGACAATTATACCTCAATTTTAACAATTCAAGATTGATTTCTCACTTTCACCAAATTTTGCAATCAAACGACTCATATAGTCAATTCAAGCTTGCCTTTTCCACGGCTTTCTCAAATTTTACTGCTAAAAAGGATTTACTGAAACACATCTTCTTATTCAAATTGCATTAATGTCTTTTGACGCGAAAATCAACACTTTTAGATGAAGACTCCCCGGTTACTCGACATATGCCTTATTGTTCAAATAGTAAAAATGTCTTTCGACGCGAAAATCAACACTTTTAGGTGAAGATTCCCGGTTACTCAACATTTTACTTGTTCGAACTGCCTTGCATACTCGTAATTCAAGCACCATTTTACGCAAAAGTTAACATTTGTAGATGCTAAACCTCCGGTTACTTAGTATTAGAATCATTGGAGTAGAACTTTAGATCTCACTTTGCTGCTTTTTTTTTTCACTTTTTCTCTTTTTTTTTTCTTTTCTTTTTTTTTTAGCATATCAATTGAAAAAGGATCATTTGCCAACTATATCAATCATTTTATTGTAAAATCCAATAAAAGAAGAAATCTCATTTAATAGGAAAAAAAACTGAGGCATAATTTTCCCTATTTTACAAAACATACTTTCTAAAATACCAATGTCTTAATCACATAACAATTATTTCCGAGTAAGATGGAAAAAGGATTTTTCGCATCACACGGGCTTTTATTTCAGAAGGATGAAAGCAATTGCAACCAAAATTGGACATTTGCACCCTTTTTAAATCAAATTTTGAAAAACAAATCAATTTGTGAGGCAAATGTGCAATTTAGATTTTTTTGTAAAAAAAATTTTGGCAGAGTTTCCCCTATAACTGGATGAAAACTCCTTGCCAGCAACCCAATTTTTTCAAAACACATTCAACACATATAAGCACATAAAAGCTAAATTTAAACAAATATACACATCCTGATGCAAGCAATTTAACCAAAAGTATTTCTAATAGTTAAACCTATGTGTACAAATCAGAACACAAGATCAAACATAAATAGAAAAATAAAGCAAGAATGGAATAAACTGCAAATCAGGGGGCGAATCTATCGTCCCTCTCAACTCCACCATCGCCTCCGGTGACCTCTGGGACAGGCTGCTCAGGCGGCTGAATGCCGAGATGTGCCTCTATACGGCCTAGTCGAGTGCTCAAAGCCCCCCGCTTCCATACGCCCCATCGAAGGCCGAATCGTGTCTCCATATGATCCCATCTCTCGAGCATCTGGGTCTGAAATCGCCCTTGAGTGTCCATGACAGCTTGCTATCCAGACCGTGGTGGCGGTGGTGGTGGCAGACGATGAGCCGACCTCTCCTCCCTCATGTCTCATAGCTCTGGACCGGCTCGTCGGTGGCGATGTCTGATACATCTATGTGTAGATCCTTCAGTGATGCAATGCTAAGCTCAGCTACTGGCCTCAGGGGAGTAGGTGGGATACCAGGTGGAATCACTCTCGGCCTGTGAAGAAGAAGCGAAATAAGTCGGGAAAACCCGAAGTGGAATGATGTGGAAGTCCTCCTCGCCGTCGTCCTAATATGACTAATAATAATGTTTGAGAGAGGAATTTGGGCGAATGGTGAGTCGACCGATGGAACATCGATCTAAAAGTATAGATCATTGTTCCTCAACTCCCCCTGGCCGCTTTTCTTTGGGATGACGTTGTGGGTTAGGGTGTACAAAATAGCGGTGGCGTGCCGGAAAAGATCGAGCAGTTCGCGGCTCGGGACCCGGAACTCCTCGTATGCGACTCCGAACCGCGCCATGGCATGTGAGGGATCCCACTCCCGGTCAGGTGACGAGAAGTCCTTCTTCAAGTCGATCGCTGGACCCTCGTCACTGCATCCCAGAGTCTGAGCTATCGTACTCCGGGTGATCACTAATCGAACCCCCCTTACAGAGGACTCAACCCTCTCTCCACTGTGCCCTTCTTGTCCTCGATGTTCGCATAGAACTCGCGAACTAAGTCGGGGAAGATCTGGTAGGGCAACGTCAGAATCGGGGCCCACCCTAGTGCTGCGAAAGCGGCAGTAATCTGGTGGGCAGCGTCCACCTCCGGAGCTATGTGTAGCTCATATACAAAATCGATGCTCTCTCGATACCACTCCTGGTTCTCTTTGAGGAGAGCGGTGGTGTCAAAATCTGGCGGGAGGTCGCCTCTCGCCGTCTCTTTCTCAACAATGGTGTCTCCGACTCACTCTCCTCACTCTGGCTCGACCTTTGCTGCGTGCTGCGTGACATAGTACACGAAGATAATTTTTAGACGATTAATTTGAGATTAATTTCAAACAAATTTGTCAAAGCGATGGATAAATATATAAACAAATTAGAAACTCTTGGAAAAATACCCTAAAACAAAATTCCTAAAAAACCTAAAATTCAAACAACTTCTACAAAGTCCCAAAAATTCAAAATTTTAAAAGATTTCAATCAAATTTACAAAAGTGTAGGAATTTCAAAATTCCTTTGAAATTCAACAAAAGTGCAAAGAACAAAAAGTGCAATAATTCAACAACTTTCCAAAAATTTCAAGAAATTTAACAAGACCTATGAAAATCCCATGAATTTTACACACAAAGAATACCAAAAATCCAAGGTTTCTAAAAAAAATTCAATAAATTTTACAAAATTATTTAAATTCTTAAAATTCTAAGAATTCAACAAAATTCCACAAAAAATTAAAAAAAAATTCTACAATTCAACCATTTCTATAAAACTACAAAGATTCCAACAATTCAATTAATTTCTGCAAAAAACACAACAATTCCAGAATTTTCCAAAATTCAACAAAATTGTGACGAATTTCAAAACTCCCAAGCTTTCAACAAATTTCCACAAAAATTAACAATTCACAATTTCTATAAGAGGTACAAAAATCAAAGAATTCAGTAATTTCTGGTTTTCACATTAATTCTACAACAATGCAAAAGTTTTCAATTAATCCCACAAAATTTCAAAAAGGACTAAGAAATTCAACAAGTTCCAAACTTTTCTAAAAAAAACAAAAATTCTACAATTTCTACATTTGACCACTCAAACGTGCTCAATTTTAATCCAACAGTCATATCAAAGTCTGTTAACAACAATCCGAAATTAAATTCAGAAATTGACAAAAATTACACAATTCAAATAAATAATAAATAAACAAATAAAATAAAATAAATAAACGGCACATCGCATCTTTTAATCACATAAACAAGTCTAATAAACATAAGAAACAACAACAATGACCATTATAATTAAAAAATAGAAAATTCGTAGAAAAAGGAGAAAATTCAAATTTTCGGAATCTTAAAAGAAGTAATTTCGTTAGGATTTCTTACCGTAATCACGTAGTGGAGTGTTTGAGAAGTGAAATAATGGAAGAAGCCCCAAAAAACAAACTCGAATCGACCCCCAATCGACCGGTTTTAGTTTCGGAAAACCTACCCTCAATCCCGAGCTTTTGATGCGTTTTCATGATGTTTTGTTCGGATAAAAAGGTTCTAAGAGGCCTAGGGAGTGTTTTGGTGGAGAATTATGGTAGAAAAAATGGGTTTCTGAGGATTTGGGGTGAGTTGCGGGGAGGGGAAATGAAAAGCCAGTGAAGAAGACGTTGCGCTTCTGCGCTTTTGAGCTTCTGGGAAATGGAAACGCGGACTGAGATGCGAACCGCTCCGCGTTACAGGTCCGCGTTACCATATGAACACGAAACTTTGTCAGATAAGAAACGCGGGATGAAGCGCGGAGTGACTCGGGTAACATACGCGTTTCTTTCAGAAACATGAAAATGCAAAGAACCGTGAAGAAAACGTGGAACAGTCCACGCAAGACTCCGCATTACACTCAGAAGATATGAATTTCAAAGAAACGCGGGACGAAACGCGGACTATTCCACGCAACAACCCGCGTTACTTCTCAGAAGATATGAATTTGTAAAGAAACGCGAGTGAAACGCGGACTAGTCCACGCAACCTCCCGCGTTACTAGTCAATTTTTTTTTTTCAAAAAAAAAAATTGCCCCGATTTAGAAATGCAATCCAAAGGAAAAATGCTTCAAAAGTCCAAAAGGAATTATATGTAGCATTAAAGGGAAAACTTTTCTTTCCTTCTTTTTCACTTTTTTTCTTTCTTGTTTGTTTGTTTTTTGTTTTTTTTTTTTGAAAGGTAAATCCAAAACTAGCTGTTGGCGCTTCTTCGAAATTGATAGGCTATGCCTTCATCTTGAAATGTAGTATTATTGATTTTTATTCATGCTTGATCTTTGGATCTGCAAAATTTGTCTTCTGCTTCTTGCGGATCTCAGCCATGAATACCTGCATACAAGAGGGGACTTGCAAAATATGATGTGCACTTGAATCCTCAAACAAATTGCCTTCTTTATTATTATGCAATAATTACTGCTCAAGAAAAAATGCTAACTTATCAAAAGCCAAATTTTGAGTGGCAAATTTAAAGATGTGTTATTTGACCCTTGGGTATGCCTAGAAATACATTATAGAAATGTTCCAAATTTTTTTTTTTAAATATTGACCCATTTTTCTCATAGATGCTCTGAGCTTGTGTTTCCCCAAATGAATTCTCCATAGTTTGCATTGCAGGATTTACCCAAGAATCAAATAACACTTCTAATCTTCAAAACTTTATTAGATCAAGAAAATGTTTCTTTCTTATCAACGCCCACATTTTTATGAATGCAAGGGAGGGGGGAAAGGAAAAGAAAAAAAACTTAGAGTTAGTAAGCAGAATTGCAAAACCGGTATGCATGTCCTATGGGGGAGCCCTTTTATGCCAAGGGTAGGCCTAGCATGAAAATGCAATCCTCTGGGGTATGCACCATACAATACCTAATGGATCCGATCACTTCACTGATATGCGATTAGTAAAACAATCTAGAGGATTGACCAAAAGAATATGTGATACTTGATGCATCACGAGGACAAAGTCCGAATGGATTTATTACTTTAATTGATATGTGAAGAGAGGTTAAAGGTTAATTTGGCATGAAAGGATTATTCTTGAAGGAATTGTAGTGCCTTGACTAGTCTTGAGTGAAACATGGATCTAGTTCAAATGGATTGGACGGGATTGATGGTTTACCCAAAAGTCGACTGGGTTCATTGCTTACCTGTAACTCCACATCTCAATTTTATTTGCAACACACTAGCTCATAAGCCTTCTAAAATCAAGATTTGGCCTTGATAAAAATCATTATCTCAACAATGAGAAATTATTTGTGAATTTTTTTGATTTAATGTCCTTATGCATGGGATTTTACCAATTTTGATAAAATGGCCAAAAAATGATTACTAGAGGTTTATATTCTAGCATGTGAAGGTCACTCCATATCTTTGGATGTCATCATAGAAGGGATCGGACCCTACCTTACCTTGTGCACTACCCATTTGGATGTTACTGAAAACATAAACATGCAAGTCTCATTGGATTATATATCCGAGACACAAGGGTGGTTTATTCCTAACATGGGATTCCCTATGCGGCATTCCCTCTATGGCTTATGCATGATGCCATTTTATGAAAGCAAGTAAAGGCGCAAAATGAAACATGGCCTATAGGAGCCCCATTTGAATGCCGGGGTAAGCCTAAAAGTGATATGCAATTACAACTTAAATGCAATAAACGTAAATTCAAACGTGCAATAGCCTATCTAGAAGGATGGCTTGTCTTAAAAGAGTGCCAAGACTCTTATTTTCTAGAGTTTGTGAAATGCAAGAAAAGGGAAGACAACAAAAGGTTAGTTTAATTGACAGATATCACATAACATGTTGGAGCAACAAATTGCACAAAAATAAAGAGGGGTGGAATCCCTCCTCTCGTGTCTAGTGATCCTTAATAGGGTAAGGTGGACTCTACCATAGGCAATTCTAGCATGGATGCATGAGGTTGGGCTCACTAATGCATCTAGACTCGACAAAGGTTACAGGCTCCCAAACCTTCAGACCAAAAGGCAAAAGGTCATCAATCCAAATGCCTCAAGTCGGTGGTTCGAGTGATC
Source organism: Gardenia jasminoides (assembly GCA_013103745.1). Taxonomy (NCBI): domain Eukaryota; kingdom Viridiplantae; phylum Streptophyta; class Magnoliopsida; order Gentianales; family Rubiaceae; genus Gardenia; species Gardenia jasminoides. Next base: position 14,392,448 of record CM023096.1, read on the forward strand.
CCCTGGACATTGCTACGTGCACGTCGTGCCACGGCCATATGTCCAAGTGGATCGATCCTAATCCTAATAGAGAAGAGTGGCGTGACAAGCCACTAAAGTAAAAAAAAGTAGGGTCAAAGTAAAATACATATGTACGTATGAAAGTGATTCCCTTTGAGAGGAGGGATACAAATACGAAACATTCTCGAGGCTCTAGGGTAGATGCACACCCACCCCAAATGCAAAGCGCGATACAAGTAAATATCAATACAAATAAATAAACCAATAATTCATTCATCATGTACGCGATGTGTAAGGAGTGATTGCACGGGAAAAAAAATCCTAAAAAATAAAAGGAAAAGAAAAAGGAATGCAACCTAAAACATCCAAATGTGATATATAAAAAAGTTAGAAAACGAAATAATCAACTAAATCAAGTGCTCGGACCTTCTTAGGAAAATCCCCAGTAGAGTCGCCAAGCTGTCGCGCTACATTTTTTATGAGAACTCCTCGTCGTTTCGGGTTTTTAGTTGAAAAAGGTTTTTTAGTTAAAAATTGATTTTTGAAAAAAAGGAAATGGGTCATGGGACTACAAAAATGCGACGATTTGGACCCAAAAACAAAAGTCTAGAAAAGGGTTTTTAGAAAAGTTTGGAGTCGCCACTTGGTATGGAGTTTAGGTGTACCAAGTCACCAAAAAATTTTAACTAATGAAAATAAACTAAGAAAACCCTTTTTTAGACGACTCCAGGTCTTTGAAAAACTAGAGAAAAAGGTTCGGGGGTCACAGTTAAAAGAAGGGAAGGCAAAGATTCGATGTTACTCGTCTCTAAGGCACCCTTCTAACCTAGCCAAAGTTAGTTGCAAGATTTAGTTAAAAATTTCCTAATTCTAACTTTAAAATTTATCACATTTGGATGTTATCTATATGGATGCAAAACCTAAACCTAATGTTGGGGTCGGGAAGGGGCAAAATGTCACCTTGCGGTTTGATTGGAATTGATCACATTAGTTGTGTGATCCAAATTGGATCCCTCGAGGAGGTCACGAAAAATGCAAATGATGAGACTCGAACAAACAGAAAAATAGGGTTTTCAAAAGAAATAAAATCTCAAGGGAAATGAAATTGGATTTTTGAAAAGATCAATTTTAAGTGCAAAGAGGAACTTGAATTTCCAAAAGATGCAATTTTAAGGAAAATGGATTTTGATTCTGAATTGCTAAACATGAAGAAGAAACTTGATTTTTAAAGAATGATCTTGATAGAATTCAAAATAATGCATATGTATGTCCTAAAGAGGGATAATGCAACATAATGGGTGCGGGGGACTAAGTTCGTGACTTTAATTCTTCCTTTTCATAGAAGGAAATAAAAGCGTGCTAAGGCTAGGAAGCCATACTCACTCTCTTCCCTAATTCAAAGGGTAATGCCTTAAATGCACTAATCTATTTTTTGACAAAAAGGGAAAAACTAAATGAGATGTTTCACATACGGGATGGGAGAATAGTAACATGCAAAAATGGAAAAAGAAACTCTAAAAGTGAAAAGTGTATGATATTTGTATCTAATGCATGGACGGCATTAAGGGTCTAGCATTGGACTAGCCCTCGTTTAAAAGTTCTCACTAATATTGGATTAGTGAGAAATCGAAAGGAAAGGCCACAACTAGCGTTGGACTAGTGTGGTGACGTCAATACATTTACACAATAAACATGTAGACGTGATAATAAAGCAAGTAAACACATAACACATAGGCATAACATCTAGATGCAAGACCCTAGGAAAGCAAGTAAACACATAAACATGCAAGCATGCAAAATAAGCATATAAAACCTAATTATTACATTGGGGGAACCTAAATACATTCTAAGGGAAAAAATTCGGAATAATAATCTAACTATTACATCTTCTAGAATAAATACACTTTTTGCAAAATTAAACCTATCTATTACAACTTGGCATCCAAGGCCTTTAAATGATTTACTCAAAAATTAAATGACGTAAATAAAGACTAGGCATGAATAAAAACAAAGGAAAATTTAATTTAAAACATGCAAGATCATGCAAAAACACATAAGAGCACATAATTGGGAAAAGAAGTTACCATCCCTTGATTTGATGCCTTAACTGAATCCTTAAATGAGGGGAATGATTATCTAAGACTCAATATCAACAAAAGGGATCAAGGTACCAATTTAAAGGAAAAATCAATCAAAATTTCAAAGAAAAGGTATCTAAACAGATTCTGCAAGCAATATGGACAAGACTAGGAAATATGAATAATAGAGTAAGATTCTGGAGCAAAAGAGCAGGAAATAGCAACAAAACTAAGGAACAGAGAGGTTACGTGGAGTAGAAACGCGGACAGAGCCGCGCAACAACGTCCGCGTTACATGCAAAATGTAAAGTCCAGACGGGGAAACGCGGACCCAGCCGCGTAACTATCCGCGTCTCTTCCCATCTTCAAGATATCAGGAAGATTGCTTCCAGTTTTTCAGACAATAACATAAACAAAATCCTCAGAGGTAAGGGGATCTATTTAAAGCATTAAACATCATCATTCAGATTATGTCAAAACAAGCTAAAACCGAAAAAGGCCAAATTTTAAGCATCAACACATCAAATAGACCAAAAAAGGGGAAAGGGAAGAACTGTCAGGCTAGAAACGCAGGAAGTTACGCGGACTGGCCTGCGTAACAACCCCGCGTTTCTTCACATCTTCAAATATTCAAGAAGAAACGCGGATCGTTACGCGAACGAAGCCGCGCAAGAGATCCGCGTTTCTTTACATCTTTAAACATTCGAGAGGAAACGCGGATCGTTACGCGAAGTAAGCCGCGCAAGTAGCCCGCGTTTCTTCACATCTTCAAAACGTGAAAAACATTTTTCCAGAAATTTTTCAGAAATCACAACAAGATCAACACAGAAGCATCAAACGTCTGATTTTAAACGTCAGAACAAGACTATGAGCCTTACCAAGGCTTTATAAACACAACATGCTCATATAACAACCAATAATCATCATCAAATGTCATAAAACTTAAAAAACACATTTAAGACCTTGGTTCCACCAAAGGTCGATTTCTACAATTTTCGACCAGAAAAAACAATAGATAGATTAAGGAAGACTACGATTGAGCTTGAGAAGAGCGAAAGGAATCACCAAAATTCAGAAATCTTCACTAAAAAGGAAACCCTAGTTTTTTATCTTTTCTCTCTTTTTTTTTCTCTTTGATTCTCGGTCGTTTTCTCTCTTTTCTGCTCTCTCGACCTCCCTCTTCTTTCTTTCTCTCTCAGCTTTCAGCCTTTTTAGAAAAACCCTAACATGGGTGATTTATAGGCATTAAAACCTACAACCAAGGGCTTGGATACTTTGAGGGTTTTCTTGGGTTAATCTTGATCATTGGATGCGTTTTATTTGTGTCTTAAGGATCAAGGGTGATTTGGGCATTAACTAAAACGATTACTTGAAACCAAAGACACAAAAAATACAGCTGGAAATGAGGAAGGAAAGGCTGGAAAAAATCTTGTAATTTTTTTTAAACTACGTCAGTTCTGTGAGTTCGTGGACCGTTCAATGCTTGGTCAGCGTTTTGACTTTTCTTCTTTTTTTTTAGAAAAACCTACAAAATAAGAAAGATGTGTTAGAATATTCAAAAATAAATAACTAAACATTAATAGATAAAAACCTAAGAAAACAATTGAAATAGTCAAAATTTGGTGTCTGACAGTTACTGAATTTGAACCAGATGCTTTATGTATGAGTTGCACTTGAGGACCAAAGATTTTTGGATTTAAAACAGCTTGATCCTTGCACATATAATTCCTATTCTTTTTGTGTCAAGGGATTGCATTGATAATAACGGTTATTCAGATTGTGTGCGTGCCTAATCTCAAGGTAATAACACCAACAGTTTGGTGTCCCTTTTAAGTTTTATTATTTTTTGTTGTGCTGGTTCTATGGTGCTTCAATGTTGAATAATGAGATTTACTGAACTTTGAACAACTATGCTTACACACATGCTTCGTATTTCCCAACATGGGTCACTCTTTGGGTGCTCCCCAAAAAGTATTTTATTGGTAGAACAAGTTTTGTTGTGAAAAATGAAAGAGGATAAGAAAGAAATGAATCAAAGGGCATTATAATCCTAATGTCCCATATCTGTTCACTTAGCTACTTGCTAATGCTCTGGTCAGAACCAATTCTTGTGTATTTTTATCATTAAGTGTTAGTCGGAGAATTAATCTATACCCCCCATATTAATTCCGAGAATCTTTTTTCCAGTGTTCGACGTAGTGAAATTTTAATATGTCAAGCCTTGTGTTAGGGCATTTTAAGTCCGTGATTTTTTATAAAATGGAAGATTGGATGAGATAGGAGTAAAATATTGTTCCTTCATTAGCTTTTCCTTTTTTATAAGGAAATATTAAGAACTATGAACATATAGTCAACTTTAGCATTCATATGACACAGCTCTGCATGGTAAAAAATTCTATGTTGCTTATCCAAAGAGTTTGAAAGTTACGCTCCTTGTACGTGTCTAACTGGCTTCTTATGCCTATGACAAGGGCATTTAGCTCCTTGTAGCATGTCAATATTGGACTTTGCATAATAGCTGGCCATGTGCATTCCAGCTGAAAATGTATTTAATGGGATATTTGTATTGTAGGGACGATGTAATGAGCAGTGACTTAAACCAAATACTACTACTACAGTGCACCAATTTGAAAGTTGGATTTGAAATTGGCAAAATTATATGGAGCAATGAAGAACATTATGGAGTTAGACAAAGAGATGAATACTCTCTGAATCACTTTTTACATAATAGATTCTATTAGTTTTACCTTGCTCTGAAATGTCCGGAGAAGGACTTTTCCAGAATTTGAGCTGAAACCTAATATAGGGAGTAGGGATAGAGAAACAATTTTGTAAAACCTACTTAAAGTCTTTGGCTAATCACTACATTGTTTTGCTTCTGGTGGTAAAATTACCCACTCGGCACCATCCGTTTCCCTAGTTCAATCTAATTTTCTTCTCAATGAGGCTATGAGACATGAAGTTGTGAGGGCCTCAAAGCTCTAATTTTATTTTTAAAATGCATAATAATGTTTTGATTGTGTTTAATTATTAAAATATGAGTAAATTTATATTTTGTGTGATTATTTACAAATTTAAAGAATTTTTCGTGAATTGTTTGCCGGTGTGTGGTTTTGACCATTTTAAGTGTTTAATCTTGTACCGAAGTGTAAATAGTGATTTTAAGTTGAAACCGAGCATATGTGGAAATAATATAAAGATATATTTAAGGTTGAACAGTGTCGAAATGAGTTAATACAGTAAAAATTGGACTGTCGCGCTTCGATGAGACAAAAAGTGGTCTTTTGACCACTTCTGCTTAAATTGTGGAAAGAACCACTTTTTGTCCCCTTAAAGGCTTCTTCCTTGTTTCTTGAAGCTTCATTTTCAGCCACCCTTGGGAACTTTAGAGAGAGAGAGAGCCAAGAGTTAGAGAGAGGGAGAAAGAGAGAGTTGCCATTATTGCTCCTTCCATTTCTTCTTCCTCAACTTTCTTGAAGCTTCAAGGCTTTGTTGAAGGTCTCAACTTTGTTTCTTCTTCCTCCATAGCAGCCGAGAGAGAGAGTGTGAGAGAAGGGGGTGGGCCGAAATGAGAGAGAGAGAAGAAAGAAAGGAAAAAGCTTGGCTGAGCTGTGTTGTTCTTGTTCTAGAACTAGTTGTTGGAAAATCATCTTCAAGGCAAGAAGATCTTGAGCTAAGGTTGGAGCTTTCGGGGTTGCTAAGCTTGGGAGTGTCATCCTTGAGAAGATCTCACAAGGCCTTGGTTGATCTTGTCAGATCTAGTCAGATCTGAAGGTATAAAGTTTGAATCTTGTGAATCTAATTCTATTTAGTGTTAAACAAGATAGATCTATGGTTTATTCTATTAAGAAATGCTATATTTGGAATGTTGACTTGGGGTCTTGAAATCCCAACTTAGGTAGAGGACTTGAGGTGGCCTTTAGGTAGCGGATTTGAGGACCTGACTGTGGCTTGGCTAATATTTGTGAAATTAGTTTATTTTATGGTTGGAAAATAGACTTTGTTGTTGAAAATCTTGAAGGAAAAGCATGTGAGATGGCCGAACCTATGCTTGGCAATTTTTGGATGTTTGATTTCGAAATCTTGTGATATTTCTTGAAGAGATTTCGCTTAAGTATACATGTAATATGGTCATTTGTGAGTATGTATTTATGTGAATTAAAAACATGGATTTTAAATAAAGAAAAGTAAAGCTTTTCATGAACTTTTGAATAAAAAGTGTCGATTGGTTAGATTTGGAAGTTTTGAAATACTTTAGTTAATTTTCATGAATTTTGTATCTATAAAGATTTGGTGAGATTTATTTTAAAGTTTCGGTTAGACCTGGAAGAGTAATTTTGATCTGACAAGTCTCACATAAGTTTTGCATTAAAGTGAATTTGGAGAATAGTGTCTAGGATGTATATCAATGGAGCACTTTACTTTAATTAATATGGCACTTTTTGAAAAGAATCATGTATGATATTTTGTCATTCGAGATAAATATTGTTTTCAAGGGGATTTTGGAAAAACCTTGATTACATGAAGGAATAAGTGTATTTAGAATTGATTTTCAAATGAGAAAGTGAAACTTATCAATTCTCCTTATTCATTTTAGGAAGTGCTGAAGACTTTGAAACTAAGACAAATTTGGAGTCTGAATCTTGATATTTTGGTGAGTTTTCTTGCCTGTTATGTGCTTATGTGAATTTAATTTGAATTATGTGCAGTTAAGTGATTTGATGTGAAAATACGATTCTTTTTATCCATCAAATGGAGTGGTGTGTACTTTATCGCACTTACTCCTATTTGAGTGGAAAATTTGTAGGATTGCTATGATGTGATTTATGAGTGTTGATGTGAATTGTGTGTGCATGAAAAGTTTGGGAATTCCCAAGACCTATCGGCAAGTCATTCGACTCGTGCTGTAGGCTAGGACTAGGCCAAGGAGAATGGTACTAGCCATAAGGAATATTATGTGATGTGATGTGTGCTCTGGACTTGACGTAAAGGCTTGTCCATTCTGGAGAGCAAAACCCAAATTGTGTGACAAACTATGTGATCACTTATGTGAACAAATTATGTGACAAACTATGTGTGGAGTCGGGCCCGAAGGGGGTTTGGTGGAGAAAGGAGAAGTGGAGTTCTACATGGACTATGTGAAAGTTGACGGAGTGTCAACTACGAAGATTGCGATCAAGCTTCGTGGACCCTGACTCCTGAGAGCCCCTGTATCCTACATTTGTGATGTTAAATGCTTTCCTTATCTGTTTATTTCCAAGTTTGTATTTAAAGTGAAATGTCATATGTACTAGTTGTTTGCATGCCCTTTTGGGAACTCATTGAGCTTTTAGCTCACCCTTTTCATTTTGTTTTCCTTAACAGGGACTGGGAACCCAAGTAAAGGTGCCAACCCTTAGAAGTAGGGTTTTCTTTTGTGTATGTTTTGTGGAATTGAAATTACGTGACTAAGAACTATTATGTTAAGAACCTGGAATGTATGTGGAAAGTTCTTTATGTACCTTAGGTTTGTAATTTGAAGTCGTGAGATTGTAAGTTTGGATTACGTACTTGTGAATTATCTTTTGAGGTTTGGTTTGAAAATAGTGTTTTAGTTTGATGTATTAATGATTGTTACAGAATGAGTCCTGGCGAGAGCTTGGCAGGCGGTCCACGGATACCTTTGGGTACGCCTCAAGGAGAAGTGGGGCCGTCACAGGTGGTATCAGAGCCTAGGTTTGATTAATTTGGGTATAGTGAGAGTTAGTGAGATTAATCGAGAGTTCAGTAGGTTAAGAATAGAATGTTAAGTGATTGTTATTATGATTGAGTGTTAATGAGATTTAAGTTCAAATAAGTCCTAATGGGGTTTATTTTGTAGGTTATGGCTTCTGGTGATGGTGATGATGCTATTTCGAGAGATCGCCAGCCTATAGTGACGTATCAACCTGAGCCTACAGGTGGTCGCAGGGTGTACAACTCTAGGACGAGACCTAGGCGTGATTGTGATTGTTGGAGGACTCATGCCTACCCTGATAGGGTAGTCTTGGCGATCTACCACGAGAGGAAGGTCCTGACTAGGGTTACTAGAGAGCTTCGAGAGAGGTGGACCAGCTGTTGATAGAGACACAAGATCAGGATGAGCGGATCCATAAGCTTGAGGAGGAGGTTCGCTTGGCCAATAAAAGAGCGGCTAGAGTGGTGAGAGTGGCACGAGAGCGAGCTGAGAGCATAGCAGCAGAGTGTGAGGCCTTGATGGTTGGAGTGGTCGAGGCTAACCGAGTTGGGGAGGCTTCTGTTGATCAACCACCTACTGACGCAGACATGGGAAGAGATCATCGGAGTGAGTCTGAGGGAGAGGCCGTTATGGCTGAGAGGGATCCCCAGTATCTGGAGTTCGACCCTTCGGAGAGTGCTTCCATGGAGTCTTCCACTTTTGAGGCTTGATGGGCTAGGCTAGTATGAAAATTGTATTTTGTGTAATCTTTAGTGCCATAGGATGGGTTCTCAATCCCTGTGGTTGTGTGCCTACGAATCTTTCAAGTATTGTACTTTTGTTTAGCTGTACATGTGAACTTGATGTGAACTATGTGTACTTTTGTTAAAGGCATGCTTCTTGGATATACACCTGGCACTGCTATAATATGAGTTGTGTAAATAAAGTATTTTGACTAATTCTTGAAGTGGTTTCTTTAAAAATATATTTACTTATTTCCTTGTGCTTACTTTAAATTGTCCACCCTCTATAGAACTATGGAGGGTAGAAGAGGCCGATGACGAGGACGAGGGACTAGGCTACTTCAAAATATCAGAGGTAATCGTGAGTTGGCCGCTGATCAAAATCAAAGGGCTGGGGTTGACCTTGGGGAACAAATGGCTACGGCCATTACTCGAATGACTGAAATATTGGATCGTCTGGCGGGCCAACAAGGCCCTGGTCCTGAGCAGCAACCTGTCAATCTAGGGGGTGATGGGGATAGAGCTCTACAGAGATTCCATAAGTTTAACCCATCAAAATTCCTTGGGGACCTGACCCTAAAACTGCTGAGAATTGAATGGAAAGAATTTCAGACATTTTTGCTGCACTGGATTATACAGAAGAGAGACAGGTAACATTCACAGTGTTTCAATTTGAGAGAGCTGCCCGGTCATGGTGGAACATGATAAGGGCTAAGTGGGATAGAGAACAAACCCCTAGGACTTGGGTGAATTTCACAAGGGAGTTTAATGCTAAGTTTCTTCCCCCGTTAGTGCAAGAGAAGAGGGAAGATGACTTTATTAGGTGTAGGCAAGGATTGTTGAGTGTTGCGGAATACGAGGTTCAATTCACCAAACTATCACGGTTTGCCCCTGAATTAGTAGCAACAGAACAAAGAAGAATAAGGATGTTTGTGCAGGGGTTAAATGTGGAATTGCAAGAAAGTTTGGAAGCTGCTCAAGTAAATAGTTTTAGCGAGGCTGTGGAAAAGGCCTAGAGGATTGAGGGAGCCGAGGCTTAAGTGAGAACTTTTGATGCGTGGAAGAGAAACGCACCTAGCAGTAGTCGTGGACCAACGAGTGAGGGTGCTTTAACTCCCAAATTTGAAAGAGGAATGGGCAGAACAAACACTTCTGGAATGTCACGAGAGTCTATAGCAAGGGGAGGAAATACTAGGGGTGCCATGTCAAGGGGAACTGTAAGTGGGAGAGGGCCACTGAGGAGTGTCTCTCAGGGAAGTCAAGCTTCCACTCCTAGCATCTTCTGTGGGTTTTGTGGGAAGTCTAACCATATTGAAGATAGCTGTTGGAGAAAGGCAGGAGGATGTTTTAAGTGCAGAAGCACTGAGCACCAATTAACCGCTTGCCTGATGATTCAAAGGGAAGGAGCATCTAAGCAGTCAAGCAGAGTAGCCCCCAGTCAAGCTAGTGCATCTGTGAATCAGCCACGAGTTCCAGCTAGGGTATACGCTATTATCAACAGCAAGTCCCCGACCCCACTGAGGTAGTTGAAGGTGCCATCCCTATTTTCCAACATTTAGCTAGAATTCAAGTTGACCCTGGTGCATCGCATTCATTTGTAAATCCTGCCTTTTTGAATGGGGTAGACATCAAGCCTATTAGATTACCTTACGACCTGGAAGTTAGAACACCCACAGGAGAACAAAGTTTAGTTACGAGTTGGGTATACAAGAATTGTGATATTTGGGTAGGAGAGAGAAAGCTAGTGGTGGATTTGATAAGTTTGGATATAAAGGGTTATGATGTCATCATAGGAATAGATTGTTTGGCTCATTATCATGCCAAATTGGATTGTAGGGCGAAAATTGTGAAATTTTCTATTCTTGGAGAGGCTACTCCGAGACTCGATGTAAAAGGAAGGTTAGCTTCGTCTGCTCTCATTTTGGGAATTAAGGCTCGAAAATTGTTAAGTAAAGGGGCTCAGGGTTACCTAGCTTTTCTTATAAATCCTCCAAGTGATAAGACGAAATTAGAAGAAGTACCAGTTGTAAAGGATTTTCTAAATGTCTTTCCCGAGGAATTAGAGAACTTAACTCCTGAATGGCTGGTAGAATTTAAGATTGATTAGTACCAGGAACAGCTCCAATCTCAAAAACCCCGTATCGAATGGCCCCAGCAGAACTTAAGGAGTTGAGAATTCAATTGTAAGATCTGTTAGAACGGGGTTTCATTAGGGAAAGTGATTCACCTTGGGGGCACCTATGCTATTTGTTAAGAAAAAGGATGGGAGTTTAAGGTTGTGTATAGACTATCGAGGGCTCAATGATATGACGATAAAGAATAAATACCCTTTACCACTTATTGATGAACTATTTGATCAATTACAGGGGTCAGTGGTCTTTTCCAAGTTGGATTTGAGGCAAGGGTACTATCAATTGAGGATTAGAAAGGAAGATGTGCCAAAAACTGCATTTAATTCAAGGTATGGACATTTTGAGTTTGTGGTGATGCCCTTCAGATTAACAAATGCCCCTACTGCGTTCATGGATTTGATGCAACGAGTCTTTAAGCCTTACTTGGATCAATTCGTAGTGGTGTTTATTGATGATATCCTGGTATACTCTAAGACTCGAGAAGATCATGCTCAACATTTAAAGATAGTGCTTCAAAAGAGAACATCAGCTATATGCTAAGTTCAGCAAGTGCGAGTTCTGGTTGGGGGAAGTGTCCTTTTTGGGACATAGAATTTCTAAGGATGGAATCTCTGTAGACCCTACTAAAGTAGAGGCTGTGACTCAATGGAAACAGCCGGGAAACCCTACCGAGGTTAGAAGTTTCTTGGGTTTAGCGGAGTATTACCGACGGTTTATTCAAGACTTCTCACGGATTGCTAGGCCACTAACTGATTTGACTAGGAAGCATGATAAGTTTATTTGGAATCCTAAGTGTGAGGCTAGTTTCCAGGAATTGAAGAAACGTCTAACAATGGCTCCTGTGTTGACATTGCCAAATGGGAAGGATGGCTTTGTAGTTTACTCTGATGCAGAATGGGAAAGTTATTGCTTATGCCTCTAGGAAATTAAAACCTCATGAGCAAAATTATCCAACACATGATTTGGAGCTGGCTGCAGTCATTTTTGCATTGAAAAAGTGGAGACATTATCTTTATGGAGTGACATTCGAGGTCTTTACCGATCATAAGAGTCTTAAGTACTTGTTTTCTCAAAAAGAGTTGAATTTAAGACAAAGGCGATGGGTAGAGTTCCTTGAGGATTATGATTGTACCATAAATTATCACTCTGGGAAGGCTAATAAGGTAGCAGATGCACTAAGTCGAAAAGCTCAGGTGGCAGGGTTGATGGTTAAAGAATTTGATATGTTAAAAAGAGTTGGTGAATGGAATCCTCGTTTGGAGAGACAGAAGATCATATTTGGGAATTTAGTATTGAGATCTCCAATATTAGAACTCATTAAAGAGGCTCAAAAGGGAGATCCTGGAGTACAAAAATGGTTGAATAAGGTGAGTCAGGGAGAGACCTTAGATTTTAAGTTAGGGCCTGAAGGAGTTCTGAGATTCCGAGATCGATTGGTTGTACCGAATAATGAGGAGTTAAGAAAAGAAATTTTGGAAGAAATACATCGATCTAGATATATGATCCATCCCTGGAAACAACAGAATTTATCAAGATTTGAGAGGGTTGTATTGGTGGGATGATTTAAAGAATGATGTGGCAAAATTTGTTCAAACCTGTCTTGTGTGCCAGCAAATTAAGTCCGAGCATCAAAAACCTTCTGGACTTCTGCAACCTTTAGAGATACCTGAGTGGAAATGGGATCATATCACCATGGTTTTGTGACTGGATTACCTAGGAGTCAAAAGGGGCATGATGCAGTATGGGTGGTAGTAGATCGACTCGCCAAGACTGCGCATTTTCTACCAGTGAGTATGAAATTCCGCGGGAAAAGCTGGCTCGACTGTATTTGGATGAAATAGTGAGATTACATGGAATTCCCGTAGGTATTGTTTCCGATAGGGATCCAAGGTTTGTCTCTCGTTTTTGGCAGAAGTTACAAGAGACTTTGGGGACTAGAGTAAATTTGAGCTCCGCGTACCATCCCCAAACTGATGGCCAATCTGAGGGGACAATACAAACATTGGAGGATATGTTGTGATCATGCATGTTAGATTTTGGGGAAAGTTGGAACCAACACATGCCCTTAGTTGAGTTTGCTTACAATAACAGTTATCACACCTCAATCCAAATGGCCCCGTATGAAGCACTTTATGGAAGGAGATGTAGGTCACCAATTCATTGGGACGAAGTAGGTGAAAGGAAAAGTCTGAACCCGACCACTATTCCTTGGGTTGAAGAGGCTTTTGAGAAAGTAAAATTAATCCGAGAGAGACTTCGAACCGCTCAAAGTCGATAGAAGAGTTATGCTGACAATTGAAGAAAGGATTTGGAGTTTGAAGTGGGTGATAAAGTATTTCTGAGAGTTAAACCCATGAAAGAGGGAGTGGTATCCAAGAAAAGGAAGAAACTGAAACCAAGATATGTAGGTCCATTTGAGATTCTCAAGCGAATTGGCAAGGTAGCATACCAGTTGGATTTACCCCCTAGTATGTCTAAGATTCACAATGTCTTCCATGTTTCCATACTCAAGAAGTACCATCCCGACCCTAGCCATGTGCTACAGTTAGGAGAGATTGAAGTGGATGAGTCACTGACCTATGAAGAGCAACCTCTGAAAATCCTCGATCGAGAAATGAAGGAGTTGAGAAATAAAAATATCCCTCTAGTTAAGATTCTTTGGAAAAATCATGAAATCGAGGAAGCTACTTGGGAATTAGAGGAAGAAATGCAGAAAAAATACCCAGAACTATTTGTACAGAAAGGTAAGGAATTTTGAGGACAAAATTCTTTTAAGGAGGGAAAGATGTGAGGGCCTCAAAGTTCTAATTTTATTTTTAGAATGCATAATAATGTTTTAATTGTATTTAATTATTAAAATATGAGTGAATTTATATTTTGTGCGATTATTTCCAAATTTAGAGAATTTTTCATGAATTGTTTGCCAGTGTGTGGTTTTGGCCATTTTAAGTGTTTAATCTTGTACCGAAGTGTAAATAGTGACTTTAAGTTGAAGCCGAGCATATGTGGAAATAATATAAAGATATATTTAAGGTTGAACAGTGTCGAAATGAGTCAATATAGTTAAAGTTGGACTGTCGCGCTTTGACGCGACAAAAAGTGGTCTTTTGACCACTTTTGCTTAAATTGTGGAAAGAACCACTTTTTGTCCCCTTAAAGGCTTCTTCCTTGTTTCTTGAAGCTTCATTTTCAGCCACCCTTGGGAAATTTAGAGAGAGAGAGAGCCGAGAGTTAGAGAGAGGGAGAAAGAGAAAGTTGCCATTTTTGCTCCTTCCATTTCTTCTTCCTCAACTTTCTTGAAGCTTCAAGGCTTTGTTGAAAGAATCAACTTTGTTTCTTCTTCCTCCATAGCAGCCGAGAGAGAGAGAGTTAGAGAAGGGGGTGGGCCGAAGTGAGAGAGAGAGAAGAAAGAAAGGAAAAAGCTTGGGTGAGCTGTGTTGTTCTTGTTCTAGAGCTAGTTGTTGGAAATTCATCTTCAAGGCAAGAAGATCTCGAGCTAAGGTTGGAGCTTTCAGGGTTGCTAAGCTTGGGAGTGTCATCCTTGAGAAGATCTCACAAGGCCTTGGTTGATCTTGTCAGATCTAGTCAGATCTGAAGGTATAAAGCTTGAATCTTGTGAATCTAACTCTATTTAGTGTTAAACAAGATAGATCTATGGTTTATTCTATTAAGAAATGCTATATTTGGAATGTTGAGTTGGGCTTTTGAAATCCCAACCTAGGTAGCGGACTTAAGGACCTGACTGTGGCTTGGTTAATATTTGTGAAATTAGTTTATTTTATGGTTGGAAAATAGATTTTGTTGTTGAAAATCTTGAAGGAAAAGCATATGAGATGGCCGAACCTATGCTTGGCAATTTTTGGATGTTTGATTTCGAAATCTTGTGATATTTCTTGAAGAGATTTCGCTTAAGTATATAAGTAATATACTCATTTGTTAGTATGTGTTTATGTGAATTAAAAACATGGATTTTAAATAAGGAAAAGTAAAGCTTTTATGAACTTTTGAATAAAAAGTGTCGATTGGTTAGATTTGGAAGTTTTGAAATACTTTAGTTAATTTTCATGAATTTTGTATCTATAAAGATTTGGTGAGATTTATTTTAAAGTTTGAGTTAGACCTGGAAGAGTAATTTTGATCTGACAAGTCTCACATAAGTTTTGCATTAAAGTGAATTTGGGGAATAGTATCTAGGAAGTATATCGATGGGGCACTTTACTTTAATTAATATGGCACTTTTTGAAAAGAATCATGTATGATATTTTATCATTTGAGATGAATATTGTTTTCAAGGGGATTTTGGAAAAACCTTGATTACATGATGGAATAAGTGTATTTAGACTTGATTTTCAAATGAGAAAGTGAAACTTATCAATTCTCCTTATTCATTTTAGGAAGTGCTGAAGACTTTGAAACTAAGCCAAATTTGGAGTCCGAACCTTGATATTTTGGTGAGTTTCCATGCCTGTTATGTGCTTAAGTGAATTTAATTTGAATTATATGTTGTTAAGTGATTTGATGTGAAAATACAATTCTTTTTATCCATCAAATGGAGTGGTGTGTACTTTATCGCACTTACTCCTATTTGAGTGGAAAATTTGTAGGATTGCTATGATGTGATTTATGAGTGTTGATGTGAATTATGTGTGCATGAAAAGTTTGGGAATTCCCAAGACCTATCGGCAAGTCGTTCGACTCATGCTGTAGGCTAGGACTAGGCCGAGGAGAATGGCACTAGCCATAGGGAATATTATGTGATGTGATGTGTGCTCTGGACTTGACGTAAGGGCTTGTCCATTCTGGAGAGCAAAACACAAATTATGTGACAAACTATGTGATCACTTATGTGAACAAATTATGTGACAAACTATGTGTGAAGTTAGGCCCAAAGGGGGTTTGGTGGAGAAAGGAGAAGTGGAGTTCTGTATGGACTATGTGAAAGTTGACGGAGTGTTAACTACGAAGATCGCGATCAAGCTTCGTGGACCCTGGCTCCTGAGAGCCCCTGTATCCTACCTTTGTGATATTAAATGCTTTCCTTATTTATTTATTTCCAAGTTTGTATTTAAAGTGAAATGCCATATGTGCTAGTTGTTTGCATGCCCTTTTGGGAACTTACTGAGTTTTTAGCTCACCCTTTCCATTTTGTTTTCCTTAACAGGGACTGGGAACCCAAGTAAAGGTGCCAACCCTTAGAAGTAGGGTTTTCTTTTGTATATGTTTTGTGGAATTGAAATTACGTGACTAAGAGCTACTGTGTTAAGAACCTGGAATGTATGTGGAAAGTTCTTTATGTACCTTAGGTTTGTAATTTGAAGTCGTGAGATTGTAAGTTTGGATTACGTGCTTGTGAATTATCTTTTGAGTTTTGGTTTGAAAATAGTGTTTTAGTTTGATGTATTAATGATTGTTACGGAGTGAATCCTAGCGAGAGTTAGGCAGGCGGTCCACGGATACCTTGGGGTACGCCCCAAGGAGAAGTGGGGCTGTCACAGAAGTGGTCAAGGTTTTTACATTCTCTAGTATTTACATTCTCTATTTCAACTTCTATCTTCATAAAAATTCCTAAGCTTTTTGAAATGCCTTGAAAATCATTTGAACTACTAAATGAATGTGTTCTTTGCTAGGATTTCTGGTATTGCATAATGTGTTGTACCTTGTGGAAGGAAAGTTGTATATTTTGGACATGGCATTTTGGCTCTTTTTCCTTTTTCTTTTTTCTTGAAAGTTTTTCCATGCTGGTCCAAATCAAATCTGCAATAGATAGGTGTTGGAATTCATTAATTTTGTGGTCCTACCCAATCATTGTTGCCTAGTGGAGAATTTATACTTAGGTGGGAGATTCCCTTTTTTTTTCATTTTTTGTGTGTGTATGTTTACTTGATATGAGGAAAAATTCTTTTTTGATATAATGGTGACATCATTTTTCTATTGTTTGTCCAATTTGATGAAAATGGTCTACTAAGAACACAAAATAGATGAACAAACAAATTTTACTAAAAGGAAAAGAAGAGAACAGCGGGTTATGAAAGTGCAAGTACATGGAATATGAAATGATAGATTTGGCAAATGGGTAAAACATGAAGCCAAAAAAAAGAGAATTGCTAAAAAATTGCTAAAAAAAAAGAATGTTAGCTTGTACAAAATAATGGTTCGAGGTGAGAATTTCTATTACTTTCAAAAGTATTCATGCATATGTATTTTTGTCTTAAAACAAATTTCTTAGATCTAGTTCATTAGCTAACTGGTTAGATTTATCTTATTGGTTTCGGCAATTGTTTTAGCTGTATACTTTGAGTATTCATGATAATCAATCTGGTACTGAAGTTAGATTAAAGAAGCATAGGTCTTAAAGATATATTTATTTTCTTAAATTGCCATTGGTTGTAACTTAATTGTTATATCTTATATGCAACTCGGTTACATGCAAATATTGCAATAACATATTAGGTTGTTGCTGGAATTTTGTAGTTGTGATCTATGTGTGATTATGAGTTTTAGCTGTACGTGTTCTCAAGCTAATGGTTTTGATGAAACTAGATGAATCCTGGATAGAATTATTTTTTACAAATATTTAAAACTTAATATTCTTTCAATTCTAAATCATTGTTTAAATATTCAATAAAGGATGTTGATTAATTGCTCGAAATTCAATTTAACAGGACAAACTTTGTAGATTACACTTTCATCTGCAAGAAACTTATTTTGCAGTATTCACAATTATTTTGTGCAAGCTAATATTCCTTTTTTTTTGAGCAATTTTTTTGCAACTACAAATTAATTATACAATATATGAAATGATAAATTTGGCAAATGGGTAAAACATGAAGCAAATGGTCTTTAAGGAGTCAATAAGCTTCTACTTTCAGTAAGAATTACTAAGAATCAACGCAAAGCATGAAAGCACGCTCCTTTTTTTTTTATGGTGAGATTGTAGTAATTGGTAGTTATTTATGCTTTTACTTTTATGAAATTGAAACACGTTAGTTCGGTTAGAAAGAGCAACCTTCTTAACATATATAGATACATGTGAACCAGTAGTAGTAATTTACTTTTGTTATCTATGCAGGAATGTTTGAGACATAAGTTGGCTGGAAGAAACGTCTTATCCGAGCTGCAGTTGGCTTCTGGATATGCTGATAAGATGGCTGAAATTTGGCATTTGTGCTTTAGGCTATGCTTTTGTTTAGAAATGTAGTACATTGTCTTTTGGATGGCAACTTGATATTAGTACTTGAATTTTGTTTTTTGAATGGCCAATTGTTGCTAGTTGTTGAGCTAATGTGGCTTAAATTTGGACCCATTTTGGTTGTGGCTTATGTTTGATGGATTTAGAGGCGTTTATGACTATATAAGTACATATTTTAGATTTAACTGTACTTTACCTGCTTTCATTTTTTGCATTTGTCGAGGTCAAAATTTTGTTATACTTGTTTGAAATGCTACAGTAGTAGGATCTAGTAATTTAGGCCTTCTAATAAACTTCAGTGACTACTTTAGAGAAGGTTGTCACTAACTATAAATTCACCCAGTGACAACAATTCCTATCACTGCTGAACATGCTAAATAGTGACAAGCTGAAAGTGGTCACTGTATAGTGAAAATTTGTGACGACAACAATTCTTGTCACTGCTGAACATGCTAGATAGTGACAAGCTGAAAGTCATCACTGTATAGTGAAAATTTGTGATGACTTTTGTTTCATCTATGACAAAAATTCAGGTATAGTAGTGACAACAAAAGTCATCACAGAATGCTGACAATTAGTGACGACTTTTATTTCGTCATTGAATTATATAATTCAATGACGACCCCCTAAGGTTGCCACATAGACTCATTTGTGATATAGAATCAATGACAACCAGGTGACAGCAGAAAATGTCATCACTATAACTTATAATGACGACTTTTTGGGTTTCTGTGACAACTTTTAGCTGTCACTGAAATCCAAGTTTCTTGTCGTGATTGCATCAGTTTTGGTAGTTAGCTTTGCAAATGTTAGAAAGATCATTTGATGGGGAAAAAAATGTTTGATATTTTTCCTATAATAACCAAGCAATGGATCCTACGTATAAAGAAATAAGGAAACAAATAGATAAAGAAAAATATGAAAGAACATATGCTGTTGTGCGTGTTATTAAGCTAGAAATTCGTGATATGGTCTAGATAACCATATATCTTGACTAAATATTTGATAGATTCACTCCAAAGTAAATAAATATCTGTTGACATGCAAAATGACAACCAAATTTTCAAGAAGAGTTACTAAATTTAAGGAATTATCATGTTACAAAATTTCACGTACATCGCATGTACATTATTGAAATATATATGTACAGGCAAGCTAAAACTTCATAGCTTCCATCAATAAACATCAACTCCATATGCTTCTCTTTCTCTCTCTCTCTCTCTCTCTCTCTCTCTCTTTAATTATCCTCCTACCTATCTCCATGGCCTTCTCACTCCCCAACTACAAAACATAGGATTCGATTATTTGAATCCTAAAGTTGTGATTGGAAAAGATTCCAAAAGCCCTCTCCCAATCAGTGGGCCAACCTTAATGTTTAGCAACTCCATATGCTGCATCTACAGTTGATAGAAATGTGATCATGGTTTAACAAGTACATCATCATCCATAACATCATCATCATCATCCTCAACAACGAATCCAAAAACAAGAAGACATGTTCCTTTAAGTAGTACGGTAGCCCCATAATCGGCTGCTTTTTTCCATCCTGCTAGATTTTTCACCATGATCTTTTCTCCAAAACAATACGAAATTTGCAGTGTTCCCTTTGAAAAAGAAGCATCATTAGTTTTATGTTCTATATCATAACTGACCTTTTCAGCAGTAAGTCCACTGTCAAAAAGATTCTTCAAAGGAAGATTGAGCTCTCCTGCATATTTGTCCCTCAAGCTGTTTTCAGCATACAACTTTATTGCAATTTTTACATCTTCCTGCTGGATCAGTGCCTCAGCCACTTTATACCAAAGTGTGAAGTTCCACCTGGGATTTATCTGACCTTCCTTGTCCGCCGGTGTTCGCTTCTCCGTTTTACGCTTGCCAGCTAGTGAAACTTTGGCATATACTCTCATCTTTCCAGAATCCTGAACAACGGGGAGATCATTGGCAGAAATAAGTGTGATCCTGAACCTTCTGCATTCCATACTTCTTGAAGAAGAACTTTGTCCTTGGGTTTCAAAGTGGAAGTGGTGGATATTTTAGTACATAGAGTAGGCTTTCCAATCGTCCTGAGTCAAGAGCTTTAGGTGAAAACTTTCATTTAATACCTAGACATTTTATTTTTAATACCTAAATAAATAAATTAACTCCTAGCACATAATAATAGTAGTCGAGTAAGAGTAGGTTTGGTCAGAAAGTATGGTACCTGCTTCAGTCACTTCTGCACCAGAAAAGGTTTTTAAGTAAATAAACAAAGATACAAGCGGTTTTTAAGAATGAAAATGATCATGTATTGTTCATTTATCTTTTCCTTTTCGAAGGTTTATCATTCTTTACTCTCTAGACATTGAGTTTAAACAAGTCAATCAGATTTAAAAGACTTCAACTTCATTTGTTTCCGTTGAAAATTCTTAGGATAACTTTTGGATTATATACTTACTTGGTTTATTTATAAATTACGCTATAAAGAATAATAATAAAAATTCAAAGGCATCTAATAAAAAGAAAACCAATTCTCATATTTTTCTCCATTTTTGCATCTTTTATTGGAATTCAAATTCAAAATTTTAGTTACTCTTTCTTGCTTCATTGGTCTCTCATGCAGACTTGTGTTAATTGAGTCCCATTTTTTTGTCAATTTTTCCTATTGCTTTGATGTAATGGGACAAATTAATATTGAAGAGGGAGAAGTGAAAGTTACCTTTGGTTGAGGTCCCAAGAATTAAACGTCTTAGGTTCAAATCCCCGTACTCCCTTCTTAAGTTCCAACCTTCTCCTACTGACCAAAAAAAAAAAAAGGAAAGGAAAAGTGACAATTACCCTTAATTGAGCCTAAAGTGACTCCGTGTAAAATTTAAGGCGTTCAAAGTGGAATTAGTCCTTTTAGTTATTTGCACAATGGGGTTGTCCTTTGATACTGTTATTCCTCTACTGAAGGCTAAATATATGTTGATCCAGTCCGCAGGCCGATTGATCATAAAATGCAGGTCAGATTTTCATACCATAGTTAACTTTAATAATCTCACCGTCCAGTGGAAAATGTATTATGTATCGTAGTTTGTAATATCTACGCAATACTGAATCAATCTAAAACTCTTTACAACTGGTCTAATTCTCTAATGCCTATATGATCTCTTTGCTTAAAGCAGTCTCTGGAATTTCCTTTAGATATATTGAATTAGATTTACTTCCACGGTTAAAATCGAAATAACGAATTTTTAATAACAAATTGAGGTTGAATTTGTCCCTTGGACTGGTTCAAGTGGCATATTTTCAAGAAAAATAGTTTGGAGAGTTGAACACTCAATCAGTTAATGCTTGAGAGATAACATACTTAATTGATCTGTTGTTTTATATATTCCAAGTCTTCAAATACAACCTCACTAGTCACAATCTGATGAGCTCCCTTCATCCCTGGTAGCCTTTTGAAAACAATGGCTGAAATTCGAGTAGTTTGTCCTGATACATGTATCTTTTGGTTTCTTTCAGGATAATTCTATAGTTAAAGCAGTCACTATCCATACGCATGGGCATATGCTCACCTGCATTGTATAATTTCGCAACACACTGTTTATATGAATTGTTGGAATGTATGCCCTAAAACAATTATATTGTTGAAATACATTCCTAATTAAGTTTTGTAATTTATAAACTTCCAATTTTATCTGTTAGATATTTGATATAACTGATAAAATCCTTAGAATATTTATTAATGTGATGATAGTCACAAGAGTAGCTGACTATGAGATATCAATCACATTTATAATAAATATTCTTAAATTTCCCTAATCATAGTATTAATGAGACAGGACATCATTAATACGGACAGACTAGTACACAGTTAGCCCCTACTTAGTGTAAGTAATGGTTGTTCTCATCAACCATGGTATAGGGATACCTAGACTAATGTGTAGATGAATTGTTGAGTACTAATTCATTGGAGTTATCCACATAGAGATCCCATTAGGATATTTAGTGCCAATGGTTGAATCTCTTATGAAAAATTGTGTAAGTAATCCTAGACTTGAGATCACCATAGTATCTTGAGTGTGAATCACTACCTTTTGATTCTATTTCTTGTTACTCACCAGGAGTGACTTAAAGAATAGAAATTGGAGGTAATGTGAAGCATGGAAAGATAGTGAGTGATCAAGAGAGGATTCACCACTCCGATAGTAGGAGCTGATATACAGTAAGGCCACTAGTTGGAATGTAACCTTAGTAGTCGACTACATTAGATTAATTGAAGAGTGTCTTCAAGTTAACCTAATCTAAGGTTAATTCCGAGAACTAGAAAATTAATTAGTCATTAGGGAATTGGCACGTGTTCCTTATTCCCTGACTAATAGGATATCAATGGTGAAAGGATAATAATTATACGGTAATTTTCATGGAAAGGTTAGGTCAGAATTCCCCTTGACCAATTCTGAATACCTGGGTGGTTGTGATGTGTTACTAGACACCGCTCACAATTTATAATTATGAATAATTAATTATTGTAATTAATGATAAAATAAAGGTGTTTATTTTATCTAATTCTTTTGAGAATTATAATTCATAATTATTACCAGTGTATTTGGGACCTATTGGATCACACACTTAGAGATTGATTCTGGATTTAAATTGTGTGTCCAAATAGGGACTTGGAAATAAATACTTCTCGGGGTTTAATTATAAAGATAAATAAATCCTGGGGTCATCTGACAGATAAGATAAAATGGTTATCTCTTATCTATCAGATAACAGAAAGGGATAAGAGATGATCAGATATTACAGTGGTTTGATTTTGAATCAAACCACCTGACTCTATCCTTCTCCCTTCTCTCGTATCTCTCTCTCTCCTATTAATATCATCAGATGTTACGATAGGTGTGTGGGCTAATCACTTCTGATAATCATAATACAGAGAAAAAAGTTCTCCAGAGAAACCTTACGTAGAGAGAAAAAGAGAGTCTGTAAGTTAGAGTGAGAAAGGCTAGCGCCTATTCTTCACTCACACACACACACATAGATCGTAGAGACGATCAGGAGTAATCCAGAAGCACTCTCGCATGGATTACAGTAGAGGCAGGACATCTGGACTGCTGCTCAGGGGATTCTCAACCTTCTCAAATGAGTCAGAGGCACCATCTACGGATTAAGGTAATCCTCTAGAACCCCCTTTGTAAGTCATACGTAGAACCTAGGGTGATTCCTTGTAGAAATCTGGGGATAAAATTTTAAATTTTCGCTGTGCCTGCTTCCCCTGTTCCTAACAGTGGTATCAGAGCCATCTCTAGCGTTTACGTATGACTTTATGTTATTGTTCATGGATTAACTGGTGTTTGGATAATGTATATGTATACGTGTGCAGAATTCTTGGTTGAAAACTGTAGCTTTAATTTGATTAAAGTATTTTTGCTATCTGGAAAAACTTATGTTGCAAATTTATTGTTTCAATGGTATGTTTTTCCACTTGAATGGTCTGTACAATTGTTGTCAGATGGTTTTTCTATAGGATTCTGTAGAAGCCAATCGTTGGCTACTGGAACAGATAATCATGACTCGGATTCGAGACATGGATCCTTGAGGTAAGCCTCGCGGATCAGGTTCGTGACTCGGATCCGTGTGGCCGATCTGCGAGGTTCGTCTCGCGGATGCTGCTCGAGTTTCAGAAACATGATGGAATCCGCGAACTAGCTTCGTGGATCGGGTCGCGAATCCGATTCGCGGATCCTATTCACAGCCCTTAGTTTCTGATCCTCGCGCGATAGGGATCTGCTGTGACAGCCCCACTTTCCCCAAAGACAAACCAGAGGGGTTAGCGGACCGCCTGCCCAACTCTCGCCAGGACTCAAAAGATATAACCATAAAACCATTGTAAAAGAAACCGACAAATTCTTATAAATTACAACCTCCAAAATTTCATCAAGGTTACGTTGGAACAACTCTAAAATACTACAAACCACCTAAGGTATCCATTATCTTCCAACTTATACAAAAGGAAAAGAAAATCCACAAAAACTAGAATCCTCGATTTCCGTGCACCCCTTCCGGACCTGTTAAGGAAAACAAAGCTTATGGGGTGAGCAAAGCTCAGTGAGGCCAAGAATTCATGCACAAGCAGGTTAAAGCAATAACACACTTTAACAGAACAATAACAGGAAAAAAAACAGGGGAAAAACATACAGGCCGGTATAAAATATTCACTAGAAAAGGATACAGCTTGCCGCTCCATCATTCGCCTCTCCCGACTTCCACGAACGCGTTGACACCAGTCAACCACTATCTCGCATCATAGCAATCACTTGACTCTCACCCGTCTACTTACACCCCCTGTACCTGGCCCGCTCGTCAAAATAGCAATATCGTTAAACCAAGTCGGGATGAGCGGCACCTCCCGCTCCATAAAGCGTGGTACATACTACCGCTTGGTAAATGAGTCGACGAGACTACGCTCCAATCGACTTAATCAACATCTGACCCAAACGGGAGGAGAGGTACCTCCCACTCTCTTCAGTGTGGTACATACAACCGTTTGGTTCTAGCATGTCAAGAACAAGCACACGTACAAGCATTTTACGATTTCAATTCAAGTAAGTCCAAACAAGGGTGAGCGCGGCAAAGTACACGCTCACCAAGTCAAACAAGCATGCTTTCAAATGAATTTCATCAAATCAGGCATCCAAGTATGAAAACAACAAGCACTTGAACACTCACCAACAGTTGAGCGTAAGCAAGACAATGTAGAAGTCAAACACGTTCGTCAACGTCCACGGACTCACCTGGAACATGCAAATCAAACCATTATCCTTTTGGTTTCTAATTAAAGAAACCTCGTCGCAAGATTGGAAGAAAACCATTTCAAATGTGAACTGACACGACATGCATATACCCAATGAACGAAGCTCTCAAAAACTCTTATAATCACTTAAAATAGCAAAAGAAGCACATACATGGGCGTTGGATGGAAAACGGACGAGGACAAAATGAAAACGGAAAACACACACTGAAAGGTGGAAAAAATAGTTTTGACACCTTGTACGCCATTGCCCATATCTCAGGCTAAAAGTGTCGGATTTGAGCGTACGAGGTTCTGTTTCGAAGCTAAGAGAACAAGCTACAACTTTCATGAAGACAACTTCAACCCAGATTCACTTCTTCTAGGTCAAAAAAACAGGAACTTTTTCAGAAATTTTTGCCATCAGAATGTCTGACAGGCTCACTTCAAACGGATATAACTCAGCGCTCACAAATCGAAATCAAGAAATTCCAGATGTGTTGGAAAGCTAGAACAAAGGGCTATAACTTTTGTGTTTTGGCCAAAAGCTAAATCACAAAGGATCAACACGAAAAATGAAGCCAAAGTTGCTGCCGGTAAAATTCTGTTTTCCTGTTCAACGCCCAAACAAGTTCCGTGCAACTAAATTGCACCCAAACAAATTCCATTGACTCGATTGCGATAACAAACATGCAATGCAGCCCCTTACATGTCACACACACACACACACACACAACAATCCAAGAAACTAAACCAAACGGAAATCCTTAGCTTACTAGTGGGAATTCAAGAGCCCACATAACCAAGTGGGAATCCAAGAGCCCACACAACCATTTAAATCAACGAACCAACATTAATTCCTACCATTAGCACTTAAAACAAAACCCTAACCCTAACTCAAAATCATGGCTAGGCATAAATACATCAAAATCACCCAATCTAATCCATAGAATCATTCCATAAACTAAAAATAAGCATGAACCAAGCCATGGGAATCACAAAACCCCACAATTCATAATCTTCATCCAAATTCAAGCTTGTAGGAAATAGAAGAAACCTTTCTAGATGATGTTCTTGGTGAAACCCCAAGTTTTCAAGTCCAAGCTTCCTCTACTAACTCCAAAACAAAATCAAATGGTTGAAAGTTGCAAAATCTCCAAGCTTTTCTTCTTTTTTCCCTCTTTTTTTTCCCTTCTTTTCTTCTCTTCCCTCACGGTTTTCCTCTTGTTTTTTTTCCTTTGCTTGGCCGGCAACCTCAAGCTATTAAATAGCCCAAAAGATAATCTCCATGAGATATTTTTACCTAGTCAAAACTTGGTCAAAAATATCATGCCAATAAAACCTACCAACTTAGATTATTTCCACTCTTACCCACATAATTTCTTTTCCTATCAAATTAGTCCATAGGTACTAATCTATCAAAACTTAATCTCACCTACATAGGCCCCTATTCACCTAGAAGTCTTAATCACTCGCCTAATCATGCATTAACACACATACAATCAAGGAGTAACAAACTCGTAGTTGAACATAAAACTTATATTCATTTTCAAAACTAGGGTTTTACAAAATCAACCTAGGGTTTTATCAATTAGGGTTTTCGAGACAAATTAGGGTTTTAGGTTTCAAATGAGGGTTTTTTAAACGTGTAAAACAGGATTATTAAAACAAAACACTTTGAAAAGTAAAACAAAGCATATACACACCTTGGCAAACAATAATGCCTATGATAAACTTTAAACAAAATATGAAAGTCGGGACGGGTCCTCACAACCTTCCCCCCTTAAAAGAATTTCGTCCTCGAAATTCATACCTGAATTAAGGAACAGTTCGGGGTATTTTCTCCTTATATCCTCTTTCACTTCCCACGTAGCTTCCTCAACCTCATGGTTCTTCCACAAGACTTTCACTAAAGGAATTTGCTTGGTTCTCAACTCCTTGATTTTTCGGTCTAAAAGCTTCACCGGTTTCTCCTTATATGTTAAAGCTTCATCAAGTTCTATATCCTCTGGTTGGAGTATGTGAGATGGATCTGGGTGGTACTTCTTGAGAAATGACACATGGAACACGTTATGGATACGGGATAAGCTGGTTGGTAAAGCCAACTTATAAGCTACATTTCCGACCCGCTCAAGAATAGTGTACGGTCCCACAAATCTTGGCTGTAATTTCTTTCCTTTTCCTGCCATCAGGCTCGCTTTTAAAGGGGTAATTCTAAGAAAAACTTGATCTCCTACCTCGAACTCCAAATCTTTCCTCCTATTGTCTGCGTAACTCTTTTGTCGACTTTGGGCAGTTAAAATTCTCTGCCGAATTACCTTGACCTTTTCTCGAGCTTCTTCCATCCAAGGGATCGTAGTTGGATCTAAGGCTTTCCTCGCTCCTACTTCATCCCAGTAAATCGGTGACCGACATTTACGACCACAGAGAGCTTCATACGGGGCCATTTGTATGGATGAATGAAAACTGTTGTTATAGGCAAATTCTACCAAGGTCAAATATTGACTCCAACCAACCCCAAAGTCTAGAACACAAGTCCTTAACATGTCCTCAAGAATTTGAATCGTCCTTTCGGATTGACCGTCAGTTTGAGGATGGTAAGTAGTACTAAGATTTAGCTTAGTTCCTAATATTTCTTGCATCTTTTGCCAAAATCTCGACACAAACCGCGGATCTCGATCCGACACTATGCTCACAGGAATACCGTGCAACCTTATGACTTCATCCATATACAATTTAGCCAATTTCTCCATCGAGTATTTCATGCTTATGGGTAGAAAATGTGCAGACTTAGTCAGACGGTCTACAATAACCCAAATCGCGTCATGACCCCTTTGCATCTTTGGCAGTCCCGATACAAAATCCATGGTAATATCCTCCCATTTCCACACGGGTATCTCCAATGGTTGCAATAATCCAGAGGGTTTCTGATGTTCTGCTTTGACCTTCTGGCATACCAGGCATGTCTGAACAAATTGGGCTATTTCCTTCTTCATGCCTTCCCACCTGTATAGACTTTTCAAATATTGGTACATCTTATTTCCCCCAGGGTGTACCGTATACTTTGATCGATGAGTTTCCTCTAATATTTCCTTTTTGAGTTCCTCATCCTTTGGTACCACTATTCGATTTCGATATCTGAGAACTCCTCCCGCTCCGATATTAAAATCTGGAAGCTCTTTTTTCTGGACCTTTTCCAACCACCTTTGTACTTCGGGAGCCTTCTTTTGCACCTCTTTAATCTTGTCCAGTAGTGCAGATCGTAATACAATGTTTCCCAGTACAACTTTGTTAGATTGTAGATGGGGATTCCAAACACTAACCTCCTCTAACATGTGCCATTCCTTCACCATCAGGCCAGCTACCTGTACCTTCCGGCTCAAAGCATCTGCTACTACATTAGCTTTCCCAGGATGATACTTAATTGTGCAATCATAATCCTCCAAAAACTCCACCTATCTACGTTGTCTCAAATTCAATTCTTTCTGAGAAAATAGATATTTAAGGCTCTTATGGTCAGTGAAAACCTCAAATGTTACCCCATATAAGTAATGTCTCCACTTACGTAATACAAACACTATGGCAGCTAACTCCATATCATGGGTGGGATAATTTTGCTCATGAGGTTTCAACTTCCGCGAAGCATAGGCTATAACCCGCTCATTTTGCATCAACACAACCTAACCCTTCCTTTGATGCATCCGTGAATACCACGTACCCACCTCTTCCATTGGGCAGAGCCAACACTAGTGCCTCAGTCAACCGTCTCATTAATTCCTGAAAACTTCTTTCACACTTAGCGTCCCATATGAACTTGCTATGCTTCTTGGTCATCTCGGTCATAGGTCCTGCTATCTTGGAGAAATCTTTAATGAACCGACGGTAATAACCAGCTAAACCTAAAAAACTCTGAATCTCTATTGGATTCTCGGGTTGCTTCCATTTTGACACCGCTTCCACCTTAGTTGGGTCTACTGTGATCCTATCTTTAGAGATTATATGACCCAGAAATGCCACCTCCTCCAACCAAATTTCACACAGCCAAATTTCACACTTACTGAATTTGGCATACAGTTGATGTTCTCTTAGGGTTTGTAGCACTATCCTCAAATGTCGTTCATGATCCTCTCGAGTTTTAGAAAATACAAGAATGTCATCGATAAACACCACTACGAATTGATCCAGGTAAGGCTTGAAAACTCGATGCATCAAATCCATGAACGCGGCGGTGCGTTTGTAAACCCAAATGGCATCACCGCGAACTCAAAATGCCCATACCTCGAATTAAAGGCTGTCTTGGGTATGTCCTCTTCTCGAATCCTCAATTGATAATAACCCTGTCTGAGATCCAACTTAGAGTACACCTCCGCACCCTGTAATTGATCAAAAAGCTCATCGATGTGTGATAGGGGGTATTTGTTCTTAATGGTAACATTATTCAATCCTCGATAGTCTATACACAATCTTAGGCTTCCATCCTTCTTTTTAACAAACAACACCGGTGCACCCCAAGGTGAATCGCTCTCTTTAATGAAACCACATTCCAGCAAATCCTGTAATTGAAGTTTCAATTCTCTCAATTCAGCTGGAGCCATCCTATATGGCGACTTAGAAATAGGCATTGTCTCCGGAGTCACCTCAATCTTAAAAGCTATCTCCCTTTCAGGTGGTAAAGATTTCAATTCTTCAGGGAATACATCAGGAAATTCTCTCACTACCGGTACATCTTCCAACTTTACCTTATCCCCAGGTGTATTGATCAGAAAGGCTAAGAACCCTTTCGCCCCCTTATTCAACAATTTTCTAGATCGAATTCCTGAAATAAGAGCTGATGACGCTAATCTACCCCTTACATCTAATTTTAAAGCTGGCTCTCCCGGTACATGCAATTCTACCATCTTTGTCTTACAATCAAGTTGGGCATGATAACGGGCTAACCTATCTATCCCCAAGATAACATCATAGCCCTTGATTTCCAGACTCATCAAGTCCACTAGCAATTTTCGTTCACCAATCCAAATATCACAACTTCTATAAACCGAGCTAGATAATAGTTTCTGGTTTCCAGTAGGCGTACTAACCTCTAGATCATGTAGGAGTTTTTCAGATTTAACATCTACGCCCTTCATGAAAGTAGGATTCACAAAGGAATGGGTTGCCTCGGGATCAATTAAAACTTTTGCTAGACGGTGAAATATAGGAATCGTACCTTCAACAACCTCTGTAGGATCAGGAACCTGATACTGGTCCATAGCATACACTCTAGCCGGTACCTTCGGGCGATTATCCCCTACGCTGGACTGTTTGGAGGTTGACTTAGCAGATGATTGTGAGCTACCACCTGCACGACGAGCTGTTGGACAGTTGGCAATCTGATGCTCGATACTCCCACAGCTTAAGCATTTTCCCGCTTTCCTCCAACAATCATCTGTGGTGTGGTTTGGTTTTCCACAATATCCACACCCTACCTGAGGAGTAGACACGGAACCTCCTTGTGTTGTGGTTCGAGTCTGACCACGCCCACTAGTAGCTCCTCTTGCCATAGACCCCCTAGACGCTCCCGCCAATCGTACTCCTCCTACACCTCTCCCAGCTTTAGGGGCCGACACGTTTCTATCCACCGGCCCTACACCACTCCTACTCGGGGCATTTCTTTTCTTAGCATGAAAAGCTCTCACTTGAAGCCTAGCACTTTCCACCCTTTGGGCCTTTTCTAAGGCCTCAAGTATTAATTTGGGCTGCTAGAGCCTCTTGAATTTCAACATTAATCCTTCATGATCCAGGCTACTAACTCCGGTGCAAACTTGGAGAGTTTCGTGAACTGAGTCTCGTAATCGGCCATACTCATTGTTCCCTGCCTCAACCTAATGAAATCATCCTCTCTTTTCTCCTGGATCATAGGAGGCAAAAACTTCTCATCAAATTCCCTTTTAAAATTTGCCCAAGTCCATGGGGTCTGTTCTCTCTCCCATTTAGCCCTAATAACATTCCACCATGATCTAGCTGAGCCCTCAAATTGGAAGGTGGCGAACATCACTCGTCTCTCCTCAGTATAATTCAGGATGGCAAATATGTCGGTCATTCTCTCGAACCAACCCTCCGCTATATCAAAGTCTGCCCCACCTAAAAACTTAGGCGGCGTGAACTTAAGAAAACGCTCCAGGGCCCTATCTTCTCCCTGTTCAGGGCCTACAGGCTGGTTTTGCTGTCCAGGACCTTGGTTGTTAGCCAGACGCTCGAGAATATTAGTCATCTTATTGATAGCTGTAGCCATCTGATCTACATCTCCACAGCCCGATCCCCCTTCCGGTCCTACCTCCGAAGACCGTGCACTCTCTGAGGGTTGAGGCTGTCACTGCCCCTCGACCTCGACTCCTCGACCTTGGGTTTCCATAGTCCACCCAATGTCTAAATGCATCATGAAAAGAATTACACAAAAGAAAATTGTTTCAAATAACATTCAATCATAACACCAGTTCAAATAACGGGAACGAACATATATTAACACAATAAGGAACATATATTCACATAGTCAAAGGTTACAAGTAGGTAAAAGTCATGGGGCATGTTCAAAATACAGCACACTAGTACCAACAAAATACAGTTAGTCATGCAAGTAAAGTTATAGGCTTCATGAGCCTCACCCCAACTAAACCCTAGACAAAACCAAAAGTCAAAAGATTGCACTCCTAATCTAGCTCTCAGCCGAGCCACTAGTCTGAGCCTCCTCCTCCGGTTCCTCTTCGGAGGGGTCCTCAACAGGCTCTTCCTCAATCGGCTCCTCTTCGGAGGGGTCCTCGACCGGCTCCTCCTCAACCGGCTCCCCTTCAGAAGGGTTCTCATGTGCCGAACCCTCATCCCCAACTGGCACCTCCTCCAACTCAGCCACTTCCTCCACCTCCTCCAATAAGATAGTAGCATTATTCAAGATCCTAGCAACCCGCTGCCGACCCTCGTTGACCACCCTAGTCAACCGAGTTCGGAGCCTCTGGACCTCGTCTTGAGCGGCGTCAGCTCTAGCCCGTTCCGCAAACACTTCATCCTCCAGCTCCATAATTCTAATCCCTTGGCCATCTTCTAATATCCGCAAACCCTCATTTTCATCAGCTAGCGCTCTGTTTTGATTCAATAGCTGCCGGCGCTCATCGTCAATAGACAACACTAACTCGTTAGGGTAAGAAAACGTCTCCCTACAAGGACAGCGGGGTGATCTCCTTGGTGTGTATCGAATAAGAGGCCCTCCTCCAGGCTCTCGGTAGCGAATAGCCCTAACAGGTGCTACGTGACCATTAGCCTCGCCATTAGCCTCGACATTACCAATAGCCCCATTTGGCTCCGGTCCACCATTACCTCCCTCCATACCTACAAAACAACCATAAACCCACAGTTAGAATCTTAAACACTCATTACTCAAAAGTAACTTTCCTAAAGGGTTCCAAACAGATCTCAAACCTAGGCTCTGATACCAACTGTGACAGCCCCACTTTCCCCAAAGACAAACCAGAGGGGTTAGCGGACCGCCTGCCCAGCTCTCGCCAGGACTCAAAAGATATAACCATAAAACCATTGTAAAAGAAACCGACAAATTCTTATAAATTACAACCTCCAAAATTTCATCAAGGTTACGTTGGAACAACTCTAAAATACTACAAACCACCTAAGGTATCCATTATCTTCCAACTTATACAAAAGGAAAAGAAAATCCACAAAAACTAGAATCCTCGATTTTCATGCACCCCTTCCGGACCTGTTAAGGAAAACAAAGCTTATGGGGTGAGCAAAGCTCAGTGAGGCCAAGAATTCATGCACAAGCAGGTTAAAGCAATAACACACTTTAACAGAACAATAACAGGAAAAAACAGGGAAAAAACATACGGTATAAAATATTCACTAGAAAAGGATACTTGCCGCTCCATCATTCGCCTTCATCCGACTTCCACGTAAACGCTTGACACTCCACAACCACTATCTCGCAGACCGTAGCAATCACTTGACTCTCACCCGCCTACTTACACCCCTGCACTGGCCCGCCACAAAATAGCAATATCGTTAAACCAAGTCGGATGAGCTGCACCTCCCGCCCATAAAGCGCGGTACATACTACCGCTGGTAAATGAGTCGACGAGACTACGCTCCAATCGACTTAATCAACATCTGACCCAAACGGGAGGAGAGGTACCTCCCACTCTCTTGAGTGTGGTACATACAACCGTTTGGTTCTAGCATGTCAAGAACAAGCACACGTACAAGCATTTTACAATTTCAATTCAAGTAAGTCCAAACAAGGGTGAGCGCGGCAAAGTACACGCTCACCAAGTCAAACAAGCATGCTTTCAAATGAATTTCATCAAATCAGGCATCCAAGTATGAAAACAACAAGCACTTGAACACTCACCAATAGTTGAGCATAAGCAAGACAATGTAGAAGTCAAACACGTTCGTCAACGTCCACGGACTCACCTGGAACATGCAAATCAAACCATTATCCTTTTGGTTTCTAATTAAAGGAATCTCGTCGCAAGATTGGAAGAAAACCATTTCAAATGTGAACTGACGCGACATGCATATACCCAATGAACGAAGCTCTCAAAAACGCTTATAATCACTTAAAATAGCAAAAGAAGCACATACATGGGTGTTGGATGGAAAACGGACGAGGACAAAATGAAAACGGAAAACACACACTGAAAGGTGGAAAAAATAGTTTTGACACCTTGTACGCCATTGCCCATATCTCAGGCTAAAAGTGTCGGATTTGAGCGTACGAGGTGCTGTTTTGAAGCTAAGAGAACAAGCTACAACTTTCATGAAGACAACTTCAACCCAGATTCACTCCTTCTAGGTCAAAAACGCAGGAACTTTTTCAGAAATTTTTGCCATCAGAATGTCCGACAGGCTCACTTCAAACGGACATAACTCAGCGCTCACAAATCGAAATCAAGAAATTCCAGATGTGTTGGAAAGCTAGAACGAAGGGCTATAACTTTCGTGTTTTGGCCAAAAGCTAAATCACAAAGGATCAATACGAAAAATGAAGCCAAATTTGCTGCCGGTAAAATTCT
This sequence comes from Gardenia jasminoides, assembly GCA_013103745.1. NCBI lineage: Eukaryota > Viridiplantae > Streptophyta > Magnoliopsida > Gentianales > Rubiaceae > Gardenia > Gardenia jasminoides. The sequence continues at coordinate 14,426,101 of CM023096.1, forward strand.
GTTTTCCTGTTCAACGCCCAAACAAGTTCCGTGCAACTAAATTGCACCCAAACAAATTCCATTGACTCGATTGCGATAACAAACATGTAATGCAGCCCCTTACATGTCACACACACACACACACACACAACAATCCAAGAAACTAAACCAAACGGAAATCCTTAGCTTACTAGTGGGAATTCAAGAGCCCACATAACCAAGTGGGAATCCAAGAGCCCACACAACCATTTAAATCAACGAACCAACATTAATTCCTACCATTAGCACTTAAAACAAAACCCTAACCCTAACTCAAAATCATGGCTAGGCATAAATACATCAAAATCACCCAATCTAATCCATAGAATCATTCCATAAGCTAAAAATAAGCATGAACAAAGCCATGGGAATCACAAAACCCCACAATTCATAATCTTCATCCAAATTCAAGCTTGTAGGAAATAGAAGAAACCTTTCTAGATGATGTTCTTGGTGAAACCCCAAGTTTTCAAGTCCAAGCTTCCTCTACTAACTCCAAAACAAAATCAAATGGTTGAAAGTTGCAAAATCTCCAAGCTTTTCTTCTTTTTTCCCTCTTTTTTTTCCCTTCTTTTCTTCTCTTCCCTCACGGTTTTCCTCTTGTTTTTTTTCCTTTGCTTGGCCGGCAACCTCAAGCTATTAAATAGCCCAAAAGATAATCTCCATGAGATATTTTTACCTAGTCAAAACTTGGTCAAAAATATCATGCCAATAAAACCTACCAACTTAGATTATTTCCACTCTTACCCACATAATTTCTTTTCCTATCAAATTAGTCCATAGGTACTAATCTATCAAAACTTAATCTCACCTACATAGGCCCCTATTCACCTAGAAGTCTTAATCACTCGCCTAATCATGCATTAACACACATACAATCAAGGAGTAACAAACTCGTAGTTGAACATAAAACTTATATTCATTTTCAAAACTAGGGTTTTACAAAATCAACCTAGGGTTTTATCAATTAGGGTTTTTGAGACAAATTAGGGTTTTAGGTTTCCAATGAGGGTTTTTTAAACGTGTAAAACAGGATTATTAAAACAAAACACTTTGAAAAGTAAAACAAAGCATATACACACCTTGGCAAACAATAATGCCTATGATAAACTTTAAACAAAATATGAAAGTCGGTACGGGTCCTCACATCCGCGAGATGTGTATGACCACTTCTCCCTAGAACCCTAGGGTATCGGCTCTTGCTCAGTGACTCATTATAGTCCTCAATCATATTACAAACTTCAAATAATTACAATGCAAGATCTTCAAATAATAATTACATTTCCAATGAATCCAAGTACTCCAAAGGTCCAACTGTCCAAACTACAAATAGTACAAGAGATAATCCCGCTACCATACTATGAAAGATCACTTCGCTTTCCTTCATCTCGAGGGGGAAAAATAAAATATTTTTGGGTGAGCTAAAGCTCGTGAATGTTCGGTGAAAACAAGAAAATTCACGTTTTATCAAATTCATGGACATTTGAATTAAATACTTTTGTAAAATATTTGAGTCTTTAAAAAAAATACGTGTAAGTCGAGAACATGGTCAAATGTTCACTTTGAAAACATTTAAGAATATTTTGATTTAGATGAGACAATAAATAGGCAAACAAATAGACAATCTCACATTTAATACAAAATAAAGCAATACATGCAAATAAAGGATACTGGTGGTTTCCAAAGCCATATCCCAAAAGCTTGATCGAAACATAAGCCGTTGACTCTCCGTCAACGCGTTTGAAATCTAGAATCAGTCCGTAGACACCACTTACACCACAACCGCCCACCATTCACCCCTTACCGAACACCTCAACTTATCAAATTTGGGTAATACTCGAGTATACCAAGCAAGTTTAAGTATGGTCGATGAGATAACTCTTCAATCGACTTATCAAGATCAAGGTACTGAGACGGTATGAGAGGTGCCTCCCACTCTATTTGAGCGTGACACATACTGCCGTTCAGTATACAAATCAGATGTAGGACTGAGACGGGATGAGAGGTACCTCCCACTCGGCTTGAGTGTGGTACATACTACCGCTCAGCACTTATAAATCAAGCACTTAATCAAGAACAACGTACTGAGACGGGATGAGAGGTGCCTCCCACTCTATTCGAGCGTGACACATACTGCCGCCCAGCACTCACAAGTCAAGCACTTAGTCAAGATCAAAGTACTGGGACGGGATGAGAGGTGCCTCCCACTCTATTCGAGCGTGACACATACTGCCGCCCAACACTCACAAGTCAAGTATAAGCCATGCACACACCACAAGTTCATAATTCAAAGATACAAAATTTCAAGTAAAAGAGATTGAGTGTGATAAAGTACGCACTCGTCTCATTCACATTAAGTGGCTCACAAATCACAAGAGAGCGGATCATCACATAATTCAAGTATTCAAGTATTTCAACTAATCAAGTTGGTCAAGTAAACAAGCATGAAACAGTCACAAATCCTTCAAAATTATTCCACTTGAAAAGTAAATTTTACTTGGAAATAGTGATAAATCATTTCCTTATAAATACTCGTAAATCATTTCAACAGATCATTCCTTTGCAACAATAACAAGATTTTTCATTTGAAAAGGAGTTGGAACACTCACCAATAGTAGAGGAGTACACGTCAATCTCGGGAATATTTTCTGGATCAAAATCAATCCCTGAAGTAAAATTCATCATCACAATAAAGCTTAACTTAAGAAAATGGGCAAACCAAAATATACAAGTCTAGGGTGTCCAATATAAAGCGATTAGAGCCTAACCGATCAAACTTAGATAAACTAAAGTCTATTCACGGTTTAAAAGTGTCGCCAAGGTTCAAAATGAATTGGAAGTGGAAATCAAAGAAGAATCAAGTACAAACTAGGTTAATGATTCAAGTACAATATGGACTGAAAAATATCCATTTGAACCAAATAAAAGGGATTGAACTAAGACAAGTGAAGAAAGGAAATGCAACGGTGAAGAACAAATGGTGACAGCTTTGTCACCCCTCGGCATTTTGATCATAACTGGTGTTACATTTATCAGATTGAAACAAATTTTATGGCGTTTCGAAGCTAAGACATAGACCTAAAATTTTCATGAAGAGGTCGAATCTCAAATCAGAATTAATCATGGTCGAAATTGGCAAAATCAGAGGCACAGGAAAACTGTCGGGTCAATGCCAGGTTGGTCAAACAGTCTCGGAAGAATGGCCATAACTCGATGTAGGAAAATCGAAATCGAGCTCCGTCAGCGGCGTTTAAAACTAGGTTCATAGGGCTTTCTAACAGTATAAGGCTCGGATGCTAATTCATTTCCTACAGTGAACAGTAATCTCGGAAAGTGGGCTGTTTTCCATTTCTGATTTCCTGCAAAAATTTCCAGTTTTGATACAATCCTTCAATTAATCCTTTAAAGTCATTTCCATCATTTGCCAAGATGTTTAACAAGCTAAAACAGCAATTAACTCCATCATCAAAGCATCACAAATCAACAAACAATTCATCAAACACATGGAAGCCTAAAGTAAAAGCCTAAGTTCTAGTTCTCAAACACAAAATTCCTTCCATCACTTATCCTTCCAAACACCCATAAACACTTCAAACTCACTAATCATGCATCCACTTTGAATTTGAAGATCATTAAAGCATAGATAAATGGTTAAGTACCTTGAGAGTGGAGAGAGAAAATCACCCAAGAGCTCCAATTTTCCCCACAAAGCTTGATGATCAAGTGTCAACCTAACCTAGGATTTCACTTGGAGATGTTTTCCTCACTAAAATGGCAAGATTTAAGCTTAGGGTTTTGATGTTTTCTCCTTCATGGAGTTCGGCCAAGAGAGAGGAGAGTGGAGGGAAAATTAGTTCAATTTTTTGAAAACAACAAGTTAAATAAGAAGACTTAAGTCAAGACTTTGTAGGTGGTTGACAAGTGGCTCAATTTAAGCCATGAATTGGAGTAAATTCTTCACATTTAGCCACTAATCCCTCAATGTAAAATATAACTACTTAATTCCCTATAAGTTTGATATATTTGGCTACATAAAACATGTAAAATGCAATTCCAAATTATTTTCGTACAATACCTACAAAATAGTGTACTTAAGGAAAATAATGCACTTAATGAAAATTGTATGCTACCAATGTTTAAAAAAAACGATTTGCACTTAAATGAATACAATGAAAGATAATTCATGAAAAATTTAGGGTTTCTCGAAAGAAATATAAGCAAATAATTCAAGAAATTTTGGGTGTACAATTCAAGAAATTCTAGGTCCTCACAATCGCGAATCGGGGTCGCGGATCCTTTGCAGGAGTCTCAAAAAATGATCCGCATAGCTTGGATCCGTGAACTGGCTTCGCGGATCCTTCTGGAGGCGAAATTCTACGAAATAAAATGTTTGAAAAATTGAGTTTTCACTTTCTGAAAATTTTCTGATAATGATCCGAATTTTAATTGTTAAAATTTGCTGTGAATTTTATCATTTCATGTTTTATTAGGTCAGGAATTGATTTGAATTTTAATTTGATTAATTCAAATAATATTCCAATTATTTTCTAATTTTGTTAGAAATTAAAATGACCTAATAAAAAAATTATTTTTACCAAAATTTTCTGCACATGTATGGTCTCAAAATTTGTTTGGGATCTTGATGTATATAAAATCTAAATAATCTATGAATGATTGTTTTTCCATACTTTCATTTAATTTAAAGTTGTTTAAATTCGTATGGATGCATGGTGGATGGTTGTGGATATAAATCCAATATGATTGTGGAATGGTTGAATGGTTGTATTTTTTTAAATAGGGCCTGCGTGTCCTGCTTTTCTCATTCTTCTGATTGTAATTTCTCTCCTCATCTAACTCCCCCCGAATGTAACTCGGAGTTTCTTATATCTATTTGTAATGTACAATAGATAGGAATAGATGATAGAAAATTATGTTTCTAGCATAGAAATTGTAAATTGGGAGATGAAGAAAGGAGCAGTACAACCAGAATGAGGAAATTTGATTTTACCCTAGTCAACCGTTAATTTCCCTAATGGCCGGGGAAATTAACTTAGGAATATCGACAACCATCCACAGTTTATTTTTTATGCTATATTTATTTTTGAAATATTTATATGCACGATTGTTGATGAGACCGTCAAATGTTTTTCCAAAACTTCAAACTAAAATTAAAATGTTTTGGAAAAGAAATTAAATCCCTCAAAATCTAATATTAAATCAAGTCTGCCTTCCATCATTATAGTATAAAACAAAATATGGTTATTAAGTACTAGTTTGTTGGGATTCACCCAAGACTGCCTTACTTACTACATGTTTTTACTATAAGAAATGTTCTTGAGAATGATGGGTTTGATTTAACTAAAATTATAGTTTGTTAGGATTCACTCAAGACCATGAATTTTAGAGGCAAGGGTTAGGTTAATACATAAGATGTAAAATCAAGAGTTGATACCTAACGGATCTAGAAATTACAAAGGGTTGTAATTGGTAAAGTACCTAACTGTTAAGATTATTTTTTATTTGTTGGGATTCACTCAAGATCAAAAATAATTAAGACGTGATTCTAGCCACTATGGATTTTTAGAAAATCTCGGATCAATTTTAGAGGGTAATTGATTTGGAAAAATAGTGGAAATAAAATCATAATTTTGGAAGTTTTATGATTTTATTAAACAAAACTTTTTCTAATAAACTCTATCTTTATTTTTATTGTAGAATGAGTAACAATCTGAGCTTCCGTACCATACTCACTAATTGTAAACTAAATGACACAAATTTTCTCGACTGGCACCGCAATGTCCTACTCGTTCTCACCTACGAAAAAATCGAGTATGTACTTGATGGGCCTATGCCTAACGAGCCCGAACCAAATGCACCTACTACTGTTAAGAATGCTTACAAGAAGCATAAGGAGGATAATAGAACGGCTTCATGTATCATGATATCCTCTATGACTCCTCAACTTCAACAACAGCATATGAACATGAGTGCATATGAAATAGTTCAACACCTAAGAGAGTTGTTTGAACAACAATCTAGGACGGTGAGATATAACACCTCCAAAGAACTGTTCAGGTGCAAAATGGCGGAGGGAGCACCGGTTGCTCCACACGTCTTGAAGATGATTGGGCTAATTGAGAAATTAGCTGAATTGGGCTTCAAGATGGACCAAGAGCTAAATGTTGATTTAGTTCTTCAATCTCTGTCAGATTCTTTCTCTCAGTTCGTTATGAACTACCAGATGAATAATTTGCAGCACACATTACCTCAACTGTTGAACGTGCTAAAAACTGATGAGAAAGAAATAAAAAAGGTAAAGGGTCCTACTGGAGTGCTTGTTGTTGCTTCCTCCAACAAAAGGAAGAAGTAAGGAAAGGAGTCCAAAAAGCCCAATAACAAGCCTGCCAAGAAGCCCAAAAAGGCTAAGGTAGACCAATCCAAGGCAACCTGCTTCCATTGTGGACAAACTGGACATTGGAAGAGGAACTGTAAGGCCTATCCAGAGAGTCTGAAACAGAAGAAACTTGGGGAAGCTCCATCAGCAGGTACATACATGATTGAGATTAATATTTCTACTTTCAAATCTGACTCTTGGGTATTAGATACCGAATGTGGCTCACACATTTGCACATCTATGCAGGGTCTAAGGGACAGTAGAAAGCTGGGTAAAGGAGAAGTAACCCTACGTGTGAGCAATGGAGCAAAGGTTGTTGCTTTAGCTGTAGGGACTTACTACATTAGTTTATCCAGTGGGTTAATTCTAGAATTGTCAAACTGTTATTATGTTCCAGCACTTACAACAAACATCATTTCTATTTCCTATTTGGATTTAAATGGGTTTAAGATAACCCAGGAGAACAAATGTTACTCTTTTTCAAAGAATGGTGTGTTTTATGGTTCTGAAAATTGGAATAACGGTTTATATATTCTAGATCTTGATAACCAAATTCTCAATATACAAGAAAAGAGAATGAAATTAGATAAACTGAATAAAACCTACCTCTGGCACTGCAGGCATTTCCAAGTTACATAAAGGTGGTTACTTGGACTCATTTGATTATGAATCATATGATGTATCCGAGGCTTGTTTAATTGGAAAAATTACCAAAACACCCTTTACTGGTAAAGGGGAACGGGCTAGTGATTTACTTGGGTTGGTACATACTGCTGTATGTGGCCCGATGACAATCACAGATAGAGGTAGATTTTCATACTTCATTACCTTCACAGATGACCATTCTAGATATGATTATGTGTATTTAATGAAATACAAGTCTAAATCTTTTGAAAAGTTCAAAGAATTCAGAAATGGAGTAGAGAAACAAACAGGTAAAAGTATTAAGATACTAGGATCTGATGTGGTGGAGAATTCTTAAGCAATGAGTTTCATTTTTATCTAAAGGACAATGGAATAGTTCCACAATGGACTCCTCCAGGGACACCACAACTAAATGGTGTATCTAAAAGGAGAAACCGCACCCTATTAGATATGGTACGGTCCATGATGAGTCACTCGAGTGCCCCAAAATCGTTATTGGGATATGCTTTAGGCACAGCTTCCCATACTCTTAATAGAGTACCCAGTAAAGCTGTTGCTTCCACAACATATGAGATATGGAAAGGAAAGAAACCAAAACTGTCTTACATGAAGGTTTGGGGTTGCCCCACCTATGTAAAGAAGACAGAGTCAGATAAGCTTGAAACTAGATCTGACAAGTGTTTGTTTGTAGGGTATCTAAGAGAGTCTATTGGATACTATTTCTACAACCCAACTGAAAACAAAGTGTTTGTCTCAAAGCATGCCATCTTTCTAGAAAAGAGTTTATTCTAGAAAGAGACAGTGGGAGTAGGATAGAACTTGAAGAAGTTCAAGACACTCAAACTGACATGGAACTTGAAGAAATTCAGAATGTTCAAACAAACACAGAACAGCCTGTTGAAGAAAGGGTTCAGCCACATAGTGATAAGGCGCAAACGGAACCTGTGGACGTTCAAGAGTCCCGTAGGTCAGTAAGAGTATGCTCCACTCCCAAGAGATATGAATTTCTTGTGAGACAGGGGAATGATGTACTAGTCATTCAAGATGACGAACCTACTACCTACCAAGAGGTTCTGAACAGTCCAGACTTCTCCAAATGGTTAGAAGCCATGAACTCCGAAATGGATTCCATGTATGACAACAAGGTATGGACCTTAGTTGATCCGCCTGAAGGGGTAAAACCCGTAGGGTGTAAATGGGTCTTTAAGAAAAGACCGACATGGATGGTAATGTGATTACCTATAAGGCTAGACTGGTGGCCAAAGGCTACAAGCAGAAAGAGGGAATCGATTACGATGAAACTTTCTCACTAGTAGCTATGATTAAATCCATTCAGATATTGCTTGCAATAGCAGCATACCATGACTACGAAATTTGACAGATGGATGTAAAATTGCATTCCTTAACGGGAATCTGTAAGAGCATGTGTACATGACGCAACCTGAAGGTTTTACATCGCCAAATCCCAATAAGGTATGCAAGTTACAGAGGTCCATTTATGGACTTAAGCAAGCATCCAAGAGTTGGAACATCCGCTTTGATAAGACAATAAAAGAGTTTGGTTTTCTCAAAAATCCGAATGAGCCTTGTGTTTACAAGAAGGTTAGTGGGAATTCAATCATTTTCCTTATATTATATGTAGATGACATATTAACAATGGGAAACGATATCTCAATGTTACAATCAGTGAAGGGTTGGTTATCCAAGAACCTTTTCACGAAAGATTTAGGAGAGGTAGCCTATATACTGGGTATTAAGATCTATAGAGATAGATCTAAAAGGCTGCTTGGTCTTTCACAATCTACATACATAGATAAAGTGCTAAAGAGATTTAGCATGGATCAGTCTAAGAATGGCTTTTTACCTATGACTCATGGGATAAGCCTTTCTAAGAGCATGTGTCGTAAGACACAAGTTGAGATTGATAAGATGCATAATGTTCCATATGCTTCGGCAATTGGATCAATTATGTATGCTATGCTATGTACAAGACCAGATATCTCCCATATCCTGAGTGTCACGAGCAGATTCCAGGCTAGTCCAGGTGAAAGCAGATTCCAGGCTAATCCAGGTGAAGGTCACTGGATAGCTGTTAAGAACATTCTTAAGTACTTGAGAAGGACTAAAGATTTGTTCTTAGTATATGAAAAGGGTGAGTTGGAACTTAAGGGCTACACAGATGCAAGCTTTCAGTCTGACAAGGATAACTGTAAGTCACAGTCGGCCAACATCTTTACTCTCAATGGAGGTGCCGTCTACTAGAAGAGTTCCAAACAGAACACCACTGCGGATTCTACAACAGAGGCTGAGTACATTACAGCCGCGGAGGCAGCTAAGGAAGCTGTTTGGATCAAGAAGTTCGTGTCTGAACTTGGTGTGGTTCTGAGCATTGTTAATCCAGTAACTCTGTACTGTAATAACGATAGGGCTATTGCCCAAGCAAAGGAACTTAGGTCTCATCAATAGTCCAAACATGTACTTAGAAGATTTTACCTAATTAGGGAAATCAATGCCAGGAATGATGTAAAGATAGAGAGAGTCCCCACTAAGGATAACATAGCTGATCCTCTTACTAAGGCACTATCTCAAAAGAAACATGATAGTCATGTACTTTCATTTGAACTAAAAGTTATGAATGAATTTTTTTAGTACAAGTGGGAGGTTGTTGGAATGTATGCCCTAAAACAATTATATTGTTTAAATACATTCCTAATTAAGTTTTGTATTTTATAAACTTCCAATTTTATCTCTTAGATATTTGATATAACTGATAAAATTCTTAGAATATTTATTAATGTAATGATAGTCACAAGAGTTGTTGACTATGAGATATCAATCACATTTATAATAAATATTCTTAAATTTTCCTAGTTATAGTATTAATGAGACAGCACATCATTAATACGGACAGACTAGTACACAGTTAGCCCCTACTTAGTGTAAGTAGTGGTTGTTCTCATCAACCATGGTATAGGGATACCTAGACTAATGTGTAGATGAATTGTAAAGTACTAATTCATTGGAGTAATCCACACAGAGATCCCATTAGGATATCTAGTGCCAATGGTTGAATCTCTTATGGAAAATTGTGTAAGTGATCCTAGACTTGAGATCACCATAGTATCTTGAGTGTGAATCACTACCTTTTGATTCTGTTTCTTGTTACTCACCGGGAGTGACTTAAAGAATAGAAATTGGGGGTAGTGTGAAGCATGGAAAGATAGTGAGTGATCAAGAGAGAATTCACCACTCTGATAGTGGGAACTGATATCCAGTATGGCCACTAGTTGGAATGTAACCTTAGTAGTCGACTACATTAGATTAATTGAAGGTGTCTTCAAGTTAACCTAATCTAAGGTTAATTCCGGGAACTATAAAATTAATTAGTCATTAGGGAATTGGCACGTGTTCCTTATTCCCTGACTAATAGGATATCAATGGTGAAAGGATAATAATTACACGGTAATTTTCCATGGAAAGGTTAGGTCGGAATTCCGCTTGACAAATTCCGAATACCTGGGTGGTTGTGATGTGTTGCTAGACATCGCTCACAATTTATAATTATGAATAATTAATTATTGTAATTAATGATAAAATAAAGGTGTTTATTTTATCTAATTCTTTTGAGAATTATAATTCAAAATTATTACCAGTGTATTTGGGACCTATTGGATCACACGCTTAGAGATTGATTCTGGATTTAAATTGTGTGTCCAAGTAGGGACTTGGAAATAAATACTTCTGGGATTTAATTATAAAGATAAATAATTCCTGGGGTCATCTGACAGATAAGATAAAATGGTTATCTCTTATCTGTCAGATAACAGAAAGGGATAAGAGATGATTAGATGTTACGGTGTTTTGATTTTGAATCAAACCACCTGACTCTATCCTTCTCCCTTCTCTCTTATCTCTCTCTCTCCTATTAATATCATCAGATGTTACGATAGGTATGTGGACTAATCACTTCTGATAGTCAGAATACAGAGAGAAAAGTTCTCCAGAGAAACCTTACGTAGAGAGAAAAAGAGAGTCTGTGAGTTAGAGTGAGAAAGGCTAGCACCTATTCTTCACTCACACACTCACACACACATAGATCGTAGAGACGATCAGGAGTAATCTAGAAACACTCTCGCGTGGATTACAATAGAGGCAGGACATCTGGACTGCTGCTCAGGGGATTCTCAACCTTCTCAAACGAGTCAGAGGCATCATCTACGGATTAAGGTAATCCTCTAGAACCCCCTTTGTAAGTCATACGTAGAACTTAGGGTGATTCCTGGTAGGAATCTGGGGCTAAAATTTTAAATTTCCATTGTCCCTGCTATAACCTCACTAGTCACAATCTGATGAGCTCCATTCATCCCTGGTAGCCTTTTGAAAACAATGGCTGAAATTCAACTAGTTTGTCCTGATACATGTATCTTTTGGTTTCTTTCAGGATAATTCTATAGTTAAAGCAATCACTATCCATACGCATGGGCATATGCTCACCTGCTTTGTATAATTTCGTAACACACTGTTTATATGAATGCCATACACAATATTTGTGTTTTTATTATGAGATTATTGTAAAAGTAGTCAACAATGAATTGTAACTTATTAACTAAATGTTACATTGTTGAAGAACGATTATCATTACAAACCATTCTTGCTCGTAACCTGATGAGTTGTGTTTGAAACTGTCATTTTGCCAAATTAATATGCTAAAAATGAAAGGGAGGAGAGGCAACTCTCTATGGCATAAGTTTCTTAGTTTGAGCACCAATTTTTAGTTTAAAGTATGGCTTTTGATGGAAAATATAACATCAGACGACAAATTTTTGAAAAGGTTGGGAGTGGTTGATGGTGATAGTTGAAAGCAATTTGTGAATTAGAAGAGTGAATTTGATCCATAAATATTGATGATAATCCCTACAAAGTTTATTTGTCGACTTCATGTGTATGATAGAGAGGTTTCTCATAGGATTCACTGCAATTGTTAAAGTGTAACACCTATCGTTGGCATAATTATGGGTTGGAATGCAATAGTTGGTTGCTCACTTCATCAATTTAATTTGTTCGGTTTCTCTTTAAAAAGGGTAAAACAAAAAAAAATTTGGAATGGAGGGGTGGCATTATGATCAATCACACTTTACCTCCCTATAATTTGAAATCTACAATTTAAGCTCTTGGAATCATAATCAAAGTGACACCATTAAATGTCTATTAGATTTAATGCTCAAACTTGAATAGTCAAACTTTTCAAATAAAATACTATGGAACTACAAAAATTAACCTTCAATCTAAAGTCAACATAATGTTCTAAATAAAGTTTGAGAGCAAATTATACTTTTAGAAAATTTTGAGATAAAAATACAATTTTAGAGAAAAAACTGATATTTGCTTTTTTTTTCAATGTTATATGCTGGATTGCAATCACCCTAAATAAAAAGGCGTATATTTGCCTTCATGATTTATCCTTGCCCTTTTTGATGACATGAAACAAGTAAAAACTTTTCAATCATGAGGTCCAGCACGTAGCACTAAATTTGAAGCAAATACACATTTTTTTTTATATTTCATTTTTACCTCAAAAATTTTTAAAGAGTAAATGACCAAAATGGTTGCTAAATTATTCAAAATGGCACGATTTGGTCACCAAACTTTTTTTGTGATAAAAAAGGCCGTTCAACCATCTAAAATGAGCCTTTAGGATCATTTGACCAATTCAGTAGTAAATCAACTAAAAATGAAAAAAAAAAAAACTTGACCTACTATTGTGGGTTCTCAAGGGCAGAAATGTCCTATTCTAATTGACACAATTTTCTGTAAAGAAAAATCAAAATTTAGGAGCTAATCCATATTTTTACCAAACTTTATAGGAGGTAAATGTAAGTAACAAAAAAATCACCAATAGCGTCACTCTCCCTCTCCCTCTTCCTCCCCCTCTCCACCACTGCACTCTCTCCACCCCTCCTCTCCTCCCCCCATAACTAGATCTAAGTTTCAAGATATCAACCTGGTTGAGTGCTTGAGCTAAGTTATTAAGAAATCATAAGCCAAGCAGAGAAGAGGAGCAATAACCCATCACTTGATTGCTTCATGAAAAAATCATATGGTAAGCAAGAGGAGGAGCGAAAACCCATCTCTCGGCTGCTTCATTCTATCAAGTTAAGCTAAAATTATATGAGCAAAAGTAGGAAAAAGGAAAGGGCCAGATCTGTCAAAAAATCGGGCAAAAGGTGAGGGGCCCATTGCAAATAATGCCATTAAGAGCCAAGTTAGGACCCGTATGCTCCGTCCCAATTCACAACTCAGAGAGCAAGATAAGTAGCATCATGGCCTAATACCAGAACTAATTGACAAAGAAGAAGATGATGACGATGACAGTGATGATCTTGATTTACGAAAAGAGTGATATAATGATAATGATGAAGCATTGTTTTCTTTTATATTTTCTTTCCCATTCCTTCCCGAAAGCTACTGAGGTGGAAGAAGGGGATGAGAAGGAAGGGTTGTGTGAGGGAAAGAACATTTTTATCCCTAAAAACTTGCAATCCTAATCTATGGTGGCTCTTTGCCAAGGTCAGTCACGTCCACCTCCCTCATCCTGATTCCCAAGGGCCATGCTCCCCAAGATTTCACACAATTCAGGCCGATTAGTCCGTACAATTTTATGAACAAAATCCTGTCCAGGATTCTTGTGGACCGATTAGCTAGATTGCTACCTTCAATTATTTCACTAGAGCAGAGTGGATTTGTAAAGGATAGAATGGTTTCTGATAATTACTTGTTGGTACAAGAGATACTGTCTGGTATAGGGAAAAAGAATCGAGGAGGTAATGTTGTCCTAAAACTAGATATGGCGAAGGCCTATGATAGAGTATCGTGGCTTTTTATTCTTAAAGTGTTACGAGCATTTGGCTTTGGTGAACGCTTCATTGATATGGTGTGGCGACTGATCTCGAACTCCTGGTTTTCAGTTTTAATTAATGGGTCTTCATTTGGATATTTCAACGCCTCCAGGGGTTTGCGGTAGGGGGATCCGTTATCCTCATACTTATTTATTTTAGGGTCCGAAGTGCTGTCTTGAGCATTGATTTAGCTTCAGTCTATGCCCAGCTACACAGGGTTTAGATTTCCACGTGGGTGCACTCTAGTGTCACACCTAGCATTCGCAGATGACGTTCTTATTTTTTCAAGTGCATCAAGTACTGCCTTGGGAAAGCTAATGACAGTGTTACATAATTATGAGCAGGTTTCGGGGCAGCAGATAAATGCTCAGAAGAGTGGTTTTCTTTTGCACCATAGAGCTCCAAGTCGCCGTCGTCAAATTGTTGCTCGAATCACTGGATTTTTGTATAGGTCTTTTCCGATTAAGTATCTTGAGTGTCCTTTGTATTACGGCAGATCCAAGAAGGAGTATTTTGTTAATATTTGCCAAACGTTGAGTCAGCGGATTTCATCGTGGAAGTCACGGCTGCTTTCTCCAGGGGGCAGGGTAGTGTTGATAAAACATGTCCTGTCCTCAATCCCAGTGCATTTATTGGCTGCTGCCACCCATCCTCAAGGAGTATTGAGAGATGTTGAGAGAGTGCTTGCCAATTTCTTCCAGGGCGTTTCGAAGGAGGGGTATAAGATTCATTGGATTAAATGGACGAAGATGTGTTTGCCTGAGAAAGAAGGGGAAGCTGGCTTTCGGGCATTGAACGATGTTTATTCTGCCTTCTCATTTAAGCTATGGTGGAGCTTTCGTCAACAAAAGTCCATATGGGCTCGGTATATGCATACTAAATATGTTGGTAGGTCTCATCCGTGCCAGGTTCAGGCAGCTCAAGGTGCATCATTGACTTGGAGAATGATGATCCTGGTTCGTGAGCTAGCTGAGGCCCATATTAGGTTTCTAATTCATTCGGGGAACTGTTACTTCTGGTGGGATAATTGGCTAGGAAACGGTCCTCTGGCCCTCCACACGGGTAGCTGTGGGCAACAGAAGGTGGGTGACTTTGCGAGTGCTGGCTATTGGAACGCGCCATTACTGTAGGAGAAGCTCCCCTCAGAAATCGTACCCCAGGTTTTGTGTTGTCCTCCACCCTCATCCGAGCAACCGGATGCTATGATCTGGACGGCTACTAAATCGGGTGTGTTTACGTTATCATCAACTTTTCATCTTATAAGGAGATCAAGCCCGGTTTCTTTCATCTTCGGACGGATTTGGCATTCTAGAATTCCGAGACAAATTTCTTTCTTCATGCTTCGTTTGTTGTTGGATCATCTGCCTCTGCAGGAGAGGTTGCTCAAACTCGACATACATGGCCTGATGATATGTGTGTGTTGCTGATCTCCAGCTGCAGAGTCCTTGGATTATCTGTTTTTCTTTGGAGAATTAGCCCAACAGGTTTGGACTTTCTTTGCTTCTTCTTGTGAATTACCCTGACTGGTTTTAGTTTGCGAGGGATGTTGGCGGCCTGGTGGTTTTCTGGGCAGAGAAATGTCCGGCTTCGTTTCCTTTTCCAAGTTTTGCCTTGTTTGATTTGTTGGAGTATTTGGAAAGGGAGGAATTTGGCCTTTTTTGAGGATAAGCAGGTGTCAACTGCTCGGATATGTTCAAGCATTGTTGAGGAGGTCAGGTGCCTTAACTCGGTTCAGTTTAAAGTGAAACTCAATCACGTGCCAGGTAATTGGGAGAGGTTATTCGATTGGATGGTTCACTTTCATGATCCTCCGTCGATCAAGATGGTTCGTTGGTTAAGGCCTCGTATGAGGGAGTTAAAGCTAAACACATATGGATGTTCACAAGGCAATCCTGGTTCTGGTGGAGGGGGTGGAGTCCTGAAAAATGATAAGGGTTGCCTTCTTTTGGCATTTGCAGTACCTTTGGGCACTATCACGAGCTTGCAAGCAGAGGTCCAGGCTTTGTTGTTTGGGGCTAAATAGTGTGTGGAAAATGGGTTCCTCAATTTTGATGTTCAATCTGACTCCTTGATGTTAGTGAATATTCTACAGCGTGCCTTCAAGTGTCCATGGGCCATTGCTCCAGAAGTTGAACAACTGATGGCTATGTCGCAGCATTTCCTTTCGGTATCTCATTGCTATCAGGAGGCAAATAAGGTGGCTGATGTCCTTGCAAATGTTGGTTGCACTGAGGAGGCTCCAAGGAATTACCTTCAAGAGTCAACTATACCACGTTTGGCGAGGGGGGAATTAAGGGTAGATTGGCTAGGGTGGTCGTCTTTCCGAATTCGGTAGCTTATTGACAACTTTGTCAGGAATTCTTGGGGGTTAGGTTATTGTGCACCTCCTTTGTAAATTTCAAGAAATAAAGTTGGGGCTAGCACCCCCCGGATTTTGCCCAAAAATTTGCCCAAAAAAAAATTTGATAGAAAGTGATTTTAAAGGCTCATTTTTTCCAGTTGAATGACTTTTTTGGCCAAAAAAAAGTTGGATGATCAAACAATGTCATTTTAAACAGTTGAGTGACAATTTTGGGCATTTACTCTTTTTTAAATGTATAGTCTGTCCTCAAATCTTTATTTAGAACATTATTGTAACTTTAAATTTAAGGGTGATTCTATAACTTTATAATAATTTATTTGAAAGTTTGACTATTCAAGTGTAATAGTTAAATCCAATAGTTTTACTTTGATTACAACCATAAAGGGTTAAATGGTTAGGTTTATAGAGAATAGGTGAATAAATTATACATAGGATAATTTCAGAAACCTCCTTTGAGGTTTCATGAAATATCACTTAGCTTTCCTGACATTTTCAAAATCTCTCTTGCTGCCCTTGGAATTGACATTTTGTTAACATTGTGACCCCCTCTCAACAAAAGTAATATTAAAAAAATACATGTTGGAGGAGAGAGGAAATTTTAGTTCCCTTAATACCCTTACACTATCCAAAAAATAACAAAGTGGAAACATAATATTAACAAATCATGAAGTTTCTAATAATGCCAATAGCAGCAATAGACAAAGTGACATTGCCTAATTTACAATTCCCAAGTAAACAAAAATATCACCTGAAAGTAGTTCACATATGGGGGGAATGCACATAAGTACTTGGCATCAATTATCTATTTGTATGGCCTAATCAAGAAGAATAGCTCATAATCAAGCAATAAAAATTAGATCGTTCTTTTACTTTTATATAACTATTTTGATCATCAAATCTACATCATCTCCTATTGCTTATTGATCATTTAAAGTACGAGCACATAATTTTTACTTGTTATGCAGTTTTATTTTGAGTTCACTGCAAAACTTAGAGAATCATCTTCATGAAATTGCAATTTTCTCCTCCTCTACTCCAAGTTCTCGTATTGTTCATAGAAGAAAGAAATAAAGGAGAGAAAAAAAAAAGGATGATTACGACATACAAATAAAAGTCATATTGTTATGAGTATTTATTTACAAGCAATTGCGCCCCTTTGGAAGTCTTATCATATAATTTCATGTCTTTGTTGGTACAGAAGAAGAAGAGTGGCACCAATTGTTTCTCGGGCATTTTGCTATTACATACTTCTGGGATTTGTCAAATTTTTTTTTTTGGTCTTTAGTCGCCAAATAATTGCTAGAAGAACTAAGGGTATTATTGGCAATTTATCCCTTCTAATAGTGATATATGGACCCACAATCACTTCAGGGATGGTAAGAGAGAGATTTTAAAAACATCAGGGGAGCAAAGTGATATTTCATAAAATCTCAAGGAATGTTTCTGAAATTATCCCATTATATATACACCAAATTATAAGTGATATTTCTTATATTTTACCCTAAAAAATCTAAATCTTGTTCAACCCATTCAAGTTAATTTTAGATTTGAACAAATGAATTCATATTTAGTTTTAAATTCAATAATCGATGGTGTCAAATTATATTGTGAACAAATGGAGCAAGAACGAAGAATGAAATGAGCAATAATTGAGAGAAATTGTAATGTTCTGTGCCCCATAATTAAGATGGAAAGGGTGTGAAGAGAAGTGAGAGGGTAAAATAAAAGAAAGAGAAATGCTATAATGTTATTCTTGTTTAAGTTCTTTACCATGTATATGTTGTTCGACTAACGTTCATAATTATGGTGCGTCTAAAGAGTCTAATGGGTATTATTGAATATAACAAACTTTTCTTTTTGTTAAAAGAAATTGCTTCATTTACAAAAGAGGTAAAATCACCCAATCGATCCTCAAACTATTACTTTTATACGTTTGTGATCCCTCATCTATTTTATATAGTAATTAAGCTCTTGAACAAGTCATTGTTTATGAATTTTGTCTTTCCTTCCAAAAAATCTGTTTGAGTTAACAATAGAAGGGACAATTTCACCCATTCACAAGAAGCAAACCAAAGGACAAACCAAAAGAAAAAGAGTAAATCATCCAGCCAAGCCTCAAACTTTACTTTTACATGTTTTTGATCCCTCATCTATTTTATGTAATATTTAAGTCCCTAAACAAATTAGAGCATATGAATTTGACCCTTCCATCCAAAAAAGCCATTTTTAGGACACAATGTTTACTCATAAGCCAAAAAAAAAAAAAGGAAGAAAGAAAGGAAAAAAAAACCTAGGGAGAAGTAGTGGGAGAGCTTTTCATCGTCAAGTAGATTTCATAGAAAATCTTTAGATTTGTATGTGAACTTATGATTTCATGACCTTTTTCATTTTTTAGTGGATTGGTTAATTGTCTTGAGTTTTACATCTTATAAGGAGTATGTTGATATATTTTTTGGTGATTGTTGGGCTTGATTTGAAATAGTCTAAGAGAAACAAATCCAGCTATAAATAGCCATTTTCACCACTTTTCAATCATTTTATGTAAAAATTAATATTAGAAGTGAAACCTACATGAAAAATTGATTGGGTACATGAATTTTAGAATAAATCAATAATCAAAATTTTTGGCAGCTAACAGCCATCCACCACAGCTAGCGGGGATGCTCCTAAAGACCCCATGGCTACTGGTCAGCTTTTGGAAGAAATTGAGGAAGAAGAAGAGAGAAAAAGAAAAGAAAAAGAGAAAAAAATAAACTAACTTTTTTGGATTGAAGGGCCAAATTCATATACACTAACTTGTTCAAGAATTTAAATATTTATAAAAAATAGATGAGAGGCAAAAAACATATAAAATCAATAGTTTGAAGGCCGGCCAAGTGCTTTACTATCCGCCTGTTGGCTTGCTTTCTATGAAGGGACCAAATTGTCCTTCATGTGGTGAGCTCAAATGATCAAATTCATACACACCAACTTATTCAGGGGTTGGAATTTAGCCTCTCTCTCATGAGAGTTGTTTCTCTCTCTAGTTGAGAGCCTTTCTCCCACATGGGAGTTTGAATTTTTATTTCAAATTTTACCGCCATTTTCTCTCTCTCAAAATTTTTTCGATCTTCTGCTTTCGAGCTAGCTGAGCTTCGATCTGCTTTGATTTGCTATCATCAATGGAGAAATCTATGAGCAAGAATAGTATATCACATCTGAAGACTGGGAGTCGTGTCTCTCTCTCTTGAGTTTTCCATCATCGTTTTATTATCTTTAGTTTCTTCGTTCTCTCCTGTTTCGTATGTTCATAGACCTAATATAGTGTAGGTAATCATCATTTCTTCTGGTTTTCTTACTTTTGACTTTTGTGATCCTAAACTCTGTCAGGCGAGGGAGACTCTAGTTTGGCTGGTTCTCCCTGAGGAGCGATTTCGAGTTTGCACATCATGGCAGAGGAGCTGGAAGAGGTGATGAGGAGATTTGCACTAACGGAGAAGGAGGTGGAAGGTGTTCAAATTGAAGATCTGGATCTCTCTCGAGGGATTGAGGAATGCCGGATGAGCTTGATTGGTAAGATAGTTGGGGAAAAAACTGCAAATATTATGGGAATTAAAAGCTTTACTAATAACATGTGGCCTTTTGCTAAGAAATTGAAAGTTACAGAAATTGGAGTTAATTGCTTCCAGAATATATTCAGTAGTATGCATGATATGGAGAGAGTGCTAAATGGGAGACCGTGGGTGTTTGATAATCAACCTTTTGTTGTGATCCCATCGAAAGAAGGGATTGAACTAAAAGAGGAAGCTTTTAGTAAAACATGGATTTGGATACAAATTTGGAATCTGCCTATTCACTGGATCACTAAGGAAATTGGGAGGAAAATTGGGGAAGAGGTTTTTGAGACAGTGAAAGAGGTAATTATTCCTAATGGGGGAGGTAAGGATGGGAAGCATTTGAAGATTCTGGTTCAAATTGATCTAAATCAACCATTGCTTAGGGGGACTAGAGTAAAACTGAATGGGTCTGCTAAATGGATTGAGTTTAAGTATGAGAAATGTCCAGATTTTTGTTACTGCTGTGGGGTAATGGGACATAATGAAAAGAATTGTAAATCTAAAGGGGTTAATATTCATAGAGATCCTCAGTATGGGGACTGGCTCAGAGCAAGTAATTCTAGAAGTCCTACTAGAAAATCAAACACTGAATCTGAAAGAAATGGAAGCTCTAATAAAGTAAATCAACAGGCTGAGAATTCGAAAGGTAAGGAAAAATAGTTGTTAATAACCTGGAAATCACAAGGGGATGAGGTTAGAACTGATAAATGGTGCCCAATGGAGTCTACTACTAGTAAAGAGACTTTGCCTGATAATCAGTGTGTTAAGGGGGGAGAAAATGAACAAGAAAATAATCAAAATGAGGGAAATGGGACTGGAATAGTGGGGAAAAAGTATAAGGAGCAGGGGTATAATCAATACTCAATGGGGGAAGTCAATTTCTTAGAACCTCAGCATGATACTAAGAAGCTTGATAAGATATGAAAATAAATGAAGAGGAAATGTATGATGTTATGTGGATTGATGGGGGTAATAGGGAAAAAAGCAAGACAAATGTGAAGGATAGGAAAGTCAGGTGTGATAGCATAGATACTGATTTTGAAATGGCTAAGAAAAATCAGATGAAGGGGAAATATAGTGGAAGGAAAGGCTGGAAAAGACTAGTTCAGGATATTGGGAGAAGAAGAGTTGTGAGTGAGCAATATACAGAGCTAGAAATAGTAGCAGGAACTGGGAAGAGGAAACAATTGTTGTGTGTTGGTGAGGTTAATGAAGAGGTCATTGAAAACAGTAGGAAAAAGAATAAGGTCCTGACTTTGGGATATGTAGAATCTGATGTTAAGGTGGTAGAGTCCAACCTCAATGGGGCTTCCAACCAGAAATGAAAGTTATGGTGTGGAATTGTCGAGGTGCTGGGAGCCCCTTGACAGTTCCCTGTTTAAAGGAGGCTATAAAGCTCCACTCCCCTGAGTTAATATTTCTGTCTAAAACAAAAAATAGAAAAGATGTTATGAGTAAACTTATGATGAAAATAAAATTTGATAAATGTTTTGTGATAGATCCTATTGGTAGAGCTGGTGGGTTGGCTGTTTTTTGGAAACAAGAATTACAAGTTGAACAGATCCTGTTTACTGATTTTACTATAGAGGTTAAAATAAAGGACCAAGGGAAGAGAATTAACTGGTGGCTTGTCTGTGTGTATGCAAGTGCTATAGATGCAGTTAGAGAGAAACAATGGGAAACAATCACAGAGAGGAAACAGTTGTGGGGTCGGAACTAGGTTATTGCTGGGGATTTTAATGACATTTTGAACAATGATGAGAAGTGGGGAGGCAATAGAAGATCTGAGGGAAGCTTTAGGAGTTTCAAGAATTTCATTAAGGAAAATGATTTGTTTGATATAGGCTACAATGGAATCCCCTGGACTTGGTGTAATCAATGGGAGGGTACAGGGGAGGTAAAGGAGAGATTAGATAGAGTTTTATATAGTAGAAAATGGAGGAAGGAAAATAGTCGAGCTACTTGTCTTCATATTCATTGTGAAACTTCTGACCACTGTATGTTACTCATGAACACTGAGGGGCATTGTAAAAAGTGGAGGAAAAGATTTTATTTTGATAGAAACTGGTTAAGTATAGATGAAGTGCAAGATGTAATAAAAAATGCATGGAAAAAACAGTAGACTGGATCAAGACTTTTTAAATTTCAGCATAAAATTAAGGAATGCAGAATGGCTTTAATGAGGTGGAATAAAGGAACAAAGGGTAATGCTAGTAAAGAGATACAAAAACTCAAAACAAATATTGCAGAGCTAAGAAATAGTAATTGGGAGGATAAATATACTAGAATGAGAAACCTAAAAACAAAACTGGTCCTGGCTTATAAAGGAAGAAGTTTACTGGGGTCAAAAGGGTAGGATTAACTAGTTAAGAGAGAGGGATAAGAATACCAAACATTTTCATGCTGTTGTGGAGGGAAGAAGGAAAAGGAATAATATTTCTACATTACAAAAGGAAAATGGGAATTGGTGTAATTCTGTGGGAGAAATTGATGGGAAAATACAAAAGTACTTCAATCACCTTTTCACCTCAACTGCTTCTCAACATTTTGATGCAATCCTGAAGGGTGTTCCGAGGGTCATTACCAGACACATGAATGCCAAACTTGTAAGACCAGTGACTGAGTTTGAGGTTCAGTAAGCAGTTTTCTCCATACACCCAAACAAGGCCCCCGGGCCAGATGGTTTGACCCTTGCTTTCTTCCAACATTTTTGGCCAGTGATTAAATTTGATCTTGTAAATGCTATATCTAGTTTTTTTCATTCTGGAAGTTTGCTTTCTGCTATCAATGAAACCATGATTACCTTGATTCCACAGGTAGAGTCTCCTGTAAATGTTTCCCAGTTTAGACCCATTAGCCTTTGTAATGTGGTCTATAGAGTCATTGCAAAAATTCTGGTCAACAGGATGAAACCTATGCTAAAATTATGTGTTAGTGAAAATCAGTCTGCTTTCATTCTTGGGAGACAGATTGTTGATAATATTGTGATTGCTCATGAATATAGCCATTGTTTGAATAGCAGACGAAGTGGAAAAAATGCTTATATGGCTCTAAAACTTGATATGTCAAAAGCATATGATAGAGTTGAGTGGCCTTTTGTAGTTAAAATGATGGAAAAGATGGGATTTTGTGATGTATGGATTAGATGGATTTTGAAATGTATGTCCTCTGTGAGCTACTCCTTTAATCTAAATGGAGAAAAGAAAGGTTTTGTTAAGCCTACTAGGGGAATTAGGCAAGGTGATCCTTTATCTCCTTACCTATTCCTTATAGTATCTAAGGGACTTTCAGTTCTATTTAAACAGGCAATGGAGCTCACGAGATTTCAGGCTTAAAATTTTCTCCTGCTAGTCCTGCTCTTTCGCATCTATTTTTTGCAAATGCTACTCTCATCTTCTGTAAGGCAAACAAAGAAGAAGCGGTGCGAGTCATGCAGATCCTACAGACCTATGGTGAAGCTTCTGGCTAGATTATCAACACTAACAAATTTTCAGTGTTTTTCAGTAAGAACACAGAAGAGAGCATGAAAGCTGAAATGTTGAAGACACTGGGGGGAATGAGAATGGCACAACAAAGCAAATATCTGGGGCTGCCTTTGTTAGTTGGAAGATCCAAGAGACAGATTTTCAATTACATCAAGGAGAATACAATGAGGAAGCTGGGTGGATGGAAAGAGAAATTGCTAAGCTAGGCAGGAAAAGAGGTGCTAATCAAGTCAGTGGTGGTGGCCCTACCTGCTTATACTATGAGTTGTTTTAAGATTCCAAGAACTCTATGTAAGGAATTATGCCGAGAAGTAGCAAAATTATGGTGGGGTGATAAGAAGGAGGAAAAAAGAATCCACTGGATTGAGTGGAAAAGGCTATCTGAAGTAAAAGGCAAAGGAGGGATGGGATTCAGGGATCTGCAAAGCTTCAACAAAGCTATGCTAGCCAAGCAATTATGGAGAATAATGACTAACCCCAATCTCCTGATGAGTAAAGTTGTGAAAGGGAAGTACTGTAGGGGGGAGTCCATTTGGCAGATGAAAAACAGAAATGGTGATTCCTGGATGTGGAGGAGTATATTAGATGGGAGAGATTTATTGAGGGAAGGAGTGAGGAAAAGAGTGGGGAATGGTTGCCCTATAAATATCTGGAAGGATAAATGGCTGCTGGACAAGGAGTGTGCACGTATCACAACCCCCAAGCCTCAAGATTGCAAAGTGGAAAAGGTGCAGGAGCTTATTCAAGATGGGAAGTGGAACCAGAATTTGATTCGATCAATCTTTTCAGAGGAGGATTGTACTAGAATACTGAACATTCCACTTAGCATAACAGGGGGTCGTGATAGACTGGTATGGATGTGTTCACCATCTAGCCAATATACTGTCAAATCTAGATATGTATTGGCTAAGGACATGATGAGGAGGGAGAATCACACTAGGCAAAAGGATGGAGAAAGCAGCAGGAATGAAGGAAATTCTGGGGTGTGGAAGTTTTTATGGGGTTTGAATATAAAGCATAAGATAAAACACTTTGTGTGGAGGTGTCTTCATAGGATATTGCCTGTTAATGAGGTAATCACAAGTAGAATTGGAAGAGGGGATGGGAAATGCTACTGCTGTGGTGAGCAAAATAAGACTATTGAACACATGATGTTTTTCTGTCAACATGCAAGGCTGATATGGAAAGATGCCCCAATCCAGTGGGATGGATTGCAAATGTATGAACAGAATTTCTGGCACTGGTGGATGAGTCTCATAGAAGCAAAAGAAAGGGCTAATGGGAAGAATCATATTGCTCTAACAGCAAATATTCTCTGGCAGATTTGGAAGAGTAGAAACCAATTGCAATTCAACAAGGAGAGTAGTAATCCAATTATGACCATGAACAAAGCAATGCAAGAATGGATTGAGTACGAGGAAGTGAATGAAAGCAATGCGAAACAAGAGGAAAAAGCAATTTAGGATGTGGAGGAGGGTAGGAAATGGGAGCCCCCCGGACCAGGGTTCATAGCTTTGAACACAGATGCTGCACTTGGAAAGGAAAAGAAAAGGATAGGATGGGGAGTGATTGCTTGAGAGGAGGATGGGAAAATAAAGGATGCATGGGCAGGAAATGCCAGTAGTTTGAGTGAACCAGCTACTGAAGAAGCTCTGGCAATCAGAAGGGCACTTGTTAAAGCAAGGCAACAGGGATGGACAAAAATTGTGATACAATCTGATTGCAAGGTGATAATTGACAAATTGAATGAGAAGGAGGTGAATGATCAAGCTGCAGGGCTGGTTTTAGAGGATATATTAAAGTTGAGTAAACAATTTATGAGCTGTGATTTCTGCTTTGTAAGTAGGAAATATAATTCTGTTGCTCAATTAGATGGCAAAATTTGCCTTGAATTTGCAAAGGGAAGTTAGCTGGAATCAGACTTTCCCAGTTTGGTTAGACAGTCTAGCTAAACTTGATGTAGGAACCGTTGCTCCAAATATATAGTTTTTCTCATCAATGAAATGAAATGTTATCGTTTTGACAACAACAACCAAAAAAAAAAAACCCCTGATTCAAGGGTTTAATTTTTACATCAAATAGATGAGGTGACAAAAAGCATACAAAAGCAATAGTTTGAGGGCCGATTGGGCGATTTACTCTTTACAAAAGCATCAGCCTTTTTTTTTTTTTTTTGTGAGTGGGAGGTCTCGAACCCTGAACCTCTCACTTATACTCCCTCCCCCCAAACAAAACCATCAGCTAATACAAAAGATCAGAATGTTATTTATTCAATAAATGCATGAAGAAAAATACATTTCAAGAGGTAACATGCACTTTTAATGAGTAAACAGTTGCCTTTTAATGTAACAATAATGTCTCTCGACGTGTAACAATGCCATGGAACACTGAATTGGCCAAACTCAGCTCCGCGGCATACTCTTACAATCACCCAGTGACAAAATCCTTGAAACATCCTCTACTCAGAGGTTGCCAGAAAATACAAAAATTTTCGTCCCCAACAGAAAAACTTGCTCAAACATTTACACTACCTTTTCTTGCAAAGAAAAATCAATTGACAACCATAGGAAATTTATCCAGCCCTAATGCTAAGGGATTTAGTACATATGAGCAAAACCTTTAGTCACTGCCCGCAAAGTTGTCTTTGTTTATAGGAAAAAGCAGATAATCTTCGTCTGCTGCATGCAAGAAGCTACTCTGCGAAAGTACTTTTTGAGTGTTGAATTTCATATCATTCAGCAGCCTTCAGCATTAAATGCAGTGCTTATGTTCTTCGATTCCAATAGACACCTGCATTCTGGCAAAGGGTTTGAGTAGATGGAAGCCTTTCTCCTGGATTGTTTGACCATGGGCACTGCAGTACCTTTTCGGTCAATTTCAGTAAGCATTGATCGCATCTCATTCTTAAAAGCATCCCATCTGTGAGTAAGTTTAAAGAAATCGTTAAGTGTCATACACAAAATTTTTTTGGTCCAACTAAACAATCATATTCATATTCTAAGTTGAATTATAATTGTGTACTGTATTTCTATATCTAACCAAAAGGCTGATAGAAATATTAACATCCCTCCATAATTTAAATGCAAGAGAGATGCTGCATTCTCCTCAACCTATTAGATTAAGAAAATCCAAGAGAGCAAGTCTGTCACCTCAGTGTCCTAGAATCTGGTAATAACAACATTATCCTTAGGCATTCATTTCACAGTGAAATCTCATCTCCAGAAAGAAGTAGAATTGCCTGAACACCCAGTCATTCACATCCCTACATTTACTAATTCCCTCGGATGAGAGTTCTCCAATTTTTGTTCAACCAATTTGACAATGTCCAAAATCCGAGCTCATCATATGCTAGGCCTTCTCTGACTTTTCATACTCAAAATCTAGGTCTATCTCCTGAAATTATAAGTGTTAGTTTTAAAATTTTCATTCATGTCCCTGACATGCTTGATCCCCATCTGATTTTTGCCTTACCTTTGTCTTCCTCCATCCCTCTCACTTCTTCTGGTGGGATTCTTTTAACCAGACGCATATAGGTGGCCGTGCAAGTTCTGGCGGTTTAAGGGAGTTAATAGCCATTTTTTGGAACTTTTACTTCAAACGGCTATCCTTTCTAACTTTGTAGAGATGCCTATTTGCCATATAATTTAGGTTAACATATTCAACAACAAAAACTTCAGAACAGAAAAGAGTAATGAGATTTTATCATCTTTTCTTGTAGAAACTGCTACATAATAGAACCATGTTATCACCCTTAATGGAACCTACCAATCTGCACACAAAGCTTGTGGTGATAACTTGAGTTCTGCGCGAAGAGCCAGTGATGGTGCTGCTGATCAGGATCAGATTTTTCTTGATACATTGTAATGCATTTTAAGTACTATAAAGTCTCTTTATGTGCCAAAGATGTTATAGTCTCTGATTTGGAAAATGACTATTCTAGAGTGAGCCGTTGTACACCAAGTTACATTTAAATCAATCTATACAGCCAGATTCATTTCCTAAAACCAAGGAATTTATGCAGAACCAGCCTCATGGTGTCACCACAAGCTTCTGAATCAAAACTAACATACGAAGACAACAAACGAATATACTTGTTTCCATATCTATCTGAGAAAATAAAGGAATTAAAATGAAAAACCACTTCTTTACTACAGGTTGCTTTTTCTTGTAGAACTGTTACTGATCCATGATATTCTATTCCTGCATGAACTCCTTATATTTCCTTAATTGACAAGGCTATTATGTCTAACTGATATTGGTCTGAACATATTGGTCTGAACAAGCACACTAGTCTCCTTTTTAGCAGCTGTTTTTCAAGGAAATAATTATTAACTCAGCGTGAAACAAAAGCAAGAAAAAATAGCAGCTTCAGAGCCAAACTGCTCCTCTGCCATTACAAGCTGCAAGTCTAAGATCTTTTAAAGTTCTCCCAGCACATGATTACACTTACATGCAACAGCCTCTTCGCTTTTCCGAATATGTAGGAAGCAGTCAACAACCACCTCCATTATCATTAACATCATAAGGTACACACTAGGATCAAAGGCATTGCCTAAATCAGAAGATTTGGAATACACTTTTTATTTTCTTAGATTATGAAATTCTTGGGTTCTTTCTGTGTATGGCTGCTGCTATGTGGATAAAAAACCTGAAGTGATAATGTTAAAAAATTGAAGGCTACAACTGCCATAAAAAACAAACTTCATCGGATCACCTAAAGATACATTTCTTTTAGGTAGTGAATAATATATCAGACCACATTTCAACTATGGGAGTTGGTAATGTTTGGTGTTGGTGTTGGATGATCAGTCCAGCAAATACTTAACATTTGCTGATTAATCTAAACTGTAGATGCTGACTGGTTGAGTTGAATCCTGACATCTAGATTGCAGTCATTTCTAATATAGGCAATAAATAAGGCCAAAAAAATTTGCAGTTAGTGATGGGAATGATTTTGAATTAAAAAAATGCTTTTACTAGGGAATTGCACCGTAGGATGCCCAGAATTGCCCATGGCATCCAGAAAGCAGTTCCGCTGAGTATGTGTGAGGGACATTTATTCAGATCAATTCAAGAATCTTAGCACCGTCTGGGAGTGAGTGCCTCTGAATATAAGTATGTTTCAAGAAAATCAAGTTAGTTTTCATGTTTCAAATAAGGCCTTATATAAAACCCAAAAGAGATTAAAGATAAAAAAGGAGTTGCACCAAAAGCATTTTACACAAGCTGAATTTGTAGCTTTAACTCCAAAATTCCACTAAACTACAGCAGCGACTCAATTAACTTTATAGATTTGATTCCATTTATAGGTTACATTTCTCAAACTGAATGTAAACATACTGTGTAGACTTCTGAAAGACAGAACTAGCAACCCGCTCTTCTCCCTTTAGTTTTCAATACTCTATTTTCAGTAAGATCCAAGGAAATATACTAAATCAACTTCTAGTCCACATGCATCAATGCATCATGTCAACAATGTTCAAATGAAAAGTCATAAAGTTTTCAAACAGGCAAAGAGTGAAACTTTTTAGAAACTGTAGATGAAAGTAGATAATTAACAGAAAAACAGCAAAACACACAGAATGGAAAAAGTGAAGAAAACAGAAAGGGAGAAGAGACATCACCTTATGCTCGAGTTGTGCAGTAAAAGTACAAGCTTGGGCTTATTGGGCTTGATGGTCTTAGCATGGCCATTATAGAGGAACCTCCTGTGACCCATCAGAAAATGTGGGAAGTTTCCACCTTGAGTGCTGACAAATACTTCACTAAACAAGCATACAGCATAGTCCAATGCAGCTAACCTTGAAGAGAATCCCTTAGATGGAATATGAAGAGTTAAAGAGTCAATCAAATTTCACATATCCTAGTACTTTGGTTAAGAAATTAATTGGGAAGTTAGGGCAGACAGTTTTGACACTTTTTTAACATAATATGCTCTGACCAATACAAAAATCCGCCTGAACAAGTTGATTAGTAATGATATCAGCCTACATTACGTTACAAAACAAAAACAGTGATTAGCTTAAATCTACTCAGAGGCTTTTTCTTCAGACCGCAGAAACAAAGAAAAATATTGCTTTTAAGCCATGATCTAGACGAATAAAATCAGAGGTACATCATTCAAAAATGGAAAAGAGTGATCGCTTCAGGAAATAGGTGCAAAAACTTATAAGAACACTAAAATGCCTACTTGGCTTCTAATTTGTGGATGGACGAGATCTTTCAGAAATGAAACTGATTACCAGTGCAAATGAGTGCACTGTGGAAGTTTTAAGAGCTCTAAATTTCATGTACCAGTTTCTGATCATCACTACCCCCAGGAGAATTTAGTAACCTAATGGATTCTGATCTTTTCAAAGCAAAGAAGAGACAAAATAAATGCATATCTAAACAAAATACCAGTTGTGTAGGTTGGCCATTGAAGTGGATACCATCTCATGAAAGAGCAAAGACTAGCAACACTTTATTGTGTCGCTCAGAAAACTGATGCTCTTTAGACAAGTTCATTTTAGATCTTCATATTTTAGCAAGTTTTAGGATTATTACGCCTGGTACAGAAACTAGTTCTCATACAGAAATTGGCCATGCAGAAATATAATACCACTCTTTCCATAATCAGTCATCCGAAAGAGCTAATATCACAAATTGGTGTACCAAATACTTCCTAATGGAAATGTCAACAACTCTGCATTATATCTCTACCTGAAACTCGGCAAGCTCATCTTCTGTTGCAAGCGAGTTCTTTGTCTGTAATAGGGGGAACATCTTGCGAAGGGGCGTCAAATATCTATCCGCCTGGTAAATTTTTCCCGAAGCCAAATATATTGGTGTGTCATTGGCAAATCCCATACCTCTAAGCATCATCCCAACCTATCCTGACAAAGAAAAGCAAATGAATAAAAGGATTGAGTAATTACATGCTATGATTTGAAAATTTCATGCAAGTATAGTAGAAAACATCAACAATATGGAACCGTAATTGCAAGAAAAATCAAAGATGAATATGCACCATCAATTACAACTTGATTGGTTACAGTTTATGTTCTTGTATTGAAAAATGAATATATCCATGAGATAAGCACAAGTCATGGCATCCTCTGATAGAAAATACGTGACGAATTGCCAATATCATGATGGTAATGGTGATGATAAAAATAATAATGATACAAGGGCCTAGAAAGGTGTCACTATCTTAGTCATTTTCCATTCCAGCTTTCAGAAGAATATAGAAATCAGTATCTTTTATTAAAGCTGCCATTTCATTCGCCCTACTCAGGAGAAAATAAATGGGATAATTTCAGAAGCCTCCCCTAAGATTTCTAACAGTTTTAATTGGCGCCCACAAACTTTGGAAAATCTCACTTGGTTCCCCTATTTGAAAATTTGAAACCCATTTCAAATGTAATATTAAAAAGTTCATTTGGGAGAAGAAATACAATTCCATTCCAAATTTGCCCTTCTATTGTGACTTCTTAATTGTCATAACATATCAAATTTACTTCTTAATTTTTGTAAATTGATTGATGTAGTTCTTTAATGAAAATTTAAAAGTTAATAATAAGATCAAAAAACTCTTTAATAGTTTTTATGTCATTATATCACATGAGAAATGTTAAATTACTCAAAACTATGAATGATTTACAATACTCTTAAAAATAACTTGTAACAATGATAATATCTTTTTGCACCAGCCTAAAAACAATACAAACAAATTTATATATATTTTTTAGCATGTCGTATATTTTAAGTTTTCAAGCCATTGATTTGAACAAAAAATTCAAAAATTAAAAAATATGTAAACAAATTATAGAACTTAAATTAACTTAAAACACTTTATAGGAACGAAAATATTGTCTTTGTAACCTATAAAATCCTCAAATAAACTTTCAAATATCAATTTTTGGTGTTTAAAAAGCACACTATATTTTATCCAATCAGAATAACCTTCATATCTTTTGATTTTGTGTTTCATTTATTATTAATATACTTATGTGTTTGTAATAAAAAGTTAAACAATAAAAGGGAAAATTTGGAATGAGATTGCATCTACTCTCTCAAAATGAATTCTTTTAATATTATATTTTAAAATGGGATGTAAATGATACAAAAAGCTTAGAGTAAAGGAGGCAAGTGAGATTTTTTAAGGCATCAAGTGAAATTGTCAAAAATCTCGGGGAGGTTTCTAAAATTATCCCAAAAAAATATATCAATTGCACAAGACACTGCACCAGTTTTTGACTGTTAAGAGTGACATGAAAATGCATTCGCATAGACTGACACGATATTTAGCACATTTGTTACTGCAAATGTATAGAGTATAGATATGATAGCATCCATTGACATATACTTGCATGATATTTAAAACAAAATTTGTTACTGGAGACGTACAGATCCACATCAACATCTAAACAATCTGAAGAGGAAAAACACATAGAAACAACATTCGGCTCAGTGTGTAGACTTGTTTGTGGATTAAGCAAATGCCTCAAGGAATGCACATGAAACATATAACTAAAGAATTCTTCAAGTTGAAGTTTTATTCAGCCCAATGCAAGAGTCATGCATGAGATCAATGCTTTCCATACTAAGATATCACATGAACATGCAATTAACAGAAAAATATATAACTGAATTTTGTTTTCACATAAGTAGCAACAATTCCATTGCCAATAAAAAGGAAAAGGCCATGAATACATTATGCTACTTTAGCCTAAGGATACCAAGAGAGGAGGTTATATTGACAAAGCTAAATGAATACACTATGCTATTTAGCCTATGGATACCGAGAGAGGAGGTTATATTGACAAAGCTAACTCCAGAGGTTTTAGAAATATATGTTTGGCCAATATTTACCTTCATAGCATAGCTCAAATTTTAGTGTATATGATATACAGAACTAACCTCCAAAGGAGTCATAGGGCACCTTCCATTCATGCGATTGAGACCAGGTGAAATCACATTATCTCTGCTCTTGAATTTCTTAGCCCACCCCTTCTCTCGTATTGCATCCATATAATATTTTTCAGACCTTCCACCATCATATAAACAACAAGAGAAGGCAACCATGTCCTATGTTTCAAAGAAAGATAACTTAGATTATCAAGAGATTAAATGAGCTAAAATTGAAATGGAACACCTGAAAATTTGCTCATAAAAGTATTACAACACAGAAAACGGGATTCAAATTTAGAAGTAGGTAGGTATACCTCCTCAAACCGGAGATGAATTGAAACATACTTCCCACCAGAGGAAGAGCTTTTCTCTGTCATTCTATTGACTAACTTTTGTGCAAGAGTTGATATGGCAGAAGAGAATCTGAGAGCTTTATAATTGGTCAAGCATCTTAAAAACTGAATATGGGGTGGAACATTCATTGACAGCCTGTTTGCAAATGGAGATATGCGGATAACCCTGCAGCATTAAAGAGAAGCAATATCAGCAATCCTTTTATTTTGGTGTGCACGGGGGCAAGGGTAGTTTGAAATTTCGCCAAGTACAATAGTTATTTCCTGTGCTTTTCCAGTTCCATCGAGTTCAAACTCGCATTGTATGACAAGCCAAAACAATTTTTTAGGACAGGAAAAAGTAATCATATTAAAATGACAACCCAACCATAAGAGGAAATATTATTATTATTATTATTATTTTGGTAAGGAACACTCCAAAATCTCATCTTCAAGAACAAAACATGGCAACATCAAGTACAACCATAGAGCACAAATCCCTATTAAAGAAACTAACACCACATCACTTTGACACAACATCCCAAGAAAACAATGATAACGTTGGACAAGGAAAAACAGAAAAACAGTATAACATTTTGTAGGTCTAGTTTATTTGCCTGTATAACATACTGATTAGAAGAAGTAGATCATGAGAATTAATATTTGACAAGGTAAGATCCGGAACTCTAGGTGCTCCATAGAATCCTTAACAGCAACATTCATGGACAAATTTATCCTGGCACAGCTGCTTAAGGGAAGCATCTGTAAGACATAAAGAATTGGAATTATTTTCATTAGAGACGATTTCTACCGAGTACCAAAACAGGATTTCTCCAACAAACTAAACAGTAACACTGGATGGACAAGCAGGAATGTGCATTGAGGGCATTGATCTATTATATCTGATTCAGCAGAAGCTAGAGATTTTCCATAGATCGTGCCATTCTTTGCTAGAGCAAGCAGACGATAGTGATTGATGGGAAAACAAAATGTGTGAAAATTTTTACTCAGAGAGCTCATGAAGCCACAGCCTAAAGTATCACTTAGGAGTTTGTAATATAAACTTAGAAGTTTGTACATCTTATGCAGTTAATTAAAAAAAAATGAAAACATACTTTCCTGAATTATATTCATTATACAGGTTAATTTATATTTCAGCCTGATAATGGGAGTACAAGGCAAAAACTGAATGAAATGTGTCAGAGAAAGCAAGCCCTTCGAGATTTCTCAAGAAAATTGTTGTGAAACTTAACTAGAAAAGGACTGGGCTGTAAAGTCATGACTAGAATTTACCTCTGGTTGAGCAAGACTGGGTAAACTTCTTCTAAGTAGTAACTGGCAGGAGCCCAAGCTTGGACACGAATATTTGGTACACTGCTGATGTTAAAATCATATGTTTTCATTATT
The DNA here is from genome assembly GCA_013103745.1 of Gardenia jasminoides. Classification (NCBI taxonomy): domain Eukaryota; kingdom Viridiplantae; phylum Streptophyta; class Magnoliopsida; order Gentianales; family Rubiaceae; genus Gardenia; species Gardenia jasminoides. The sequence continues at coordinate 14,460,128 of CM023096.1, forward strand.
TCTTCAGGTAGCTCCCGGACTACTGTTATAAAATCTTTCAGGGTAAATATGAAATGTTCTTCATCATAAATATCTGCAAATTCACTGTCACAATGCAAAAAGAAACCATTAGTAGGAAACCTATCCATCCTGTTTTTTAGCAAAAAAGGAAACATTCAGGGCACAGAAGAGAGGTTGACGAGAAAATGAGGCGCTAAACAAATACATTAGACTTCTTTTTCCATCCAGCCAAAAGAATACAAAGATTTATATCTCCATCTTTTTACGTTACTGGTAAGAGTGTACACATGATGTTTGTCACTAAGTGGAAACTTCATGAAGTGAAAATCCAATAAAAACACAACTGCATTTTTTATTTAGCTTTAATCCATTTTCATAACTTCACCGAAGCATAAATGAGTTACCTTGAATCTTGCCAAACACTATGAAATTCAAAGCGTGGAATAACTAGAGTTGCTCCCAAAAGCCCAGCCAAGGCCACTGCACTGCATATCTGCAGGTTTAGCTATTGCTGTAACATATAGCTTCATACAACTAATATCTTGTAAAACAATAGTTTAATCATAAGTTTTTAAACAAGGATCGCAATGTACATGTACTCAATTTATACAATCAAACTGAAATTGCAAATGCATTGCAGTTTACAAAAGCTTTTGGCTCGAATATGGATTTAAAATAAAACACTAGCAAATTTTCAGACCCAAAGAGTCATTTGGAGGAACTTTTGGATAAAGTCCTATCCATTTGAGCTAGTAGCCTTTCAATTCCAGAATGTGAAACCAAAAATCTCAAAAAATCTTCATATTGTTTGTCAAGATATGTATTGACACGTCAAAAGTCATTGGAAAAATTAAATCATCAAAAGCAGATTTAAAGGATCTTCTTGGTAATGGCCTTACCACAGAGACAAATAAAGAAATGAAAAGGACCAGAATCAAGTCAGGAACAGGCCCTTTCTAGGAGAATACAAATCTATCACCTAGAGTCAATTAAAGTCAACTAATGTTTTCAAGAAGGCTATTTTAAGTTTAGATGAATTAAATTAACAAATGAATTTGGCAGAAAAGTTTGAACCAAGACTAAATTTTGCTTATAGATTATGTAATTATGTAAAAACAGTATATTAACAACTAAGACAAAAAATTACAAGCTCAGTGTAAAACATTATTTGGAAAAAGAAAAAATTTTTTGATTGCATCATAAGCATGTTTTCCAATCATCTTTTTACCCCCCAACCACCTTTTCATCTCACATCCATCACATCACAAAAAGTGGTACAGTGTTACTCCAAAAAATTTTTCCAAATAATCTTCTGTCCAAACGTAATTGTTGTTAGCAAACTACACACGTCAATACTTATCGAATTGTTTTAATTCTTTCTTCTTTCAATGAACAAATTAACAAGAATGAAATTTTTTTTCTAAAAGCTAAAAGCTGAAGACCAGTTTATGCCTTCTGATGAAGTCTTAGAGCATAGATCTAATGCCATCTTACTTATTTATGGGCTATATATATCGTAGCAAAATTTTATAAGATTAGAACTTTCACTTGTGACTTATCGTTTTAACATATAGAGTCCACTCTATTTGTTTTAGCAAAATGACCAAAAAAATGCCTAATTACACCATATATGCCGATCAGTTGAACTAATCAGAGAGAGCAAAGGACAGAAAAGGTAAAGAGGCAAAGCTCTAGATATTATAACATAAACACGATAGAATGTCATTGGTTATGTGTTATCATGTAACTTCTGCAGTCTTGATTTGAGAATGGTGTTGTTTCAATTACTGCTACATATGTATAATCTGCAAGTATATCTTTCAGAATCATTATAATGCCTACATCTCAATCATCATTGTACCACTTTGTCAGGTAAATAGATCAAACATATGTATCTGAATTTCCTTAAATAGGTGTCCAGCATCAAACATATGTGTTGGTTCCAAAAGTTGATAATACTGCTGATAAGCATTCCAAAATTCTAAATTACATCATCATAACCTAAAGCTATAGAAGATGAATTGTTTTCAGCCCGCTTCCTTATTTAGACATCTTGCAGTAATTGGTCTGTGATTATGTCTAGTTATATTTCAGAAGCTCAGGTTCTGATGATGATAAACGTTATTTACATGCAGTTCCTATTTGCTGCCTATGGCTTTCTTCACTTTCAGTTATAACTGGAATATCTAGGATAAATGAGCCTGGCTATTCACAGTTGCATTAAATGTTTTTCAAAATAAAGAGGAAACCTTGTTCCACATATAAAAGCTTAAAAGGCTAGACCTTCAAATTAGTCGCAAGGTGTTTAACCTATGATCACTACTACAACGAAACAAATACCAATTATATACAGTACTTAGCAACTGGACAGATAGTAAATGTCATTGGTTTAGCATATAATTGATACAGCGAATAATACTTACCTCTTGAACATAAACAACCACTTTTTTCAAAAAATTGGCTAGCAGGCGCAAGTCATTTTTTAATGTCTAAGAAACCAATATGTCTAGTCCAACACAGGCACAAGTCACTCGATGCATATATGAGTTGAATGTATTTTGTTCAAATGGAATTCATCTATTTTGTCCTCTGTCGTATCCTACAACAAGCATATCTTTGCTGTGCTTTGTTAAAATGGAAATTCATCTATCATCCTTATTAATTGTCTTTCTCCAAACTGCAGTCAAACACAATATCTTTGCTGTGTTCTTCAGCAGAATGATTGGAATTCTATTGCACATTAGAGTAATTCTGTTTTGATTTTATTTTATCCAAAAGCAGGACGGAATTAGAATTTTAATTTTTTTGGGGTGGGGAGCCAACATTAAATACCGAGCAATATCAGGCTACCCTATCTTTGGTCAGCATTTTTTGATTAACCTGTTTAGTCTCTGAAAATAAAGCATTGAAAGAGATGATAAGACAAAATTGTAAGAGGCATAAGAGTAATAATTTCAATGTAAAGATGATATGTAGGAACAGTAAACCATCTAGTGTTTTATCTTTAACAAACATTAAACCTATCTCTTCAGTAGGTAACAGAAGCATACTATATTTGCTACTCTTCTAATCTATCTGAACTTTGGGACTGTGCGAATCGGATTAGTGGTATGATGTGTTTTATACTTTTCATCCCAAAAAATTGCATATATTCTGTTTCTTTAGATCCAAGATGGGAGATGCGAGTACATTTCAATGTATCATATATACAAGTAACATTCACATCCTATATGCATTTTTACCAACACTTGGTTTTACAAATTTTCAGAAGACTTACCATATTTATTTTCAATATTATTTGTACATCATTACTCTTTACAATCACACGTTCCTTATCCTACTCTTAACCTTAATCTCAGAGAGTATTTGTAAATTAAAAAGCCTTGCAATTGTAGAGGGACAAGGGCAAGGGATAAACGTACAAAAATTTTTGAGGGGGCAAGAACGGTAAGATAGTGAACTCATGGTTATTCCCCAGGCTTCAATATACCACACAGGATGGTTTCAAATAGTATTTAGCTAAAATCTTTGTAGGGGACAATTAAAAACTTTGTCGTAGCAAGCACTGATTGTAAGATGAGTTTTAACCATTCATTTCCTTTTATGAACAAATTGAAGACTTAACTGCAATAAAAGCAATATTAATTTTCTCCAACTCTATATTATGCTTGAGCAGAGTAGACTTACTGATGATCGCTGCTGATTAAGACCACCATTAGCCTCAATAATCATATACCGATCAGGTTTTGGAGACTCTGAAATCAGAAGTTTACTCCGTTAATCTATCTACAGTTGTTTATGCAATTATTTGCAGAACATCTAATTTACGTAGGTTTCAATTTCCACGACTTTTTTGTATTGCCATTATACAGAATCAGTAGAACAGATGAAGGGATACACTATGGGTTTTATGACTGCAATAAAAATACCAAGTAACTTGACAAAATCAATACCAGTTCCTTGGCGAGCAGTTCCATTTGGACAATATTTCTGCTCACTTAACTTCCTTCTGTATCTCCAAATAGAAGATAACTGTGGCAACAAGACAAATAAAAGTAATTGCCACAAATACATGTGGATCACGAAACAAGAAACACAAGAACTATCAACTTTATTTCTTGTCCCAAAATCAAATGTCATTAGCACTTGTATGTGGAAATTATGATCATAAAATCATCTCATGCAACATCAATTTGGTCAATTATTTCAAAGTTATACTTTTGGTAGAATAGGATTAAAAGATTCATTATTTTATACAGAATGGATAATTTTACGCCATTTTGATGATAATATAATCAATCTCAGTATAAAGGGTTACATTCATGCGACCTACCCTCAACAGAACTATCGCTTATTTTTGCACCAAATTTAAGTTATCCTTAAATCATTGTCACTATGCTAACCAATTATCTCATGGCAAACAAATGGAGGTATAATTTCTTTAGAATAGATTTAGAGAACCACAAAATTAAACTTACAATTTCTCATCATTGGAGTACATATTATAATTATTCAACAAACCAAATGAGCCCTGGCACAACAAAAATTTTAAGGGATTATCCGATTAGGCTTTGGTGGCTAGTTTGCAATGCTAACCACACAAGGATTGTCCCTAAAACTATTGCTTATGTTTCGTTCAGTGAAGAAAAGGGGGGCTTAAACTTTCATCAAATTCTCCTTAAAAAATAGATGTAATTAAAAGAAAAATAAATTTTAAAATATAGAATATTCATTTTTTTGCGCTCAATAAAGTATGTACTTTTTTCCCTTACACAATTGGATTTTAATTAACCTAGATCAATATTTAAAACAAATCAAGTGTCATTGCACATTCAAAATAGAGCAAGATCAAACAACTAAAATAGACTAAGTTTGAAAGCACTAGTTTTAAAGAGCCAAATGATATAGTACAGAGGACTAGATTAAAGAATGGGATAATTTCAGAAACCTCCCTTGAGGTTTCTCATAATATCACTTAGCACCCTGGAGGTTTTTAATATCTCATTTACCTCCCTTAGATTGACATTTCTTGTAACATTATAACCCCTTTGAAAGAAAAGCAATAAAGATAAAACTTTTATTCCAATACTACCCTTGTATTATTCTACTTATGAAATTTAAACAACAATAAAAAATAAATCAATGGCAAATTTTTATAAGGTGTAAATTTCTTGATTTAAACTATTTATTTTAGTTGTATTGAAACAAAATTAAATTTTACACCTTGAAAAAATTACACCATGAAAAATTTATATGTATAAAGAGATTATTTTAGTTATCAATGTAATTTAAACTACATCATGTATTAAAACATATTTTCAAATTTTTTTGAATTTATTAATTATAACTGTCCATAAAATTTTTTAAGATGTTAGCTAGTCACTAAAATCCTCCTAAGTGGTTGATTTTGACTAAATTAAATTGATCCATGTCATTTGTTATTCTAACATGATCTCGATGTAGAGAAATATGGACCGTTATTATATAGCAATTTTTTTAATATACATTTTTTGGTTTAAAAATTTTATTTTTGGTTTAGCTTTTTAGTTAAATAGTTATTAAGATCAAGGGTAATGCTGTCAATTTGTGAATTTTGATAGGAATATTTAATTTTATCAAGTTGAAAAGGGAGGTAAGTGAGATTTTGAAAACCTCAGGGGTGCTAAGTGATATTATGAGAAACCTCAGGGGAGGTTTTTGAAATTATCCCTTAAAGAATTGGAAATAATCTAAGAGGCACATTGCGCATTACCAAAATGTTGAGAGGTTCCTACATAATTAGCTGAATGCCTAAAGCTTATATCCCAGATAGTGGACAATTCAATTTTTTGACAAATTAATGGAGAATGTAAAGCAATCAATTTAATTCAGTCTCTCCCATGCTTCTTCCTTCCTAGGCCTCACATTCCGAAATTTGGAAAGCTTAAATGCAAAGAAAGATTAATTCCACTTGCACCCCTACTCTATGGGACCACTCATACATTGCAACTTGAAATTATATTTTCAGAAAATTTACACCCTAATGATACTGCTACTATAACATTACACTTAGAATTTATAATCTCAGTTCATGCAAACACTATTAATCATAATGTACAAGCACTATACACCAAGCCATTGTTTATTCTCAACGACCAAAAAAGAAAAAAACAAAGCACCCAAATTGAGCCATTTACATTCATTAATATGACTCACAATGCCTAATTTGAGACTATTTCAAATGTTTAGGTGCAAAATGAAAAGTCTTCAAAATTCAAGCTAACATTGCAAAGTAGAAATATGTAACAGTACGAGGTACAATGTAAATTAGTACTCAAAAGAAAGGTTCAGCTTTAAAATGTAATAAATAAGCATTGGTGAGACACGAGCCTAAATTTATTGGTGCCTAGCTGTATGGAGCCCATTTCATAAACATAGAAGGCCAAACAACCACTTGTCAATTCAATTTTTTAAAATTTTTTCCATAAAGTTCAGGGCAAAGAGGGTCACTGAAATATGTATTAATTTTTTAGATTTTTTTAATTTCAACTTTTTCTAAAATTGTTTAATTTTCACATCCCGGCCTTTGAAATTTCTTTCATCTGAAATTGATCATCCAATTTTCATAATTGTTCATGTTTTACCATTCGTCACATGTAAATTGGCATCTAATTTAAGGCCACATTGTCACCGTGACGTGTCCAAATTCATCGTTTATCACCAATTCTATTTAAAAAATGGGTATTTTGATGAAATGAAAAACAAAAATTCAACCTAAAGTAATTTAGCTTAGATAACCGATGAAACTTATAAGAACTTATGATAGTTGGATGACGAATTGAGACCAAATAAAATTGAGTGATCAAAACGAAATTTTTTTGAAAGTACCACTGGCACATCATTTTGCCCAAGTACTTACTATATCACCAATTCACCATTATTGATAGATCATAGATGTGTACCTTGAAGACAAAGGTAATTCAATTTTTTTTTTAAATTTTTTAGAATCAAAATTCTTAACATTTGTGCCACCCAAACAGAGCCCATTTTTTATTTTTAAGAATTTAAAAAAAATATACCAAAAAAAACTGAAAAGCAAATTGAAAATGCAAATCAAATGCTGAGCATATGCATAGATAGATTATGATACAATGAGAAGGACGCCTTTGTCTAGTGATAAAGGTTAAAATGTCTAAGAATTAGAGTTCTTGATTCAAATTCCCTCTTTTCGTTCTTGCTTCTTGAATCCCACTCCTGTCCTCTTAGAAAAAATTTAAAATTTAAAGGAAAAGAAAAGATAGATAATGACACAAACCTCAATGGAAGAAGAATTATCGGAGTGAATGTCGGGCCAAAGCTTCTCAAACACCTCATGACTGCGGTAGACCGAGCCAGGTGGTGGTGGGGCCGGGCATAGAATAGCAAACAAGGGTCCCACTGTAAATGTGATCACTCCCGAAAAGTAGAGCGTGAGTGGCAGCAGCAGTAGCCATCGCAAGATGAGGCTTCTCCGGCGGAATACTCCGGCCAGGGAGACTGTAGCACTCTTTCCTCGCCGGCGGTGGAAATGAGCAGCCTTGTGGCGGCAATGCTGGTGGCCGTGGCACCCCGATGAGGTGGTAGTGGGTGTGTAGTGTGGTGATGAAGTTGAAGAATTAGCATGGGTTGTTGAAGCATTATTGGTGTCTGATGCCATGCAATAAAAACAGTAGAAGAAGAAAGAGTAAACAACTCCTCTGATCCTTTCTTCCTTCCTTTCTTTTCTTCGTTTTTTTCGTACTGTTTCCTGCAGGAGATTTTCTTGATTTGTTGAAAGAAAACAGCGATAAACAAAGTGATGTTATTGGGGAGGGGGTGGAGAGAGGGAGAGTGGAAGAAAGAATTTAGTGCAAGAATTTAGAGTAGGATTTGGGGGTCTACAGTGGCAGATATTTTGTTGAAGGCAATGTTGTGTGAATTAATGTGTACTGACTGAGAGTAAAGAGGTGGAGCATGAGCTTGTGTCGGAGGGCAGCGGGGGACACTCACTAGAGAGTAACATTAGTAGAATAGACAACACAAATTAGTTCAGTGGTAAGGAACAATGCCCTCTTACAAAAAAAAGTCGTGTGTTTAAATATTAGTGTCGAATTAGTTCAACGGTAATGAACAATGCTCTCTTACAAAAAAGTCGTGTGTTTAAATATTAGTGTCGATGGTGGGTGATTTGTCAGAATACCATAAGTGATCATAAGTGATCTTGGTCGGTGATAGAAGCTGAAACTAAATTCATGAAAATTTTTTTGCATGAAAAAAAGTATAATATACTAGTACGTGAGTTTTGAATTTCGGTGGAAAGATATTTTTCCTTTTCGTATTCATTGTTAGAGTTAATAAAATTGGCCAGATATGATTGAGTTTGATGCAGTTGATGTACTTCTTTCACATGTTGACGTATATTTACAGATTTGAGCTGTATTCATACATTGAATTAATGTATATCAATGAAACTTGTAAAATAAAGTTATAAGATGGTATACTAAATTATCTAATAAATAGGTTAAATGATAGAAAAGCCTCATGTGGTTAGACTAATATATAAAAAAACCCCATATAATTTCAAATTGTATCTTTTGATATCTCATGATTTGAATTAAGGTGAAAAATGGTATGGAAACCCTTAAAAGTAATGATTTTCAGTAAAACAATTTTCCTAATTTATTCTTCCCTATATTACACAAAAAAAGTGTTGAAATTTTTATTTTAAATTCTTACAATATACATTCTAAGAAAATATTACAATTGCAAATCTCAAATTTAAAACTATCAAATATTTTCCTAATTTTTCTTCACCATATAGATAGAAAATGTGTTGAAAATTTTATTTTAAATCCTTACAATACTCAATCTAAGAAAATATTGTAATTGTAAATTTTTATTTTAAACCCTTACAATACAACTAAGAAAATATTGCAATTGGAAATTTCAAATTTAAAGCTATCAACTAATTTCCTAATTTTTCTTCACTATATAAAGGTATTACTATTTTTCTAATTTTTCTATTTTAAGTTCTTATAAAGACCCTCTAAGAAAATATTGCAATTGCAAGCTTTATTGATTTGGCTTGATATTGTTCAATTTTTATCTAACTTGTTTCCTACAAATTTGGGGCTAATTTGGAGTTTTATTAATGTCTGAGGGGCAAAATAGGTATATTAGGTCAAAATTTATGTTGAAAAACTAAATTCCAATTCAAATGTGTTAGTCTTAACGATATCTATGAATTTTCACATTAGTTCAAACCATGAGATATCGAAATATACGATTTGAAATCATAGGAGGTTTTTCTGTATATTAGCCTAACCACAGAGGGATTTTCTATTTTTTACCCTAATAAATACAATAATCTTATACCCGTCGAAATCTCAATTGTACCTACCTCCACTCTAATATTTTAGACAGATCTAATTCATGTTAACTCTGTAAGAATGGATTACTTTCTCTAAAATAGTTGTATGTTTGAATCCTACTACTAATTTGAGAATTGTATGCAAGTAATTTTATAAGTAACTTGTGGTACCGAGACATACTCTAAGTCACTCAAAAATTTTGCTTGTTAGACATTTGGATTGTTACTTTTTAAAATTTTTGTAGAAAACTGTATTGTAATGATTTCATTTATGTAAAGTAAAAATATAATTAGAAAATGTAACCATAGAAAACATAAGAATTTTTTGAAGAAAAATTGCAATCCGAACATTTACATAGGTTATATGATCTATTTATAAGTCGCATTGACTTTTTATAGAATACTGGTGTCACCAAGCACGTACATGACAGGTTTCACATATTACTTCTGAGAAATATTAGGTGAATTTAATTTTTCTTCCATTGCGAAGGAAAAGACGTGTATTTCTAAAGGATGTTTAGATTCTTATTTTTTTGAATAATTTTAGCAGAAACGTACACTAGAAAGGTCTTGTGTGGAACTATTGAAAATTGAATGGAAAAATGATAATGAATTTGAATTATAGTCTGTAAAACCAGAACATGGAAAACGAGCTAGAATCAGGAGAAATCAAAAAGTCCGAGACTCATTTGCATCAGATGAAGTGAAGGGAAGTTCTATAATACCTTCCAAGTATCATGCCGATGTGTATCAATAAGTGATAGATCCAGAATTTTAGTTTAGAAGAGACGAATCATCAATAATATAATTAGAAAAAAATTCTACAGAAAATAAAGTATACATGTAAACTGAAAGTTCAATAGACTATAATTATAAGGATAAGAAATTTTTAAAAAATAAAGATAAATTATAAAAAATGTGAAAACTAGACTCTATACCATTCTATTTACTATCAACATGAGGCACTCAAGACGGTGGTTGAACCTTCTTCAATTTGTGTGATAGTTGAATATTTTTTATTTTTTATTTTCTGTGTAACATGTACATGTTATCTTAGTTGCTATTATAAGGTTATAGTAATAAAAGAAACTAAGGGTTGGTTTGTTATAAGAAATTTAGTTTAAAAAAAAACTTAATGTTTTCGTAATTGTTATTTAAAAATAGTACTAATTGTTTGTTAAAGTAGATACTAATGATATGCTTTATAGAGTTAATCTTATATACATTGGTAGTGTATACATTATCACAGTTAGATAAATGATACATTTGTAAATTTTGGATTTCAAATTCAAATTAAAATTATTTAACATATATCCAACGATACTAGTATATACACTGTCAGTGTATAGAACATTAATTCTACTTTATAAAAAAAAAACTAATTGTTAATTTGGTATCGGACGCTTTACAAAAGAAATTAAAATAATTAAAAAAACTACTGATAATTATATTTAGGGGGTCAAAGTAATATAACTTAGTTAACAACTAATCTGTAGCGAGGATTTTAAAATTTTAAAAATTTTGGGGAGTGGGGCAGTTGCCCTTGCATGTCCCCCGTGTGTCTACCTCCGGTTTCAATTCTCTATTATTTGTGTAAAAAGACACCTTAAATAATTTTAGAAATTTGAATTATTGAATAACATGGCAATGATTTATGAGTAATTTTTTTATACACTGTCAGTGTATACACGGTATAGATGTATGCCACGTTATCCTATTTCACATTTGAAATCCACCTTTTGCATAGGTGTTATTCATCTACACCTGTTAGTGTAACAAATCTACTACACTGACAGTGGATGAAAACTTAATCCATGATTTATTATATTACAATCATAAGTAATTAAGTATGATATCCAAAACGAAGTGCAAGTGAGAGGTCTCGAAGTGAGACCTCCCACTTACACTAAAAAATAATAATAATAATAAATATGATATCCAAAAAGAATAGTAGAATTTTCTAAATGGAGAAGTAACACTTAAAAAGAGGAGTAAGTACAATATCTAAAAAGGATTGTAAAATTTCTCTGGAGGGAGAAGCAAAGAAGTGACCAACCAACAGAATTTTTTGCATAGTGCTACTTAATTATTATTCTTAATTAGCTAAAAAGTATAAAAAGCAATTTTTAAAAAATGTAAAAGCAAATAGACTATTGTATGTCGTAAAATATGCGTGAAAACACGTCACTTCTTTAGTATTTCCAATATATAACTTCATTATGTTGCCTTTTTCTTAGTAAAAACTTCCTACAAAGCAGCAAAAATTAATCATTCTAAATAAAATTTCGCAGCATCACAATATTGACAATTTGGTTCCTAAAGTAATTCATCTTCAATACTTCATTCTGTTGTCTTTTCCGTTAATAAAAACCTCCTACTAAGCAAGAAAATTTAATCAATCTAAAGAAAATTTCGTAATATCACAATATTGACAATTTGGTTGCTAAAGTAATTCGTCTTCAAATTCACTTATGGGTGATGAAAATTTCTATTCCTTATGAATGCGCTTGGCTAATATAATTTTCCTACATGTCACCAATTTATATTTTAGATCACAAGTTTGAAGAAACTAATGTTTCACCTTGCTTTCTAACATGACCATGTTTCATTCACCTAATTGCATCGTTCATGGGATCAACTGTTGTCTTTTTTTTTTATCTCCTATCTCTCGTCACACCCTTCATACTCTTAACGGAACAACTCCTACTTGAAAAGCAAACATATGGCAATGAATATTGATCACATTTTAGAAAAGTTTTTTTCTTTAAGAAAAATGATCGAAAACAACAGAATGTTAACATCCACTTTGTCTTTTTCAATTATGAGGAGCACATGGTTGAGCGTCTTTGAAAAAGGAAACAGAAAAATCTAGAAAATAATTGATGAGATTCTTTTGCAGTCTTTTGAAAAAGAAAGAGCACATTTAGATAGGACAGAGCAAAGCTCCCCCTATATTCAAATCTTATACATGTTTCAAGCTCTTGACAAGAATTTGTTAACAGGATGGATAGATTGGAGGTTGATCGATATCAAAGAAGTCAATCAGTAGAATAAAAATGAGTCAAAAGGGTTTAAATCGTTGTTATTATTTTTTAGGGATAATTTCACAAACCTCCCTTAAGGTTTTGCCTAATATCACTTAGCACCCCTAAAGTTTGAAAAATATCACTTACCTCCCTTGTTAGTGGATGGGACCACTAACCACCATCAACGCATGTAAATTGACAAAATTATCCTTCCCAATTTAACTATTCCAGAGGCAAATAAATATGGAGGAGAAAAATAAAATCATCAAAAAAAAAAACAATGGCTATTTTAATCACTCTACTTACATTAAATTATCTTAGGCTCCGTTTGGATTGATGAGTTTTTCCCTTGTTTTTGAAATGTTATTTTTTACACCCCAAATGCTACAGTAAAAACAACCCAAAAGACAAACAACTTGTTTTTCACAATATTATATATTTTTTTCTTTTTTCTTTTTTCTTCCTTCCTCCCTCTTCACTGGGTTTCTCTCTCTCTCTCTCTCTCTCTTTGTTTTCTTCCTCCTCTCCTCTCCTCCCCTCCCTCCTCCCTCCCTCTCCCACCCCTGGGATCAGGGGTGGGAGGGAGGGGAGGGGAGGGGAGTGGAGGGGGAGGGAGAGGGAGGGGAAGAGAGGAGGGAGGAGGAAGAAGAAGAAGAAGAAGAAGAAAGGAGGAAAAAAAATCTCTGGTGGTCATGGCATCTGATCTGGGGGTGAAGAAGAGGGAAAGGAAGAAAAGGAAAAAGAAAAAAGAAATGGAAAAGAGAAAAAGAAAATGAAAAATGAAAAATGAAAAATGAAAAAAAAATCTTCCAAATACACCAAATACCGCTACAGTGATTGTTTTTCGCTACAGTAATGCTACAGTACTATTTTTGAAATACAACTCCAAAAACATCTAATCCAAACGGACCCTTAGTTATTTAACCTTCCTATGGCAACAAGGTATTAAATATCCTTAATATTATAATAATTATTTTAGAAAATAACATATAGAAAAAAAAAATCTAAGTCTATAGAGAATAGTTACTTGAACAATTATAATTGCACTTAAGCATCCTTATCCTTCAAAAATTCTTAACCCTCCTATACAAAATTTATATCAAATCACCCTTGCTGAGGCTAACAATTACGTAGGAAAAAATAAAAAATTGAAACTAAAAATTCTTAACATCATAGTTTCCTTACTTTATTTTATGCCAATCTTATATTTACTCTCACTATTTAGACAAATATATGAACAAAATGAAAAAGGAAAAAAACTAAAATCTATAAGATTTAGCAATTCTAATGATTATTTTTCTCCTAAACATCCCCTGCTTTGACTTTTAATCTTCTATGTCTAGTTTATATCAAATTATCCTCACTATTATAACCATTATTATTGCAAAACTAAAGGAAGGTAATAAATCTAAGGGATAATTTTAGAAACCTCCCCTAAGGTTTTGCCTAATGTCACTTAGCTCCCCTAAAGTATCAAAAGTATCACTAACCTCCCCTAGAACCATATATCTTGTAACAAACTCACCCCGACATTATAAAAGTATTCTTAAAATAATCATTTAAGGAGAGAGATCTATTTTTGTTCCATCTTTACCCCTTTGAATTATTCTATCATGAATTTTTAACCAAATTGATTTCTAACATGTATTTGCATGGAAGAACTAAAAATGATTAGAAGGGAGTGTTAAATGCAATAATAATTATTAGAATAGTATTTCTTTTTATTTTTGGCTCAATCTAGATTGTCTTGCTATTGCTAGAATAACAAGGGAAACTTAACTGAAGATTGGCATATATAGACTAAAAATGTGGTGAAGAGAGATATTTGAATGTAAAATAATTATAAGATTAGCTAATTTTTAATATATTTAAATTTAGGGATAATTTTTGAAACCTTCCCTGAGGTTTCTCATAATATCACTTAACTGCCCTAAGATTTTCAAAATCTCGCTTACTTCCCTTGTCAACTTGACAAGATTAAATATTCCTATCAAAAGTCACAAATTGACAACATTATCCTTGATCTTAATAACTATTTAACTAAAAAGCCAAATCAAAAATAAAAATTTTAAACAAAAAATGTATATTAAAAAAATTGCTATCTAATAATGGTCCATATTTCTCTACATCGAGATCATGTTAGGATAACAAAGGAAATGGATAAATTAAATCTAGTCAAAATCAACCACTTAGGAGGATTTTTAATGACTAGCTAACATTTTAAAAAATTTCATGGACAGTTATAATTAAAGAATTCAAAAAATTTTGGAAAATATGTTTTAATACATGATGTAGTTTAAGTTGCATTGATAACTAAAATAATCTCTTTATACATATAAATTTTTCATGGTGTAATTTTTTCAAGGTGTAAATTTTACTTTTGTTTCAATACAACTAAAATAAATAGTTTAAATCAAGAAATTTATACTTTATAAAAATTTAGTCTTGATTTATTTTTTATTGTTGTTGTAAACTTCATAAGTAGGATAATATAAGAGTAGTATTGGAACAAAAGTTTTATCTTTATTGCATTTCTTTCAAAGAGATTACAATATTACAAGAAATGTTAATCCAATGGTTGTAAGTGAGATTTTGAAAACCTCAGAGAGCTCAGTAATATTATGAGAAACTTCAAGTTAGGTTTCTGAAATTATCCCAATTCATAATTCAATGTAAGACACCTTTCATAGACATAAACGAAGAGTACAACAAACACATGGTTTTTAGTTTGCAACAGATGACTTATAAGGGTAGCAGCCTGTTGTAATGATGTTGAAACAATTAGGCATTTATGCTTAGACGTTCAAGTTGCCGACACAGTACAGGATCATCTTTTTGCAGCTTTTGCTCTTCATGTCAGTCGTGGGAGATGTATTTCCTCGCTGCTTATGTCTTGTGTTTTTATCTTCATCAGGTGCATCCTTTGACCACATTCGATGTGGTCTCTTTGGTGTGGACAGAATGAAGCACATTTTCAAGGTTCTCCATTTCAAGCTCGGAACGTGAGTTTAGCTGTGGATCAATATCTAGCTAAATTGGAAGCTGCACTCTACTTCACAAGAAGCAACTTTATTAAGCCATCTCCTAGCCATTTTAAGCTTAATAGTGATGCAAGTGTGCATACGAATACATCATCAGGTGGCGGCCTTCTCTGAGATTATTCCGGAAAGGAAATCTTTGTTTTTTAAAGGAATTATGGAAATTAGAAGTAGTGGAAGCTGACGCTAGAGCTTTACTATTTGGGTTGCATCTATGTCAATGAAAGGGTTACCAGCACATTTGCATAGAAGTTGATTCTTTAGCTTTAATGAAAATGATTTTGACTCAAGAAAGTATCAAAATGGCATTGTGCGACCTCATAATCAAAATTCGTGCAACTCTTCGGAACGTTCAGGATTCTTTATCTCACATCTATTGCAAGGCCAATGCTACAGCATATAATTTACCTTCTTTATCTTTGTGTAGGAAATGTATTTTTGAGGATGATAATCAATGATAGAGAGTTAATCGTGCAATTTATTTATGAATATTCCCTCTTAATTTTGACCAAATTTGGTGATAATTGCTTGATTCTACTTATATTTAGTGTTTGATGTAATTTGTAAGAATCTGAGGTGAAACAGGGATTGCGGGCCGCAAAAGGTAATCATACAAGCATCATCAAACCGCCGCCGCTCATCAAAGGGAACATCAGATTCCACCTCTGCCACGATTGCCTTGATCACATGTTCTCTGGGATTCCTGCTATCGTTAAAAGACCCTGTAGACAAGAATGGAGTTCCAATATTCTTTTCCAGCATCTTCAAAGGAAACCTTTTCTCCTTTGGGGCCCTCGTCGTTTCTGTTTTGTTAGCCTTCTCTTGTTCCTCTGGTGCGCTGTTTTTATTCCATACCGGTGGGGTGAAGGAAGCTAGATTTTTCAGGTCTTGTTCAATATTCTGCTTCGTCACTGCCCTGGCCCTGCTGCTTTATGCCGTTTGCTCCTCTCCCGTCTGAATATTATCGATCCTCTTCGTCCTACATGGGATGGACGCGATTTTCAGTTTTCACGTCCTGTTCAAAGGCCCTCTTCTCTAGCCAAAATGTTATCCCTCCTGCTACTACATGTATGTGTCCGTACTAGTGAATTTAATTTTGTGCCTCTACTAATGAATTTTGTGTCCAGTATTCTGTTGATGTTATGTGCAATGAATTTTGCACCTATTAGGTGTGCAAAATTCCTACATGGAATGGACGAGGTTTTCAGTTTTCACGTCCTATTCAATGGCCCTGGTGGTATTTGTTCTTCTCCAGGCTAAATATAATCCCTACTGCCACTACATGAATGTGCCAGTACTAGTGAATTTATGTACTAGTGGATTTTGTAGTGAATTTTGTACCGAATAAGAGTGCCAAATTCTGTTGATGTTATGTGCTGTACCAGTACAGTTTATTTATACATGTTACTGTACTAGTTTACAAAATCATGTGTCTGTTGAGGTTTTAGTTTTAAGCTTTTTACTTCTTGGCTTTGGATGATGTACCGAGCAATTCATGACTGCCCTTACGAAGCTATCAGTGTTACAGCTCTACTATCCTCTCCCTCTACGAAGAAGAGGAGAAAAGCATAACTACAATCATAAGTGAATGGTATGATATTAATGGATTAATTGAGACAATGTAAAGACAGAATGTTTGTAATTGCTGCTTTAATGTAAACAGTTGTTTTACATGTGAATTGAGAGCTCCGCTATTTAGTTCAGCAATTAAATTGCTGCTCATTCTAAATGGAAGGGTTGTAATTGCTGCCCGTTCTATTGCGAGCTATGCTATTTAGTTCAGCAATGAAAGCTTGTTTAACTTTTAGAGGTGACTAGGTGTGGTTTTTTGGATTTAGATTAGAACTTGCAATGCAAATGGCTCTTGAATTTCATTCTAGAATAAACAAAATAGTTATTTTTGTGGTCTATGAAGGTTCTATGCTCTAAAGCTGAATAATGATCTTGAGAGCTATATATAATTGTAGGTTATACCTTTTGGTAGTATTGTAGCCCAGTAGGAAGCTCTGGGCATCTATTACGTATGAGATTATACCATTTGTTAATAGATTCCATTCAGGTGCTCTTACAAGGGTCCTTAAGTCATCGTTATTGTAATCTAACTCCAAACAATCTCACCTAGTTACGTAAGTTAAGCAAGCTTTCATTGTTGAACTAAATATCATGGCTCCCAATAGAATGAGCAGCAATTATAACCCTTCCTTTTAGAATGAGTTGCAATTTCATTGTTGAACAAAATAGCATATCCCCCAATTCACATGTAATACAACTATTTACATTAGACCAGCAATTACAACCATTCTTTCTTTTTATTATTTCAATTCATTCATTCATATCATACCATCCACATGTGAGAAACGAGCATTTATCCTTTATTTCCACATATATATATACAGTCCTCTCTCCCTCCCTCCTTTCCTCCATACCTCACAGCTGTTCTTGGGTGAGAATATGGTGGATGATGTTGAAATGGAAGTAGTTGTAGATATTGAAGCTCCGCTAAGGATTGTAATCACTCGTAATCGTTATGGTAATGCTCCACTATATAATCTGAACAAAAAAGCTCTTGTATTCTTTGCTCAACTAGCTACGGCTTTCCTTACAAGAGTGGTAAGCTGATCAATAGACAATTGGGCTACTGTAACTTTCTCCTGGCAAGTTTGATTGGCCTTGTTCTAATTTCCATGTCAAAAATCAACACGGCTGCTATCTCCTCGGTGATTGCAGAGGTTGGCTGTGCAACTATTGTGTATGCCGTCATAATCTCCGTAGTAATGGCCCCTCCTATACAAGCAAAGGGCAGGATTATAGCTACTGTATTAGCATCTTTACTAGCCCTTATTTGTTTTGTCCTTTGCTTGTCAACTTGTGCCAAATTTCTATATGTATGTCAGAGCAAAGGAATCCAATTTTGCATCTGGAAAATTTAAGCAGGCCCTCGCCTTGCAAGCACTTAATTCTTTCCTTGATCTCAATTTAGAATGATAGAATCAAGTATAGATTTTAGTTGGATTCATTGCCGTCTTTTGCTCTCGAGTCAATAGTTCAAATATTTCAAGATACGGTACCAATTTCCCTTCAGATGAAGGGTCTATGTGTAGCTTGAGAATCTAGAGTCAAAATGTTAGGATAATAATGTAGACTTCTTAGTTCGAAGTTGTCCAATCTGAGATGCTTGAATGAGCATGTAGGGGTTTGACGCCTTATGAGAGATCTGAAATTTTGACATCATCGGTCTAATTTTCCATTCATCGGTCTAATTTTCCATTAACTCCAGCTGAATGAGGCAATATGTATCACTTTCTCTTTATGATAGCAATAAATTTTGTCTAATGTTTATCCACTGCTACATCTCATTTATCTCCTTCAGTATATACCTGGACTAGCAGTTGTCCGACAGCCTTAAGATGATGATGATGATAAAGATGGGACTAACGTAGCCAAAAGCCTCCTTTAACTCCTCGCTACACCTGTTGTACAGTTGTTCTCACAGAAAAAATCTAGCATACATGTAGGATTGCCTTTCGTAAATGATTATCCTCGCCTGCATGAGTTTCCGGGTTTTGGATAAGTGGGATGACTGAATGCATGGCATAATAACCTTTTTGTTTTTGTAATAAAGATGTGGCAACCACTAACCAAAAGCAAGAAAAGGAGATGCAGAAGCTACCACTCCTATAGGTGATGCTTGTTAATTTGCAATATCTGAACCTTTACTTGTCTTCCGTAGATAAAATATTCACCTAGCACTTTTAGGCCTTCTAGTAACTAAATCTTAAAGATCTGAAAGAGGTTACCATTAACTTCTCAGGCAGTAAAGAGAGATCGTGAAAGACGAGCAACTTGGTGAGGTGCTTAATATTATCAGTTCATAAGATTTCATTAGTGTATATGTTAACTTCAAGTTCGTATAATATGCAACACCACACTTTTAATTCTATTAAGATCAAATTACTTTACACAGCGATAGTAATTCTGATGGCTTCAGATTATTTTGGTGGTTGGTTTGAAACTTGGTGTTTATGTGATATGCAGTGCTGATTTTCTGCCACTGTCAACGCTCAAATAACTTGATGCAGTGATAGTCACTCTGATAACGAGTGTCTGGTCTTGCAGAAATGGAGGTTATGCTTCTCTGGGCAGTCCAGTTTATCTTCGACAACTGAGCTTAAATGGCACATCAAGAAGTTGCGCTATGCAATGACATCCTAGAATGGTGCTTTATTAATGGAGGTATCATAACCAACCCTATCTAATTTGTTGTAATTTTTGTAATTACATAGGGTGAGATTTCGGATGGATTTTTCTGCTGCTGTAATTAATTACATGCGTTGTGCTCTTCTATGTATAACAAAATGTCAAGGGACATAGAATTCTTGAAAAATTGTAGTTTGGAGACTGCAGGTAGGGGATGATTTACTATTCTGGTTAGTTAAACTCTTGCCTTTTTTATTTTAAGTTGCCCTACCTTCTGTCATATTGATGGAAATCATGGAACTCATTGGTGCTCTTTTGTACTATTATTTTTTAATCCATTAGACCATCTGCTTGAAAGTGTGAGTAAGAGAAATTTGGATTTTTTTTATCAATATGCACTGACCAATTTCATTCCAATCAGGCAAGTGAGAGTCAATTTTTGTAGTGTCAAAAAATTTTCTCTTAACCATGGAAACATGAAACACCGGATGCATGCGAGCTTCTGGAGGTAACTCTAATCTGTATGCAACCTGACCGATACGTTCTATCACCTGAAATGGACCAAAATATTTTGCAGAGAGTTTCAAGTTCCTACGAGCAGCTACTGTGTGCTATTTGTAGGGCTATAGTTTAAGGAAAACCCAATCACCAACTTTAAACTCTCTTTCTGATCTATGTTTGTCTACATACACCTTCATTCTATTTTGCGCTTGAGCCAAATTTTCTTTGATACCAACAAGATATGAAGCTTTTCCTGAACCATTATTGCAGCTGCTGGAACTAAGGTATCATTGAAAGGTCCTAGTGGAAGGTGTTGGGGTTTATAACTGTATATGGCTGCAAATGGAGTAGTTTGCAAATTGGTGTGAAAGTTTGTATTATACCAAAACTCAGCTAATGAAAGCTAGTTGCTCCAGGATCTTGGGTGTTCACTATACATGTATCTAAGATAGTTCTCTAAACATTGGTTGACCCTTTCCGTTTGGCAGTCAATTTGAGGGTGATAGGCTGAAGAATAGTGCAGATCTAGACCCAACATTGTAAAGAGTTTCTGCCACAATTTGCTAATAAAAATTTTATCTCTGTCTGAGATGATAGTATCCGGAAGCCCATGTAACTTATAGACATTATCAAGGAACAATAAAGCCACTTGCCTTGCAGAAAAAGGGTGAGTGAGTGGTATGAAATAACTAAACTTTATTAGTCGATCCACCACTACTAACACGGTGTCATAGCCTTTAGATATTGGTAGTTCTCAATAAAGTCCATAGTCAAATGAGACCAAGCTTGTGAAGGTACAAGAAAGGATTGTAACAGACCTGAATAAGACAATTTCTTACTTTTGTTTCTTTGACAAACATCACAGGTCCTGACAAATTGCAGCACCTCACTCTTCATATTGGGCCAATAGAACATGGATTTTACCTTCTGTAGACAGCTTCTCTGTCCTAAATAACGTCCAACAACTAACGAGTGCAATGCCTTGATGATTTTGTTCCTGATATCATTAGCAGCACCAACATAGAGCTTATCCTTCTATTTAAGTAGACCATTCACTACTGTATAATTTGGATTAGAACCCGAATCCAATAATAGCTATGCCATGAGATCTTGTGCAGTTGTATCATCCTTATAACTGTCAAATAGTTCTTGCACCCATAAAGGTTGAACAGAGGATATAGCATTTAGTGACCCCATGCTTGGTTCAATTTCTTCTTCTTCTTCTAAGCTTCTCTTTCTTGACAAGGTATCAGCCACCCCATTCTCTATTTCTCTTAGGTATTGTATTTTGTAATCCAATCCCAATAACTTTGTGAGCCACTTTTATTGTAGTAGATGTGTAAGTCTCTATTCCAATAAGAACTTCAGATGATATGATCCATGGCTGCCCAAGACAACCCTTAGGCCTCCTTATTACAAGTGCATGACGGGGGTCCAAGCTCTTAAGCCTTTTGGGCCGTGGAGAAGTGCAACAAGTGGACTAGCCAAAGAAAAGTACGGAAAGGAAGAGTCGCGGACCGACGGATCTAGAAGGTTAAATCTGCGTTTGGACTTGACGAACACAGCGGAAGAATCAAGAACCCGTTGATCACACGGTCAACGATCCCTTGATATGGTAGAGACGCCACAATCTAGCGTGTTCCTAGATTGATAAGTCTGATCGAATATCCTAGAACGATCTAAGATATTCAAGAGTGCTTCAAGAAGCAAGAGAGAGAGACTCTCAAAAAGGTTTCTGTATAATCTGAATTATATGATGAAACGTACATAAGAATTGGTTTAAATACTCACTATTGACTAACCAAATAGCTAACTACTAAACCCAGGGTTCGGCCAAAGGTTCTCTGGGGTGAATCATGGGCTGTTCTAATTTAATTATGAAAAATATAAAAATAAAAAAAATTACAAAATTTAACGACTGAGATTCGCAAGCTGGATCCGCGATGCTTGGTTCGTTGATTGGCCCGCGGATCTAAGAACTTTCACTTCTAATGATGATACGTGAGGCATGGATACGCGAGGCACAGGTCGCGGATCGGTCCGCGACTCTTCCTTTCCTCACTTTTCTTTGGCTAGCCCACTTGTTGCACTTCTTCACCGCCCAAAAGGCTTAAGGGTTTGGACCCCGTCATGCACTTGTAATAAGGAGGCCTAAGGGTTGTCTTGGGCAGTCATGGATCGTATCATCAGAGCTTGGTGATCAGTCTGAATGATGAAGTGATGGCCAATTAAGTAGTGCTTCCACTTGCTCACAGCCATTGCCACCGGCAACAATTCCTTCTCATACACTAATAGCCCTAAATTTTAAGTCAACAGAGCCTTACTCAGGAAGGCTATAGGATGTTCTTCTTGTAATAAAGCTGGCCCAATTCCAATGCCACTTGCATTAGTCTCTATCACAAATGGCAATCCAAAGTCAAGCATTTTCAAGATTGGAGCAGAAGTGATAGCTTTCTTTAGAGCTTCAAATGCTGAGTTTGCATTATTGTCCCACATGAAGCTATCTTTGTTGAGTAATTGAGTCCAGGGCTTGCAAATAAACCCATAACCTCTAATAAATCTTCTATAATGCCTATTAAGTTCTAGAAAACTTCTCAATTCTGACAAGTGCCGAACCTGTGCACTAATAAATATTTAAACCTAACTGTCCGCAGGAATACTCCCGAGTTAAATCTGGTACTGGAGCAGGGACTCCGGATGTGCAATGGGTTACTAACTTCACCCTGATTCCAAGGAGTTTACTTAATCCGATATATCAGAAATTAACCAGAGAATTTAATTAATTTGTATACGTGGCAAGTAGGGTCGTCTCCTCAGGGAACGGTAGGAAATTGTTTCTTTCCAAGTCACAGGAAAATGGGGGGGGGGGGTTTGGATGGGATAGAGCTAAGAATAAAATAAATGAAATTAGAAAATGGAAAATGAAAATACCAATTAAATAAATTACCAGAGAACAACCAGAGAATAATTCAATAGAAATAGCAAGTAATAAAATTCTACCCAAAGGAACAACTTCTCAGGCACAGTCCAATCAAATGATCATTGATGCAAAAATATTTCATTCATTTGTCACTAGGTTAGTTATAGTTACCAACAAGCTCTGACAGCCAGCTTATCCTTACTTTTTCGACAGCCAAGGTACGACCACTGACTGCTTCTCTAACCTGATAACAACCCTAGGTATGACCATAGGAATTTAATTATCCAATTGCATTAAAAGCTAGAAAAACCCAACCCTAGCCAATGAACACGCTAAGAGGGTTCATTTAAGTTAGATCTTACGTTTCCCCAACATAAAACCAATTATGGTGGTCGCCACTAATTATTAACTAAACGAACAATTACGGATTCAATTCAGTTAATTTGACAGTAGGCTATTAGATTAAATTAAATATCCGGCCGTTGACATTCAATTAACAAAATAACCTTTAAACAATTAATCCAGGAAACGTACGAATAGTAACAGTTTAAAAGAAATAATAAAGACTCGAGTAGATCTCACAAATGTCATGGATCGCGCCTTCGAGTTGCCCTTTGAGTAGACAAAAGATTTAGCCGCTCCTCATCATGACCATCCCACGTGATTCGGTTGATTTAATTTGCATGCCCATAACCACGTTGGAATTGAATGTGAATATGCTTGGAATTTTAGATGAGAAGACGACCAAAATGTCAAAGTGAACAACAAATGAATGTTAATGGAAAAAATAGGAAAATTAAACAAAAGCAAAGACGGAATCTTTTTGTTGTCTTCTCTTTTTTACTTTGCAAAAGGAACTACCTATACTAAAAGGAAAAGAACCCACGAAGGGAAAAGAAAGCAAAATGGGACGAAAGGTTAAGAACGACAGACGTCTTCCCCCCTTCTCTAAGCGACGGTTTGGCTCATTAAAAACCAGAGAAAACCTAAGCTTTCCTACTTAACTAGGACTCTCAGTCCTAATTGGAGTCTACTTGCTAAATAATAATGATAAAGTAAAATAAGGAAAGCAATTACAAACTTTCCTAACTAAAAGGATCTTTAACCAATTCCTAAAAGTAAAATAAAATCTTCAATCCCAAAGATGACAAATATCAGGCATAGGATTTTTTTCACGAAGTCCTTCTTCACATTCAAATGCAGCGCGCCCACGCCCTATCCTTGATAGTCTTCTGGAATTTTCATCAGATTTGCACTTTTAACCTTCAAATTAGTCCAATGACCTAAATGAATGCCAAGAACCAAATATGAGTAGAATCAAGCAATTAACACAATATTTAGGCCATAATTAAGGGGAAATATCCATAAATAATATGCACAAATAAAGACTTAACAAATTCCTCCACACCTAGACAATGCTTGCCCTCAAGCATTCACTAAACCAAACTTAGAATCAAGACGACAAATGTAGAATAGCATAATATCGTAGCACAAGTACTCTATATTTCCTTAACAATCTCATCAAAATCAGGATGTTCAAGACTTGACAATCCTCACATGGAAAATAGTGTATTCGCACAGCACTCAAGATTTTTAATTGGGACATGTTCACTCAAATCAGCACCATAGAAAGTCATTGCCATAAGCTTGCTAATTTATCACATCTCCACCACTGAACATGAATTCAAACGCAAGAATCAAAGGGTCTTTAACAAGGGTTGTAATGGGGTTTAGGGAAAAGGTTAGACAAGAAGGTAATTTAGGTTATAAATGTCAAAGAGAATACCCAATCGTCCTTTGCATGAATTAAAATAACACACTCATTCACATAGTTAGCTCTTAAGTACGACAGCAATTACCAAGCATAGCAAGTGCATACAAAACAAGGGAATTAATCCCATAGCACTTATTAACAAGAGTGCTTAACACACAATTTTTTTCTTTTTTTTCTTTTTTTTTTGTTTTTTTGTTTTTTTTTCTTTTTTTTTTCAACAAGACACTGATAACATATGAACATAAAAGCACTTGCTAGCTATAGATATAATCACCTTCCTTCACTTGTGATATCATCATGTAAAAGAACATTAAGTTATTCCTTTGACATAGGGTTCAAACAGAGAGGTCTAGAACAAGTAGGTTAAAAGGTGATAAAAATGTGTTGTTAAACAAAGAAAAGGGTTTAAGGTCCAACTTGGTTAACTAGGGAAAATATAATTGGGATAGGTCTTTTAGAAAGTTAAAAAGGTTAATCCTAATTGCCCTTATCATTTTCACGCATCAAATTCAACAATGTGGTCTCGACATGTATATCATAACAAGTTCTAGAATGATCTAACTAGGTGTGATAATCACACTCACAAACGATGAAGAACAAAATTTGAATAATAAGATATTTAAGCTCAAAAAAACTCACAAATGGTTATATGTCATTTTAAGAACACCCATCATTCAACTATAGTGCAAGTAATTAGAATATTCATGCCAATGCTATTACACTGCTCCTATTTGCATCTCTACTAAACATAAAAAGGAAAAACACGAAAAATACGAAAAATAAAACACAAACAAGCAACTAGAATTGAAAACAAACAAAAACTGAAACTAAAGTTTTGAAAAGTTAGGAAAAATTAAAACTCAAACCAGCAAAGCCAAAATACTCCTCCCCCACACCTAAACACTATATTGTCCTCAATGTAATAAAACCAAAGGAATAATGGAGGACTTCCCTGAAGAGCAAAACTAAGGCTGGAGAGGAAAAGGGGGTTGGAACCCCATAAAGTCAAAATAAGTGGTCATAATCTTTGTCAAAATAGGGGTTTGACTGGGGCTTTGCCCTTTTTCAAAGATTTCAATTTAGCTTTTGCCATTATCTAGTCCAGTAAATACCCACAAAACTCAAGAGTTACCAAATCAAGGCACCAAATACTAACAACGGGCAAGTAATTCAACTCAAAGAATTAGCAATTTACTCAGATAAAGGATCCACCAGCGCAATATTGGACTCAGCAACAAAATTCAGCTACGAAGGAAGAATTGGAAACTTAAACCTGAGATGCACCAATTGAGCAAATAGGTGAAACCGTGGGCAGGTGTAGCAAACCTACAACAATAGAGGACCTCCGGTGGTGGTTGCGTGTGGGTGGACTGCAGCGGGAAGAACCGCAACGCGATGCAGGCTGGCGTGAAGACGTGAAGCTGCTTCTGTGCTGCATGGCGGAGCACAGTCGAGCAGCGGTGACAGTGGCAGCGGGGAGTGGGCGAGGCAGAGACTGCGGTGAGCAAGGAGGAATCTGAAAAAGCTTGAGCGAGGTGCAGCAGCGGGGGCTCAAAGCTGGAAGTGGGAAGCTGGGGTTCACTTGATCTCAGCAGTAGCAGTGACGGCGGCAGCAAGAAGTGGGTCAGCAGCAACCGCCTCACGATGGTAGCGTCGTCGCCTGAAGCAGCAGCAGTGGAATCCGAGAAAGAGGAGTGAGGCGGCGCCGGGCGGTAGCAGCAGCAGCGGTGGCGGTAGCAGCGGAAGAGGATGGCAGCCGTGAAGTGGAAGTGGTAGGTGGATTGGTGGCAGTGGCGATGCGATCAAGAAGAAAGCAAAGAAAAGAGAAAAATAAACAAGGAAGAAGAACAGGGGAGGCTGCGGAAAGGGGAAAGAGAAAGGAAAAGAAAGAAAAAGAAGAAAAACCAAAAAGGGAAAAAGGTGTAGGGCTTTTCACCTTATTTGACTCAAGATTTTTTTTCCTTTTTTTTTCTTTTTTTTTCTCAAGTCGGGGAGAAGCATTTCCTTGGTAAGGCCAAGGCACGCCTTAACCAAGGAAGTCTTCCGTCCAACCGCGCCTCTTTTTTTGTTTTTTGGTCCCGGGCAAAAGCCTTTCCTTGGTAAGGCCAAGGCACACCTTAATCAAGGAAGTCTTCTGTCCATCCCCCCCCTTTTTTTTTTGCTCTTGGTCCGAAGAATCTCGCCCTTAAGGCGTAGACACGCTCTAACCCTGAAAATCTTCTGTCCAAAAAAAATTGTGGAGATGAAAATGGGATCAGAAGCCTTTCCTCCTTAAGGCATGGGCACGCCTTATTGTGGAAAGTCTTCTGATCGAGTTAGACGAAAAACTCTACTTTGAGCAATGTTTTGGCACACACACCCAAGGCCTACAAACACAAAATTTCTGTTAAAACAAGAAAATGACATAACATAAGAATTAAAAACTCGAAATATGGAGGAATCAAAATATAACAACAAGAAATAATGAAAAATTAAAACTCTTGGGTTGCCTCCCAAGTAACGCATTTCTTTAACGTCTTTGGCTAGACATAAATTGTCATTTGCTTAAGGGGGATGAAAATTTTCCATTCTTCTCATGGTTTGCTCCATATGTTCCTGATAGCCTTCATAGATGGAGTAGTTTTTGAATCCATGAACTATGGTGCTCTTTTGACTCGAAAATGACCTCAAGTGGGCGCACAATGGTTTGGATTCTGCACTTATTTGTTCACGATGCTTTGCCACCACAACTTCTAGATCTTCCTTATCATTTAACTGATATGCCTCTTGCACAATAGGGTTAATTATATTGATAGCAAATATAGAATGAGATTTAGTAGGATGTTTCTTTGCATCAAAAATATTGAAATAAACAATTTCTCCATCGAATTCCATCATGAGTGTACCCTTATTAACATCAATCTTAGTTTGGGCAGTACTCATAAATGGTCACCCTAATAAAATAGGTGATGAATTTGGAGAATTCTTGTCATCCATAGCAAGCACATAAAAATTAGCAGGAAAAACTAATCCCTCAACTTGAACCAAAACATCCTCAATTAACCCTTCAGGATAAACATTAGTACGATCAGCCAATTGAATTATCACTCCTGTTTCTTTTAATGGGCCTAGTTTTAGGGAATCAAAAATATATTTAGGCATCACATTAACAGATGCCCCTAAATCTAGCATGGCACCTCTAGTTCTAGAATTTCCAATTTTACAGGGGATGATAAACATACCTGGATCACCATATTTCGGCAGTAACCTCCTTTGCAGTACGGCCGATACGTTCTCTCCCACCATAACTCGTTCATCTCCCCTCAGCTTCCTTTTATTAACGCACAAGTCCTTCAAGAACTTGGCGTACTTGGGCACCTGCTTGATCGCGTCCAATAGAGGAATGTTGATTTGCACTTTGCGGAGCACCTCTAGAATCTCTTTGTCCTTTTCTTGCTTCTTTGGCTTCTCCAACCTGCAGGGAAAATGAGGTAAATTAGATTTAATAGGAATTAGAGGACTAGGAGTTACCTTGGACTCTTCACAAATGCGTCCCTCCTCTTCAATCTCCTTTTCAATCTCCTTTTCATTTTTACTCCTTGGATCTTTTAACCTTGGCCCCTCTACTTCTCTGCCACTTCTCAATGTCATGGCACTGACATTCTTGGGGTTTGCCTCAGGCTGTGATGACAATTTCCCAAAAATGTGAGTTTCTAGTCGGTTAACTGCAGTAGCCAAGCGACTCACTTGGGTCTCCAAGTTCTTCATACCCGCCCTAGTCTCCTGTTGGAATTGAACAGTGTTCTGTTGAAACTGGGTGGTGCTCGCGGCCAAATTCTTTACAATTTCTTCCAAAGAGCTTCCAAAATTTGTAGATGAAGGCTGAGGCTTCACTTGATAAGGTTGCTGAAATCCTGGAGAGCGATTCACAAATGAATTCTGAGGCCTATTCTCGTAGCTGAAGTTGGGGTGGTCTCGCCAACCTGGATTATATGTACTGGAATATGGGTCATACGGCCTACGGGGCAGCACGCTTCTAGCCATATTAACCTGCTGAGCTCCATCTTCTTGCAAAATAGGACAGGCGTCTGTGGAGTGGCCGATGTTCGTACAGATTCCACAGACCTTTGCTTGAAGTGTATTCCCCACGGCCAGTTGTCGTACGATAGATGTTAACTCGGACAACTGTTGCTGAATAGATGAGGATTCTACCTCGTTGACTCTACGGATGGGGTTACTTTCACGGAAGCCAAATTGCTGAGAATTTTCTGCCATTGCCTCAATGAGATCCCATGCTTCTCTTGGTGTCTTATTTGCCAATGCTCCCCCACTTGCAGCATCAATAACACTTCTGTTAGACGATTGAAGTCCTTCATAAAAGTATTGGATCAACAGTTGCTCACTAATTTGATTCTGTGGGCATCTAGTGCACAACTTGTTGAACCTTTCCCAATAGTCATTCAATATTTCCCCAGGATATTTCTTAATGCCGCATATCTCCTTCCTCAAACTTGCAGCCCGGGATGCAGGAAAAAATTTCTCTAAAAATTTCTTTTTCAATTGTGCCCAAGTTGTGATACTACCTGCAGGTAGGTAGTATAACCAATCTTTTGCTGCATCCTTGAGGGAAAAAGGGAATACTCTGAGTTTGATCTGCTCTTCAGTAACCACGGGAGGTTTCATGCTAGAACAAACCACATCAAACTCTTGGATGTGTTTGTGGGGTTCCTCACCAGACAAACCATGGAATGCGGGCAAAAGATGGATTAGCCCAGATTTCAACTCGAATGCGGTTTTCTCAGCCAAAGTTGGGAATGTAATGCACAGAGGCTGCTGGGTCAAATCCGGAGCAGCTAACTCCCTTAGTGTTGTATTAATGTTGGCCATGTTAACTTTTTCCTCTGAATCACTTGATTGATCAGTTGGAGATTCTGGCTATCGAGGTCCTGAAGATGTAGCGACCAACAATTCTTTCCTGTACTCCCTGGTCTCCTTTCTAAGCCTACGTGCAGTCTTCTCTAGAAAACTTCTCAATTCTGACAGGTGTCGAACCTGTGTAATAATAAATATTTAAACCTAATTGTCCACAGGAATACTCCCGAGTTAAATCTGGTACTGGAGCAGGGATTCCGGATGTGTAATGGGTTACTAGCTTTACCCTGATTCCAAGGAGTTTACTTAATCCGATATACCAGAAATTAACCAGAGAATTTAATTAATTTGTATACGTGGCAAGTAGGGTCGTCTCCTCAGGGAACGGTAGGAAATTGTTTCTTTCCAAGTCACAGGAAAATTGGGGGGGGGTTTGGATGGGATAGAGCTAAGAATAAAATAAATGAAATTAGAAAATGGAAAATGAAAATACCAATTAAATAAATCACCAGAGAACAACCAGAGAATAATTCAATAGAAATAGCAAGTAATAAAATTCTACCCAAAGGAACAACTTCTCAGGCACAGTCCAATCAAATGATCATTGATGCAGAAATATTTCATTCATTTGTCACTAGGTTAGTTATAGTTACCAACAAGCTCGACAATGACTTATCCTTACTTTTTTGACCAAGGTACCGACCGCTTCTCTAACCTGATAACAACCCTAGGTATGACCATAGGAATTTAATTATCCAATTGCATTAAAAGCTAGAAAAACCCAACCCTAGCCAATGAACACGCTAAGAGGGTTCATTTAAGTTAGATCTTACGTTTCCCCAACATAAAACCAATTATGGTGGTCGCCACTAATTATTAACTAAGCGAACAATTACAGTTCAATTGGTTAATTTGTGAGGCTATTAGGTTAAATTAAATATCCGCCATTGACATTCAATTAACAAAATAACCTTTAAACAATTAATCCAGGAAACGTACGAATAGTAACAATTTAAAAGAAATAATAAAGACTCGAGTAGATCTCACAAATGTCATGGATCGCGCCTTCGAGTTGCCCTTTGAGTAGACAAAAGATTTAGCCGCTCCTCATCATGACCATCCCACGTGATTCGGTTGATTTAATTTGCATGCCCATAACCACGTTGGAATTGAATGTGAAAATGCTTGGAATTTTAGATGAGAAGATGACCAAAATGTCAAAGTGAAGAACAAATGAATGTTAATGGAAAAAATAGGAAAATTAAATAAAAGCAAAGACGGAATCTTTTTGTTGTCTTCTCTTTTTTACTTTGCAAAAGGAACTACCTATACTAAAAGGAAAAGAACCTACGAAGGGAAAAGAAAGCAAAATGGGACGAAAGGTTAAGAACGGCATACGTCTTCCCCCCTTCTCCAAGCGATGGATTGGCTCATTCAAAACTAGAGAAAACCTAAGCTTTCCTACTTAACTAGGACTCTCAGTCCTAATTGGAGTCTACTTGCTAAATAATAATAATAAAGTAAAATAAGGAAACCAATTACAAACTTTCCTAACTAAAAGGATCTTTAACCAATTCCTAAAAATAAAATAAAATCTTCAATCCCAAAGATGACAAATATCAGGCATAGGATTTTTTTCACGAAGTCCTTCTTCACATTCAAATGCAGCGCGCCCACGCCCTATCCTTGATAGTCTTCTAGAATTTTCATCAGATTTGCACTTTTAACCTTCAAATTAGTCCAATGACCTAAATGAATGCCAAGAACCAAATATGAGTAGAATCAAGCAATTAACACAATATTTAGGCCATAATTAAGGGGAAATATCCATAAATAATATGCACAAATAAAGACTTAACAAATTCCTTCACAGATTTTGGCGGTAGCCAGTATAATACACACTTCACATTTGACTCATCCATACTCACCCCTTCATCTGATATTATATGTCCCAGATAATCCACAATGGTTCAAACAAATGAACATTTAGACTTTTTGCAATAAAGTTGATTCTCAACCAGCACCCCAAGTACAATTTGAAGGTAGTGCATAGGCAGTTCTAGAGTGGGGTTGTAAACTAGAATATCCTCAAAGAAAACCAATACGAACCTTCTCAAATAAGGTTGGAATATGTTGTTCATCAATGCTTGGAACGTGGCTGGTGCATTCGTAAGCCCAAATGGCATTACTAAAAACTCAAAATGCCCATGATGAGTTTGAAAGCAGTCTTGTATGTGTTGGCTGCCTTGACTCTCAGTTGATGATATCCGCTCGAAGATCCAGCTTGGACATATACTTGGTACCATGTAATTTGTTGAGCAACTCATCAGTGTTGGGAATTGGGAGCCTATCCTTGATTGTCATTTCATTTAGTTTCCAATAATCAATACACAGCCTCCAGGTATTGTCGTTCTTTCTGACCAATAATACCGGCAATGTCGAAGGACTGCTGCTGTGTTTTATAATCCCATTTGTGAGCATTTCTGTCACCTGCTTCTCAATTTCATTCTTATGAGCATGAGGATATCTGTATGGCTTAAATTTGAACGGTTCAACATTGGGTTTCAAAACAATCTGGTGATCTAAACTACGCTCTAGTGGTAGATCTTGAGGTGTATCTAATACTTCAGAGAATTTTTCTAGCACGACTTCTATTTTCTCTGGAACTTTCTGCACCTCTTTACCATTTTTCTCTAGCTGTTTAGAGGCACAACATCTGCATTTTTCCTGAATAAAGGATCTGAGATCCTTCCTGCTCATCAACTCCATCACTGGCTGATTTGTGAAGCCTTCTAAGTGCAATAATTCACCCCTGCTACTTAAGGCAGTACTCAACTCATGGAAGTCAAACATAAACATCCAGTCAATACCCAAAATTATGTCCAAACTCCCTAGTTCCATGATTTTCAAATCAAACTAAAATTGGAAATCTTGAATAAGCTAAGAACTCCTGGATAGATTGCCCCACTAGTTACACTTGTTCCATCAACCATACTAACTGTGAATGGTGAAACAACCTAGAATGGTAGCTCCAAAAATTTTGCTAGTTCGTAATGTATGAAGCTATCTGTACTTCCAGTATCAACCAAAATTTTAACTTGTAGATTCCCATGTTACCTAGCAACAGAATTGATTTCCTGTTCATATTCCCTGATAATGCATTTAAGGGAACTTCAGCTAACTCTCCTAACCTTCCGGTATATTTATCTTGTTCCCCAACTGCATCTTCAAACTCCCCTTTCTCTTCCTCATTACAAAGCAGAAAATTTAAATGTCTAAGTCTACACTGATGATCACTTCTAAATTTTTCACCACATTTGAAGCACAACCCATGAGGACGTCTATATTGAATTTTCTAGGGTGAGATCTTCTTATCTTCTGTGGGTACTGGATCTCTTTTCTTAAAGCTGGTCACCAGTGGAGGTACCTTGTAATATCAAACTGAGTTGAGACTATTCCGAACTATCTTGTACATGCCAAATTTAGGTTCAAGAACTGCTTTGCTTGAATTTCTAGAATGGAGGCTCTGAAGATTGAGAGATTGTTCTTGCAACTATGCTTATCTTAAAGCTTTAGATAGTGTTACTAGCTTGAACATCTTAACCATAGGTTTCACTTCATCCTTAAGCCCATTGATAAAACTCGAAACAAAATAAGACTCACTCAATTGCGGATTGCTGATTAACATCAAGGTCTTTAACTCTTCAAATTTTTCTTGGTACTCTTCAACCGTTCCTTTTTGTTCTAACTTGTTGAACTTCTCGACTATATCACAAGATCCTTTTGCTATAAATCTTTCACACAGCAGTTCATTAAATTCTTGCCAAGTCAGACGTCATTTTTCAAGCCTAATTCCTTGATACCAATTGTCAGTCTTTCCTTCCAATAACATCTCAATTACATCAATCTTTGAGCATCCGGAATTAGATGATTCACAAAGTACCTATGGCATTTTCGCAGCCATTCCCTGGGGCTTCCAGATGAGAACATAGTTAACTCAATTTTTGAGGGATTTAGAACATGAACTTTACCTCTCTTGTCTTGGGTGACTGTAATAACTTCTGATTCTAGAATTATCCACAGGTGAAGTGGAGGTGTGGGTAGAATAGGTTCTGAAGTTCTGAGCTCTGCTTCTTGATATCCTTTTTCTTCCATCATCATCTTCATAAAAGTATTGAAGGTGTTGAATTTTTGGTCCAGGGAGCCAATCATTGCCGCTAATCTACATTTTTCACTTCCATTTCTTCCTGGAACTTCTGCTGACAGCTCATCTGAAATGTGGCCATAGCATCAAGACCTTCTTGCAGTCAGGTCTCTTGTCTTTTAATTTTTCTTCTAGAGCTTTGTATCTGGTATTCTCAACCATTGATGTTAATGTTAGTCTGGCCAAGGATCAGCCACTGTAATACCAATTGTCAAGGTTGAAAATTCAATAAGGTCGATTGATGATGAAGGGAATCAGATTTGAGGTGATAGAGAAGCAGCAATAAGAGCGTCAAAATTAGAATAGAGGAAAGGAGAGAGAAAAGAGAGAAGAAGGCAAGAGAGGGAAGAAAGAATCTTTATTTAGTGTCACCGTAATCTCATTAGTTGCATCATTTCTGATTTAATGCAATCAGAATTCCATTATTGGTAACTAACTACAGAATCTAATTAGAACGATGTCGTGTCTTGCTGCACTAGCTAATTAATATGCCTAATTGTGATAATGACATCAAAACGCAGATTATAAAGCATGAAATGACAATTCTTAATACTGAAGTTCTTGAGAGCTAGCTAAATAACCTACCGTACCCCGCAGGCACTACAAAACCCAAGTCAGCGAGATACCAGGTTTGTTTGGATTGTGTATTATTTGGCAATTTTTATTTGTTTGAATCATTAACATAATTTTGAATC
This sequence comes from Gardenia jasminoides, assembly GCA_013103745.1. NCBI lineage: Eukaryota > Viridiplantae > Streptophyta > Magnoliopsida > Gentianales > Rubiaceae > Gardenia > Gardenia jasminoides. The sequence continues at coordinate 14,494,701 of CM023096.1, forward strand.
ACTTTTTTTATTTTACATGCATCACATCACATTAAAAGAGTGTTGCAATATTTTTTTTAAAAATTATCTCAAATAATCTACTATCCAAATATCGAAGCACCGCACCATTGGTTTTGAAACTCAAACTAGACACTGACTCAACTTGACTAAGGTTAAAGGTTAGGGATCGGGGTATAAAAATTGAACAATGTCAGCATAATGTCATTTATATAATTTAATTAAAAGTAAATGCACTATGTAAATTATCTAAAAACATGTTAGGATCAAGAAAGGCATGTTCATGTTTGTTTGATATTTCAAAGATGTTTTACCAAAAAATACAAATAAAATAAAATAATCAAGTAGCAATTCATAGAATTTAATATATATCTGACGGGGTCCTGTAGGTAATCAGATATTAGTTACTATTTTAGGTAACTTTTCCTATTTTACAAGTTAATCAATTAACTGTATAAATTAGGTTCGGGTTATAGGTCGGGACTTGATTCGGGGTTCGGGTCGGTGTCGGGACAGCATAAGGTTGTAGGTAACGATGCTGTTTGGTTTCGGCCCTAGTTGGTATGTGTCGGGCACAATTGGAGTAGTGATAAGCATCGGTTGGCTAGCTTAAGTGTAATCGGTAAGTTCGGGCACGAATCGGTAGGTTCTCGGAGCGACCGGCAGCAATCGGCAACGGTCGGGCCTTATCGGGGCACGTCAGCACCCGTCAGTACGAGTCGACACTTATTGGTATAGGTTGGGGCCGGTCGGGTGTAAGTCGATACAGTCGGCGCCCGGCGGTGCACATTGGCACCGAGTGATGTGGTCTAGCACGGGTTGGCACCGGTGGGTAGCCGTTGGTGCGCATCGGCACCGTCCGGTACGGGTCGGTATGGGTTGGTGCCTACGGGGGCAAGTCATGGGCGTCGGCTCCCGTCGTCTTGGTTTCATGCGATTCGGGTGGAGTCGGCAATGGTTCGCCCAAGTCGGCACCAGTTGGTGCCGATCGGGCGTGTCGAGGTCGACGATGTGCGTCGGGTGCATAGGTTTGAGCAGGAACGGTCAGTATCGGATGGTTATTGTTGGTGTGCGTCAGGGATAGGCTAGTGTATGTCGGGGCGTCTTAGGTGCGGTTGGGCCATGAATCGTGCGAAAACGGAAATAGTCGGCACCTTGCGACCGGGCACGGCCGAGGTCTGGGGTGCCTATGACTTTGGCTGTTCTAGGTTGCTACAAGTCCGTTGGATGGTTAACGGGCAAGGTCAATGGTCTGCGGCCATAGGTTGTCTTGGGTGCATAGGTGGTTCACGGTAGTTGGTGACTTGGGCTAACAGACGTAAGTCGATGGTTGGGCACGGGTAGTCGGTGGACGGGTGTACCTGGTCGGGGTTTCGAATGGTTAGACGTGATTAGGTGCCGGGGTACAGTCGATGCCGTGGGTTAGGCAACGGCCGTGGCTAAGGTGTACGTTTGAGGTTAACGGTTGGCTAGTAATAGCGTCGGGTGAGTCACGGGGCTTGGCTAGTGGGTGGTCAGGGTACGGTCACGGTTAGACCTAACGATTGTCTGGTCAGGTGTCAGTGCCGGGCCTTACCGACACCAGTCGTGCGATCATTCCGCAGGTTGGGTGCGGAAACAGCCGATTCTGTCATCTTTCCTAGGCCAAGGGTCAGGGTCGTTGGCACGTCGGGTTCGTTTGGTAGGTTCCCGTTCTGGTTACCGTTCGAATCACGTCTAAGGATGGCTAACAGAAAACCTCTCTGGTTATGGAGTATGTCTACAGACTTGGGTAGTCGGGGCCGACGGGGTCGGAATTAGGGTCTATGTTCGTTAATGGGTTGGGGCGTATTGGTCGGGGTCTAGGCAATCGCTAACGGATGCACACGGGTCCGGCACATCCGCTAACCAGTTAGGGCACAAGGGTCGGGTAGGGCCGAGGCATGTCGACTGGGTCAGGGTGCTATGGTTAGGCAATTGTCTAGGGTTCAGCAAGTTAAGGTTAGGCAATCCGGTAACGGGTCGGCACGATGGCTCGACGGTCCGTTAATGAGTCGCACATGGGCTTGGTAGTCGGCCTAGCGGATCGCATGACGTTTTGTCGTTCCCGCTAACGATCGCGTGTCGGCCCGGCACTTCTGCTAACGGACGCACGTGGGTTGGGCATATCCATTGATGGATCTCACCCCATGGCAGTCAGTCCGCTAACGGTCGCGCGCGGGCAGCAATGGGGGCGTGCCGGTGGTGCCAATCCGCTAACGGATCGTACAACAGCCCGCCCGTCCATCGCACTTTCTTCAACAGGCCATATCTCAAAAACCACTTGTACGATTTTAGCCCATCTTATACCGTTGCAAATGGCATTCAGATCACTACAACTTCTCAGAAGACAACATTTCCAGATTCAGGCTAAAACAGGTTCAAATTTTGGTTCAAACATCCAGCAAGAACAAGTTCCAGGTTTTATCAGTTTCAGAAAAATAGTCAATTTCTTAGGGATATTACGGACTTTACAATCAGAATATGGGGGTGTGCGACCTGCCAATGGAAAGCTATATGAATCTAGTTTCTAACACCACTAACAGAACTTAATTCCGATGTTCCTACAGTGAGTTATGACCAAAATGCCAAGACTGGTTCTGGTGGACTGACAGCACCCGAAAATACAATTTCTTGGCATAAACGTGAATTTTACTTGCCTTATGGTTCTTATTTTTGCTTGGCACTCATAACCAACATTCCCAACATATATCTCAGCATATATAGCAAGTTTATGAGCATAATTCTAGGAAGAATCAGCCAAGACAAAGCATACAAAACATGGCATGAAAGCTGGAAATTCCTTCAAGCATGTTATCTTCATGTCAAATAGATTTCAGCACATCATCATGGTTTCCTTTGACATGTTAAACGAAATTTGGACTATATTTCAAGTAAAATTTCAACTTCAAGTTACCTTATGGAAGTGCTGAAAACGTTGAAGAGATTTGAGCAAGATGTACTTGGAAGCCAAGCAAGAATTGGTCCAAGCTTCAAGCCTTTCCTACTTCTTGTTGTTCTTGATTTCTATAGCTAATTTGTAGTAGGTTGTGGAGTGTTTTGTGGGTGATTTCCAGCCATGAATTTCATCCAAACAAGGGGCAAGAAGTGGCTGAAGTTGCTGGTATATATAGAATAGGAAGCAAGCATGACAAGGCTTAAGGTTTAAGCACGACGAGGCTCAAGGAACAAGCACGACAAGGCTCAAGCTGCTATGTCGTGCTTCTTGGATGAAATATCTTGGACTTGTTTGTTATTTTTGGTAGCTGAAATTTCGTCCAACCATGGAAGAAATAAGACATGAATTTGCTATTTTTAGGCAAGGGCTTAGTTGCAAAAGTTTAATTATTTTCGACTCCTTGAAGTTTAGGTATTCTTGCAACTTGCTCCCTACTTGTTTTCTTGCACTTTTTGAAAGATATTTGATAATCCTTTTAAACACCATAAATGGGTGTAGCAAGTGCCTAAAATTTTTAGCAGAATTCACATTTTCGAGTATGAAGTGAATGCAATCAAAACAAGACCAGATGGTCGTTTATTCACATATAACACGTACATGTATATCGACCGGTGAGGTGTGGGCTACACGGGCGTTCACATAGCGGGTCACAAAAGATAATCATACAAGTATCATCAAACCGCCGCCGCCCATCAAAGGGAACATCAGATTCCACCTCTGCCACGATTGCCCAGATCACATGTTCTATGGGATTCCTGCTATCGTTAAAAGACCCTACAGACAAGAATGGAGTTCTAATATTCTTTTCCATCATCTTCAAAGGAAACGTTTTCGCCTTTAGGGCCCTCGTCGTTTCTGTTTTGCTAGCCTTCTCCTGTTCCTCCGGTGCACTATTTTTATTCAACACCGGTGGGGTGAAGGAAGCTAGATTTTTCAAGTCCTGTTCAATATTCTGCTTCATCACTGCCCTGGCCCTGCTGCTTTATGCCGTTTGCTCCTCTCCAACCTGAATATTATCCATCCTCTTCCTCCTACATGGGATGGACGCAATTTTCAGTTTTCACGTCCTGTTCAAAGGCCCTCTTCTCCAGCCAGAATGTTATCCCTTCTGCTACTACATGTATTTGTCCATACTAGTGAATTTAATTTTGTGCCTCTACTAATGAATTTTGTGTCCAGTATTCTGTTGATGTTATGTGCAGTGAATTTTGTACCTATTAGGTGTGCAAAATTCCTACATGGAATGAGGTTTTCAGTTTTCAAGTCCTATTCAATGGCCCTAGTGATATTTGTTCTTCTCCAGGCGGAATATAATCCCTACTGCCACTACATGAATGTGCCTGTACTAGCGAATTTTTGTACCATTTGTTAATAGATTCCATTTAGGTGCTCTTACATGGGTCCTTAAGTCATCGTTGTTGTAATCTAACTCCAAACAATCTCACCTAGTTACGTAAGTTAAACAACCTTTCATTGTTGAAATATCATGGCTCCCGATAGAATGAGCAGCAATTATAACCCTTCTTTTTAGAATGAGTTGCAATTTCATTGTTGAACAAAATAGCATATCTCCCAACTCACTTAATACAACTATTTACATTAGACCAGCAATTACAACCATTCTTTCTTTTCATTATTTCAATTCATTCATTCATATCATACCATCCACATGTGAGAAATGAGCATTTATCCTTCATTTCCACATATATATATACAGTCCCCTCTCCCTCCCTCCTTTCCTCCATACCTCACAACTGTCTTGGGTGAGAATATGGTGGATGATGTTGAAATGGAAGTAGTTGTAGATATTGAAGTTCCACTAAGGATTGTGATCACTCGTAATCGTTATGGTAATGCTCCACTATATAATCTGAACAAAATGGCTCTTGTATTCTTTGCTCAACTAGCTACGACTTTCCTTACAAGAGTGGTAAGCTGATCAACAGACAATTGGGCTACTGTAACTTTCTCCTGGCAAGTTTAATTGGTCTTGTTCTGATTTCCATGTCAAAAATCAACACGGCTGCTATCTCCTCGGCGATTGCAGAGGTTGGCTGTGCAACTATTGTGTATGCCGTCATAATCTCCGTAGTAATGGCCCCTCCTATACAAGCAAAGGGCAGGATTATAGCTACTGTATTAGCATCTTTACTAGCCCTTATTTGTTTTGTCCTTTGCTTGTCAACTTGTGCCAAATTTCTATATGTATGTCAGAGCAAAGGGAATCCAATTTTGCATCTGGAAAATTTAAGCAGGCCCTCGCCTTGCAAGCACTTAATTCTTTCCTTGATCTCTATTTAGAATGATAGAATCAAGTATAGATTTTAGTTGGATTCATTGCTGTCTTTTGTTCTCGACTCAATAGTTCAAATATTTCAAGATATGGTGCCAATTTCCCTTCAGATGACGGGTCCGTGTGTAGCTTGTGAATCTAGAGTCAAAACGTTAGGATAATAGCGTAGACTTCTTATTTCAAAGTTGTCCAATCTGAGATACTTGAATGCGCATGTAGAGGTTTGACGCCTTATGAGAGATCTAGAATTCTGATATCATCGGTCTAATTTTCCATTCATCGGTCTAATTTTCTATTAACTTCAGCTGAATGAGACAATATGTATCACTTTCTCTTTATGATAGCAATAAATTTTGTCTAATGTTTATCCACTGCTACATCTCATTTATCTCCTTCAGCATATACCTGGACTTGCAGTTTTCTGACAGCCTTAGGCTTCATTTGGTTCATAGGATGAGTCAGGATTTGATGACTTATTCTGTGTCATCCAATGTTTTGTTGCATTTTTCTAATTACATTAGATATCCATGTTAATTAAATTAATCCTCTCTAGGAGGGATTACATCATCCCATGGGGCGTCTTGGTATTATTTATTCGGAAATAATTGTGAGAGGGGATACTGATTTATCAGATTCTTTTACCCTTATCAAGAAAGACAAAACCTACAACTATATTAATAAATCAAACACTGGATAACAAGGATGAATAATCCCATGATGAACCAACCAATCAGTGAACCAAATGAGCTAAGATGGTGATGATGATGGTGATAAAAATGGGACTAGTGTAGCCGAAAGCCCTCCTTTAACTCCTCGCTACACCTGTTGTACAGTTGTTCTCACAGAAAAAATCTTGCATAGATGTAGGATTGCCTTTCGTAAATGATTATCCTCGTGTACATGAGTTTCTAGGTTTTGGATAAGTGGGATGACTAAATGCATGGCATAATAACCTTTTTATTTTTGTAATAAAGATGTGGTAACCGCTAACCAAAAGCAAGAAAATGAGATGCAGAAGCTACCACTCCTATAGGTGATGCTTGTTAATTTGCAATATCTGAACCTTTACTTGTCTTCCGTAGATAAAATATTCACCTAGCACTTTTAGGCCTTCTAGTAACTAAATCTTAAAGATCTGAAAGAGGTTACCATTAACTTCGGCGGTAAAGAGATCGTGAAAAGGCGAGCAACTTGGTGAGGTGCTTAATATTATCCGGTTCATAAGATTTCATTAGTGTATGTTAACTTCAAGTTCATTATAATATGCAATGCCACATTTTTAATTCTATTAAGGTCAAATAACTTTACCGATGGTAATTCGGATGGCTTGATTATTTCTGTGGTTGGTTTGAAACTTGTTTATGTGATATCACGGCTGATTTTTTACGCCCTGTCCAGCGCTTCAAATAACTTGATGCGTGATAGTCACTCGATAACGAAGTGCGATCTTACGAAATGGAGGTTATGCTTTGTTGGAATGTATGCCCAAAACAATTGATTTGTTGAAATACATTCCTAATTAAAGTTTTGTATTTTATGAATTTCCAATTTTATCTTTAATATATGATATATGGTAAAGTCCTTAGAATATTTATTAATGTGATGATAGTCACAAAGTTCGACTATGAGATATCAATCACATTTATAATAAATATTCTTAAATATCTAGTCATAGTATTAATGAGATAGACATCATTAATATGACGGACTAGTACACAATTAGCCCTACTTAATGTAAGTAGTGGTTGTTCTCATCAACCATGGTATAGGGATACCTAGGCTAATGTGTAGATGAATTATAGAGTAATAATTCATTGGAGTGATCCATACAGAGATCCCATTAGGATATTTTGTGCCAATGGTTGAATCTCTTATGGGAAATTGTGTAAGTGATCCTAGACTTGAGATCACCACAGTATCTTGAGTGTGAATCACTACCTTTTGATTATGTTTCTTGTTACTCACCAGGGGTGACTTAAAGAATAGAAATTGGGGGTAGTGTGAAGCATGGAAAGATAGTGAGTGATCAAGAGAGATTCACCACTCAATAGTGGGGCGATATCCGGTAAGGCCACTGGTTGGAATGTAACCTTAGTAGTCGACTACATTAGATTGGTGGAGAGTGTCTTCAAGTTAATCTAATCTAAGGTTAATTCGAACTAGAAAATTAATTAGTCATTGGGGAATTGGCACTTGTTCCTTATTCCCGACTAGTGGATATCAATGGTGAAAGGATAATAATTACGGTAATTTTCCATGGAAAAGGTTAGGTCGAATTTCCCTTGATCAATTCGAATACAGGTAATTGTGATGTGTTGCTAGACACGCTCACAATTTATAATTATGAATAATTAATTATTGTAATTAATGATAAAATAAAAGTGTTTATTTTATCTAATTCTTTTAAATTATAATTCATAATTATTACCGGTATTTGGGACCTATTGGATCACACGCATAGGAGATTGGGTTACGGATTAAAATGTGTCCAAGTAGGGACTTGGAAATAAATACTTACGGGGTTTAATTATAAAGATAAATAAATCACGGGGTCATCGACAAATAAGATAAATGTGTTATCTTTATTTGTGGGATAATGAAAGGGATAAGAGGGAGAAGATGTTACGGTGGTTTGATTTTGAATCAAACCACGGACCCTATCCTCTCCTTACATTTCTCCTCTTCTTTCTCTCTTCTCTCTCCTATAAATATCGGATGTTACGATGGAGAGAGGGAATATACCTCGATAGTCGAATGAGAGAAAAGTTCTCTCCGAGGAGAAAACTAGCGTGGGAAAAACACAGTCGAGGTGTGAGTGAATAGGCTAGCACCTCCCATTCTCACACACACCGATCGTAGAGACGATCAAGAGGTGATCCAGGAGCTTTCTCGCGTGGACATCAGTAGAGGCAGGACACCTGGACTGCTGCTCAAGGAATTCTCAGCCTTCTCACGTCTGAGAGACTCCATCAGTGGATTAAGGTAATCCTCAGAACCTCCTTTATGAAATCATGCATTAGAACTAGGGATTCCTGGTGGGAGTTGGGGCTAATTTTTTTAAATTCCGGCGATGCCCCAATTCCTAACGGTGGTATCAAACCATCTCTAGGATTTACATTATGTATATTGTTGTTCATGGATATATGTATTTGGATGATATATGTAAATGCATGTGCAGAATTTTTGGTCAAAAGTTACAGCTTTAATTTGATTAAAGTAGTATTGGTTATCGGAAAATTTTGATTTTATGTAAAATTTACTGATTCAATGTTTTTACGGATTGCTGAATTGTTAATGCGTGTATCTTGTGAAAAGCATCCGGGATTGCCAATCGTTGGCTACGAGAACGGCGATTACCTGGATCCAGCGGTCATGATTCGCAGTTCGTCGGCCCGGATGCTTCAGCGTTTCGAAACATCGCGATCCATGGCGGGTTCCGATCCTGATCTGTTAGCAGCCCTCGGTTTGATCCGCTCACGAGGGATCGCGAGATGCGTCTGGCGGATCGAGTGTGGATCCTTCACAGTTTGGCGTCTGCGAAGTGTGGATCCGCGAACTAGCTTCGCGGATCAACTTCGCGGATCCTTCCGCAGGTTTCGATCCATGGAGCTTGGATTATGGCCGGCGGATCGCCATGGATCCTCTCCGAAGGCGAAATTCTGTGAAATAAATTTTTTGAAAATTTGAGTTTTAAATTTCTGAGAAATTTTCTGCTCCTGATCCGATTTTAAATTGTTTAAATTTTCTGATGTTTATCATTTCATATTTTATTGGGTCAGGAATTAGTTTGAATTTAATTTGATTAATTCAAATAATATTCCAATTATCTCCTAATTAAGTTAGGAATTAAATTGACCTAATAAAATTATTTTTACCAAAAGTTCTCTGCATGTATGGTCTCAAAATTGTTTGAGATCTTGATATATATGTATATATCTAAATAATCCATGAATGATTATCTTTCCATTTTATTTAAAGTTGTTTAAATTCAAATGGATGCATGGTGGATGGTTGTGGATAGTAACCCAATGTGATTGTGGAATGGTTGAGTGGTTGTGATTTTTGATAAATAGGGCTGCGTGTCTGCCTTTCTCATTTCTCTAATTGTAATTTCTTTCCTCATCTAATTCCCCAGAATGTAACTTCGGGGTTTCGATATTCTACTTGTAATGTACAATAGATAGGAATAGATGATAGGAAATTATGTTTCTAGTGTAGAAATTGTAAATTGGAAGATGAAGAAAGGGGCAATGCAACCAGAAGGTGGAAATTCGTTTTACCCTAGTCAACCGTTAATTTCCCTAATGGCCAGGGAAATTAACTTAGGAATATCCACAACCATCCACGGTTAATTTATACTATATTTATTTCTGAAATATTTATATGCATGAATGTTGATGAGACCGTAAATATTTTTCCAAAATCTCAAACTAAAATGTTTTGGAAAAGAAATAAATCCCTCAAAACTAATATTAAATCAAGACAAACCTTCCATCATTATAGTATAAAACAAAATGTGGTTATTAAGTGCTAGTTTGTTGGGATTCACCCAAAACTGCCTTACTTACTACATGTTTTTTACTATAAGAAATGTTCTTGAGAATGATGGGTTTGATTTAACTAAAACTATGGTTTGTTGGGATTCACTCAAGACCATGAATTTTAGAGGCAAGGGTTAGGTTAATACATAAGATGTAAAATCAAGAGTTGATACCTAGCGGATCTAGAAATTACAAAGGGTTGTATTGGTAAAGTACCTACACATTAAAATTATTTTGATTTGTTGAGATTCACTCAAGGTCAAAAATAATTAAGACAGGATTCTAGCCACTATGGATTTTTTGAAAATCTCGGATCAATTTTAGAGGGTAATTGATTTGAAAAATAGTGGAAATAAAATCATAATTTTGGAAGTTTTATGATTTTATCAAACAAAACTTTCGATAAACTCTATCTTCTTTTGTTGTAGAATGAGTAACAATTTGAGCCTACGATCCATCCTTTCGATTGTAAACTAAGCGACACAAACTTTCTCGGGCATGAAATGTCCTACTCGTTCTCACAGAAAATCGGTATGTACTTGATGGGCCCATGCCTAACCGAACCCTACTTGACTCTTGTTAAGAATGCTTACAAGAAGCATAGGGATGACAATAGAGCGGCTTCATGTGTTCATGATAGCCTCTATGACTCCCCGACTTCAACGTGACACATGAACATGGGGCATATGAAATAGTTCAACACGAGAGAGTTGTTTGAACAACAATCTAGAGACGGTGAGATATGACACCTCTAAGGAAGCTGTTGGTGCAAGATGGCGGAGGGAGCACCGTTGCCCTTGCGTCTTGAAGCTAATTGGGCTAGTGAGAAATTAGCAATTGGCTTCAAGATGGACCACTAAATGTTGATTTAGTTCTTCAATCTCTGGAACTCCTTCTCTCGCTCGTTAGTTATGAACTATCGGATGAATAATCAGCACACCTACCTCAATTGTTGAATGTGCTGAAAGCGAGAAGGAGATTAAGAAGGTGAAGGGATCTCTGGGGTGCTTGTTGTTGCTTCATCCAGTAAAGGAAGAGCAAGGAAAAGGGCCCAAAAGCCAATAACAAGCACCAAGAAGCCCAAAAGGCTAAGCGAGACCAGTCAACAACTGCTTCCTTGTGGCCAAAATGGACATTGGAAGAGAGCTAAGACCTATCTGGAGAGTGCAAGCAGAAGAAGCTTGGGAAGCTTCATCGGTACATACATGATTGAGATAAATGTTTCTACTTCCAAATCTGACTCTTGGGTATTAGATACGGATGTGGTTCTCATATTTGCACATCTATCACGGGTCTAAGGGCGGTAGAAAGTTGGGTAAAGGAGAAGTAACCCACGTGTGGGCAATGGAGCAAGGTTCTGCTTTTGTAGGGACTTATTACATTAGTTTACGTGGGTTAATTTTAGAATTGTCAAGCTGTTATTATGTTCCGACACTTACGACAAACATCATTTCTATTTCTGTTTGGATTTAAATGGGTTTAAGATAACCGGGAGAATAAATGTTGTTCTTTTTCAAAGAATGGTGTGTTTTATGGTTCTGGAAATTGGAATAACGGTTTATATATTCTGGATCTAGACAACCAAATTCTCAATATACATGAAAAGAGAATGAAGTTAGATAAAGCGAATAAAACTTACTCGCACTTGTAGGCTTGGTCATGTAAATGAGAAAGCGCATTTCCAAATTACACAAAGGTGGGTATTTGGACTCATTTGATTATGAATCATATGGCATTATCGAGGCTTGTTTACTTGGAAAGATGACAAAACACCCTCTTGGTAAAGGGGATCCGATGATTTACGGTACATCTTGATGTATGTGGCCCAATGACAATCACAAGAGGTGGGTTCTGTACTTCATTACCTTCTGAATGACCATTCAAGATATGGTTACGTGTATTTAATGAAATACAAGTCGAATCTTTTGAAAGGTTCAAAGAATTCAGAAATGAAGTAGAGAAACAAGCGGCAAAAGTATTAAAACACTACGATCGATCGTGGTGGTGAATACTGGCGATGAATTTCGGTTTTATCTAAGGACAATGGAATAGTTCCACAATGGACTCCTCAGGGACACCACAACTAAATGGTGTATCGAAAGGAGAAACCGCACCCTATTAGATATAGTGCGGTCCATGATGAGCCATTCGAGTGCCCAAAATGCGTTATGGGGATATGCTCTAGACACGACCTCCCATACTCTTAATAGAGTACCAGTAAGGCTGTTACTTCCACACCATATGAGATATGGAAGGGAAGAAACCAAAAGCTGTCTTACATGAAGGTTTGGGGTTGCCCAACCTATGTGAAGAAGGCAGAGTCAGATAAGCTTGAAGCTAGATCTGACAAGTGTTTGTTTGTGGGGTATCCAAGAGAGTCTATTGGATACTATTTCTACAACCAACTAAGAACAAAGTGTTTGTCTCAAAACATGCCATCTTTCTAGAAAAGAGTTTATTCTAGAAAGGGCGTGGGAGATAGAATAGAACTTGAAGAAGTTCAAACCCGACATGGAACTTGAAGAAGTTCAAGATGTCCAAACAAACCACTGTAGAAGAAAGGGTTCAGCCCATAGAGATGAGTAAGCGGAAGGCTGTGGATGTTCAAGAGCCCGTGGTCGAGAAAAGCACGCTCGCACCCAAGAGATATGATTTTCTTGTGAGTCCAGGCGAATGATGTGCTAGTCATACAAGATGACGAACCTACTACCTACCAAGAGGTTCTGAACAGTCCAGACTCCTCCAAATGGTTAGAAGCCATGAACTCGAAATGGATTCCATGTATGACAACAAGGTATGGACCTTGGTGGATCCACTGAAGGGATAAAACCGTGGGGTGCAAATGGGTCTTCAAGAAAAGACCGACATGGATGGTAATGTGATTACCTATAAGGCTAGACTGGTGGCCAAAGGCTACAAGCAGAAAGAGGGAATCGATTACGATGAAACTTTCTCACCAGTGGCAATGCTTAAATCCATTCGGATATTGCTTGCAATAGCAGCACACATGACTATGAAATTTGGCGAGATGGATGTAAAGGCGCATTCCTTAATGGGAATCTGCGGAGGATGTGTACATGACACAACTTGAAGGCTTTACATTGCCAAATTCGGTCAGTGTGCAAAGCAGAAGGTCCATTTATGGACTTAAGCAAGCATCAAGGAGTTGGAACATCCGCTTTGATGAGACAATCAAAGAGTTTGGTTTTCTCAAAATCGGATGAGCCTTGTGTTTACAAGAAGGTTAGTGGGAGTTCAATCATTTTCCTGATATTATATGTGGATGACATATTAATAATGGGAAACGATATCCCAATGTTACAATCAGTAAAGGGTTGGTTATCCAAGAATTTTTCCATGAAAGATTTGGGAGAGGCAGCCTACATACTGGGTATTAAGATCTATAGAGATAGATCCAAAAGGCTGCTTGGTCTTTCACAATCTACATGCGTAGATAAAGTGCTAAAGAGGTTTAGCATGGATCAGTCTAAGAAGGGCTTTTTACCTATGTCTCATGGGATAAGCCTTTCTAAGAGCATGTGTCCTAAGACACAAGCTGAGATTGACAAAATGCATAATATTCCATATGCTTCGGCAATTGGATCAATTATGTATGCTATGTTGTGTACAAGACCAGATGTCTCCCATGCTCTGAGTGTCACGAGCAGATTTCAGGCTAATCCAGGTGAAGGTCACTGGACAGCTGTTAAGAACATTCTTAAATACTTAAGAAGGACTAAAGATTTGTTCTTAGTATATGGAAATGGTGAATTGGAGGTCAAGGGCTACGGATGCAAGCTTTCAATCGACAAGGATGATTTGTAAGTCACTTCATCTTTACTCTCAGCGGAGGTGCCGTCTGGAAGAGTTCCAAAGCGGGACACCACGGATTCTATAACAGGTCGAGTACATTGCAGCTGGAGGCCTAAGGAAGCCGTTTGGATCAAGAAGTTAATCGAACTTGGTGTGGTTCGAGCATTGTTAATCCGGTAACTCATCTTGTGATAACAATGGGGCTATTGCAAAGGAACCTAGGTCTCATCAACGGTCCAAACATGTATTTAGAAGATTTCATCTTATTAGGGAAATCATTGCCGGGAATGATGTAAAGACAGAGAGTCCCCATGAGGATAACATAGGCGATCCTCTTACTAAGGCACTATCTCAAAAGAAACATGATCATGTACTTTCATTTGGACTAAGAGTTATAAATGAATTGTTTTAGTGCAAGTGGGAGGTTGTTGGAATGTATGCCCAAAACAATTGATTTGTTGAAATACATTCCTAATTAAAGTTTTGTATTTTATGAATTTCCAATTTTATACATTTAATATATGATATAGCTGGTAAAGTCCTTAGAATATTTATTAATGTGATGATAGTCACAAAGTTTGCGACTATGAGATATCAATCACATTTATAATAAATATTCTTAAATATCCTAGTCATAGTATTAATGAGATGGGACATCATTAATCTGGACGGAACTAGTACACAATTAGCCTACTTAATGTAAGTAGTGGTTGTTCTCATCGACCATGGTATAGGGATACCTAGGCTAATGTGTAGATGAATTATAGAGTAATAATTCATTGGAGTGATCCACACAGAGATCCCATTAGGATATTTTGTGCCAATGGTTGAATCTCTTATGGGAAATTGTGTAAGTGATCCTAGACTTGAGATCACCACAGTATCTTGAGTGTGAATCACTACCTTTTGATTCTATTTCTTGTTACTCACCAGGGGTGACTTAAAGAATAGAAATTGGGGGTAGTGTGAAGCATGGAAAGATAGTGAGTGATCAAGAGGATTCACCACTCCAATAGTGGGAGCTGATATCCAGTAAGGCCACTAGTTGGAATGTAACCTTAGTAGTGACTACATTAGATTAGTGGAGTGTCTTCAAGTTAATCTAATCTAAGGTTAATTAGGGAACTAGAAAATTAATTAGTCATTAAGGGGAATTGGCACTTGTTCCTTATTCCACGACTAGTGGATATCAATGGTGAAAGGATAATAATTACGGTAATTTTCCATGGAAAGGTTAGGTCGGAATTTCCCTTGATCAATTCCGAATACATGGGTAATTGTGATGTGTTGCTAGACACCGCTCACAATTTATAATTATGAATAATTAATTATTGTAATTAATGATAAAATAAAAGTGTTTATTTTATCTAATTCTTTTTAGAATTATAATTCATAATTATTACCAGTGTATTTGGGACCTATTGGATCACACGCATAGAGATTGGGTTCTGGATTAAAATGTGTGTCCAAGTAGGGACTTGGAAATAAATACTTCTGGGGTTTAATTATAAAGATAAATAAATCCTGGGGTCATCTGACAAATAAGATAAATGTGTTATCTTTATTTGTCAGATAACAGAAAGGGATAAGAGGGAGAAGATGTTACGGTGGTTTGATTTTTGAATCAAACCACCAGACCCTATCCCTCTCCCTTCTGTTTCTCCTCTTCTTTCTCTCTTCCTCTCTCCTATAAATATCAGATGTTACGATAGGAGAGAGGTAATATACTCCTGATAGTCAGAATAGAGAAAAGTTCTCTCCAGAGAGAAAACTAACGTAAGGAAAAACACTCAGACAGTCTGAGAGTGTGAGTGAATAGGCTAGCACCTCCCATTCTCACACACACACACACACTGATCGTAGAGACGATCAAGAGGTGATCCAGGAGCTTTCTCGCGTGGACATCAGTAGAGGCAGGACACCTGGACTGCTGCTCAAGGATTTCTCAGCCTTCTCAGACGTCTCAGAGACTCCATGCAAGGATTAAGGTAATCCTGAGAACCTCCTTTATGAAATCATCATTAGAACTAGGGATTCACGGTGGGAGTTGGGGCTAATTTTTTTTTAAATTCCGCTGTGCCTGATGCCCCAATTCCTAACATATGCTTCACTGGGCAGTCCAGTTTATCTTCGACGACTGAGCTTAAATGGCACATCAAGAAGTTGCACTATGCAATGATATCCTAGAATGGTTCTTTATTAATGGAGGTTTCATAATCAACCCTATCTAATTTGTTGTAATTTTTGTAATTACATAGGGTGAGATTTCGAATGGATTTTTCTACTGTTGTAATTAATTACATGCTTTGTGCTCTTCTATGTATAACAAAATGTCAGGGGAAACAGAATTCTTGATAAATTGTAGTTTGGAGACTGCAGGTAGGGGATGATTTGCTATTCTGGCTAGTTAAACTCCTGCATTTTTACATTTTAAGTTGCCCTACATTCTGTCATATTGATGGAAATCAAGGAACTCATTGGTGCTCTTTTGTACTATTATTTTTTAATCCATTAGACCATCTGTTTGAAAGTGCGAGTAAGAGAAATTTGGAAATTCTTGAGTCAATACGTCTGATCTTCTCTAAATTAATCAAGCTTCTGTGATAAAGACGGTGCACCCTCCACCTCTGGCTTTTATGCTCACTAATCAAAAGTCAAAATTTGTGGAATGGGACACCTTCTTTGTAATTTGTAGATGGCACTATGAAATTTCCTGTTAGAGACTAATCAAAAGTCCAATTTGAGGTAAGGGACACCTATGAAATTTCCTGGTATCCTTGACGTGTAGAGGTAAGAGTAGGAGGATGATTTGTCGATTGAATTAAAAAAAAAGAAGAAGAAAGAAACGGTCTAAATTTTTCTCACACAATAAAAGTCATGTGATCATGCCACAATATTAGTCATTATTATTATTATTATTATTTTACTTTCGGTTCCTCTGCAAATCCTTTCCACCCCAACTTTTAAACCCAACCTGGCAGTGGAAAAATTCTAAGTTAATTTTTCAAAATCAAAATTAGGGAATTGATATTCACACTTCCCATTTTGACACTCGAATTCACACACACTAAAAATATAGCTTTCAAGGAGTGTTAGACACTAATTGGAGAGTGCTAATATCACTTCTCTTAAAATTACCTATAAGATTAAAGTTTGAACTGAGTTTTATTTCAGTTTCCTAACAAGCATGTTAGAATCCAAACTAATGAATCTTCTTCAATTCACTACCCACATTTAAGGTATGTGATAGATCGACAAATTTTGTGCATAAGTGCAATGGAGGTGCGTCAAGTCTAATGTTGACGACAAACTTTATAAAAATACAAAAATTGACACAACATTGCCTACATGATACAACAATTTGTAGATAGTGTGCCCACTATGATCGCAACATACATAGGGAGAGTTTCCGTACGGATTTTTCTGCCGGTGTAATTCATTACATGCGTTTGCGGCATAACCGGGCTCTATAATCTCTTCTATGTATAACAAAATTTTGGGGGACGCAGAACTCTTGATAGATTGCACTTTGGAGACTGTAGGTAGGAGATGTTCTATTATTCTATTATTCCCAAAAAAAAAAAAAATTCTTGAACAGAAAAAGTCAAGCCTTACTCTACCTCTGGTCGGCATACCCGAAAAAAAAAAGAGGAGTAAATAAGCGGGAGAAGGAAATAGGAAAGAAACGTAGATGTCAAAGAAAAGAAACTTCTTCTCGGCTAATGCTTGTGGCATGGTCACCTCATACGTATATATTGAAGGAGATGTTCTTCTTTTATTCCAGTAGTAATTGGTTGATTTCTACTTTATGCTTTAAACTACCCTAAACTATCTATTTTCGCAACAGGTAGATCTGTATGTACAAGAAGTAGCAATATTGACATGAATAAATCGAGTGACCAATTTTCATAGTGTCGCGCCCCATTTTTTTGAAAGGGAGAGGGAAGGAAAATCCAAAACGTTAAAAATTTGATTTTTGAAAAAGAAAGGGGTCATGGGACTACAAAAATGCGACGATTTGGACCCAAAAACAAAAGTCTAGAAAATGGTTTTTAGAAAAAGTTTGGAGTCGCCACTTGGTATGGAGTTTAGGTGTACCAAGTCACCCAAAAATTTTAATTAATAAAAATAAACTAAGAAAAACCCTTTTTTAGACGACTCTAGGTCTTTGGAAAACTAGAAAAAAAGGTTCGGTACGGTTGAAAGAAGGGAAGACAAAGATTCGATGTTACTCGTCTCTAAGGCACCCTTCTAACCTAGCCAAAACTAGTTGCAAGATTTAGTTAAAAATTCCCTAATTCTAACTTTAAAATTTATCACATTTGGATGTTATCTATATGGATGCAAAACTTAAACCTAATATTGGATCGAGAGGGGGGAAATGTCTCATTGAGGTTTGATTGGAATTGATCACATTAGTTGTGTTATCCAAATTTGATCCTTCGAAGAGGTCACGAAGAATGCAAATGATGAGAATCGAACAAACGGGAAAATAGGGTTTTCAAAAGAAATACAATTTTTATAAAATCTCAAAGGAAAAGAAATTTGATTTTTGAAAAGATCAATTTTAAGTGCAAAGAGGAACTTGAATTTCCAAAAGATGCAATTTTAAGAAAAATGGATTTTTGACTTTTAAAATAATGCATATGTATGTCCTAAAGAGGGATAATGCAACATAATGGGTGCGGGGGACTAAATTCGTGACTTCAAATCTTCCTTTTCATAGAAGGAAATAAAAGCGTGCTAAGGCTAGGAAGCCATACTCGCTCTCTTCCCTAATTCAAAGGGTAATGCTCTAAAATGTGCTAATCTATTTTTGACAAAAAAGGAAACTAAATGAGATGTTTTGCATACGGGATGGGAGAATCGTAACATGCAAAAAAAATGGAAAAGAAACTCTAAAAGTGAAAAGTGTGTGAAATTTGTATCTAATGCATGGACGGCATTAAAGGTCTAGCATTGGACTAGCACTCGTCTAAAAGTTCTCACTATCATTAGATTAGTGAGAAATCGAAAGGAGAGGCCACAACTAGCGTTGGACTAGTGTGGTGACGTCAATACATTTACACAATAAACATGTAGACATGATAATAAAGCAAGTAAACACATAAACACATAACACATAGCACATAGGCATAATATCTAGATGCAAGACCCTAGGAAAGCAAGTAAACACATAAACATGCAAGCATGCAAAATAAGCATATAAAACCTAATTATTACATTGGGGAAACCTAAATACATTCTAAGGGAAAAAAAAATCGGAATAACAATCTAACTATTACATTTTCTAGAATAAATACACTTTTTGCAAAATTAAATCTATCTATTACAACTTGGCATCCAAGGCCTCCAAATGATTTACCCAAAAATTAAATGACATAAATAAAGACTAGGCATGAATAAAAGCAAAGGAAAACTTAACTTAAAACATGCAAGATCATGCAAAAATACATAAGAGCACATAATAGGGAAAAGAAGTTACCATCCCTTGATGTGATGCCTTAATTGAATCCTTAAATGAGGGGAATGATTATCTAAGACTCAATGTCAACAAAAGGGATCAAGGTACCAATTTAAAGGAAAAATCAATCAAAAATTCAAAGAAAAGGTATCAAAACAGATTCTGCAAGCAACATGGACCAGACTAGGAAATACGAATAATAGAGTAAGATTCTGGAATAAAAGAGCAGGAAATAGCAACAAAACTGAGAAACGGAGAGGTTATGCGGAGTAGAAACGCGGACAGAGTCACGCAACTTGGTCCGCGTTACATGCAAAATGTAAAGTTCAGAGGGGAAACGCGGACAGGAAACGCGGACTAAGCCGCGTAACTGTCCGCGTCTCTTCCCATCTTCAAAATATCAGGAAGATTGCTTCCAATTTTTCAGACAATAACACAAAACAAAATCTTCAGTGGCAAGGGATCTATTTAAAGTATTAAACATCATCATTCAGATCATGACAAAACGAGCTAAAAACGAAAAAGGCCAAATCTTAAGCATCAACATCATCAAATAGACAAAAAGGGGGAAGGGAAGAATTGTCAGGCTACAAACGCAGAAAGTTACGCGGACTGGCCTGCGTAACAACCCAATTTCTTCACATCTTCAAATATTCAAGAAGAAACGCGGAGCGTTACGCGAACTAATCCGCGCAAGAGATTCGCGTTTCTTCACATCTTCAAACATTCAAGAGGAAACGCGGATCGTTACGCGAAGTGAGCCGCCCAAGTAGTCCGCGTTTCTTCACATCTTCAAAACGTGAAGAACATTTTTCCTAAAATTTTTCAGAAATCACAACAAGATCAACACAGAAGTATCAAACGTTTGATTTTAAACGTCAGAACAAGACTATGAGCCTTACCAAAGCTTTATCAACACAACATGCTCATATAACAACCAATAATCATCATCAAATGTCATAAAACTTAAAAAACACATTTAAGACCTTGGTTCCACCAAAAGGTCTAATTTTCAGCAATTTCTGACCAGAAAAATAATAGATAGAGTAAAGGAAGACTACCTGATTCGGAGGCTTGAAAAGAACGAGAAGGAATCACCAAAATTCCAGAAATCTTCACTAAAGATAAGGAAACCCTAGTTTTTATCTTTTCTTTTTTTTTCTTTTTCTCTTTGATTCTCAATCGTTTTTCTCTCTTTCTGCTCACTCTCAGCCTCCCTCTTCTCTCTTTTTTCTCTTCTTCTCTCTTTTTCTCAACCCCTCCTTCAGAAAAACCTAACATGGGTGATTTATAAGCATTAAAACCTACAACCTAGGGCTTAGATACTTTGAGGATTTTCTTGGGTTAATTTTGATCATTGGATGCGTGTTAGGGATTAAGGGTGAGTTAGGGATTAACTAAATAGGTTTCTTGATGCTCAAGTCGCAGAAAAATACAGCTGGAAATGAGGAGAAAAATGGTTGGAAAAAACGCATGTATTTTTTTTAGCCTCTCGTTACTGGACACTGATCCACCACGCTGTCCAGCGTTTCAGTTCTAAGCCCTTTTTTTTTTAACCTACAAAAATAAGAAAAATGTGTTAGAATATTCAAAAAATAAATAACTAAATAGTAATAGATAAAAACATAAGAAAACAATTGAAATAATCAAAATTTGGTGTCTACAACTTGCCCCTCTTTGTCTGAGTTTCGAAGAAACTCTAGACAAAGACGTAGACACCAAATGCTTACCTGGTTTCACTGGTTGTATCTGAACCATTGTAAACAACAAGAATGTTAGATTGACAATTTTCAAACAAAAATGCATAATGTGACCGAACTCGTATAGAGTTGCCTACATATCTCGCCATGAGAATCAGGTCAAACGTAGTTCAAATGCAAATGAACTGTGATAAAATGGGTATTGAATTTTTGAAAATCTCAACAAGAATGTAAAAATTTGAGAACGGGAGATAGAAGGGTGCCCGGCGGAGGTTGAGACTCACCAACAGGAATTTTAAAATATCAAGAAGGGGGATAGAAGGGTGCCCGGCAGAGGTTGAGACTCACCAACAGGAATTTAAAATATCAAGAAGGGGAGGTAGAAGGGTGCCCAGCGGAGGCTGAGACTCACCAACAGGAATTTAAAAAATCAAGAAGGGGAGATAGAAGGGTGCCCGGCGGAGGTTGAGACTCACCAACAGGAATTTAAAATATCGAGAAGGGGGATAGAAGGGTGCCCGGCGGAGGTTGAGACTCACCAACAGGAATTTAAAATATCAAGAAGGGAAGATAGAAGGGTGCCCGGCGGAGATTGAGACTCACCAACAGGAATTTAAAATATCAAGAAGGGGAGATAGGAGGGTGCTCGGCGGAGTCTGAGACTCACCAACAGGAATTTAAAATATCAAGAAGGGGGATAGAAAGGTGCCCGGCGGAGGTTGAGACTCACCAATAGGAATTTAAAATATTTAGAAGGGGGATAGAAGGGTACCCAGCGGAGGCTGAGACTCACCAACAGAAATTTAAATTGAAGCAGGGGGATAGAAGGGTACCCGGCGGAGGTTGAGACTCACCAACAGGAATTTAAAAGATCAAGAATGGGAGATAGAAGGGTGCCCGGCGGAGGTTGAGACTCACCAACAGAATTTAAATTGAAGCAGGGGGGATAGAAGGGTGTCCGGCAGAGGCTGAGACAGCAACCAACAGAAATTTAAATTGAAGCAGGGGAGATAGAAGGGTGCCCGGCGGAGGCTGAGACAGCAACCAACAGAAATTTAAATTGATTTTCCAAATTTAGACTATTCAGTGGGATTGGACCCAAGCCTGAATGACTAGATGGGAAAATGCAAATATGCCCTAGGTCTAAATTGCTGGTGGGATTAGACTCAAATCTAGACACTAGTGGGAGAGATGAAAACATAAATTGAAACATAAATTCTGGATTGCCAGATTTTGAAAAATATAGCACAAGCTGTTCAACATGATAAATGTGAAATGCAAGTAATGATGCACTAAGTGAAATGTTGCATTTCTGATTTTTGATTTTCTTGTCTTGAAAGGTAAGTGATTGATAGGAACAATGACTTCTCTTTTTTTTTTTTTTTTTTTTGATGGATTTTGGAAATTTGAAGAATATAACTGAAACCCTTCCTCTCCAGGGTTGAAACAAATACACATATGTTGCCATCCTCTTGATCTGCAAACTTTTCCGACAAAAGTAATTTTAATTTTTTTAATGCATTATCCAAAATTGGAGAGCACTTCCTTCAAAATAAAATTGCCCCAGTGTCAAATAGATCATTAATCCTGCAGAAGTCATGAAATATTAACCAATTAGTCTTATGGAAATTCAATTTTTTCTTTTTCTTTTTAATCATAAAGTGTAAAAAATTCTCTTGTGATCACAGCTATTAGCCATTAAAACGTATGAGAAACATGCGATAAAACACATTCATCAGATAATCGTGCTCATGAAACATTGCTTGTTCTCAAATGGTAGGAAGTATTCATCAAAACAAACTATGGGATTGAAATAAACCATGCGATTTTGGAAATCCAAATCCTCATAAACCAGGCAAAACATTATTATGCAATTATTCAATTTGCATCAAGTACTCATAATATCAAGTAAAAGAGAGACAATTATACCTCAATTTTAACAATTCAAGCTTGATTTCTCACTTTCACCAAATTTGCAATCAAACGACTCATATAGTCAATTCAAGCTTGCATTTTCCACAGTTTTCTCAGATTTTTACTGTTAAAATGGATTTGCTGAAACACATCTTCTTACTCAAATTGCAATAATGCCTTTTGACGCGAAAATCAACACTACTTTTAGGTGAAGACTCCCGGTTACTCGACATATGCCTTCTTGCTCAAATAGTAAAAATATCTTTTGACACAAAAACCAACACTTTTAGGTGAAGATTCCCGATTACTCAACATTTTACTTGTTCGAACTGCTTTGCATACTCGTAATTCAAATACCGTTTTACGCGAAAGTTAACATTTGTAGATGCTAAACCTCCGGTTACTTAGTACTAGAATCATTGGAGTAGAACTTTGGTTCTCACTTTGCAGATTTTTCTTTTCCTTTTTTTTCTTTTTTCTTCCCCCTTTTTTTTTAGCATATCAATTGAAAAGGATCATTTGCCAACTATGTCAATCATTTTCTTGTAAAATCCAATAAAAGAAGAAATCTCATTCAATAGGGAAAAAAACTGAGGCATAATTTTTCCTATTTTACAAAACATACTTTCTAAAATGCCAATGTCTTAATCACATAATGATTATTTCCTGAGTAAAATGGAAAAAGGATCTTTCAAATTGCACGGGTTTTATTTGAGAAGGATGAAAGCAAATATAACCAAAATTGGACATTTGCACCGTTTTTGAATCAAATTTCGAAAAACAAATCAATTTGTGGGGCAAATGCGCAATTTAGACAAAGTTTTTTTTTTTTTGAAAAAATTCTGCAGAGTTTCCCCTATAACTGGATGAAACTCCCTGCCAACAACCCAAATTTTCAAATATATTTAACACATGTAAGCACATAAGAGCCAAATTTAAACAAATATATACATCCTGATGCAACAATTTGACCAAAAATATTTCTAACAGTTAATCCTATGTCTAAATATCAGAATGCAGGATCAAACATGAAAGGTGAAATAAAGTATGGATGGGATAAACTGCAAATCAGGGGATAAGTTTGTCGTCCCCCTCAACTCCACCATCGCCTCCGGTGGCCTCTGGGATAGGCGGCTCAGGTAGCGAAATGTCGAGACGCACCTCTATACGACCTAGTCGAGTGCTGAAAGTTTCGAACTGCGTCTCCATACGCTTCCGTCGGGCAGATTAATGTGCTCATGCATGCATTGACAAAAATCATTCAGTGAATGTTGCAAACTTGCCTCAATTTTCACCTTTTATTGAGAAATTCTTTCTTGCAAATTTTTTTTTCAATTTTCCTTTAAGCATTTGCCCTATTTTGGTCAACCAAAAATTTGCCTCACTTTAATAAAAAAAGAATGCCCCAATTTAGTTAATGGAGAATTTGCTCCAATTTTATCCAATAAAAATTGGCTCTAATGTAGCCAACCAAAAAAAATTTGCCCCAGTTTAATCAAATAAAACATTGCTTCAGCGGGCCATTAAAAATTTTTTCTCTTCTTTTTTTCTTTTCTCCTTTTTTTTTTGAACAAAAAAATTGCCCCGATTTAGAAATGCAATCCAAAGGTAAAATGCTTCAAAAGTCCACAAGGAATTATATGTAGCATTAAAGGGAAAACTTTTCTTTCCTTCTTTTTCACTTTTTTTTTTTGAAAGTTAAATCCAAAACTAGCTGTTAGAGTTGGCGCTCCTTCAAAATTGATAGACTATGCCATCATCTTGAAATGTAGTGTTATTGATTTTTATTCATGCTTGATCTTTGGATCTGCAAAATTTGTCTTCTGCTTCTTGCGGATCTCAGTTATGAATACCTGCATACAAGAAGGGACTTGCAAAATATGATGTGCACTTGAATTCTCAAACAATTTGCCTTCTTTATTATTATGCAATAATTACTGCTCAAGAAAAAATGCTAACTTATCAAAAGCCAAATTTTGAGTAGCAAATTTAAAGATGTGTTATTTGACCCTTCGGTATGCCCAAAAATACATCATAGAAATGCCCCAAAATTTTTTTTTATAAAAATATTGACCCATTTTTCTCATAGATGCTCTGAACTTGTGTTTCCCCAAATGAATTCTCCATAGTTTGCATTGCAGGATTTACTCAAGAATCAAATAACACTTCTAATCTTCAAAACTTTATTAGATCAAGAAAATGTTTCTTTCTTATCAACGCCCACATTTTTATGAATGCAAGGGAGGGGGGAAGGAAAAAGAAAAAAAAACTTGGAGTTAGTAAGTAGAATTGCAAAACCGGTATACATGTCCTATGGGGGAGCCCTTTTATGCCAATGGTGGGCCTAGCATGAAAAATGCAATCCTCTGGGGTATGCATCATACAATACCTGATGGGTCCAATCACTTCACTGATATGCGATTATTAAAACAATCTAGAGGATTGACCAAAAGAATATGTGATACTTGATGCATCACGAGGACAAAGTCCGAATGGATTTATTACTTTAATTGATATGTGAAGAGAGGTTAAAGGTTAATTTAGCATGAAAAGGACTATTCTTGAAGGAATTGTAGTGCCTTGACTAGTCTTTGAGGGAAATATGAATCTAGTTCAAATGGATTGGACGGGATTGATGGTTTACTCAAAAATCAGCTGGGTTTATTGCTTACCTGTAACTCCACATCTCAATTTTATTTGCAACACACTAACTCATAAGCCTTCTAAAATCAAGATTTGGCCTTGATAAAATCATTATCTCAACAATGAGAAATTATTCGTGAATTTTTTTCGATTTAGTGTCCTTATGCATGGGATTTTACCAACTTTGATAAAATGGCCAAAAAATGATTACTAGAGGTTTATATTCTAGCATTTGAAGGTCACTCCATATCTTTGGATGCCATCATAGAAGGGATCGGACTCTACCTTACCTTGTGCACTACCCCTTTGGACGTTACTGAAAACATAAACATGCAAGTCTCACTGGATTATATATCCGAGACACAATGGATGGTTTATTCCTAACATGGGATTCCCTATGCGGCATTCCCTCTATGGCTTATGCATGATGCCAGTTTATTAACGCAAGTAAGGGTGCAAAAATGAAACATGGCCTATAGGACCCCTATTTGAATGCTGGGGTAAGCCTAAAAGTGATATGCAATTACAACTTAAATGCAATAGATGTAAATTCAAACATGCAATAGCCTATCTAGAAGGATGGTTTGTCTTAAAAGAGTGTCAGGACTCTTATTTTCTAGAGTTTGTAAAATGCAAGAAAAGGGAAGACAACAAAAGGTTAGTTTAATCAACAGATATCACATAACACATTGGAGCAACAAATTGCACAAGAATAAAGAGGGGTGGAATCCCTCCTCTCGTGTCTAGTGATCCTTAATAGGGTAAGGTAGACTCTCCCCTAGGCAATTCTAACATGGATGCATGAGGTTGAGCTCACTAATGCATCTAGACTCGATAAAGGTTACAGGCTCCCAAACCTTCAGACTAAAAGGCAAAAGGTTATCAATCCGAATGCCACAAGTCGGTGGTTCGAGTGATCCCCTAAACATTGCTACGTGCACGTCGTGCCACGGCCACATGTCCAAGTGGATCAATCCTAATCCTAATAGGGAAGAGTGGCGTGACAAGCCACTAAAGTAAAAAAATAGGGTCAAAGTAAAATACATATGCACGTATGAAAGTGATTCCCTTTGAGAGGAGGGATTCAAATACCAAACATTCTCGAGACTCTAGGGTAGATGCACACCCACCCCAAATGCAAGGCGCGGTACAAGTAAAAATCAATACAAATAAATAAACAATAATTCATTCATCATGTACGCGATGTGTAAAGAGTGATTGTACGGGAAAACCCTAAAAGAGAAAAGAAAAAGGAATGCAACCTAAAACATCCAAATGTGATATATAAGAAAGTTAGAAAAATGAAATAGTCAACTAAATCAAGTGCTCAGACCCTCTTAAGAAAATTCCCAGTGGAGTCGCCAAACTGTCGCGCCCCATTTTTTTGGAAAGGGAGAGGGAAGGAAAACCCTAAACGTTAAAAATTTGATTTTTGAAAAAGAAAGGGGTCATGGGACTACAAAATTGCGACGATTTGGACCCAAAAACAAAAGTCTAGAAAAGGGTTTTTAGAAAAAGTTTGGAGTCGCCACTTGGTATGGAGTTTAAGTGTACCAAGTCACCCAAAAATTTTAATTAATAAAAATAAACTAAGAAAAACCCTTTTTTAGACGACTCAAGGTCTTTGAAAAACTAGAGAAAAAGGTTCGGGGGTCACGGTTGAAAGAAGGGAAGGCAAAGATTCGATGTTACTCGTCTCTAAGGCACCCTTCTAATCTAACCAAAACTAGTTGCAAGATTTAGTTAAAAATTTCCTAATTCTAACTTTAAAATTTATCACATTTGGATGTTATCTATATGGATGCAAAACTTAAACCTAATATTGGATCGAGAGGGGGGAAATGTCTCATTGAGGTTTGATTGGAATTGATTACATTAGTTATGTCATCCAAATTTGATCCTTCGAGGAGGTCACGAAGAATGCAAATGATGAGACTCGAACAAACGGGAAAATAGGGTTTTCGAAAGAAATGCAATTTTTATAAAATCTCAAAGGAAAAGAAATTTGATTTTTGAAAAGATCAATTTTAAGTGCAAAGAGGAACTTGAATTTCCAAAAGATGCAATTTTAAGAAAATGGATTTTGACTTTAAAATAATGCATATGTATGTCCCAAAGAGGGATAATGCAACATAATGGGTGCGGGGGACTAAATTCGTGACTTTAAATCTTCCTTTTCATAGAAGGAAATAAAAGCGTGCTAAAGCTAGGAAGCCATACTCGCTCTCTTCCCTAATTCAAAGGGTAATGCTCTAAAATGCGCTAATCTATTTTGAACAAAAAAGGAAACTAAATGAGATGTTTCGCATACGGGATGGGAGAATAGTAACATGCAAAAAGAATGGAAAAGAAACTCTAAAAGTGAAAAGTGTGTGAAATTTGTATCTAATGCATGGACGGCATTAAGGGTCTAGCATTGGACTAGCTCTGGTCTAAAAGTTCTCACTAACATTGGATTAGTGAGAAATCGAAAGGAGAGGCCACAACTAGCGTTGGACTAGTATGGTGACGTCAATACATTTACACAATAAACATGTAGACATGATAATAAAGCAAGTAAACACATAAACACATAACACATAGCACATAGGCATAATATCTAGATGCAAGACCCTAAGAAAGCAAGTAAACACATAAACATGCAAGCATGCAAAATAAGCATATAAAACCTAATTATTACATTGGGGAAACCTAAATACATTCTAAGGGAAAAAAATCGGAATAACAATCTAACTATTACATTTTCTAGAATAAATACACTTTTTGCAAAATTAAACCTATCTATTACAACTTGGCATCTAAGGCCTCCAAATAATTTATCCAAAAATTAAATGACATAAATAAAGACTAGGCATGAATAAAAGCGAAGGAAAACTTAACTTAAAACATGCAAGATCATGCAAAAACACACAAGAGCACATAATAGGGAAAAGAAGTTACCATCCTTTGATGTGATGCCTTAATTGAATCCTTAAATGAGGGGAATGATTATCTAAGACTCAATGTCAACAAAAGGGATCAAGGTACCAATTTAAAGGAAAAATCAATCAAAAATTCAAAGAAAAGGTATCAAAACAGATTCGCAAGCAACATGGACCGACTAGGAAATATGAATAATAGAGTAAGATTCGGAACAAAAGAGCAGGAAATAGCAACAAAACAGAGAGGTTACGCGGAGTAGAAACGCTGACAGTCACGAACTTGGTCCCAAGTTACATGCAAAATGTAAAGTTCGAGGGAAACACGGAACGCGGACTAAGCCAGAATCCGCTCTTCCCATCTTCAAAATATCGAAGATTGCTTTTTTCGACAATAACACAAAACAAAATCTTCAGAGGCAAGGGATCTATTTAAAGCATTAAACATCATCATTCAGATCATGACAAAACGAGCTAAAATCGAAAAAGGCCAAATCTTAAGCATCAACATCATCAAATAGACAAAAAGGGGGAAAGGGAAGAACTGTCAGGCTAGAAACGCAGAAAGTTACGCGGACTGGCCTGCGTAACAACCCAACGTTTCTTCACATCTTCAAATATTCAAGAAGAAACGCGGAGCGTTACGCGAACTAATCCGCGCAAGAGATCCGCGTTTCTTCACATCTTCAAACATTCAAGAGGAAACGCGGATCGTTACGCGAAGTGAGCCGCCCAAGTAGTCCGCGTTTCTTCACATCTTCAAAACGTGAAGAACATTTTTCCAGAAATTTTTCAGAAATCGCAACAAGATCAACACAGAAGTAGCAAACGTTTGATTTTAAACGTCAGAACAAGACTATGAGCCTTACCAAGGCTTTATAAACACAACATGCTCATATAACAACCAATAATCATCATCAAATGTCATAAAACTTAAAAAACACATTTAAGACCTTGGTTCCACCAAAAGGTCTGATTTTCACAATTTTCACCAAAAATAATAGATAGAGTAAAGGAAGACTACCCGATCTGAGGTTTGAAAAGAACGAGAAGGAATCACAAAAATTCCAGAAATCTTCACTAAAGAGAAGGAAACCCTAGTTTTTATCTTTTCTCTTTTTTCTTTTTTCTTTGATTCTCAATCGTTTTTCTCTCTTTCTGCTCACTCTCAGCCTCCCTCTTCTCTCTTTTTCTTAGCCCCTCCTTCAGAAAAACCTAACATGGGTGATTTATAGGCATTAAAACCTACAACCAAGGGCTTAGATACTTTGAGGGTTTTCTTGGGTTAATTTTGATCATTGGATGCGTGTTAGGGATTAAGGGTGAGTTAGGGATTAACTAAATAGGTTTCTTGATTCTCAAGTCGCAGAAAAATACAACAGGAAATGAGGAGAAAAATGGCTGGAAAAAACGCGCGCGTATTTTTTTTAGCCTCTGATCAGGTTACGCGGACCACTATGCGTAACAGGTCCGCGTTTCAGTTCTAAGCCCTTTTTTTTTTAACCTACAAAAATAATAAAAATGTGTTAGAATATTCAAAAAATAAATCACTAAACATTAATAGATAAAAACATTAAAAAACAATTGAAATAGTCAAAATTTGGTGTCTACACATAGAAAGAATCAAATGTAGCGGTGAAAACATAACTAATATGGACATTTATACTAGGATGTTTTTGCCACTATGTCAGGGTATTTGGTCATAGCTGTGGTGGCTACAAATGCTAGATGCCTGAGTTATACCACATCGTGAGAAATAGAACAAAACAGGGAAGTCTTGAGCTGGTGGAAAATGGAACTGTAATTCATAAGAAACTGGAGTGGAAGGTAGGGCGAGATTTGCCCCATGATCCCATGTACAGGTTCACTGGAAGGTTCATTCCTGCCATTGGCAACTAGAAGCAGGCCTGAACGAAGTCGGCTACATGGTTCAAAGTCGCGGTCACGGTCGCGGTCGCGGCCTGTACCGTTCCATATCGGATTCGGCATATCGATCGCAGTCTCGACGAGACGCATATTTTCAATCATTTACTATTTCAAAAATTGTAAATAATTTTTTAAAATATAAAATGAAAATATGCTAAATAAAAATAATAAAAAATTAGTAAACAAAATATTTAGAGGGTGTCTCGCCGAGTTGACACGAGACGACTCGGGAGTTTCGCCCGATTCACATCATCTCGAAGATGACTCGGTCCGAGTTGGCCGAGTCTCGACGATTTCCCCGCGAGTCGCATGTCTCGGAGTCGAATCGGAACGGTCTCGTATCGTTGCCCTCCGTTCCGGTTCCGACTCGGCCGAGTCGTCTCGGACTCGGCCAAGACTTTGAACCATGGTCGGCTATTAGCTACTCTGTTTTGCAAGACTTATTATTCATCGATGCTGCAGCTTTTACCCCTTCTCATTTTCCAATTTGAAAGAAGGCAACGAAGATGGATGCCTTTATTGCAAACATGAATGTTGAGTAGAATGAAAACTTACCCAGATCCCACACCCATAACCAATAGTCAACATGGGAGAAGAAAAACTCAGAATAAATGGGAAAAAAATAAAAACATGTGGAAAAATCAGAGGCAAATTGCCCCTAGAGTTACTAGATGAGCACTAAAATTAATCCATCCATTGTTGTTGGAGTTGAATTTCCCTTCTGCCTCGAGAAATCTTCTCAGTTGTGATGATGAGATTGTCTGCTGAGTGATTGATAAATAAAATTGGCTCAAGAAAATATAACATCAATGTTCAGTTACAAAGTTTCCAAATTTCGCCTTAACGTCTTTCAGCAAAAAACATTGGGTCAAACAAAAACAACAAAGTGAAACATAATCCATTCTAGAAATCTGGTCCACAAATATTTTAGGATCTATGCTGATATTTCATTGGACCGTTGGGACGGTCGAGGAGCTGGCAATTGTCAGCTGATTATGTGTCAACATTCCCAAGACATTTTGTGCCACTGTGTCAGCACGTCACAATCTCTCTGCCTTTGCCCTATCTGTGCAATTCTGGATATGAGCAAGAAGATCAGGATGATTTTTCATATGGGCCGGATTTAGAATCTCAATTGGATGCATAAAGCAGAGAAAAGTGAGGGGACAAAAGAGGGAGGGAAGATAGGCAGAGCAAAGACGTGGGTGCCGCTGGGATTGAGTTTTCAGTCATTGATGGACTTGACGGTAGCAGGGATTCCTTTGATGCTTGGTTTGGGCTTATTTGCTTTCATTGCTTCAATCCTTTGCTCTGCCGCTTTCTTCCAAAATGCCAAGGAGCTTTCTTGATTCATCCTTTCATATTGGTTATGCACTGTAATGTAAGTATGCTCCTCTCTTGTTTATATGCACAAATATGCTAAGACTTTACATATAATCACGTAGTGTTGTTAAGTAATTGGAGCGTTTTGGTTCTTGAATTCAGGGTCGTTGATAAGTTTTTATTTTTTTCCCCTTTCATTTTCTGCAATTTAACTGGAAATTTGATTGTATTGTCTCTTTTGTTACCCGGTTGCTGCTTGATTTTGTTGTTTGAATTGTATTGCGGAAAAAGTTGGGTATCTTTTTGTCGTTTGCTTGTCAAATTGTGACAAATTTCTGTATGTATGTCAGAGCAAAGGAATCCAATTGTTCATTTGGAAAATTTTAAGCAGGCCTTCTCCTGGCAAGCGCTTAATTCTTTCATTGTTCTGTGATCTCTATTTAGAATGATAGCATCAAGTATAGATTTTAGTTTGATTGGTTGTCGTCTTTTGTTCTCGAGTTAAAAGTTCTAATAGTTAAAGATATGGTGTCAATTTCCCTTGATGAGGTGTATTTTGTTGATATATTTGTTCCTATTTTTCTTTCTATTTATACCAAATATTGTTTTAATTAATTGATTCTACTTATATTTGGTATTTTGTGTTAATTGCAGGAATTGGAGCAAAACATGCTTAATTGATGATTTTAAAGTAGATTGTACGTAGTCAAGTTTGTGCTCAAGGTAAGGACCGGAAGATTCGGAATGGACACAATGAAGTTTCCTAATTCGAATTGAAATCCAAAAGCTATTTAAATTAGGAAATATGGCACTTTGTAAAAAGCTTTTGGCCTTTATTTTAGAAGGCTAGTAGTAGTTGGATTAGGATTGTTATTTATAAAAATTGGTAGTAGTAGTATAAAGCAAAAAGGGGGAGAAACGGAAAAGATATATAGTACCTTAGGTTTCCCTTCGTTTCTTTCAATCAAGGAGGAAGACATCCTTTCTTTCGCTTTTTGGTATCTCTTGCCACTGCCTCGAGGAGGACATCTTTTTCCTTTTGGTCATTCTTTCTTTTTGTACGCAAGGGATGCAAGAGAACAAAAGGAGAAAAGAACACAATTTGACTCCTTCAATTGATTGACGAACAACTTTGCAATTTTCCCAACCGAATTCTTGCATGGATTGTTCTCCATTAATGGAAGGCTAATTTCTTATTTCTAGTCAAGGAAACAACTGAGGATTTGGTTCAATTATTACTGTGAGATCTAATCGATTGTATTTATTCCTCCTATTTGTTGGCATTTGTATATTTTCTACTTTTATTGGTGGTGATTATTGTGTGTGATTGAATAGATGCGCAATATTTGATTATTCACATAACCTATTTGCTAATTAGAGTAGTTGAATCCGTAATTGTTTGATTACTCTAATCCTGGTAGCAACTGGCATAATTGGTTTTGTGTCAGGAAAATATACAATCTAATTTAAATGAACCCTCGTAGCGTGTTGGTTAATTGGAACAGGGTTTCTCTAATTTTTAATGCAATTAGGAATTAAATCCTATGGTCGTACCTAGGGTTATTCCTGAATTAGGGAAATAATCAATGGTCGTACCTTGGCTATCGAAACAGTAAGGAGAGACTGCTGTCAGATCGTATAGGCAGTGAAAAACCTTTTTGTCAATGAATGTTGGAATTATATTTGCATCAATAATCAGTTATTTGAACCAATTCTGAAGTGTATCCTTGGCTAGAGTTTTTCCCATTAATTCTCTCTCTCAATTATTTTTCCTAGTTGGTTAATTAGTTAATATTTTGTTAGCATACAATTCTCAAAATTCCCCCCAATTCTTGTCACTTGAAAAAGGAGTTAATTTTTCCGGTCCCTGTGGAGACGACCCTATTTGCCACTGTATACAAAATTGACTAATTCTGGTATATCGGATCAAGTATATTCCTTGGAATCAGGGTGAAGCCAGAAACCCATTGCACATCCGGAGTCCCTGCTCCAGTACTTGGAATTAGTCTTTGGTTATTTTTATTAGCATTAGGTCTATCATTTATTATTGTACAGATTCGACACCTGTCATCCCTTCAAATGATAGGGCCTGTGCGCAGCTTGTGAATATAGAGTCAAAATTTTAGGATGAGAATGTAAACTTCTTAGTTTGAAGTTGTCCAATCTCGGATGCTTGGATGAGCATGTATGGGTTTATGAGAGATCTTGGAATTCTGATGCCATCAATCTAATTTTCCATTAACTCCAGTTGAATGAGGCAATGTGTATGACTTTCTCTTTATGGTAACAATAAATTTTGTCTAATGTTTATCCAATGTCACATCTCATTTATCTACTTCAGTATGTATTTGGATTTTCCATGATATGTTGCATGAGAGTGTGTTGAGGTAGTGCGTTTTGAGGGTTGAGGTGATGAGAAGTCTTGATATTCCTTATGATACCCCAAAAGTAGATGAAGTTTTTAGCTGACTTGGTAACGTTTCAGGATTGACAGATATTGCTCCTAATCATTCATTTTTGGATGGGCATGTTTTTCTCATCTCTATCTAAGTCAATGAACTATAACTGCAAACCTTGAGCAATGTATGGAGAGTGGTATACCTTGTTGACACCACCTAAGCTCACCAGTCAACTTTGGAGCCTGGATACCTTTGGGTACCAGTTGAATTAAGGGCTTTTCCCCTTTGACAATTCATTAACCTTTCATTTAAGTTGATCGTTGCACAATTATTCTTTTATGCTACTTCTTGAGCTTTTAGTGGAGATTATGGTCCTTGCTTTGACATGGGTTACTATGGTCTTGCACTTGTCTGGCAGTCTAATAATAATAATAATAATAAATAAATAAATAAATAAAAGAGGGACTACCGTAGGTAAAATTCCTCCGTTAATTTCTCGCTACACCTCACAGGAAAAATCTAGCATCACAGATGCAGGATTACCTTTTATTAATGATCTCCTTCAACTACATGAGTTTCAAGTTTTTAGATAAGTGGGATGACTAAAACAGAATGCACGAGATGATGAGTGTTGTTGTGAAGATATATGGCAACCACTAACCAAAAGCAAGAAAAGGAGATGCAGAAACTACTACTTCTATGGGTGATTTTTGTTAATTTGCAATATTTAAACCTTTACATGTCTTCCCTAGTTAAACATTCAGCCAAATTTTTTAGGCCTTATGTAACTAAAAATCTTAAAGATCTGAAAGAGCTTACATTTAACTTCTCAAGTAGCATGCAGCAAAGAGAAATCGTGAAAGAATCGTTGAGGTGCTTAATGTTATCAGTTTATGAAATTTTGGTAGTTTATATATTAACTTCAACTTTGTGTGATATTTTACACCATCCTTCTAATACTACTAGGATCAAACAACTTTACATAGTGATGGTCTCTCTGATCGCTTTCAGTAGCGAGGTTTAAAACTTGGTGTTTCTGTGATATGCAGTGCGGACATTTTGCCATTATTAAGCTCAAACGACTTTATATACTCTGATACGAGCTTCGGTTCTTGCAGAATTAGAGTTTGTGCTTCCCAGAGGAGTCCAGTTCACCTTCGATGACCGACCTTAATTGGCACTTTAAGAAATTCTATTATGCAATGACATCCTTAAAAGCATCCCATCTGTGAGTAAGTTTAAAGAAATCATTGAAGTGGCATACACAAATTTTTTTTGGTCCAACTAAACAGTCATATTCATATTCTAAGTTGAATTATAATTGTATATTGTATTTCTATATCTAACCAAAAGACTGATAGAAATATTAACATCCCTCCATAATTTGAATGCAAGAGAGATGCTGCGTTCTCCTCAACCTATTAGATTAAGAAAATCCAAGAGAGCAAGTCTGTCACCTCAGTGTCCTAGAATCTGGTAATAACAACATTATCCTGGGCATTCATTTCACAGTGAAATCTCATCTCCAGAAAGAAGTAGAATTGCCTGAACACCCAGGCATTCACATCCCTACATTTACTAATTCCCTCTGATGAGAGTTCTCCAATTTTTGTTCAACCGATTGAGAATGTCCGAAATCTGAGCTCATCATATGCTAGGCCCTCTCTTTGACTTGTACTTTTCATACTCAAAATCTAGGTCTATATCTTGAAATTATAAGTGTTAGTTTTAAAATTCTCATTCATGTCCCTGACATGCTTGATCCCCATCTGATTTTTGCCTTACCTTTGTCTTTCTCAATCCCTCTCACTTCTTCTGGCGGGATTCTTTTAACTAGACGCATATAGGCGGCCGTGCAAGTTCTGGCAGTTTAAGGGACTTAATAGCCATTTTTTGGAACTTTTACTTCAAACGGCTATCCTTTCTCACTTTCTAGAGATGCCTATTTGCCATATAATTTAGGTTAACGAATTCAACACCAAAAACTTCAGAACAGAAAAGAGTAATGAGATTTTATCATCTTTTCTTATAGAAACTGCAACATAATAGAACCATGTTATCACCCTTAATGGATCCTACCAATCTGCACACAAAGCTTGTGGTGACAACTTGAGTTCTGTGCGAAGAGCCAGTGATGGTGCTGCTGATCAGGATCAGATTTTTCTTGATACATTGTAATGCATTTTAAGTACTATAAAGTCTCTTTATGTGCCAAAGATGTTATAGTCTCTGATTTGGAAAATGACTATTCTAGAGTGAGCCCTTGTACACCAAGTTACATTTAAATCAATCTATACAGCCAGATTCATTTCCTAAAACCAAGGAATTTATGCAGAACCAGCCTCATGGTGTCACCACAAGCTTCTGAATCAAAACTAACGTACGAAGACAACAAACGAATATACTTGTTTCCATATCTATCTTAGAAAATAAAGGAATTAAAATGAAAAACCACTTCTTTACTACAGGTTGCTTTTTCTTGTAGAACTGTTACTGATCCATGATATTCTATTCCTGCATGAACTCCTTATATTTCCTTAATTGACAAGGCTATTATGTCTAACTGATATTGGTCTGAACAAGCACACTAGTCTCCTTTTTAGCAGCTGTTTTTCAAGGAAATAATTATTAACTCAGCGTGAAACAAAAGCAAGAAAAAATGGCAGCTTCAGAGCCAAATTGCTCCTCTGCCAATACAAGCTGCAAGTCTGAGATCTTTTAAAGTTCTCCCAGCACATGATTACACTTACATGCAACAGCCTCTTCGCTTTTCCGAATATGTAGTAAGCAGTCAACAACCACCTCCATTATCATTAACATCATAAGGTACACACTAGGATCAAAGGCATTGCCTAAATCAGAAGATTTGGAATACACTTTTTATTTTCTTAGATTATGAAATTCTTGGGTTCTTTCTGTGTATGGCTGCTGCTATATGGATCAAAAACCTGAAGTGATAATGTTAAAAAATTGAAGGCTACAACTGCCGTAAAAAACAAACTTCATCGGATCACCTAAAGATACATTTCTTTTAGGTAGTGAATAATATATCAGACCACATTTCAACTATGGGAGTTGGTAATGTTTGGTGTTGGTGTTGGATGATCAGTCCAGCAAATACTTAACATTTGCTGATTAATCTAAACTGTAGATGCTGACTGGTTGAGTTGAATCCTGACATCTAGATTGCAGTCATTTCTAATATAGGCAATAAATAAGGCCAAAAAAATTTCCAGTTAGTGATGGGAATGATTTTGAATTAAAAAAATGCTTTTACTAGGGAATTGCACCGTGGGATGCCCAGAATTGCCCATGGCATCCAGAAAGCAGTTCCGCTGAGTATGTGTGAGGGACATTTATTCAGATCAATTCAAGAATCTTAGCACCGTCTGGGAGTGAGTGCCTCTGAATATAAGTATGTTTCAAGAAAATCAAGTTAGTTTTCATGTTTCAAATAAGGCCTTATATAAAACCCAAAAGAGATTAAAGATAAAAAAGGAGTTGCACCAAAAGCATTTTACACAAAAGCTGAATTTGTAGCTTTAACTGCAAAATTCCACTAAACTACAGCAGCGACTCAATTAACTTTATAGATTTGATTCCATTTATAGGTTACATTTCTCAAACTGAATGTAAACATGCTGTGTAGACTTAGGAAAGACATAACTAGCAACCCGCTCTTCTCCCTTTTGTTTTCAATACTCTATTTTCAGTAAGATCCAAGGAAATATACTAAATCAACTTCTAGTCCACATGCATCATTGCATCATGTCAACGATGTTCAAATGAAAAGTCATAAAGTTTTCAAACAGGCAAAGAGTGAAACATTTTACAAACTGTAGATGAAAGTAGATAATTAACAGAAAAACAGCAAAACACACAGAATGGAAAAGTGAAGAAAACAGAAAGGGAGAAGAGACATCACCTTATGCTCGAGTTGTGCAGTAAAAGTACAAGCTTGGGCTTATTGGGCTTGATGGTCTTAGCATGGCCATTATAGAGGAACCTCCTGTGACCCATCAGAAAATGTGGGAAGTTTCCACCTTGAGTGCTGACAAATGCTTCACTAAACAAGCATACAGCATAGTCCAATGCAGCTAACCTTGAAGAGAATCCCTTAGATGCAATATGAAGAGTTAAAGAGTCAATCAAATTTCACATATCCTAGTCCTCTGGTTAAGAAATTAATTGGGAAGTTAGGGCAGACAGTTTTGACACTTTTTTAACATAATATGCTCTGACCAATACATAAATCGGCCTCAACAATTTGATTAGTAATGATGTCAGCCTACATTACGTTGCAACACTGAAACAGTGATTAGCTTAAATCTACTCAGAGGCTTTTTCTTCAGACCGCAGAAACAAAGAAAAATATTGCTTTTAAGCCATGATCTAGATGAACAAAATGGGAGGTACATCATTCAGAAATGGAAAAGAGTGATCGCTTCAGGAAATAGGTGCAAAAACTTATAAGAGCACTAAAATGCCTACTTGGCTTCTAATTTGTGGATGGACGAGATCTTTCAGAAATGAAACTGATTACCAGTGCAATGGAGTGCACTGTGGAAGTTTTAAGAGCTCAAAATTTCATGTACCAGTTTCTGATCATCACTATCCCCAGGAGAATTTAGTAACCTAATGGATTCTGATATTTTCAAAGCAAAGAAGAGACAAAATAAATGCATATCTAAACAAAATACCAGTTGTGTAGGTTGGCCATTGAAGTGGATACCATCTCATGAAAGAGCAAAGACTAGCAACACTTTATTGTGTCGCTCAGAAAACTGATGCTCTTTAGACAAGTTCAATTTAGATCTCATATTTTGGCAAGTTTTAGGGTTATTACGCCTGGTACAGAAACTAGTTCTCATACAGAAATTGGCCATGCAGAAATATAATACCACTCTTTCCACAATCAGTCATCTGAAAGCAGGGGCAGAGCCAAGACTTCACACTAAGTGGCGTCAAATTTTAGTACAGTAAAACTTATTTTTTTAAAAAAAAAAAGAACTATTAACATTACATGGAAATTATAATTGTATCCTTTGAGTACTCATTTTCTTAAAAAGTTGCAAAATCAATTCATTATCAATTTTATTAAATACATTTTTTCAATGTAAGTAACTCAAACTCTTGATTTTTTTAAAAATAATATGTGAACTACCATCAATTTGATCTTCTATTGGTTTCTTTTAAGAAATTTATCTTTAGTGTGTTATATGTAACTTAATTTTGTTTTATAAATATAAAATTTAGCATCCATTTGAAAATTTTTTATTTTTCAAAACTTTGAAATTTGAAAAAATTGGTTTTCCCACTCTACTCAAGAAAACTCATTCATTATTTTTGAAAACTATGAAAGAATATTCTTGAAGTAACTTTCATAAATAACTTCAAATAAATTCAAAATTCTTGTAGTGGTAAGAATTATAAATTTTTAATTATTTGGGGTCAATGTATGTAGAAAAGATAATTTGATAAAATTTAGTGGGGTCAAATATGATGCAACTTTAAAATTTTTTAAAATTTCTAAATCTAAAATGTAATTTTCCAAAATTAAGTGGAGTCAATTGACCCCACTTGGGTGCATCTGGCTCCGCCAATGTCTGAAAGAGCTAATGTCACAAATTGGTGTACAAAATACTCCCTAATGAAAATGTCAACAACTCAGTGCATTATATCTCTACCTGAAACTCGGCAAGCTCATCTTCTGTTCCAAGCGAGTTCTTTGTCTGTAATAGGGGGAACATCTTGCGAAGAGGCGTCAAATATCTATCCGCCTGGTAAATTTTTCCCGAAGCCAAATATATAGGTGTGTCATTGGCAAATCCCATACCTCGAAGCATCATCCCAACCTATCCTGACAAAGAAAAGCAAATGAATAAAAGGATTGAGTAATTACATGCTATGATTGAAAATTTCATGCAAGTGTAGTAGAAAACATCAGCAATATGGAACCGTAATTGCAAGAAAAGTCAAAGATGAATTTGTGTGACGACCCACCTCTCCCAGGGCGCACCCTAGGGTATCAGTGACCGCTTACCCAATTCTCGCCAGGACTCACTCACTCAGTCATCAAATAACTTATCAAACTAAAACTCCGGACTTAATATACAAGGCACAATATTTAACAAATTCACAACTCCCAAATTTCAAATCCATAGTACATCAATCATTCATTCATACAATCAAGTTTCCTTATACAAAAGCTCTCAACATTCACAATTCTAGTTCTCCAAAAATATCAAAACAAGAAAAAACCCTAGTCTTAAGGGTCAGCATCTTCATCAAGGATCTCATATCCTGCTAAGGAAAACAAATGAAAAGGGTGAGCTAAAAAACTCGTGAGTTCCCAAAAAAAAAAACATGCAATTCACATAACACATAAGAACATTCACTCAATAAGATTTCACTTGGATTTAAATTAGATAAGAAAGCATTTAACAATACAAGTATGGATACGGGGCTCTCAAGAGCCAAAATCCACGTCGCTTGTCCACGAACCAGTAGTTGACACTCCATCAACTGTTACTATTACCATGTAGAACTCCACTTCCCTTTTACTCCTCCAAAACCCCATCGGGCCCGTTCTTCAAACAATACAGTGGGTAACAGTACAGTGGGTAGCAGTACAGTGGGTAGCAGTACTCTCCATGAGGGACAAGTCCATATGCCAAGTCCAGAGTACTTTTCAGTTTAATCCGCCAAGAACAGTGGTTGGTTGCTCTTTAGAGACAGGTTCGTTCCGAACTCAATCTCGAAAGCAAGATTGGTCTAAGTCACTGGGCTTTGTGACATTGAAGTAACCCTATGGCTCTTCCCTTTCTTCTCGACCTAGGCCTAGCCTCCGGCTCGAGTCGAAGGGTTCACCGATAGGTCTCAGGCATTCCCTGACCTTTTCAAACGCATGCAGTCACTAAGTGATAATCGAATACCAATCATTCCAGCTTGCATTCACTTTAAAGTATTTTCATAACTGATTCACTCAGATAAGGGTAAATGCGATAAAGTACACACTACCCTATCTGAGAGTTCAAAACTAGGTTTCACAGTGCAATCATAATAGTAAACATCATTGCAGTCGTTTCACATAAACACATAACAGGCATGAGAACTCACCAAAGCAATAAGGCTCAGCCTCTACGTATGGGTCGAATTCACTGTGAGGGCCTCAAAAATTCAAATTTATTTCTAAAATGCCTAATAATATTTATATTGAGTTTATTTATTGAAATATTAGTGAAAATATGTTTAAAGTGATTATTTCTCAATTTAGAGAATTTTATACGAATTGTTTGTCTGTATGGTTTTGGCCAAATTTTAGTTAAAATTGTTGACGCTGAATAGTGACTTGGACTTGAAATCGAGCATATGTAGTGATATTTTGGAAATATTATTATGGTGAGACAGTGTCGGATGAAAGAAACCAGTAAGTTAGACTGTCACGCAGACGCTGACATAAAGTGCCAAAAGCACTTTTTCCCTTAAAATAGGGAAGTGCACTTTTTAAGCATTAAACACCTTGACTTTTTGGCTTCCTCAAGCTTCATTTTGCTGCTGCAAATTAGTGAGAAAGAGAGAGGGACAGCCGAGAGAGAGAGAGCTTGAGCAAGAGAGAAATTACTTCAAATC
Source organism: Gardenia jasminoides (assembly GCA_013103745.1). Lineage (NCBI taxonomy): Eukaryota > Viridiplantae > Streptophyta > Magnoliopsida > Gentianales > Rubiaceae > Gardenia > Gardenia jasminoides. The sequence continues at coordinate 14,536,241 of CM023096.1, forward strand.
TTCTTCCAATCTTCATCCATTCTTCTTGAAACTTCAAACACCAACAACCACCATCATCTTCATCATCCTAGAAGCCAAGGAAGAGGAGAGAGAGAAGGAGGTTTGGGCTGAAATTCTTGGAAGAAAACAAGAGGTAAGTGGGTTTGATCTTCCATTTCCTTTTCTTCCTACAAATAACATGGGTTTGTGAAGAGTTGATGATGATTTTGTGGCTTGATTTCCATCTCCTCACTTCAGCCGAACCAAGGAAAGGAGAGAGAGAGGGAGGTCCGAAATTTTGGAAAGGAAAAAGGAAGGAAGAAAAGCTTGGGTGATCATCTTGGGCTCCATCTTGGACTTGGTGATGGATATCTTCGACAAATCTTGAAGATCTTGAGTTGGGTTCGAGGATCTTGGAATTCATCAAGCTTGGGAGTAACTTTCTTGGAGAAAAGCTTGAGGGATCTGGTTGGATTTTGCCGGATCTCATTGGATCTTGACAGATCCGGAGGTATAAACCTTGAATTTTGTAGATCTAGCTTTATTAGTGTTGATTAGTGTAGATCTGTGGTTAATATTGATAAAAATGAAATCATCTGAAAAGATGAAGTTGGGCTCTTGAAATCCCAACCTAGGTAGCGGACTTGAGGTGGCCTCTAGGTAGCAGACTTGAGGACCTGATTGGGAAATTGATTGTTATTTGTGAATTTGTTTTGATATGGTTAGAGATTAGGGTTTTCAGTTGATTGAGAAATTGAAGGAAAACGTATGCTATGGCCAAAACCCATGCCTGGTGATTTAAACATTTGATTTTGGAAGTCGTGAATGTTCTCGAAGGGTTTTACTTTTTGAGAAAAAAATGTGTATATTGTTCAAATTGTGAGCGTATATGTGTGTGAGTGAGTGTTTGGTTTTTTTAAAAGGGTAAAAAGTCTAGTTTTCATGAAATCTGAGTGAAAAGTGCTATTTGACTGAATTTGAAGGTTTTACTATATTTTGACTAAAATCTAGGGGATTTTGAATACAATGACTTGGTATAAAATGTTTTGTGCTAATATGGAAGTTTTGTTTAAAAGTGAACGTCGATCGGGTTGTGTAAAAATGAATGTTGAGGTGTGAGACCTCACTTAAATGTTTTGTGATAGTGAACGTGCTTGTAGTGCCAATGAGTATATCGGTGAGATGTTTTCTTTTAAAATGATAAAGTGATTTTCCAAGGGAATTTATTTGGAAATTGAGCTATGTGAAATGAATACTTTTCCTCGAGAAATTTTTGGAAAAATTATCATTTGAAACTAAAAAGTTAAATTGAACTGTATTAGTAAATGGAAAAGATTGAAGTGAATATTATTGTTTGTTTTAAATTATTTTAGAGAGTGTGCAAGGTGGTGATTTTGAACCCACGGAAGTCGAACCCTACTCGTGAGTTTCCATGCTTGTTTCATGTTTACGTGCAAATGATTGTATATGAATGCAATAAAGTGAATGTTATGTGAAAATTGGTTTTAACCCTCTAATGGAGATGGTGTGTACTTTATCGCACCTACTCCATTTGAGTGAAAGTGATTGTGAAAGTGACTTGAAGTGATTGATTGTAAAGTGTTTTAAAGTGTATTATAGTGATTGCATGTGTTTGGAAGGTCAGGAAATCCCTGAGACCTATAGGTGAACCCTTCGACTGAAGGCTAGGCCTAGGCCGAGGAGAAAGGGTCGAGCCATAGGGTTATTTAAAATGTCACAAAGTACTGACTCAAGGATTTATGCTCTGAACTTGGTTTTGAACCAGCCTCCATAAGAGCAACAACCCTGAAGTGAAATGAAGAGTACTGACTTGGCGTATGGACTTGTCCCTATGGAGAGTACTCAAATAAAGTGAAGTGTTTTAAAGTGAAGTGAAAAGTGTTTGGGTCCGGGGTTTGGAGGAGTAAGGAGAAAGTGAAGTTCTACATGGTAATAGTGACAAGCTGACGAGTGTCAACCACCGTTCGTGGATCGCAAGTTTCAGGAATTTGGCCCCGAGGGCCCCGTGATCCTACATTGTATTGTTAATTGCTTTTCTATCCTGCTTATATTTCAAGTATTCTTAAGTGAAATTGTTTATGTGTTAAGTGACTTGCATGTTTTGGGAACTCATGGGCTTTTAGCTCACCCTTTCCATTTGTTTTCCTTAGCGTGAAATGAGCAACCAAGTGGTGGTGCCAACCCTTGAGATTAGGGCTTTCATATGTTTTGATATGTATTTTGAGATTTATGGATATTGCCCCTTTGTGGACTCTTGTATAATGGAATCATGTATTTATCGAATTGTAATTCGGATGTTATGTATTTGTAAGACATTGTACTCTTCAGATTGTATCCGTGGTTTTAGTCATAAGTATTAGTGAACAAGTGAGTGAGTGAGTCCGGCGAGAGTTAAAAGGGTCCACGATCCCTTTGGTCCCGCCTTGGAAGGTGGAGTCCACAGTGGTAATGAGCCTAGGTTTGAATAGCCCGGGCATAGTGAGAGTTAGTGAATTGTTAAGGGTTTAGTAGGTTAGGAGCCAAAGTGAAGCTGAGGGTTATGTGTTTATGAATAAGTATTGTTGACCTTGCTAGAACGAGTACAATGGGAGTTCTTTCTTGTAGGTTATGGAGCCCTGGAGGGAGTGATGGGCCTTGACACCACAGCCTACCCTATCTTATCGCTTGGGTTCTAGGTGCCCGCAGCTTACAACCCTAGGATCCGCATCAGCCGCGTCGCGGGTGTTGGAAGACCCACGCCTATCCCGACGTGGTGCTTGCTGCTCACCGAGAGAGGAAGAGGTTGACCGGGATCAACCGTGAGCCGGAGGAGATTGAGAGACTCACCACCGGGCCTGCACTCGACTTGCTAGGGATTGAGAGTTGAGGCCAGGTTCGCTTGGCAAATGAGCGAACCGCTAGGATAGCGAGGGTGGCTCGAGAGGGTCGAGGATATTGCTGCCGGATGTGAGGCCTTGATTGAGGGGTGATTGAGGCCAACCGAGTAGAGGAGGTTGCTGATCGCCTCTTACCGATGCTGATTTGGGAGGAGAGCCTCCATTGAGTCCGCTGGAGATGCCGCCATAGCTGAGGGAGACCCTCAGTACTTGATGTCTGATCCCTCTGAGGATGAGCCCACGGAGACTTCTTCTTACTGGACCTGATAGATTAGCTTGACTTGACTCTAGAGCTTTTGTAATCTTTGTGGAAGTAAGCCTCAGAGGTTTCCAACTTTGTAAAGTGCATGCTTGCTAACTGCTGCCAAGCACCATATTTTGTTTAAGTGTACTTGAGAACTTGATATACCAATGTGTATCTTTTGACAAAAGCATGCTTGACCGATGTACTCTTGGCACCATATTGTAAATGAAATGTAATTATGAAAGTGTTTTGCCTATCTTCTAAAGCAATTGTTCTAATTGTGTTGTTACTTTTTCCTGTGTTTATGATAATTTGATGGCCCTCTAGAGAACTATGGACTGTAGAGAGGACGAGGTCGGGCGTGGAACTAGGCTTCTTCAAAGTATTGGAAATGACCATGAATCCGCCGATCGTAATCAAGGGGCGGGTTAACTTTGTAGAGCAAATGGCTACGCCATGAATCGTATGACTGAGATTCTAGATCGTATGGTTGGCAACAAGGCTCCTGGACCTCGAGCAACCCCTTGGTAACGCTTGGAGTTGGTGAGGACCGCACTGAGAGATTCCAAAGATTTAACCCCAAAATTGTGGTGAACCTAACCTCAAGTTGCCGAGGGTTGGTTAGAAAGGATTACCGATATTTTCACCGCTTAGACTATACTCGGGAAAGGCAAATAACCTTGCCACATTCCAATTTGAGGAGCTGCTCGCTCTTGGCGGGCCATGATAAGAACCAAGTGGGAGAGAGAGAATACCTCTAGGACTTGGGTAAATTTTACCAGCTTAATGCCAAGTTTCTTCCTCCAATAGTGCAAGAGAAAAGGAGGATGATTTCATTAGTGTAAACAAGGATTACAGAGTGTGACGGAGTATGAGGCACAGCTTACTAAACTGCCAAGATTTGCCCTGAGTTGGTGGCCACCGAACAAAGGAGGTAAGAAGATTTGTCCAGGGGATTAAATGTAGAGCTACAAGAGATCTTAGCAGCCTGCTCAAGTTAATAGTTTTAGTGAAGTCGGAAAGGGCTCGTGAGGATTGAAGGAGCCAAAGCACAAGTGAGGAATTTTAATGCAAGAAAAAGGAATGCACCTAGTGGTAGTCGTGGTCCAATGGACATGAATGTTCCAACTCCTAAGTTTGGACGAGGAATGGGTAGAACAACCCCTCTCGATCACAAGGGATCAAATTTGAGAGGGACATACCAAGAGGAGGAGTGTCTAGAGGGAGTGTAAGAGGAAGAAGACTATCAAGGGAGGTTCCCAAGGAAGTCAAGTCTCTACCCCTAGCTGTCTTGTGGCTTTTGGAAGCCAAACCACACGGAGAATGAATGTTGGAGAAAGAGTGGAGCATGTCTTAAGTGTGGTAGTACCTGAGCATCAGCTATCTGCTTGTCCGATGGCCCAGGAGGAGGTATGACCCAACCAAGAAGCAAACCCACCGCTACCAAGCTAGTGCCGCAGGAATCGACCAAGAGTACCTAGGGTCTACGCCATTGACCAACAAAGAAGTTCCCTCGACCCCCAAGTGGTTGAAGCTACCATCCCCGCCTTTCATCGCTTAGCTAAGATTTTGATTGATCCCTGTGCATCACATTCTTTGTGAATCCTTCCTTTAAATGGAGTAGACATAAAGCCTACTAGATTACCTTATGACTTGAAGTTAAGACACCCATGGGGAACAAAGTTTAATCACTAGTTGGTATACCGAATTGTGATATTTGGATAGGAGAAAGGAAGCTAGTGGTGGACTTGATTAGTCTAGACATCAAGGGGTATGATGTTATCATGGATGGATTCTCAGCCCGTTATCATGCTAAATTGGATTGTAGGGCAAAGACTGTGGAATTTTCTATTCCTGGAGAGGCTACCTTGAGGTTCGACGTAAAAGGGAGATTAGCGTCATCTGCCCTTATCTCGGGGATCAAAGCGAGAAAATTATTAAGTAAAGGGGCTCAAGGGTATTTGGCCTTTTTGATAAATCCTCCTAGTGATAAAATGAAGTTGGAGGAAGTGCCAACTGTGAAGGATTTTCCCGATGTCTTCCCAGAGGAATTAGAAAGTCTACCTCCTGAGCGAATGGTGGAATTTAAGATTGATTTGTTACCAGGGACAGCTCCAATTTCTAAGACTCCGTATCGAATGGCTCCAGCTGAACTTAAGGAATTGAAGGTCCAATTACAAGATCTATTGGAGCGAGATTTTATTAGAGAGAGTGACTCACCCTGGGGAGCACCTGTACTCTTTGTTAAGAAAAAGGATGGAAGTTTGAGGTTGTGCATTGACTATCGAGGGCTTAACGATGTGACAATAAAGAATAAGTATCCTTTGCCGCTCATTGATGAACTATTTGACCAATTACAAGGTTCAGTGGTATTTTCTAAATTAGACCTTAGGCAAGGGTACTACCAATTGAGGATTGGAAAGGAAGACGTACCGAGGACTGCTTTTAACTCGAGGTACGGACATTTTGAGTTTGTGGTAATGCCCTTTGGGTTGACCAATGCTCCAGCGGCATTTATGGATTTGATGCAACGGGTCATTAAACCCTATTTGGACCAATTTGTGGTTGTATTCATAGATGACATCTTGGTATACTCAAAGACCCGAGAGGATCATGCTCAACACTTGAAGATAGTGCTCCAAACTTTAAGAGAACATCAATTGTATGCTAAGTTCAACAAGTGTGAGTTTTGGTTAGAGGAAGTGTCCTTTTTAGGGCATAAAATTTCTAAGGATGGAATTGTGGATCCTCCAAAGTAGAGAGACAAGGACTCAATGGAGGCAACCTAGAAATCCCACCGAGGTTAGAAGTTTCTTGGGTTTCTGGGATACACCGCCGATTCATTCGTGATTTCTCAAAGATTGCGATGGCTAATCGAATGGATTTGACTAAAAAGCATGTTAAGTTTGCTTGGAATCCAAAGTGTGAGGCTAGTTTTCAAGAGTTAAAGAAGTTTGACAACAGTGGTTGACTTTGCCAAATGGAAAAGATGGGTTTGTAGTTTATTCGGATGCCTCCAAAGAAGGATTAGGTGTGTCCCGATGCAAAATGGAAAAGTTATTGCCTATGCCTCTAGGAAATTAAAGCCTCATGAACAAAACTATCCAATACATGATTTGGAGTTGGCTGCAGTTATTTTAATCAAAAGTGGAGACATTACTTGTAATGGGTGACATTTGAGGTTTTTACCGATCACAAAAGTCTCAAGTATTTGTTCTCTCAAAAGGAATTGAATTTAAGACAAAGGCGATGGGTAGAATTTCTTGAGGACTATGATTGCACCATAAGTTATCACCCTGGAAAGGCCAATAGGGTAGCAGATGCCTTAAGTCGAAATGCTCAAATAGCAGGCTTGATGGTAAAGGAGTGGGAACTGTTAGAAAAGGTTGGTGAATGGAACCCTTATTTGGAAAAACAGAAGGTCATCTTTGGGAATATAGTGTTGAGATCTTCCATCCTAGAACATATTAAAGAGGCACAAAAAGGAGATTCCATTGTGCAAAAGTGGATTGGAAAAGTGAATAAAGGAGAAATCCTAGACTTTAAGTTAGGGCCTGAGGGAATTTTGAGGTTTCGAAATCGTATTGTTGTTCCAGACAATGAAGAGTGGAGGAAAGAAATTTTGGAAGAAGCACATCGTTCTAAGTATACAATTCACCCTGGGAATAATAAAATGTACCAAGACTTGAAAAGGATGTATTGGTGGGATGGAATGAAGAGAGATGTGGATAGATTTGTTCGCACTGCCTTGTGTGCCAACAAGTTAATGAGCACCAAAACCTTCCGACTTTTGCAACCCTTAGAGATACCTAAATGGAAATGGGATCATATCACTATGGATTTTGTGATAGGTTTCCTAGGAGTCAAAAGGAGATGATGCAGTGATAGTCAATCGACTTACTAAAACCGCTTCATTTTCTACCGTAAGTATGAAATGTCCTTGGAGAAGTTGGCTCGATTGTACTTGGATGAAATTGTTAGACTACATGGGTACCGTGAGCATCGCTCTCGATAGAGACCCAAGGTTTGTTTCTGCTCTAGCAAAATTACAAGAGAATTTGGGACTAAGGTCTGAGACCGCTTATCATCCTCAAACGGATGGACAATCTGAAAGGACAATTCAAACTTTGGAAGACATGTTGAGGTTATGTATATTGGATTTTGGAGGAAGTTGGAGTCAACACATGCCACTAGTTGAATTTGCCTACAACAATAGTTACCATGCTTCAATTCAGATGGCTCCATATGAAGCACTTTATGGGAGAAGGTGTAGATCACCTATTCATTGGGATGAAGTAGGGGAAAAGAAAATTTTAGATCCAACCACTATTCCTTGGGTTGAGGAGGCTTTTGAGAAAGTGAAACTAGTTCGAGAAAGACTTCAAACGGCTCAAAGTCGACAAAAGAGTTATGCCGATAACCGAAGAAAAGATTTGGAGTTTGATGTAGGGGACAAAGTATTTCTCAGGGTTAAACCTATGAAAGGAAGAGTGGTATCCAAAAAGGGGAAGAAATTGAAACCACGATATGTATGACCATTTGAGATTCTCAAGCGAGTAGGCAAAGTAGCATACCAGTTGGATTTACCCTCGAGCATGTCAAAAATCCACAATGTTTTCCACGTGTCCATGCTTAAGAAGTATCATCCAGACCCAAGCCATGTGTTGTCTTTAGGAGAGATTGAAGTAGATGAGTCCTTGTCCCATAAGAAGCGCCCGTAAAAATCCCTCTGAGAAGTGAAAGACTTGAGGAACAAGAAGATCCCATTGGTCAAAGTTCTTTGAGGAATCATGCTATTGAGGAAGCAACATGGGAATTGGAGGAAGAGATGAAGAAGAGTCATCCGTGAGTTATTTACCTAGAAAGGTAAGGAATTTTGAGGACAAAATTCTCTTAAGGAGGGAAGGATGTGAGGGCCTCAAAAATTCAAACTTATTTCTAAAATGCCTAATAATATTTATATTGAGTTTATTTATTGAAATATTAGTGAAAATATGTTTAAAGTGATTATTTCTCAATTTAGAAAATTTTATACGAATTGTTTGCCGGTGTGTGGTTTTGGCCAAATTTTAGCTGCTAAAAATTGTTCACGCTGAATAGTGACTTGGACTTGAAATCGAGCATATGTAGTGATATTTTGGAAATATTATTATGGTGAGACAGTGTTGGGATGAAAGAAACCAGTGTAAGTTAGACTGTCGCGTGTGACGCGACATAAAGTGCCAAAAAGCACTTTTTCCCTTAAAATAGGGAAGTGCACTTTTTAAGCATTAAACACCTTGATTTTTTGGCTTCCTCAAGCTTCATTTTGCTGCTGCAAATCAGTGAGAAAGAGAGAGGGACAGCCGAGAGAGAGAGAGCTTGAGCAAGAGAGAAATTACTTCAAATCTTCTTCCAATCTTCATCCATTCTTCTTGAAACTTCAAACACCAACAACCACCATCATCTTCATCATCCTAGCAGCCGAGGAAGAGGAGAGAGAGAAGGAGGTTTGGGCTGAAATTCTTGGAAGAAAACAAGAGGTAAGTGGGTTTGATCTTCCATTTCCTTTTCTTCCTACAAATAACATGGGTTTGTGAAGAGTTGATGATGATTTTGTGGCTTGATTTCCATCTCCTCACTTCAGCCGAACCAAGGAAAGGAGAGAGAGAGGGAGGTCCAAAATTTTTGGAAAGGAAAAAGGAAGGAAGAAAAGCTTGGGTGATCATCTTGGGCTCCATCTTGGACTTGGTGACGGATATCTTCGACAAATCTTGAAGATCTTGAGTTGGGTTCGAGGATCTTGGAAGTCATCAAGCTTGGGAGTAACTTTCTTGGAGAAAAGCTTGAGGGATCTTGTTGGATTTTGCCGGATCTCATTGGATCTTGACAGATCCGGAGGTATAAACCTTGAATTTTGTAGATCTAGCTTTATTAGTGTTGATTAGTGTAGATCTGTGGTTAATATTGATAAAAATGAAATCATCTGAAAAGATGAAGTTGGGCTCTTGAAATCCCAACCTAGGTAGCGGACTTGAGGTGGCCTCTAGGTAGCAGACTTGAGGACCTGATTGGGAAATTGATTGTTATTTGTGAATTTGTTTTGATATGGTTAGAGATTAGGGTTTTCGCTGATTGAGAAATTGAAGGAAAACGATGCTATGGCCAAAACCCATGCCTGGTGATTTAAACATTTGATTTTGGAAGTCGTGAATGTTCTCGAAGGGTTTTACTTTTTGAGAAAAAAATGTGTATATTGTTCAAATTGTGAGCGTATATGTGTGTGAGTGAGTGTTTGGTTTTTTTAAAAGGGTAAAAGTCTAGTTTTCATGAAATCTGAAAGTGAAAAGTGCTATTTGACTGAATTTGAAGGTTTTACTATATTTTGACTAAAATCTGGGATTTTGAATACAATGACTTGGTATAAAATGTTTTGTGCTAATATGGAAGTTTTGTTTAAAAGTGAACGCCGATCGGTTGTGTAAAATGAATGTTGAGGTGTGAGACCTCACTTAAATGTTTTGTGATAGTGAACGTGCTTGTAGTGCCAATGAGTATATCGGTGAGATGTTTTCTTTTAAAATGATAAAGTGATTTTCCAAGGGAATTTATTTGGAAATTGAGCTATGTGAAATGAATACTTTTCCTCAAGAAAGTTTTGGAAAAATTATCATTTGAAACTAAAAAATTAAATTGAACTGTATTAGTAAATGGAAAAGATTGAAGTGAATCTTATTGTTTGTTTTAAATTATTTTAGGGAGTGTGCAAGGTGGTGATTTTGAACCTTACGTGGAAGCCGAACCCTACTCGTGAGTTTCCATGCTTGTTTAGGTGTTTACGTGCAAATGATTGTATATGAATGCAATAAAGTGAATGTTATGTGAAAATTGGTTTTAACCCTCTAATGGAGATGGTGTGTACTTTATCGCACCTACTCCATTTGAGTGAAAGTGATTGTGAAAGTGACTTGAAGTGATTGATTGTAAAGTGTTTTAAAGTGTATTAGAGTGATTGCATGTGTTTGGAAGGTCAGGAAATCCCTGAGACCTATAGGTGAACCCTTCGACTCAAGTCGGGGGCTAGGCCTGAGAGGAGAAAGGGCCATAGGGTTATTTAAAATGTCACAAAGTACAATGACTCGCATCAGTGATTTATGCTCTGAACTTGGTTTTGAACCAGCTCCATAAGAGCAACAACCCTGAAGTGAAATGAAGAGTACTGACTTGCATGGACTTGTCCCTATTGGAGAGTACTCAAATAAAGTGAAGTGTTTTAAAGTGAAGTGTTTTAAAGTGAAATGAAAAGTGTTTGGGGTGGGGTTTGGAGGAGTAAGGAGAAAGTGAAGTTCTACATGGTAATAGTGACATTGACTGAGTGTCAACCACCGTTCGTGGATCGTAAGTTTCAGGAATTTGGCCCCGAGGGCCCCGTGATCCTACATTGTATTGTTAATTGCTTTTCTATCTGTTTATATTTCAAGTATTCTTTGAAGTGAAATTGTTTATGTGTTAAGTGACTTGCATGTTTTGGGAACTCACGCTTTTAGCTCACCCTTTCCATTTGTTTTCCTTAGCAGGAAATGAGCAACCAAGTAGTGGTGCCAACCCTTGAGATTAGGGCTTTCATATGTTTTGATATGTATTTTGGAGATTTATGGATATTGCCCCTTTTGTGGACTCTTGTATAATGGAATCATGTATTTATCGAATTGTAATTGGGATGTTATGTATTTGTAAGACATTGTACTCTTCTGTATTGTATCCAGGGTTTTAGTCGTGAAGTATTATTGAACAAGTGAGTGAGTGAGTCCTGGCGAGAGCTGGGCAGGCGGTCCGCCGACCCCTTTGGAAGGTGGGGTCGTCACATTCACTTTCCTCCTCAAACCCTAAACAAGTAAAAATAGTAGTTGAGAATTCTATCCTTTCATTCCTTAATCAAAACAACTCACTTCCACTTTTTAGTTTTCAATCAATGTTTTCCCAAAAATCCCCTCAAGGAAACACTTTCATTTTAAACGATGTCATATTTCAATTATCTCCTTGAAAATTACTCATTCCTCCCAAAAACAATGTTCCAAGTAAATCTTTGGAGGATCAAGATCTCATTTCAAATAAAACATGTTATCGACGTTCTCACTAAACGTTGTTTTCACACTTCTTTAGTAAAATACTTAGGTGAAACTTATCACCTCAAAAATCACTTTTAACATAAACTCAACACACACTCCTTGATAATACTTTAATATAACTTCAAAACACTTTAAACCATATCTTTTCTTACAAAATTCATTAAATGGAACCATAATACTACAAAACCCTCAAATGACATTTTTCGCTCAATTTTCGTAAGAAATTCCATTCTTTATCTTTTCAAAAAGTCATACACCAATAAATGTACATATCATATATTTTCTTAAACAGAAATTCATCACAACTGAATACAAAACTTCGAAATCAAACATAGAAGTTTTCAAGTGTGGTTTCGGCCATTTTAATCATTTTTCCTTCAAACTTTTCAACAACTAAAACCCTAATTTCTAACCATATCAAGGCAAGTTCACAAATAACAATCAAATTCCCAATCAGGTCCTCAAGTCCGCTACCTAGAGGTCACCTCAAGTCCGCTACCTAGGTTGGGATTTCAAGAGCCCAACGTCATCTTTTCAGATGAGATCTTTTCACCAAAATCAACCACAGATCTAAACTACTTAACATTAATAAGGCTATATATACAAGTTTTAGGACTTATACCTCTGGATCTATTAAGATCCAACAAGATCCGACAAGATCTAGCAAGATCCCTTGAGCTCTCCTTCAAGAAAGTTGCTTCCAAGCTTGATGACTTCCAAGAACTTCGATCCTAGCTCCCGATCTACAAGATTCGTCAAGGATCTCCGTCACCAAGCTTTTCTTTCCTCTCTTTTTCCTTCAAAATTTTGGACCCAACTCTCTCTCCTCTCTCCTTGGTTCGGCTGAAATGGAGGGAAGAAATCAAGCCCAAAACTTCCACAAATTTCAAGGTACTAGTTGAGAAAGAAATGAAAAATCAACTTCAAGACTTACCCCTTCTTTTCTTCCTCCAAGAACCGGTCCAAAGCCCCTTCTCTCTCCTCTTTCTCGGCTGCAAAGAATGGTGGATTGGATGGGCTTCAATGGTGGTTTAAAACTCCAAGCTTGGAAGGAACAAGAATGGAAGAAAACAAGCTCTATTTCTCTCTCTCTCTCTCCCCTAGAGCTCTCGGCTCTTTCTCTCTCTATCACCCAAATTTGCAGCTGAAAATGACGTGTGAAGATTGCAAGAAAGTCAAGGCTTTTATGGTGCAAAAAGTGCATTTCCTTATTTTAAGGGAAAAAGTGCTTTTTGGCACTTTATGTCGCGTCACGCGCGACAGTCTAACTTACACTGTTCTAGTCCATCCCGACACTGTCCAAACTTATTAATATTCCCAAAATATCACCACTTATGCTTAATTTCAACTTAAAGTCACTAATCACGCTCCGGTAGAAAATTAGACACCTAATTTGGCCAAAATCGCACACCGGCAAATAAATTGTATAAAATGTTATAAATTGGAAAATATTCAATTTAAACGCAATTTTACTCATAAATAAATAAATAAACACAATATAAATAGTATTATACATTTTTAAAATAATTTGGAATTTCGAGGCCCTCACATCCTTCCCCCCTTAAAAGAATTTTGTCCTCAAAATTCCTTACCTTTCTCTGTAAATAGCTCTGGATGATTCCTCCACATCTCTTCCTCCAATTCCCAAGTCGCCTCTTCAACATCATGATTCCTCCATAAAACTTTAACCAGAGAAATCTTCTTGTTCCTCAATTCCTTCACTTCCTTATCAAGGATTTTTACCGGTTGTTCTTCATATGACAACGTCTCGTCCATTTCAACATCATTTAACTGTAGCACATGGCTTGGGTTTGGATGATACTTCTTAAGCAAGGAAACATGAAAGACGTTATGACTCTTTGACATGCTAGGAGGTAAGTCCAACTGGTAAGCCACTTTGCCTACTCGCTTGAGAATTTCAAAAGGACCTACATATCTTGGTTTCAGCTTCTTTCCTTTCTTGGACACCACCCCTCCTTTCAAAGGCTTAACTCTCAAAAAGACTTTATCCCCTATTTCAAATTCCAAATCCTTCCTTCTATTATCGGCGTAGCTTTTTTGCCGACTTTGGGCCGTTTGAAGTCTTTCACGAACCAATTTCACCTTTTCAAATGCCTCCTCGAGCCAAGGAATGGTAGTCGGATCTAGAATTTTCCTGTCCCCTACTTCATCCTAGTGAATAGGTGATCTACACTTTCTCCCATAAAGTGCTTCATAAGGGGCCATCTGAATTGAGGCATGATAACTGTTATTGTAAGCAAACTCAACTAGAGGCATATGTTGACTCCAACCTCCTCCAAAATCTAATATACATGACCTCAACATGTCTTCCAAAGTCTGAATTGTCCTTTCAGACTGTCCATCTGTTTGGGGATGGTAAGCGGTACTCAAATTAACCTTAGTCCCCAAATTCTCTTGTAACTTTTGCCAGAATCGAGAAACAAACCTCGGATCTCTATCAGAAACAATACTCACAGGCACACCATGCAACCTAACAATTTCGTCCAAGTATAACCGAGCTAGCTTCTCCAAAGGACATTTCATGTTCATTGGCAGAAAATGAGTAGTCTTAGTAAGCCTATCTACTATCACCCAAACTGCATCATCTCCTTTTTGGCTTCTCGGCAACCCAGTCACGAAATCCATAGTAATGTGATCCCATTTCCATTCAGGTATCTCTAAGGGTTGCAAAAGTCCAGAAGGTTTTTGGTGCTCGGCTTTAACTTGCTGGCACACAAGACAAGTTTGAACAAATCTTGCCACATCTCTTTTCAAACCTTCCCACCAATACATCCCTCTCAAATCTTGATACATCTTATTGCTTCTAGGGTGAATGGTGTACTTAGTTCGGTGTGCTTCCTCCAATATTTCTTTTCTTAACCCTTCATTGTCTGGTACAACTACACGATTTCGATATCTCAAGGTTCCCTCAGGCCCTAACTTATAGTCCAAAGTTTCTCCTTTATTCACCCTTTTTATCCATTTCTGTACCATCGGATCCCCTTTTTGTGCCTCTTTGATACGTTCCAAAATGGAAGATTTTAACACTATATTCCCAAATTTGACCTTCCATTTCTCCACATGAGGATTCCATTCAATCACCCTTTCTAACATTTCTCATTCCTTAATCATCAAACTCGCCACTTGAACTTTTCGACTTAGGGCATCGGCTACCTTATTTGCCTTCCCAGGGTGGTAACTTATAGTGCAATCATAATCCTCAAGAAATTCCACCCATCGTCTTTGTCTCAGGTGTAGCTCCTTTTGGGAAACAAAATACTTAAGACTTATAAACCAAGAATAAACATGACAAGGACCAAGCTTGTGACAACTTCACTAGCTAGTTTCTTGCCAAGCGTTTGAAGTAGCTTTGTCATGCTTCTTGATGGAATTTTCTTGAAGATTCATGATGATTTTGCAGCTGGAATTTCGTCCATTTCTTCAAGGTTTAAGACAAGAATTTGCTTGGCTTGGCTATTTTTAGAAAATGGCTCACTTGCAAACCCTAATTTATTTTCGGGTCCTTGAAGTTCAAGTGCGTTTATGCTTTGCCTCACACATGCTTTCTAGCACTTGTTGTAAGTTGTTTAAACATCATTTTAGTATTATAAGTTGAGGTAAAAAGTGCTGAAATTTTCACAAAAAAAATGGATTTCCCAATTAGGGTTTTAGCATGATAGCACACAAGGTAAAATGATCGTTTATTTATACAAAACTTGTATGTACATTGACCGGTGAGGTGTGGGCTACACGGGCGTTCACACTCTCCACTCCTTAATGAAATTTCATCTGCGAAATTTTATTTACAATTGCAATTTAGGGAATTTCTGTTCCATTTCCTCTTCTAACTCCCAAGTCATAGGTCGGGTAATTTTGCTCATGGGTTTTCAACTTTCTTGATGCATAAGCCACTATGTTCCCATTTTGCCTTAGCACCCCCCCAGTCCTTTTTCTTGAGACATTAGTGTATGCTATGAACCCATTCTTCTCATTAGGTAAAACTAAAACCGAATCTATGGTTAAGTGTCTTTTTAATTCCTGGAAGCTATTTTCAGTCTACCATTGATTTCACTTTGGCGGGGTCCACCGTGATACTTTTCGAAGAAATTACATGACCTAAAAGGACTCTTACTTTAACCAAAATTCACTCTTATTGAGTTTTGCATATAACTTGTGATCCTTCAAGGTCTAGAGCACTGTCTTTAAATACTGGGCATGTTTTTCTCGAGACGTAAAGTAAATCAATATGTCGTTTATGAATATCACCACAAATTTGTCCAGATAGGGCTTGAAAACTCTATGCATCAGATTCATAAATGCAACTGTTAGTTAGCCTGAGCGACATAACTAGGAACTCGTAATACCCATATCTGGTGTTAAAAGTAGTTTTCGGAATATCTCTTTCTCTAATCCTCAATTGATAGTATCCCTGCTTAAGGTCTTATTTTGGAAAATACTATCGCCCCTTGTAATTGATCAAATAATTCCTCAATATGGGGCAATGGATACTTGCTATTGACAGTAAGATTGCTCAATCCTCTATAATCTATGTAAAGCCTCAAGATTCCACCTTCCTTCTTAACAAATAGGATCGGGGTTCCCTAAGGCGATTCACTTAATCAACAAATCCTGTATCTACATTTTTAACTCTGTAGACACCAAATTTTGACTATTTCATTTGTTTTCTTATGTTTTTATCTATTAATGTTTAGTTATTTATTTTTGAATATTATAACACTTATTTCTTATCTTTGTAGGTTTTTCTTAAAAAAAAAAAGAGGAAAAGTCAAAAGCGCTGACCGACGGATCACCAGAACGATCGGTAAAAAAAAATTACGCGTGCGTTTTTTCCAGCCTTTCCTTCATCATTTCCAGCTGTATTTTTTGTGTCTTTTGCATCAAGTAATCATTTTAGTTAATGCCCAAATCACCCTTAATCCTTAAGACACAAATAAAACGCATCCAATGATCAAGATTAACCCAAGAAAACCCTCAAAGTATCCAAGCCCTTGGTTGTAGGTTTTAATGCCTATAAATCACCCATGTTAGGGTTTTCTGGAAGGGGTTGGAAGCTGAGAGAGAAAGAGAAAAGAGGGAGGCTGAGAGAAAGCAAAAAGGAGAGAAAAACGATTGAAAATCAAAGAGAAAAAGAAGAAAAAGGGAGAAAACATAAAAACTAGGGTTTCTTTTTAGGAAGATTTCTGAATTTTGTGATTACTTTTCGCTCTTCTCAAACTCCGAATCGTAGTCTTTCTTTACTTTATCTATTGTTTTTCCCTGATCGAAAATTGCTAGAAATCAGACCTTTTGGTGGAACCAAGGTCTTGACTATTTTTTGATGTTTTATAATAGTTGATGATGTTTATTTGTTTTTATATGAGTATGTTACGTTTAGATAGCCTTGGTAAGGCTAGTAGATTTGTTTTTACGTTTAAAATCAGACGTTTGATACTTCTGTGATGATTCTGTTGGGTTTTCTGAAAAATTTCTGGAAAAATGTTCTTTACGTTTTGAAGATGTGAAGAAACGCGGGCCACTTGCGCAGCTAGCTTCGCGTAACGCTCCGCATTTCTGCTTGAATATTTGAAGATGTGAAGAAACGCGGATCTCTTGCGCGGCTCGGTTCGCGTAACGCTCCGCGTTTCGTCTTGAATATTTGAAGATGTGAAGAAACGCGGGGCTGTTACGTAGGCCGATCCGCGTAACCTTCCGCGTTTCTTGCCTGACAGTTCTTCCCTTCCCTTTTTTGGCTATTTGATGATGTTGATGCTTAAGATTTGGCCTTCTTCGGTTTTAGCTTGTTTTGATGATCTGAATGATGATGTTTAATGCTTTAAATAGATCCCCTTGCCTCTGAATATTTTTGTTTTATGTTATTGTTTGAAAAACTAGAAGCAATCTTCCTGATATTTTGAAGAAGGGAAGAGACACGGACAGTTACGCGGCTGAGTCCGCGTTTCTTGTCCCCGTTTCCCCTCTGGACTTTGATTTTTACTTGTAACGCGGACCTAGTTGCGCGGCTCTGCCCGCGTTTCTACTCTGCGTAACCTCTCTGTTTCTGTATTCTGTTGATATTTCCTGCTCTTTTGTTCCAGAATCTTACTCTATTTCCTAGTCTTGTCTATGTTGCTTGCAGAATCTGTTTAGATATCCTTTCTTTGAATTTTTGATTGATTTTTCCTTTAAATTGGTACCTTGATCCCTTTTGTTGACATTGAGTCTTAGATAACCATTCCCCTCATTTAACGATTCAATTAAGGCATCACATCAAGGGATGGTACCTTCTTTCTCCTATTATGTGCTCTTATGCATTTTTGCATGATCTTGCATATGTTAAATTAAGTTTTTCCTTTGCTCTTATTCATGTCTAGTCTTTATTTATGTCATTTAATTTTTGGGTAAATCATTTGGAGGCCTTGGATGCCAAGTTGTAATAGATAGGTTTAATTTTGCAATAAGTGTATTTATTCTAGAAAATGTAATAGTTAGATTATTATTCCGAATTTTTTCCCTTTAGAATGTATTTAGGTTCCCCCAATGTAATAATTAGATTTTATATGCTTATTTTGCATGCTTGCATGATTATGTGTTTACTTGTTTTCCTAGGGTCTTGCATCTAGATATTATGCCTATGTGTTATGTGTTCATGTGTTTTATGTGTTTACTTGCTTTATTATCATGTCTACATGTTTATTGTGTAAATATATTGAGGCCACCACACTAGTCCAACGCTAGTTGTGGCCTTTCCTTTCGATTTCTCACTAATCCAATGTTAGTGAGAACTTTTAAAATGAGGGCTAGTCCAATGCTAGACCCTTAATGCCGTTCATGCATTAGATACAAATTTCACACACTTTTCACCTTTAGAGTTTCTCTTTCCCATTTTGCATGTTACTATTCTCCCATCACGTATGCGAAACATCTCATTTAGTTTTCTTTTTTCGTCAAAAAATAGATTAGTGCATTTAAGGCATTACCCTTTGAATTAGGGAAAAGAGCGAGTATGGCTTCTTAGCCTTAGCACGCTTTTATTTTCTTCTATGAAAAGGAAGATTTAAAGTCACGAATTTAGTCCCCCGCCCTCATTATGATTGCATTATCCCTCTTTAGGACATACATGTGCATTATTTTAAATGCTATCAAAATCATTCTTTAAAAAATCAAGTTCCTTTCTTCATGTTTAGCAATTCAAAGTCAAAAAAACCGTTTTTCTTAAAATTGCGTCTTTTGAAAAATTCAAGTTCCTCTTTGCACTTAAAATTGATCTTTTCAAAAATCCAATTTCTTTTCCCTTGAAATTTTATAAAATTGTTATTTCTTTTGAAAACTCTATTTTTCCATTTGTTTGAGGCTCATCATTTGCATTCTTCGTGACCTCCTCGAGGGATCAAATTTGGATGACACAACTAATGTGATCAATTCCAAACACACCTCAAGGAGACATTTTGCCCCTCTCGATCCAATATTAGGTTTAGGTTTTGCATCCATATAGACAACATCCAAATGTGATAAATTTAAAGTTAGAATTAGGAAATTTTTTAACTAAATCTTGCAACTAGCTTTGGCTAGGTTAGAAGGGTGCCTTAGAGACGAGTAACATCGGATCTTTGCCTTCCCTTCTTTCAACTGTGACCCCCGAACCTTTTTCTCTAGTTTTCAAAGACCTGGAGTCGTCTAAAAAAGGGTTTTCTTAGTTTATTTTCATTAATTAAAACTTTTTGGTGACTTGGTACACCTAAACTCCATACCAAGTGGCGACTCCAAACTTTTCTAAAAACCCTTTTTTCTAGACTTTTGTTTTGGGTCCAAATCGTCGCATTTTTGTAGTCCCATGACCCATTTCCCTTTCTTTTTTCAAAAAAATTAATTTTCTCTTTCCACAAAAAATGGGGCGCGACAAACTCCTTAAGTCCAGCGGGAACCATTCGGTAGGGGATTTTGGAAATTAGTGTTGCTCCCAATATGAGTTCAATCTTAAACTCTTTTTCCCTTTCTACAGGTAAAGGGTTCAACTTTGCTGGGAGTATGAAACTCAGCAGCTTTTGTTCTACAATTTACCTAGGCATTATGCCATGCTAGGCTGTCCATCCCAATGATGATGTCATAACCTTTTATTAGTAAGGCAATTAGATCGACTAATAGCTTTCTTCCCCCTACCTCCTTCTCACAATTCCTATGTATCATGTTGGTTATCAAGGTATGGTTTTCAGTAGGGTTTTGTGTCGTAACGCAAATACTCAGGTTGAATTGCCAAATCATGCACAAAGTCAATGGTTATAAAAGAATGAATGGCATCAAGATCGTTTAAAACTTTAGCCAATTTATGAAGGAAAGGGGTGGTACCTTCAATCACCTCTGAGGGTGGCACTTCCTGTTGGTCAATTGCATAAATTCGACCAAGTACTCTAGGTCTACTTCCTTGATTTGTGATTGGCCTGAAATTGGTCTGGTTGGTGGGTTGGGTTGCTGTTTCACAATCCCGTTTATTTGGACAATTGCCAATATTGTGTTTTGTACTGCCGCAGACTAAACATTTTCCTGTTTTTAACCAGCAATCCCTTTCTGTGTGGTTTGGTTTACTACAATAGCTACACATCAGCCGAGAGCTTTCACTTTGCCTAAGTTGGGATGCTCTACTCCTCGGACCTTTCTCTGATTGGTTTCTCCCAGAATCATTCCCTGATCTGCCAGCTCCTTTCCCGGTCCTCTGAGGTGTGGAAGTAGTCCTTATTTTCTCAACACAACCACTCGGTGTTACTCGTTTTCTAGTTTGAAAAGTCTTTATTTGGGTCTTGGTGCTTTCTACCCTTTGAGCTTTCTCTAATGCTTTCGAGAATATGGTTAATTGGGCTGTAGCTAGCGCATCTTGTATTTCTAGATTCAAGCCTTGGACGAAGCGTCTCACTCTCCTGGGCTTCGTCATCACTAATTCAGGAACAAATCTGGAAAGATGAGTAAATTGAGCCTCATACTCAGCTACGCTCATAGTCCCTTGTCGTAGCCTGATGAATTCATCCTCCCTTCTTTCCTGAACTAGATCCTCCCTTCTTTCCTGAACTAGAGGCGGAAGGCACTTCTCATTGAACTCCCTAGTAAAATTGATCCAGGTCCACTGGGTTCCATTCCTATTCCACCTTTCCTTAACTATATTCTACCAATTCCTTGCTGCACCCTCAAACTGGAATACAGCAAAAGTCACTTGCCTTTCTTCGGAGTAATTTAAAGTCTCGAAAATGTTCACTATATTTTCCAACCACCGTTCTACCACTTCAGGGTTGGGCTCTCCAGAAAATTTGGGGGGTAAAAATTTTTGAAATCTTTCCAGGGTTCGATCATCTTCGAGTTCCGTTCTTTCCTGGCCTATTATCCCTTGTTGGTTGGTCACTATTGCTAGTAGGTCGGTCACCCTATGTAAAACTTCCACTATAGGGTTTATTTTAGGGTCGTTCTGTTCCTGTTGAGTGGCGGATGTTTCACCCTCCTCTTGGGTGCGGGAACATCTACTCCTCGTTACCTGTTGCCTACATTCTCCCTCTATGCAGGTCTATGTTTATAAATGTAAAACATCAATTAGAAAGTAAACAACTTTGAATAATTATTATGAATAATGAAAACACAAACTTTATTTTCTTTAGATGGTAAAACGTGATTTACACATAACTGCTACCCTTAGGCAAGCGGAGCAACACCAAACATTCATATGTACAATTTTCAATAAAAATCAGGACATCACTAGGCAATATTGCCTACCCTGCTCGAAACTATAATAATTAGAATGGGAGATCTGTCTCAGGGTTGGAATACTCCTGCTTCGGATTCCTATTACTCACGGACTATGAATGCTGTCCGATATTCAGGCCTTCCTTACCCTACCTATCTAACTGAATTCCTATGACCTCCTCTATTAGTATCTCGCAATCAGCAAGAATGCCTCAATGTGGTCTCGCACAAAACCTGATACACCCGAGTAATGATTGGAAATGTCCTCCAACTCAACTATCTTAACTCATTGAATTTCCACAAGTTTCCTTAAGTCTGCTATCTCAGTCTCAACCCTCTGAATATAGTTAAACAAGATCTCCCTCTCGCTAACTACTGCCAGTACAAACTCATTGGGATAGATAAAAGTCTTCGAGCATTTTCACCTCCTAGTCATGCCAACTAGATTCTAGTACAATGGAAGTCCTCTTGACCTAATCCTATACTTGATCATAGGTAAGGGCTTCCTGGTCTGGCTAGTCCATTCATTTGCACCACTCCCATCCATTTCTTACGCTTAAAACCAAATAAGGTTAGAAATTTAAACCAAAATAGGTTTAGCGATTTGAAGCCAAACGGGTTGAGAGAGTTAAAAGCAAATGAATTTAGAGACCAAATGAGTTTTGAGACGTCTTAAGGCAAACCAACTCTAATATCACAGGTTAACTGTTACAAATCTCCACAGTCCAGATATCTTAAACCTTAAGCTCTAATACCACTTGTGGCGGCCCCACTTTCCCCAAAGGCGAACCAGAAGGGTCAGCGGACTGCCTGCCCGACTCTCGCCGGGACTCATTCAATCACTTAACAAGTTACGCGAGTAAATACCACAAAATAACTGGTAATTCATGCTTAGAAAAATTCAAACTTATACATATCCTGTGACAGGCCCACCTTCCCTTAAGGTGAACTAAAGGGGTTTGGCGGACTGCCTACCCGATTCTCACCGGGACTCACTACAATTCTCAAACCAATCTCAGTGCCAGCCTTTAATAATTAAATAAAACTCAACAATTACATCCAAGTACTTCCGAATAATCACATAACCACAAATCTTACAATTTAAACTCCAATACTTACAATTCCAAATATTAATATTACAATCATGAGATGTTATTTCCCAACTACTTCAATACAATAAGTACATTTCACAAGACATTAGAAATAATCTGTCCAAATAGAACTAGAGTTAATCCAGCCGGTCACACTAGAAAGTCTCTAGAAGTGCTTCCTTCGCCTCGAGCCCTGTGGAGGGAAAATAAATATTTTCGGGGTAAGCTAGAAGCTTAGTGAGGTTCCGAAAAATGAGCAAATTCACATTTGGTCAAAATCATAACACTTGAATCAAATAGCACTTTTTGCAAAATAGTTGAGTTGTTAAAGATCACTTACAAAAATATGATTCATTAAGAAGTACTATAACGAGAAAACTCTAGAATACATTTGTACACGTTTATCAAAAGATGTAAGCATTCAAGCATTCGGACTATAATTAAACAAACAATTCACTCTAATCAAATCAAAGGTACTGAGACGGGATGAGAGGTGCCTCCCACATTGATTGGGTGTGACACATACTACCGTTCAGATTTAATCACACATAAGATACTGAGATAGAATGAGAGGCACCTCCCACTCATTAGAGTGTGGTACATACTGCCACTCAATATGTATGGTCGACGAGACAATGCTCCAATCGACATATTCCAAATTTAAGATTAGGGCGGGATAAGAGGTACCTACCACTCATTGAGTGTGGCACATACTACCGCTTATCACATATGGTCGGTGAAACAACGCTCCAATCGATGTCTCCAAAATTTAAGATTAAGGCGGGATAAGAGGTACCTACCACTCATTAAAGTGTGGTACATACTTCCACTTATCACATATGGCGGGATGAGAGGCACCTACCATTCATTGAGTGTGGTACATACCGCTTAACATACACAAATCATCATTCAAGACACAACTCAACACAACACATTTCAACATATAATTCACTTCTAGTCACAGTTTCAAAATCACATAAATAAATCACCATCTGAATGAGTACTTGCAAATCAAGACAAGTACGTGCATGGAAACTCACAAACTCTTCATAAGTTATTTCACTTGTAAAGCATTTTGCTTGAAAATAACAGCAAATCATTTTCGTATAAATATTAGCAAATTATTTCTACAAATCATTCCTTTGCAAACAATAGCAAGATTTTTCACTTGAGAAGGAGTTGGAACACTGACCAATTAATCACAGATGACAATCCAAATTAGGATCTGGTTCAAACTCTTCCCCACTTCCTATAATCAAATAAAAGAGGAAATAAGTTTCGCCCCACAAATAGCGAGACTAAACTCAAATAGCTTATTCATTTATTTTATCAAAATTCTTCCCAAAAATCCCCTAACTTTGCTCGAGTGAAAAGTAGTCATTCAAGTCAAAATCATCATAAAAGATTCCATTTTCAAATCGATACATCATTTAAACAAATACTCTCTCAATGTACTCCATACTCGCAACTTCTAAATTTTTTGAACAAAGGCATAAAGTGAGGTCTTTCACCTTGAAAATCATCCCTTCTAGTTTAAACTCAACACTAACTTAAATCAAGGTTTTAACACATATTTAGAACAATTTTCACCAAATCTCTATGTTCAAAATTTATGAAAAATAGATAAAACATTTCAAAACTCTCAAATCTGTCCAAATAACATATTTACACAAAAATTAGTGAAAACTCAACTTTTCACCATTAAAGTTCAAGATGTTAACTCTATCTCAGCATATACTCATAAATGAACATAACACATATTTATTTAGGTAAAATTTTGCTAAAACACATTGTAAAATTTTGAAATCAAACATCAAAACATTCCAAGTGAGGTTCGGCCAGCCTTCATACTTTTTCTTCAAAATTTTCAACAACATTCCTACATTCTAAACATACAATGAACTCATCTCAAAAACAACAATCACAACCACAACCAGGTCCTCAAGTCAGCTACCTAAAAGTCAACTCAAGTCAGCTACCTAAATTGGAAATTCAAGAGCCCAACTCAAACATTTCAAATATTTCAAACACTAGCATTTCTAGCAAAATAATCCATGGATCTAAAAGATTTAGCACTAATAAAGTTAAAGTTAAGAGATTTAAGTGTTATACCTCAAAATCTAGTTAGATCAAGCAAGATCTAGTGTTGGTCTACTCAAGAATGATCTTCCAAGCTTTGCACCTTCAAGTATCCTCAAGATTAGCCAAGGATCTAGTTGGTTCTTGGTGTTTTCCTCCACAAAACTTCAAGACAAGAAGAAGAACAAGATAACCATTTTCTCTTCCTTGCTCTCTCTCTCACTGTCAGCCCTCCTCCTCTCTCTCTCTCTAGCTCAGTTTTGACAAGAAGAAAAACAAGAAAGTTGAGACTCTCTCTGCCCCTCACACACAGCTGGAATGAGCAGCAACAAGGAGTGAGATGAAGCCTTCAAATGGTGTTCAAGGTGCAAGAAAAATGAGGAAGAAGAAGAAGAAGAAGAAGAAAGCTTGGGAAATCTCTCTTTTCTCTCTCTCCAAGTTTGGCTGCCTCTCTCTCTCTCTCTCTAAGCTCAAGTGTGGCTGAAAAATGAGGGAGCAAAGAGACAAGAAACAAGGATTTTAAGGGGACAAAAAGTGTAGTCCTCCTTAAATTAGGGAAAAGTGGTAAAATGACCACTTTTTGTCGCGTCGACGCGCGACATTCTAACTTTTACTTGTTTTTCTTATTCCAACACTGTCCACGTCTTAGAGTTACTGTTCACGTCTCGGAACAAAAATTGACGTTTAAACTAGCCGAAACCAAACACCGGCAAATAATTCTCAAAAAATCATATAAATTGGAAAATAATAATTCAAAGTATAAATTTACCAATATTTTAGTGAATAAATATAATTTAAACATTTTTATTTTATTTTTAGTAAAACAAAATTTTGATGTCCACACATATCCATTTTTACAAACCCAAAACTAAGTTCAAACCCTAGAAATTGTAATAATGATTTACAAGTACTTAACTTAACAAAAGACTGTCCGCAGAGGTTTTACCTGCCAAAATCTCAACCACCGAACCAAACTTTAACTTGGGAAGGGAAACAGTTAAGAGGGGTAAGCCTAATGCTTAGTGAGTGTTCCGGTAGCAGTTAATTTAACATGTAACACTTTCCCCAAAGGGGAATGTAATCATTTAGCATGTAAACCTGTTAACCGGGATCAATAGTAGTATCATGTAAGCCCATTAAACGGGATCAATAATAGTATCATGTAAGCCCGTTAAACGGGATCAATAACAATATCATGTATCACGTATTCCACTAGTTGTGGACAAGTGAACAGTAACACTTTCAATAAAAGGATACGGTCCGGTACAATTGCTGATGCAGCTTTAGTAGTCTCTTGTCGCCAGTTCCCTTACTCCCAACTTTTGGGTCCGAACACCAACAAGCAGTAGGCGGTAATACTCATGAGTAAACCTTAACAAGTACCCAAGAGTCGTTAACTTGCCCGATCTAACCCGATGCAGACTCGAGTCAATCCACGCCGCCAATGGGGTTGGGATCTCGAAACAGTGGATGTCAATTGTGGTAAAGTATACAATGGCGCAAGCAGACATGCATAAGTACTTTTTAAGTTTAGGGTGAGTGCGATAAAGTACACACTTGTCCTTTTCACATAATTGATAAATTACACGTGTACAAGTAGGCATATAGCATGTTGCAAACAATTAACAAGTAAATAGTGAAACAAGATGGGTTCCTCACCTGTGGTAGTTTAGATCTGACTGGTCGGTCAGAGCTGGTCTCCAAACTCCTGGCCGGGTCCTGTGAGTAATTAGATATTAGGTACTGAATTTGGCTAATTTTCAAGTCTTAAAATAAGTTGATTAACTTATTTCTATTAATAGGTTAACAAATGAATCAGGTTTAGGTTAAAGATTAGAACACGATTTAGGGTTTGGGTCGGTATCGGGGTGGTACAAGTCACGGGGTATGGTGTTGTTGTGAGGGCCTCAAAAATTCAAATTTATTTCTAAAATGCATAATAATATTTATATTGAGTTTATTTATTGAAATATTAGTGAAAATATGTTTAAAGTGATTATTTCTCAATTTAGAGAATTTTATACGAATTGTTTGCCGGTGTGTGGTTTTGGCCAAATTTTAGCGTTAAAATTGTTCCGACGCGTGAATAGTGACTTGGACTTGAAATCGAGCATATGTAGTGATATTTTGGAAATATTATTATGGTGAGACAGTGTCGGGATTAAAGAAACCAGTGTAAGTTAGACTGTCACGTGTGACGCGACATAAAGTGACATAAAGCACTTTTTCCCTTAAAATAGGGAAAAGCACTTTTAGGCATTTAAAAGCACACGCGACATAAAGTGACATAAAGCACTTTTTCCCTTAAAATAGGGAAAAGCACTTTTAGGCATTTAAAAGCCTTGACTTCTTGGCCTCCTTAAGCTTCATTTGCTGCTGCAAAAATCTGGAGTAGAGAGAGAGAGAGAGAGAGAGCTTGAGAGAAAGAGAGAAAATTGTCTTCAAAATTTCCTTCTATTCTTGATCCAATCTTCTTGAAACTTCAAACACCAACAACCACCATCATCTTCATCATCCTAGCAGCCGAGGAAGAGGAGAGAGAGAAGGAGGTTTGGGCTGAAATTCTTGGAAGAAAACAAGAGGTAAGTGGGTTTGATCTTCCATTCCTTTTCTTTCTACAAATAACATGAGTTTGTGAAGAGTTGATGATGATTTTTTGACTTGATTTCCATCTCCTCACTTCAGCCGAACCAAGGAAAGGAGAGAGAGAGGGAGGTCCGAATTTTTTGGAAAGGAAAAAGGAAGGAAGAAAAGCTTGGATGATCATTTTGGGCTCGATCTTGGACTTGGTAACGGATATCTTCGATAGATCTTGAAGATCTTGAGTTGGGTTCAAGGATCTTGGAAGTCATCAAGCTTGGGAGTAACTTTCTTGGAGAAAAGCTTGAGGGATCCTGTTGGATTTTGCTGGATCTCGTTGGATCTTGACAGATCCGGAGGTATAAACCTCGAATCTTGTAGATCTAGCTTTATTAGTGTTGATTAGTGTAGATCTGTGGTTAATATTGATAAAAATGAAATCATCTGAAAAGATGAAGTTGGGCTCTTGAAATCCCAACCTAGGTAGCGGACTTGAGGACCTGATTGGAAAATTGATTGTTATTTGTGAATTTGTTTTGATATGGTTAGAAATTAGGGTTTTCAGTTGATTGATAAATTGAAGGAAAAAGTATGCTAAGGCCAAAACCCATGCCTGGTGATTTCAATGTTTGAATTTGGAATGTCGAGAATGTTCTCGAAGGGTTTACTTTTTGAGAAAAAATGTGTATATTGTTCAAATTGTGAGTGTATATGTGTGTGAGTGAGTGTTTGGATTTTAAAAGGGTAAAAAGTGTAGTTTTCATGAAATCTGAGTGAAAAGTGCTATTTGACTGAATTTGAAGGTTTTACTATATTTTGACTAAAATCTGGGGATTTTGAATACAATGACTTGGTATAAAATGTTTTGTACTCATATGAAAGTTTTGATTAAAAGTGAACGTCGATCGGGTTGTGTAAAAATGAATGTTGAGGTGTGAGACCTCACTTAAATGTTTTGTGATAGTGAACGTGCTTGTAGTGCCAATGAGTATATCGGTGAGATGTTTTCTTTTAAAATGATAAAGTGATTTTTCCAAGGGAATCTATGTGGAAATTGAGCTATGTGAAATGAATACTTTTCCTCGAGAAAGTTTTGGAAAAATTATCATTTGAAACTAAAAAGTGAAATTGAACTGTATTAGTAAATGGAAAAGATTGAAGTGAATCTTATTGTTTGTTTTAAATTATTTTAAGGAGTGTGCAAGGTGGTGATTTTGAACCTTACGTGGAAGCCGAACCCTACTTCGGTGAGTTTCCATGCTTGTTTCGTGTTTACGTGCAAATGTTTGTAAATGAATGTAATGAAGTGATTGTTATGTGAAAATTGACTTTTGAACCCTCTAATGGGGATGGTGTGTACTTTATCGCACCTATCCCATTTGAGTGAAAGTGATTGTGAAAGTGACTTAAAGTGATTGATTGTAAAGTGTTTTAAAGTGTATTATAGTGATTGCATGTGTTTGGAAAGGTCAGGAAATCCCTGAGACCTATAGGTGAACCCGTCAACTCGAACCGGAGGCTAGGCCTAGGTCGAGGAGAAAGGGGAGAGCCATAGGGTTACCTAAACGTCACAAAGCAAAGTGACTCAGACCAGCGATACATGCTTGAAACTTGGTTTTTAAACCAGTCTCCAAAAGAGCAACATCCCAGTGAAGTGAATTGAAAATGTACTCTGGACTTGGCGTATGGACTCGTCCCTAATGGAGAGTACTCAAATAAAGTGAAGTGTACTCGAGACTTGTCTCGAAAAGTGAAAGTGCAATGTACACTATCAAAGTGAAGTGAAAAGTGTTTGGCATGTGGGCCCGATGGGGGTTTGGAGGAGTAAGGAGAAAGAGAAGTTCTACATGGAAATAGTGACAGTTGACGGAGTGTCAACTACCTGGTTCGTGGTTAGTGGGCAAGTTTCGTGGAATTTGGCCCCTGAGGGCCCCCGTATCCTACATTGTATTGTTAATTGCTTTTCTATCTGTTTATATTTCAAATATTCTTGCAAAGTGAAATTGTTTATGTGTTAAGTGGCTTGCATGTTTTTGGGAACTCACGGGCTTTTAGCTCACCCTTTCCATTTGTTTTCCTTAGCAGGAAATGAGTAACCAAGTGGTGGTGCCAACCCTTGAGATTAGGGTTTTCATATGTTTTGATTTGTATTTTGGAGAATTATGAATATTACCCCCTTTTGTGGATTCTTGTATAATGGAACTATGTATTATTGATTTGTAACTTGGATGTTGTGCAATTGTAAGATGTTGTATCCTTCATTATTGTATTCAGGGTTTTAGTCTGTTAAGTTATATTGAACAAATGAGTGAGTGAGTCCTGGCGAGAGTTGGGCAGGCGGTCCGCCGACCCCTTTGGTCCGCCTTAAGGGAAAGTGGGGTCGTCACAGTTGTAAGGCGGTCGGCACAAAATCTCCATGTTTTGTGCACGATCGACAATAGTCGGCATGGGTTGGTAGATTCTGGGCGCGATTGTGAGGGCCTCTAATTCAGTATTATTTTAAAAAATATATATAATATTATTTATATCGTGTTTATTTATTGAAAAATGAGTGAATATGTGTTTAAAGAGAATATTTTCCAATTTAGAGAATTTTAAACGAATTATTTGCCGGTGTGCGGCTTTGGCCTAATTAAGTACTTAATTTTCTACCGGAGCGTTATTAGTGACTTTAAGTTGAAATTAAACATAAGTAGTGATATTTTGGAAATATTAATAAGTTTGGACAGTGTTGGAATGGAGTAGAACAGTGTAAGTTAGACTGCCGCACGCGACGCGACATAAAGTGCCCAAAAAGCACTTTTTTCCTTAAAACATGGAAAAGTGCACTTTTTTTCCTCTAGGTAGCGGACTTGAGGACCTGATTGGGATTTGTATGATATTTGTGAAATTTATCATGATATGGTTAGAAAGTAGGGCTTTGTTGTTGGAAATGGTGATAGAAAAATGTATGAGATGGCCAAACCCATGCTTGGTAACTTTTATGTTTGACTTCGAGACTTTGTGGTTATTTGTGATGAATTTCTGATTAAGAAAATATATGTTATGTTCATTTATGAGTGCATGAGTTTTAAAAGATGAAAAGTGATTTTGAGGTGATAAACCTCACCTAAGCGTTTTATTAAAAAAAATGTGAAAATAGTGTTTGGTGAGTACATCGGTGACATTTCATATTTGAAATGATATAAAGGTCTTCAAAAGATTTATTGTAACGTGTATCATGTAAAATAAATGTTTTTTGTTGAGGGATTTTTGGAAAAATATTGATTGGAAACTATGAAGTGAAATGTTTTAGTTAATAAGTGAAGGAGTGAATCTCAACTACTGTTTTTGAAATTGTTTTAGGGAGTGTGCCAGGAACTGAATTCGATCCTTACGTGGAAGCTGAACCCTACTATTTCGGTGAGTTTCCATGCTTGTTATGTGATTGTGTGAAAATGATTGCAACTGTGTTTAGTGAAGTGATTTTGAAGTGAAGCATAGTTTTCAAACCCTCGGATGGGGTAGTGAGTTTCAGTGCATGTAAAGTGTTTATGTGAAAATGATTCGAATTGTGTTGGTCAAGTGATTTGACGTGAATTTGGATTTTCAAATTGTTAAGTAGGGTAGTGTGTGCTTCATCGCACTTATATTTATTTGAAATAAAAGTATTGTGAAAGCGTTTGGTAGTGTCCTATATGTGTGAGAGTTCTAACTCTTTTTTAAATGAAAATCTTGCCATGGTTTGTAAATGAATGATTTGTTGAAATGATTTGCTAGTGTTTACAAAGAAATGATTTACCACTATTTCCATATAAAATGCTTTTACTAGTTAAATAACTTATCAAGGATCTGTCAGTGTTTCGACTCCCTTTTAAAGGAATGATTTATTGAAGTGACTGACTATTATTTCCGAGTGAAATGCTCTATAAGTGAAATAGCGAATGAAGAGTTTGTGACGTCGTTGGGCGAAGTCCCTCGACTAGTTTCAATGAGCTAATGTGACGTCGATGGGTGAAATCTTTCGAATAGTTTCAATGAAATAATGTGACATCGTAGGGTGAATTCCCTCGACTAGTTTCAGTGAAAGATTGTGATGTCGTTGGGCGAAGTCCCTCGACTAGTTGCAAACAAATATTGTGATGTCGTTGGGCAAAGTCCCTCGACTAGTCTACTTCGTTGGGCCAAGTCCCTCGAGTAGTTTCAGTGAATTATTGTAACGTCGTTGGGCGAATTCCCTCGACTAGTATGTGATGTCGTAGGGTGAATACCCTCGACTAGTTTCAATGAAATAAAGTTACGTCGTAGGGCGAGTACCCTCGACTAGTTTGTGATGTCTTGGGTGAAGTCCCTCGACTAGTCTACTTTGATGGGCAATGTCCCTCGAGTAGTTCATACGAGCAATATCCATTTAAGTGTCTATCTACTTGATTTGAATTGTATACTTGAAGTATGATTTGAATTATTTTACGTGAATTGTAAGCCTTTTTGGAACTCACTGGGCTTTTTAGCTCACTCTTTCCAAATTGTTTTCTTTAAGAGGGACCGAGAACCCAAGTGAAGGAGCCAACCCTTAGAGTTAGGGTTTGCTTTTGTATTGATGTGACAAACGTGGATTGTGATTTCGAGAGCTTTTGTATTATGAGAATTTGAACGTTTGATAAGTATTTTATGTAATTTGGAGATTGTAAGGATGGTGTAATGTGATTGTAAGTTATTGTTTAGTTTAGATTTGAGATTTGAATGTTAGCCCAATGTTTTAGCGATATTTATGTGAGTGAGTCCTGGCGAGAGCTAGGCAGGCGGTCCACGGACACCTTAGGGTACACCCTAGGGAGAAGTGGGGCTGTCACAGGTGGTATTAGAGCTTAGGCTTCAGATCTCTGTGGTGTATCCTAGATTATAATTTTAGGATACCGGACTGTGGGATTAACTTGATTTTTACGTGAATTGGAGAACTTACTGTATCCTAGTGATTAAAGAAGATTTGTGACTTAAGAGTTTCTTGTATGGGAATGGTGGAAACAAAATTGAAGAACTAAGTAATGTTATATTGAAGTGAAACACTATGTGAGAGATTTGTAGTGAAAAATTGATTGAGACTTGAATGACTATTGTACTCATAGGAATGGGAGAAATTGGTGCAGCTATGGGTATTAGATATAGAACATAAGAAATTGAGATTTGCTAGTTAAGTCCTTGTGTGATGATTTTGAGCTAAAATAAAAGAGGTTTCAAAAGAACAAAATGTGTCTTTGTACTTGTTTAACTGCTAGAAGTTCTTCACCCTAATGTTTAAAAGAAAACTGTGATGAACTAGTTTTATTTTTCAACCGATGGTTGAAGATGACACATATGTGTTTTAAATACTCACTAACATGTCGTTCTTGACATGTATGTGAATTTCTCTATATTTTTTAATTAAGAGTTGGAAAGAAATTTATGAGTTTGTTAGATTTCTGTATAGAGGAAAGTTGAAGTTTTTCCAATCGTGTTTTTCAATTCTTGATTTTAAATTGATACATTTTCGCACATGATTTTGGCCATGTTTGCAAAAGAAATCTTGAGTTTGAAAGAGATATGAACTTATGTTTTTGTAAAGGTAAACCTTGGACTCTAAGAGAGTTTTATAACCTCAATAGTTCTGGTTATATTTCCAAACGCTTATTTTGAGGAGTG
Organism: Gardenia jasminoides; assembly: GCA_013103745.1. Taxonomy (NCBI): domain Eukaryota; kingdom Viridiplantae; phylum Streptophyta; class Magnoliopsida; order Gentianales; family Rubiaceae; genus Gardenia; species Gardenia jasminoides. The sequence goes on from CM023096.1 coordinate 14,568,597, forward strand.
AACATACAATTCAGGTATAAGAACTGAGAAAGTAGAGTGAGCGTATATGAGAGCATGCAGTAAATGTGATCGGGGATCAAGAATATATTGGTGACTTTGTGAATAGTTTAAGAGTTCAATAACTGTGATGATTGAAAGGAGAGACAAATATGGGAATGGTTTAAGCATTGGATGTATTCTTGTAATGGATTGTGTGATCTACTTGGTATGCCAGGTAGGAATGAGAATTGAGTTGATTGACCTCTTGGGTGACCAACCATGAGGTGGTGCGTGCTTCATCGCACTTACCTCTATTTGAATGAAAATATTTGTGAAAGTGTTTCGAAGTAACCTATGTGTGCATGTGAAATTTTTAGAATCCCCGAGACCTATTGGTGAGTCATTTCGACTCGAGCTGTAGGCCAAGCTTAGGCCGAAGAGAAAGGGACGAGCCATAGGGTTATCAATGTGATGTGAAGTGAAGTGATATGTGCTCGAGACTTGGCATTTGGACTTGTCTCGAAAAAGAATAATATACAAGTGATGTGATGTGAAGTGATATGATGTGAAGTAATATGATGTGATGGGATGTGATGTGTTCACGTTCCTGTATTTGCATGCTGGTGCAATTATTCTAACTACCATTTCCTTGCTTGCTTCTATTTGTAAGTGTGATGTGATTTGATGTGTTTTCTTTGAAAACGAATGTACTATTGTGACATACTTGAGTACTCCTTCTCTTGTTATGAAGATATAAAATATTTTTGATTTCCCTTGGAATTCAATTTGCTAATATTTTATTTTCACATTTATCTTAAACGTTGGTCCTCTAAAAGGATCATGGACTGTAGAAGGAGAGGACGAGGCCGTGGGAGAGGGTTTAGACAACCCCAAAATGTGGGATGTGATCTGGAGTCAGCGGTTGACCAAAATCGTGAGCCTAGGATTGAGGTTGGGGAACAAGTAGCTATTGCCATTAACCGCATGACAGACATCCTAGAGCATATGGTTAACCAACAAGGTCCTGGACTTGCCAATCAACCTATAGGCCTTGAAGATAGGGAGGATAGGGCCTTAGAGCGATTTCAGAAATTTTTTCCCACCTAAATTCTCTGGAGAACCTAATCCCGAAATGGCCGAGAAGTAGTTAGAAAGAATAAGTGACATATTTGCCGCTCTAAACTACTCCGACGAAAGGCAAGTGACTTTTGTGGCATTTCAATTTGAGGGAGCAGCCCGATCGTGGTGGAATATGATTAGGGTTAAATGGGATAGAGACCAAACCCCTAGGACATGGATGAACTTCACTAGTGAGTTTAATGCTAAATTCCTCCCTCCCCTAATCTAAGAGAAGAGAGAAGATGAATTTATTAAGTGTCGACAAGGAACACTAAGTGTCGCGGAGTATGAGGCATTGTTCACAAAATTGTCTAGATTCACCCCTGAGTTGGTGGCAACTGAACAAAGGAGAATAAGGAGATTTGTACAGGGGTTAAATGTGGAAATTCAAGAAAGCTTAGCAGCGGCCCAAATTAGCAACTTTAGTGATGCAATCGAGAAGGTCCAAAGAATTGAAAGTGCAAAGGCTCAAGTGAGGGTTTTCAATGCAAGGAAGAGGAATGCTCCTAGTAGTAGCCGTGAACCAGCGGACACGAATGCTCCACCCCCCAAGCTTAGTAGAGAAATAAGTGAAGTGAACACCCCTGGAGAGTCAAGACGATCTATGACAAGAGGGGCATTCTCTGGTGGGTTACCAAGTGGAAAGGGACAATCAAGAAGTGTCCCGCAAGGAAGCCAAGCATTAACTTCCAGTTTGCGTTGCGATTTTTGTGGAAGGCTAAATCATACGGAGGATAGGTGTTGGAGGAAACAAGGGAAATGTTTGCAATGTGGAAGTAGTGAGCATCGGGTAGCTACATGCCCCAAGGCCCAAGAGAGAAGTGGAGGCCGACAGATGGACAGGCCAAACTCCAGTCAGGCTAGTGCTGTGGGAAAATGATTGAAGGTTCCAGCTAGGGTTTATGCTATTGACCAACAACGGGTTTCTGACCTCCCTTCGGTCGTTGAAGGTATAACCTCTGTCTTTCATCGACTAGCTAAAGTATTGAATCATTCAGCCATTACTTTTTTTTATGAATATTGTCTTTATGGGTGGTGTTGGCCTAAAACCTATGAGATTGCCTTATGATTTGGAGATTGGAACATTTCCTGATAACCGGAGTTTTATTACTAACTTTGTACATAAGAAGTATGAATTTTGGTGGAGGGCAAAAGTTGTTAATAGGCAAAGTGAGTTGGATATTAAGGATTGAATGAGAATATGGTGAAGGAGAAGTATCTAGAATTATCTGTATATAAAATGTGAATTTCGAGGACGAAATTCTTTTAAGGAGGGAAGGATGTGAGGGCCTCCAAATTCAGTATTATTTTAAAAAATATATATAATATTATTTATATTGTGTTTATTTATTGAAAAATGAGTGAATATGTGTTTAAAGATAATATTTTCCAATTTAAAGAATTTTAAACGAATTATTTGCTAGTGTGCGGTTTTGGCCTAATTAAGTGCTTAATTTTCTACCTGAGTGTGATTAGTGACTTTAAGTTGTAATTAAGCATAAGTAGTGATATTTCGGAAATATTAACAAGTTTGGACAGTGTTGGAATGGAGTAGAACAGTGTAAGTTAGACTGCCGCACGCGACGCGACATAAAGTGCCCAAAAAGCACTTTTTTTCCTTAAAACATGGAAAAGTGCACTTTTTACCCCTTTAAGCTTTGACTTCTTGCAACCTTAAGCTTCATTTTCAGCCACTCTTCAAGCCCAAAAGAGGGAGAAAACCGTTAGCTTGAGAGAGAGAAAGAGAGGAATTTCTTCTTCATCTTCTTCATCCACCATTTCCTAGAGCTTGAAGGTTTCATTGAAGCCATTTTCCCTTGTGTCCTTTCCCACTTCTTGGCTGCTATGTGAGAGTGAAAGAGAGAGAGAGGGGGGGCCGAGACATAGAGAGAGAAAAAGGGAGAAAAGTGTGAGGGCCCGGAAAAAAAAAAAAAAATTCCTAATCTATTTTAAATGTATTAATTTTTATAAGTAGAATTTTATTTCTTTTAGCTTGTATATAAATTATTTTACCCTAAATTTATCCCGGAGATTTAATCGAATAAGCGTAGAAATTATTCGGGGTTCTAGATAAAACAAGTACCTAAGAATTGGGGTCAAATTGGAAGCATTTTAACTTCATGCAATGAAACAACAAGTGGCAACTTCCTTGTGCCATTTGTCAAAAATCTTTAAAAGACCATTTTACCCTCAACTTCAAACAAATTACCATGCAACCAATGCCACTTTCAATAAACCACCCAACATCAAGACAAAACCATTCATTTGTTAGTTGTTGTCTTGCCATAGAGAGAGAGAGAGAGAGGGAGAGAGGAGAGAGCAAGAACCAGAAAAATCTCTCCATTTTCTTCTTCCAAAACCTCCAAATAGCTAGCAAAAAATCACCAACAAACTTCACTAGTCTTTGCTTCTACTCTTGGTTGAGAACTTGGTGTTTGTGTGTGGGATTGTAGGAGCTGAGTTGGGGCTGTTTTTCTTCAAAGTTTCTTGTTCATTAGGCGGTTATAAGATGCTCCTTACTCTCTTCTTGATTATATAGTAGATGCATGTTGATTTTGAGTTATGATCTAGCCTAGAAATGACCATGCATGTTGCTGAAATTTCATTCTAGAAAACTTCCAGCTTTCTTATGTGTTAAACCTTTACTTTTCTTACAAAAATAAGCTGGAGTTATGGCTATTTAGTGTTGAGAATCATGTATATTTGATATATATTGAGTATGGAGGCTTGTTTATGGATAGTAGATGGTTAAGCCTTGAAAAACTTCTGCTTGGGTTCCATAGCTGCTGGAACAAAATTCCAGCAAAGCTAAAGTTTAAAAACCTCTCATTTTATCTATGTTTTGAAGCTAAAATCTCAATGACATCTTGTGTACTCAAAGTATGTTAGAAATCTGAGCTTGCATGTTGAATATTGCTAAAAAGGAATCAATTTCCATGGCTGGAATTTAGTTACTGCACTCTTGTAAGCTGATTTGAGTTTTCAGCCTTGATCCATGGCTTGAATGTGTTGTTTGAGTTGGATAAATGTTTGAAAATGAGCTGGAATCTTGTTGCTAAGACTCTAACCTACTGCATGAAGAGTTTAAGCATGAGAACTTGCAATTTTAGCTAAGGAAATGACATGCACAAGGCTGTTTTGCAGCTAGCAGATTACTGCTGAAAATTTGATGAAGAACCCCAAAGCTGTTGAGACTTATTTACTGCTTTGTGCTGCTGTTATGACTTGTATCTTATATATATATGTATGCCTGTCAGTTTTGGGTTGAAAATATAATGTTTTAAGGGAAGAAAGACTGATTTCCTCAACTATCTACGTTCTGGAATTTTCGCAGGACTGCTTGAGCAGTCTTGGAAACAAGCACAATTTGATGTAGAAAAATCCGATTTGAGCTCTGTTTGTTGCGTTGGAAACTACATTCAGAGAAGTTTAAACCCTATAAATTTCAGAGTCTAATTCGTTTTTTAAAAATCCCAGTAAATCTTCAAAGTTGGCTGAAATTCAAAACTGTTTTCATTCTCAGGTTTTAAAACAAAACTTTGAACCTATTTCACTCGAGCATTGTATTAAATGCTGCTTGGCAGCCTATTTTGACTTGATCTTGCATATCTCCAGCTTTTCATGAATGCTTGATGAACTTGAATCACTTTCGGACCAAAAGTTGGAATCTTGAATGAGCTTGAGCTTGATATTTCACTGCTTTGGTTAATACTTGACTGTGCCTATTGCTATTGCATGCCTTGATGTTTAACTGATAGTTGATGATGATGACCTAAGGTTTGATTTGCTGGGAACCAAACCAGACCTTTAACCACGTGGCTAAGTATTTAGAATTTCACAAAGTTTGCTCAAAACTTGCATTTTTCCAGAAATCAGTGAGCAAATTGGACTAAACAGAACTGCTTGCATCTCACAATTTATAAGTCCAAATCAGGTACTATTAGTGGCATTTGAAACTAGACCCAAAGAGCTTGGTGATTCGGTACCACACGCCATAACTCATTTTTACACGCCGCATTAGTAAACTGATGAATATTGCTGAAAATCAAACCTGCGAATTTTCTGGAAATGATGGTTTCGAAACTTAATGGCCAAATTTGAATGATTTCTGGTCTGAATTGTTTTCGATGTTCTCCGAGAAAATAAAGAACTATGAATCTAGTTTTGACGGTTCCAAAATCATGCGCACGAGTAAAACTCGATTCGATTTTTGAAAGAAACCGTGGCAAAAGCGGTTTTACGCTGATGCACCTTATGAAACTTTCGTTTACAACATTTGGTCATTTGACTAAAACTTTAACTTTACAAACTCAAATTCAAACATATAAAACTTGTTTTAATCCCGAGGTATTGTTCATTAGCAAGACCAAAACGGGTAAAACGGAATCAATTGTCTCTCAAACCAATTAAAATTATGAAAACTCGCTTTTGTACTATGACAAAGAACTAAACCTCCGTAGTCAATTTTCTAACTAAGGCAAACTATTTCTAAATTATTCAAAGGTGATACATTACGTTATCAAAACTCTTTTAGTGTATCAATTACTAAATTTGTTAAACCCAATTTCCCAAACTCAAACTTACTCATGTTGGGTAAACCTAAATACATCCTTGCTTTTCATAAAAGAAGTGAATTGGTCAAAATTGATTTTATAATTAGAAATTGATATAGTAATTATGTACCTCAGACCCGCCGGTGATACAAACAAGAGCTTTGAGACCAAGGATTTTGATTCACCTACTCAACCTTGACCAAACTAAGTGATTCCTATTTGTTGCTACTTGATCCTTGTTGCTAGGTATTACTTGCTATTGTATGACTGGTTCCTAAATGTGATTTATCGTTGAATGATGGAAACTAGGGTTTTATGTAAAATGAGTTTATTTCTTAATTTGACTCAACGTGCTTAGGTGGTTTAGTATGTTTTTTTTTTACAATAAAACTTGTTTTCTTTCGAGGCTTGAGGTGAAGAGGTGGCCTTCAAGGCCCCTCGCCTCCTAAAGGCTGGTGCACCTCCCAAGGGGCTCGAGGTTGAAATTGATTGTCGGCTTGTCCCCTCGCCTCTAAAATAATAAACTAAACCACCATACACATTGCTTGTGCATGTCAACTGCACTGACTTGGGTTTAGGGGATCCCAAACCCCCAGGCGAAGTCGGCCTATTCCGAGCCAGGGGCTGGTTTCGGCATCGCCGACGACTCGGGTCCGTTCAAAGGTTACCTCGAGTGTACACCGCCTCGCTTGTTTAGTTCGGATCCAGTTGGGTGAAAGGGATGGAGAAAGAAATAAAATGACCGTAGTTACCGAGATCACTCGCTTTCCTCCCGAGTATTGATACTTGTCGCTGATTGTTTGATTGGCGGGCTAGTGCCACGCTCGACGGGCCACCTCTAGAGCCGTACCAATCCATTCGTGGATCTTGTATTCCATATTGTACTACTGATTATTGGCTCAATGAGCACCATGATATTCTACTGTTTGAAACCCGATATTTGGAAAAGAAACTACTGTTTACGACTAATTCTTTCCTTAATTGGAAACTTTACGGACTTGAAAACTGGTCCTATATGGACATTAATGTTTTACTAAAGCTGTTATGTCTATGTGCTTAATTGCTATGTGTTTTCGGACTCTCATTGGGCTTTAAGCTCACCCCTTATATTTTCCCTTTCCAGAATTTTCGTGGTTTTAGATCGGGTGCGAGGCCGCAACGAGACCGATCTAGTCTTTTGAAGTTGTTTGGTGTAAAATCTTTCAAGCAATACGTAATTGATGACTTTGGGAAACAATTCCCGTGGATTATTGGATTATTATGTTAAGGGTTTGTATGAACTCCGGTGGTTGATTTGATGTATTAAGTTGAACCAATCTCGATGGTTGTATCTTTTATAAACCATGGTTAGAATGAATTTGACCGACCAGTCCTGCGAGTCAAGGCAGGCGTTCACTGATACCCTAGGGTACCTAGGGGGGAGAGGTAATGCCACCAAAAAAGTTTGGGAGATTTCTTCTTTATCTTTAATTTCTTGAAGCTTGAAGACTTCATCGAAGCTTGGGCACTTGTTTCTTCTTCCTCCTTGGCTGCCGTGGGTGAGGAATTGAGAGGGAGGGCTAGACCGAAGTGAGAGAAAGAGAAGAAAGTGAGGGAAATCTTGGGGTGAGTTGTCTTGTTCTTGTTTTAAGCTAGTTGTAGGAGAATCATCGTCAAAGCAAGAGAATCTCGAGCTAAGGTTGAAGCTTTCGGAGTTGCTAAGCTTGGGAGTACCATCCTTGAGAAGATCTCCTAAGGCCTTAATTGATCTTGTCAAATCTAATCAGATCTGAAGGTATAACATTCTAATCTTGTGAATCTAACTTTATTAGTGCTAAATAAGGTAGATCCATGGTTTATTTTGTTAGAAATGTTTATATCTGAAATGATGGAGTTGGGCTCTTGAAATCCCAACCTAGGTAGCAGTCTTGAGGTGGCGTCTAAGTAGTGGACTTGAGGACCTGATTGGGATTTGTATGATATTTGTGAAATTTATCATGATATGGTTAGAAAGTAGGGCTTTGTTGTTGGAACTGGTGATAGAAAAATGTATGAGATGGCCAAACCCATGCTTGGTAACTTTTCTATTTGACTTCGAGACTTTGTGGTTATCTGTGATGAATTTTTGATTAAGAAAATAAATGTTATGTTTATTTATGAGTGTATGATTTTAAAAAGTGATTTTGAGGTGATAAATCTCACCTAAGCGTTTTATTAAAAAAAATGTGAAAATAGTGTTTGGTGAGTACATCGGTGACATTTCATATTTGAAATGATATAAAGGTCTTCAAAAGATTTATTGAAACGTGTATCATGTAAAATGAATGTTTTTCCTTGAGGGATTTTTGGAAAAATATTGATTGGAAACTATGAAGTGAAATGTTTTAGTTAATAAGTGAAGGAGTGAATCTCAACTACTGTTTTTGAAATTGTTTTAGGGAGTGTGCCAGGAACTGAATTCGATCCTTTCGTGGAAGCTGAACCCAACTATTTCGGTGAGTTTCCATACTTGTTATGTGATTATGTGAAAATGATTGCAACTGTGTTTAGTGAAGTGATTTTGAAGCGAAGCACAGTTTTCAAACCCTCGGATGGGGTAGTGAGTTTCAGTGTATGTAAAGTGTTTATGTGAAAATGATTCGAATTGTGTTGGTCAAGTGATTTGATGTGAATTTGGATTTTCAAATTGTTAAGTGGGGTAGTGTGTACTTCATCGCACTTACCTTTATTTGAAATAAAAGTATTACGAAAGTGTTTGGCAGTGTCCTATATGTGTGAGAGTTCTAACTCTCTTTTAAATTAAAATCTTGCCATGGTTTGTAAATGAATGATTTGTTGAAATGATTTGCTAGTGTTTACAAAGAAATGATTTACCACTATTTCCAAGTAAAATGCTTTTACCAGTGATATAACTTATGAAGGATCTGTCAGTGTTTCGACTCCCTTTTAAAGGAATGATTTATTGAAGTGATTGACTATTATTTCCGAGTGAAATGCTCTATAAGTGAATAGTGAATGAAGAGTTTGTGACGTCGTTGGGCGAAGTCCCTCGAGTAGTTTCAGTGAATTATTGTGACGTCGTTGGGCGAAGTCCCTCGACTAGTATGTGATGTCGTAGGGTGAATACCCTCGACTAGTTTCAATGAAATAAAGTGACGTCGTAGGGCTAGTACCCTCGACTAATTTGTAATGTCTTGGGTGAAGTCCCTCGACTAGTCTACTTCGTTGGGCCAAGTCCCTCGACTAGTTTCAATGAACTAATGTGACGTCGATGGGCGAAATCCCTCTACTAGTTTCAATGAAATGATGTGACGTCGTAGGGTGAATTCCCTCGACTAGTTTCAGTGAAAGATTGTGATGTCGTTGGGCGAAATCCCTCTACTAGTTGCAAACAAACATTGTGATGTCGTTGGGCAAAGTCCCTTGACTAGTCTACTTCGTTGGGCAAAGTCCCTCGAGTAGTTTCAGTGAATTATTGTGACGTCGTTGGGCGAAGTTCCTCGACTAGTATGTGATGTCGTAGGGTAAATACCCTCGACTAGTTTCAATGAAATAAAGTGACGTCGTAGGGCGAGTACCCTCGACTAGTTTGTGATGTCTTGGGTAAAGTCCCTCGACTAGTCTACTTTTATGGGCAATGTCCCTCGAGTAGTTCATACAAGCAATATCCATTTAAGTGTCTATCTACTTGAGTTGAATTGTATGCTTGAAGTATGATTTGAATTATTTTACGTGAATTGTAAGCCTTTTTGGAACTCACTGGGCTTTTTAGCTCACTCTTTCCAAATTGTTTTCTTTAAGAGGGACCGAGAACCCAAGTGAAGGAGCCAACCCTTAAAGTTAGGGTTTGCTTTTGTATTGATGTGACAAACGTGGATTGTGATTTCGAGCTTTGTATTATAAGAATTTGAACGCTTGATAAGTATTTTATGTAATTTGGAGATTGTAAGGATGGTGTAATGTGATTGTAAGTTATTGTTGAGTTTAGATTTGAGATTTGAATGTTAGCCTAATGTTTTAGCTATATTTATGTGAGTGAGTCCTGGCGAGAGCTAGGCAGGCGGTCCACGGACACCTTTGGGTATGCCCTAGGGAGAAGTGGGGCTGTCACAGCAACCGGCAGCGGTCGGCACTGGTTGGGTCTTGTTGGGGCAAGCCAGCACTCGTTGGTGTGAGTCGGCACTGGTTGGGTGTAAGTCGGTACCGGTCTGCAGCTGTTGGTGCATATCGACACCAGTCGGCACCGCTTATGGGTCGGCACTGGCTGTGACTGGGCAAGTCATGGGTGTCTGGTACTTGTTCTCGTGGTGACTCGGGTAGTCGGTGGCGGTTATTCAAATCGGCACCGCTTGCCAGGCCGACGACGTGTCGCGGGCGTTGGTGTCCGTCGGTTGATTGGGCATAGGGATAGTGTGGAACGGGGAAGGTCGGTTTTCTTGCGACCGTGCACAACCAAGATCCAAGTTGTCTGCGACTTTGGTCATTTCAGGTTGTTACGGGTCTGTTGAGTGGTTAACGGTTAAGGTTGGTTGTCTGTGGGTGTAGGTTGTCTCAAGGTATATAGGTAATTTATGGTAGCCAGTTACGGTGTCGAGTGGTCAGTAACCGGGTGGTCAAGTGCTAGGATTGACGGGTGGTCAAGTGCTGGGCACGGCTGAAACTGCAAGCCAGGTAATGGTCGTGGCCAAAGTGCATGTCGAGGTTAATGGTTGGTTAGGCACGGGTCACGGCTGGTTAACGGTTGCTAAGGCTATTGGCTACTGATACTGTATCGTGATAACGGTTACCTAGTCAGGTGTTGGTGCTGGGCCTTGCCTGCACCAGTCGGGTGATCGTTCTGCAGGTTAGGCACGGAAACGGTCGGTTTTATTATTGTGTGTAGGTCGGGTGTTAAGGTTATTGGCACGTCGGGTCCGTTTAGGCTTCCGCCCTAGCTAAGGACTTGGTCAGGGTGGTAGGCATGACTTGTCGGTCCGGCTAACCTCCATGGGCACGGGTGGTGTCTACAGACCTAGGTAGTTGGTGGATAGTCGGTTTGGCTAACAGGTTAGGCTACATCGGTTAGGGTGTAGGCAATCCGCTAACTAGCGGGGCATGATGGTTGGTTATCCGTTAACTGGCTGGGGCATGTCAGTTAGGGCCAGTGTGCCATGGTTAGGCAATTCATTAATGGTTCGGCAAGTTAGGCTAGGCAATCCGCTAACGGGTCGGCGCGACGGCTCGACAGTCCCGCTAACGGGTCACATGGGGGTTTGGCATTCCTGCTAATAAAAAGCACGATGTCTCGTCATTTCCGCTAACGGGTGTGCACGGGATAGGCCTATCCGTTAATGAATCACACCTACGGTAGGCAATCCATTAACGGACGTGTACACGGGCAGCAACAGGGGCGTGCCAACGCGGCTAATCCTCTAACGGATCGCATAACAACTCGGCCACCCGTCGCAGATTTTTTATTAGGCCATATCTCAGAATCCGCTTGTGCATTTTTGGCCCATTTTATACCGTTGGAAACGGAATTCAAAGAAATACATTTTCATAGAAGACAACATTTCCAGATTCAGGCTACAACATATTCGAATTCCCGCTTAAACATTCAGTAAGAACACAGTTCAGATTTAGCAGGTTCAGAAAATCAGTCAACTTCACAAGGTTACTGAAGGTAGTAGGAACAGAATCTATGAGTCTGTGATATACCAACGGAAAGCTCTCTGAATCTAGTTTCTAACTCCACCAACAGAGCTCAAATCCAACATTCTTACAGTGAGATATGGCCAAAATACCAAGACTGGTTTTGTGCAACTGTGATTATCCGAAATCTATGTTCTTGGCACAAACGTGGATTGTACTTGTTTTAGGGTTCTTATTTTTGCTTGAAACTCATTACCAACATCCCACACATATAGCTCAGCATATATAGCAAGTTTATGATCATAATTACAGTAGGAATCAATCAAGATAAAGCACCCAAGACATGCTAAAAAAGCTGAAATTTTCTCAAGCATGTTCTTTTCTTGTAGGATAAATTTCAGCATATAACCATGAATTTCCTTGGCATGTTAAATGAAATTTTGAACCATATTTCAGGTAAAACTTCAGCTACAAAGTTACCTCAAACAAGAGCTGAAAACGTTGAGAAGATTGGAGCAGGAGGTACATGGAAGTCAAGTAAGAATCGGCCAAGCTTCAAGCCAAGTTCAAACTTGATTATTCTTGATTTTGTGGCTGATTTGTACTAGAGGTTTGGAATGTTTTGTGTGATGTTTTCCCAGCAAAATTTCATCCAAACTAGAAGGGTTTCAAATGGTTCAATAGCTGAAAACATCAAGTATTTATAAACTAAGAATAAACATGACAAGGACCAAGCTTGTGACAACTTCACTAGCTAGTTTCTTGCCAAGCGTTTGAAGTAGCTTTGTCATGCTTCTTGATGGAATTTGCTTGAAGATTCATGATGATTTTGCAGCTCGAATTTCGTCCATTTCTTCAAGGTTTAAGACAAGAATTTGCTTGGCTTGGCTATTTTTAGAAAATGTCTCACTTGCAAACCCTAATTTATTTTTGGGTCCTTGAAGTTCAAGTGCGTTTATGCTTTGTCTCACACATGTTTTCTAGCACTTGTTGTAAGTTGTTTAAACATCATTTTAGTATTATAAGTTGAGGTAACAAGTGCTGAAATTTTTCACAAAAAAAAAAGGATTTCCCAATTAGGGTTTTAGCATGATAACACACGAGGTAAAATGATCGTTTATTTATACAAAACTTGTATATACATTTATGTACATTGACCAGTCAGGTGTGGGCTCCACGGGCGCTCACAGCTTAGGTATGACTTTTAGGGGAAATAACAAAGCATAATCAGGCCACAAATCATCATATAAAGGCATGCTACAAGGCTTGAAATCGGAATGGACAGCATGCATCAAACAGAATTTCAGCATGTTGTCAGTTTCATCTATTAGCCACACGGTTGCACATTTAGTATCATATCATGCTTGTTTTTTGGTCCAAACAGCCACCATACATTCATAATAAGTCTAGCAACATGAAACATAGGTTATACCAGAATTTAATGAGCTAAAATCATCATCCAAAGTCATGTTTCAAAGCTGGAAAATCACATAAGCTGGTACGGGTCAGCAATAGGTATAACAGGCCATTTCCTTTACATTCGGAACATTAAAATGCAAACTTTTCATCAATTCTTGTAGTTTACAGTAGGGTAAACACACCATAGTAGGAACAACTCAAATATAGCAGGATTTCAGCCTCATACAACAAGATAAAAGCACAAAAACAAAGCTGGACAAATCGTGGCCTTAGACAAGCTTCAAGAAGGAAATTTTCAGCATGTTGCACCATGTAAATTCTAGTCCATTGATCCTAGAATTGAAGTTGTAAATGTGGGAGTTATTGAGAGGGAAAATACCTCAAAGAACAAGCTTTAAATCAAAGACACAAGGCTGCAAATCAGAACCAATTTCAGCACAAACTCTCGGCCAGCTCACAAGCTTTCTCCTAGTTTTTCTCTTTTGTAGAATGGAAGAAATAGCTGCTGTTTTCTCAAGATGGAGAGCATGAACAAGCTTCAAAAAGTTTCAGCAGTGATGAACTAAAGGGAATTGAAGTTTGCATGGTGATTAGACAAGGGTTAGGCTTCCATGCAAGCTAAGAACTTGACAAGTGTACTACGTTGCCAAGTATTCAATTGGAATTTTCAGCCTTGTTTCTTGCTTGACAAATGGAGATTTTTGGATTATTTTTAGCATCAATATTTACTAAATGATCCTTCTATTAATGGTGAGGGGCTGGGTAGTAAATAATAATTTATGATTAGGTCCCTCAAGTTTAGGAAATGTCTCACTTTGTACCCCGATAGTTTGTAATTTTGCCGAATCAAGAATGTTGTTTGTCTCAAATGCTATTTAATTTCTTGAAGCAATGTCAGTACACAATTCATCATACAAGCTTCATATAATTTAAAGCAACATTCATCAAATAGGGAAGAAACGACACAAAAACTTGGAATGAGACCGGTAAGGAAGTTTGGGTTTTGTGGGCTTTCACATCTTGGACTCCCACTAGCGTTGGTTGTGGATGTTGTTGATATTGTTGTTGTGTTACGGTGGTGGATTTTATATTAGTTTTGGTGTATGAAAGTTAAGAAAAAAATCTGGTGAAGTTGGGGCTCTTGCTGTCCGATTTTTCTTGGAGATTTTTCCTCTGTTTTACCCCATAATTTTCGTGGTTTTTTTATGTTAAAATGGTTGATATATGTTGGGCTTTGTGTGTGTAAATTATCTACCAAAAATCCCTCCATTTGGTTGTGTTAAAGTTGAGTGAAGTGAAGAAAGCAAATCTGAAAATTTTTCTGTCCAAAATGCTGTCCGTTTATGCTACTGTTTTGGCACCATTTTTGTCAAATTTTTTACGTAATTTGATCACAATTTACTCAAGAATCATTGTTGGGAACTTGGCTTCAAATGTAAAAAAAAAAATGGAGGTAGTTTTCTGCTAGATTGAACTTCCAAAAGAAGAGTTTGTGTGCTGGCAGGTTGTTGTGGTGAAATAGAGAGCTGTTTCTGACCCTCGAACTTAGACTTTTCATAAAAATTTTTGGCTAAAATTTGGCACTAACCTATTATATATATTGATGATTAAGTGTAGAAAATTTGGTAATTTTTCCATGAATTTTCATTGGCCAAATGAAGCTTGCATTTTGACCTTGTTATCTGGAAATTTTTGTGTCAGGTCAGTCAACCAGCCCTTACTAAACAGAGTGTAATTTCTTGTACGAGGGTTACAATTGAGTATTGTTTGTGACATTTGAAACTAGATTCCAATGGCTTTCCAATGGTATAAAATTTGCATGTTAGTTCATTTTCTACAAGTCATAGAAATTCTAGGAAATTGACTGATTTTGCAAACTGATAACACTGTGCTTTGACAACAGTTGAATCTTGCGGTTTGATTTGACTTGTGTTGAAAAATGAATTTGAAAGCGAAGTCTTCTAGTGATTTTTAGTACATCGAGTCTAGTTTCCAACGCCATAAATCATGTCCATTTTTGATGTGTATAGCTTTAGTTATGGGTTGAGTAAGAAACTGTGACATGAGCTGTCTTGGTAGAATTGAAGTGTGCTGGATATAGGTTTGAATTCTAGTTGGAATGGATAATTTTTAATAGCTATATTTTGCTCAGATGATCAAGGCGATTTTGAGGGTAACCCGATTTTGGAAATCTAAACTTGCTCTTGCTTGCTTATTGGTGTGTCAAGTGCTTGATAATTGTGTTAATTTGATGCAAGTGATATGTGAAGCATGTTATGAATTGATTGGCGAGCGTGTACTTTATCGCGCTCATCTTAATTGAATTGGAATTGCTACCCTAATGTACTTGAATGATCGTTACTTGAATACTTGAAATGCTTGTCTATTGCTATTGAAATTGTGGGGACGCCTAAACCCCATCAGAGATCCTTTCACTTCGACCTGGCAATAGGGGCTCGGCCGAGGGATTGGTGAACCATGGGTCTTGATATTTTTCTATCGGTTGGAGTACGCTTGCCGACCAAGGTATACTCAAGTATTACCGATTATTGATTGTTTGACGCGGGACTGGTTCAGGGGGTATAAGTAGACTGATGAGGGATTCAAGTGGTGCCTACAGATTGGGAGAATATGGTTGACAGAGTGTCAACATTTTGATTGGAGGTTGGAGCTCGTGAAGCGGACCAGTTGTGATTGTGGCGAATGCAGAAATTTGGAGCTGGAGTACGTGCTACGTCCCTGAGGACGGTAGTCACATCTACCTCCTGTGTCCACCTGTATCCTTTTATTTTGTGTTGTCTTTTTACTCTAAGTGAAATGTTGTCAGTTCTACTTTCTTGATTATTTTAACTGTTAAAATTTTGCTTTGGCTTGCTTGCATGCATGTCTTCTTGACCTCACTGGGTTTTGCTCACCCTTTTAAGTTTGAATTTCTTAACAGGTTCTGAGACGGAGTTCAGTGGTTGAAAGACTTTATTTTGTTGGAATCCTCACTTTTATATAAGTTTAATTCTTTTGCATTTGTGGAAACTGAATGTATATGGTACATGTGAAGTTTGAAGCTAATGTCTTATTTTGGATGAGATACTTGGGGAATTATTTTGTGAGTATAAGTTGTAAATACTTGTGGTTTATATTATGATTTTAGTGGTGAACGTTTGTAATTATATTTTGGTCTACTAGTAGTCCTGGTGAGAGTTAGACATGCAGCCCGCTGAACCCTCTGGTTCGCTTTAGGGGGAGGTGGGGTCGTCACACTACCATGGACCTTAGAACATACTCGTTTAATATAAGATCTTAAAAGAAAAATACAAGCACTTCCATGTTTAGGAATTCCACATCCTTTATCATTTATGATTGTTGAAACAGATGCATTAGAAATAGGATATGGAGGAATATTAAAGTAAAAAATTCAAAATAATCCTGAACAATTGGTTAGATTTCATTCAGGAATATGGACTGGATCTCAAAAGAATTATTCCACAATAAAAAAGAAAATTCTATCAATTGTACTTTGTATTTTAAAATTTCAAGATGATTTATATAATAAATTTTTTTTATTAAGAATAGATTGTAAATCAGCTAAAAAGAGTTTACAAAAAGATGTTGAGAATATTGTTTCAAAACAAAATTTTGCTAGCTCGCAACCTATACTCTCTATATTTGATTTTGATAGAGAATTCATAAAAGGAGAAGATAATTCTCTTCCAGATTTTTTAACACAAGAACTTTTACAGGGTCATGGAATTTCCAAGAGAGGCCATCACACATCTTAGAAGATGTCACTCTTCAAAATCTCAAATTCAAAAAGAAATTCTAATTAGACATATGCCAGTAAAATTCTTTATAAAATAGAATAATGAATTTCAAAGGATTGCCTTGCAACATCTTCCTTTATATGACAAACTTTATGTTAAACTTTCAACAGTAGTCATTACAATTAGACAAAGATGTTTTATGAAGAAAAGGAATATAAATGAATTAATATTAACAAAATATTTAGTAGGTAATGATGAATATTATAATAATTTAATTAGAAAGGAACTTTTTGATATAAATTCCATTATTTGCTAATCTTTTGCCTTGCAGGAAAATGGATTAATGTTTTGCTAATCTATATTTTATCCATTGTTCCCGTGACAATGTATAGATTAATGTGAACCAGCCTATGACTAGTAGAAATAAAGAATAAAGAGCACACAAAACAGAACGTAAAGATTAAAACAGAATATAAAGACTAGAACCAGCCCATGACTAGTAGAAATAAAGAATAAAGAACAAATAAAACAGAATGTAAAGATTAAAACAGAATATAAAGATTAGTTTATTTAGAAACCTTACTTCGAATTTTTTAGAGTAGCAACAACATTGAAATTTATTTAGAAACCTCCAAAACGTATGCCTTTTCTCACTATTGGTGTATTTCTCCAAATGGTTATGTACCTCGCTACACTTTTATATTATGGCTGGTATTTTAATGGCCGACATTTGTAACATTTGTTTTCTTATTTTCGGAAGTCATTGGGGTCTTGTGTAAGTGGCCCTCCAAAGGGATTTGATTCAGATCCTTCTGACTCAGCCTTTTTGTCTTCTTTTACTTTTATGAATTCGAGATATTGTTGTAATATAGCAAGGTCTTCCATGATCTTTGAAAATAGAAATTCATGAGTTGTCCTTGATGATCAATCTCTTTTGACTGCTATTGATGGTCCTTCTTTTACTGAGGTTTGAATGGATTGTCCTGCCTTTTGTACTTCATATCTAAGCTTTTCTCCAGTAGTGATAAATTATGCTCCAATCTTTCAATGTTGTTGCTAAAAGAAAGGTTATGTACCAAAAAATTATCAGAGTAGTGAAATTCCAAGTAAGGTTTCAGAGTAGCAACAACATTGAAATTCCAACAACATTTATCAGAGTAAATTTCAATGTTTTTGCTACTCTGATAAATTTCAACCTTACTTGGAGGTTTCTAGAAGAAAGGACACCTATTTATCACACACAATAATTATGAACAGTGAAATCAGAAAACCATATAAATACCAACAAATGAAAAAATAGTTAAAATAAATTCGATCTTACAATTGTTTGTAGAACCAAATATTCAGTTAACCTTTGACTATAAAGAAGAACTTATCCATGCCTCACGGAAAAAGTGGCCAAGAAAAATATCCATGTTTTCTTTTGGTCTCTTGAGTGAAGAGAAGAAGAAAGTAAAACTATCTATGATATTCTCAAATGAGATTCAAGGTTGTGAATAAATCAATGTTTCCACTCTAAAGATATCTTGTTTTATCAAAATGAAGTATCTCTAAAGTTCTCCTAATATTGATCTACTTCCTAGATAAAATTAGAATAAAAAAATTCTAACTAATTATCTTCAATAAAAATAGAGTTTTACAAAGAAAATAGGATTCTTGTCTCTTTTCCAAAGCTGTAGAAAAACAACGGATCATCTGAAATCAATTTCGAGTTCGCAACTTTGAGTTCTGCATCCTCTTTAAAGCACATCCATGCTTCATAGCAAATGATATTCTCAAAAGCTATTTTTAAGCTCTTTTTATTTTAAATTCTTAAAAACACCAAAAAAACACAAAAATATAAGTAGAGACTAGACAATAACTCAAAAATCTTTACAACACACAGAGAATTCACAAAAAATATATATCAATAATGAAAACTATCAAATTCTTCCATACTTAAATAATGCTTGTCCCCAATATTCACAAACCTAATGATCACAATCAAGATAGAAAGCACTTCACAGTGTATTTTACCAATACAAGTACCACATATCTTCTACAATTTCATCAACATCAAGATATACAAGAGTTAATAATCCTCACAAGGATTTTGCTATGCACGCATAACACTCAAAAAGTGTTTAGGGATTAATTAGCTCTCAAATCAACACAATAGATTGACATTACCATAAACTTGCTAATATATCACAATCTCCATCACTAAAAAGTGAATTTAAATGCAAAAAAAAAAAAAATTCCAAGGATCTATAATTGGGTTGTAACAGGGCTTAGATAATGGTAAGATAAAAGGGAAGTTTAGATGTAAACATATCAAAAGGATAGCAAAAATATTACTGCATGAATTCAAATGCCAATCCCTACACATAATTCTACGTTCAAGTGTATCAATAATATTCCTCAACCATCACACTGATGCACATCAAAGGATCTTAGAGAAATTGCGTACTATAAGCATAGGTCCATGCATCAAATATTTTTAAATTTTTTCTTTTTGAATTTTCCTTTTCTAATTTTTTTCTTTTTCTTCTCCTTTTTTCTTCTTTTTTTTTTACAACTCGAATAACTGTCATATTTCTCACTATCTAGAAGTACTCAAATTTTTGCATATATAAGTATCACATTCCCTTGATTTATGGTCCAAAAGGGTTAACAAAGAAGGTTTTGGAGTAACATATACACAAGGGTTATTTTAATAAAGAAAAAGATTAGACTCAAAAGAGGTTCACTAATGATAAATATGATAAAGGTGAGTGTTTAAGAAAGTCAAAAACGATTAATCCTAAACGCCTTTGTCATTTTAATGCATCAAATTCAACAAAATATGGTTTCAACATGTATAACAAAGCAAGTTCTAAAATATCATGTCCATGTGTGATGACCACTCAACAAGAGAAAGCAAGCATAAATGATTAATATAATAACCTATTGCCTACTAATCCTCTCTCTTAAGAGAGCTTCTCTTTCTAACTTTAGAGAGCCCCTCCTCAGTGTAGGAGCTTTCAAAACTTCAGAAACTCAAACTCAAAAGAAGTGCTAAAATTCAAATAGACCAAACTTTCACCATCAAATCTTGCTTGGAAAATTTGATTCTTACTCCTCATTTAAAGCTATAGCATTCACCATTTGGATGAGAAAGTTATTGCAATACTAGACCATGATCCAACAATAGCAAGAGGAAGTATCCAGCCCGCAAATAAAAGAAAGCATCTGACTTAATAGTAATTTCTATGTAACTTTTTCTTAACTCCTTTAGCTTACTATTTTCATTGAGTCTTGCTCATTGTGATGTGCTGATCTCCCTGTGTGTGCATTTGTAGCTCTCACCTTCTAGTAGTTAGTTTCTATTTCTCTAGGTTTGATCTTTGTACATCTAAACTTGGAGCTTTGTATGCGTGTGTGCCTTGGAAAGAAACTATCTTGATTTCGTAAAGTTAGGAGATGTTCATCTCAAAGGTAGGAAATAGTGTGTGGCATCTCTTGGAGTTATGGACAACTCATTAACCTGGGCTTTCTAGAAGTTTGAGCTATTTAAAAAAGAAATAGAAGGCATAGATCCGAGCAATGAGGATACAGAGGAAAGTTTGAAAGACTATATTGGCATCTTAGTAGGGGGAATAATTGGGGAGAAGATTGTAAATTTCACAGGGTGCTTGGGGATATCCAAGGAAGATGATGGTGACTGAATTAAGGCTAAACTTGTTCCAGTTCTAGATGGTTAGTGAGGAGGATAAAAATAAAATACTCATAGGAGGCCCGTGAATAATTGATTACCAGATGTTGATTATCAAAAAATGGTCAGTTGGATTCGAAAGGAACCTTGACTGTTTCAAGCATACATTGTTGTGGGTCTAGCTTTGGAACCTTCCTATACCTGGATGAGTAAATCAACAAGATTCAAGATTGGAAAAATGTTTCATTCAGTCAGGCAAGTAATAATCCCAGTTGGAGGAGGAAAAGAAGGAAGACATGAAAGATGTAGGTAGAATTCAAGTACGAAAGATGTCTCAATTTTTGATATAGTTGTGGAGTAATAGGACATGGGGACAAGGAGTGTAAGACAGGTAGTAGAGAAGGACAAAACCACCAATAAGAGCAGTTTGGAGCATGAATGAGAGCAGGTAACATCATGGCATCTCCTTTGAGAACATGGGAAAAATCAGCCAAGGAGTATAAAGAAAATGCCGCTGAAGGAGACAAAGTACAGGGAACTATAGTAATCATGCAATAAAAAGATAGAGTTGTGGGAAAAGTAAGAAACTACAAAGCAAAAACTAAATGAAAAGAGAAGGTATACAACCTCAGAATAGAGAACACGATGGCACAGGAGGAAAGATAGAAGGAAATTCTACAGGAACAATCCAAGCAGAAGGGAAGATAGCAACAAAATTTGAAAGAAGAATGACAAGTAATGATCATGAGCAGGAGATGGAGGAGAATCTTAGGAAACGGAAATCTAAGGACAAACGAGTGATGCAACAAATTGCTGAAATGCAAGTTGAAGAAAGCTGTACTATAAGCATGTGCAATAGAGAGGAGTTAGCAACTTTAATGTCAGAATAACCCAATGCACACAAGGAAGGACAAAACCAAATAGTAGGAAAAAAGGAGACACAAGGCAGTTCAAAAGAACATAAAGAGCTAGTAGAACTCCACTGAAGGATGTTACCAGTAAGGAAATTGAGTGTGATCAATGAGGTAAAAGGAAAATAGAAGTGTTCAAAGCAAAAACTGACCTAATGGATGAAGACATAATAGAGAATCACAAGTTGAAAACCATGAAAGTGGAAGCAGCTACCACACAAATAATGGGGGAATTAGAGGTTATCTCCAAAATGCCTCCACAGTGTAAATGAAGGTGGTGGTATGGAACTGTTGAGGTGTAGAAGGCCTCTTGATAGCTTCCCAATTGAAGGAGGTGTTAGACCTCCACTTTTCTAGCATTGTGTTTCTAAGTGAAACAAAAAATCAGGAAAAAATGTTGAAGTAAATACAAAAAAGGATCAGGTTTGAAAATATGATTGTAGTAATTCATAGGGAAAGGTAGGTGGGCTAGCTATTTTCTGGAATAATAAAGTGAAGGTGGAAGAGGTTCAAGGAACTAAGTATGTATAGAAGCAAAGATAGAAGATCAAGAAACAAAGGATCAATGGTGGCTGATTGGAATCTATGCAAGTACTAACAAGGTTATGAGGAAAGAATAATGGAAAGAGATTGAAGAAAAGAAAAGAAGTTGGGGAGAGAACTGGATTCTAATGGGGGATTTTAATGACATTTTCTTAAATAGGGAAAAATGGGGAGGGAGAGCGAGACCTGAAGGAAGTTTCAAAGATTTCAAGAATTTCATTTAGTTGACATAGGATTTCACACAGTTCTATGGACTTGGAATAATAGCTGGAAAGGTGATAGAGAAGTAAAAGAGAGGTTAGACAGATGCCTAGACAGTGTAGGGTGAGTCCAGATGTACAAGATAGCTACCTATAAACGTGAGGAGAGAGAGGCTTCTGATCATTCTGCATTAATTTAGATACTAAGCTAGCATCTAGGAAAGTTAAAAAAAAAAAGGTTCTAGCTTGACCAAAGATGGACGAAATGCTTCGAAACCAATGATGTGATCCCGAAAGTTTTGAGAAAAAAGCACACAGGGTCAAGGATGTTTAAGGTAGTGAGGGAAACAAAGGAATGCAGGTTTTAATAGAATGGAGAAAGAAGGCTAAATGGAATTCAAGGAAGAAAGTGCAGGATTTAGAGAATCAAATAAACCAGGTAAAGACAGGAAATGATATTGGAAAAAAAAAAGGAGGATTGCTAATTTGAAAGAGCAGCCCAGTAAAACATATAAAGAGGAAAAGTCATTCTGAAGCCAAAAAGCAAGAAGCAAATGGCTGAAGAAGGGTGACAAGGACACTAGTTACTTCCATATTAGTGTGATGAATACGAGAAGGAAAAATAGAATTAGTGTCTTGCAAAAACAGGTTGAGAGTTGGTGTACTGCTAAGAAAGAAATTGGAGAGGAATTGAGTGAGCACTATACTAAACTGTTCACTACAACTAATCCAATTGGTCTTGAGGAGATTCTCTAGATAGTACCACACATTATTTCCAACCAAATGAATTAACAACTGATTAAACCTATGTAGGAGAAAGAAATCAAGCAGGCACTCTTCTCAATGCACCCTAACAAAGCCCCAGATATAAATTGTATGTCTCCATTGTTTTTTCAGCATTGCTAGCACATCATTAGTTGTGATATTACTTCTGCCATACAAAACTTCTTCTAGAGGTGTAACCTACTCAAAGCAGTTAATGAAACAATTATTTTCCTAATTCCAAAAAGAGAAGCCTTTGTGAAAGTAGTATACTATACACCCATAAGCCTTTGCATTGTGTTATATAAACTCATTTCCAAAATTCTAGCAAATAGGCTGAGAAAAGCTTTGAAGCATTGCATTGGCTCTTCTTAATCAACTTTTATCCATAGTAGGCAGATTCTTGACAATGTAGTTATAGCCCATGAAATTCTGCACTTCTTGACAATGTAGTTATAGCCCATGGTGCTTAAACTTGTATGTCAAAGGTGTACAATAGAGTTGAATGAAAATTTCTAGAAGAATGATGATGCAAATAGGGTTCTGTCCTATTTTTGTGAACTAGATCATGGTTTGCTTGTCAACAGTCTCTTTCTACTTTAAACTAAGTAGTGGTTTAAGACAAAGAGGCCCCTTGTCACCCTATTTATTTATCATTTTTGCTAAGGGTCTCCCTAGTCTGCTCGAGAAACCTGTGGAGAGCAAGATTGTCACTGGAATTAAAATCTATAGGAACAGCCTGTGATTTCTCACTTATTTTTTGTAGATGACTTCTTTCTATGCTGCAAAACAACTACAACTAAAGCGAGCAAGATCAAAGAAATTCTAGAAATATACGGAAAAGCATCAAGGCAAGTAGTAAATGTTGACAAATTAGCTCTGTACTTCCGTAGAAATACTAGAAGACGAGCAAGACAAGAAATGTATGAAACATTAGATAGTATGAGAGAAGCCACAAATGGAAGATATCTGGGCATCCCAATGGCTATTGGCAGATCTAAGAACTAGGTGTTTGGTTATATCAAGTACAAAATAGCTAGCAAGATGCAAGGATGGAAACAGAAATTGCTTAGCCAACATGGTAAGGAAATTTTGATCAAGTCAGTTATCATGGCAATGCCAACCTACTCTATGGCTTGTTTCAGGCTACCAAAAGGGTTATGCAAAGATATTTCAGCAAGAATTGCAAGATTTTGGTAGGGAAATGGGCAGAATGAAAATAAAGTACATTGGGCCAGTTGGAAGAAACTGTCAGAGGTGAGAGGTAAAGGAGGAATTGGGTTTAGAGACCTAGAATCCTTCAACACAGCTCTGCTTGCAAAGCAATTTTGGAGAATTTTAACTACTCCAAACTTGCTAGTAAGCAGAATCATTAAAGCTAAGTACATAAAGGATCATAGATGGATGGAAAAGTTTGGAAAGTGAATCGAAACACGAAGACACCAAAATTGACTCAAAAGACACGACGAATAAGGGATATAACGTGATACCTTCAATTAGCTCTGATACCAGCTAATACGAACGTCACCAACTATGTGACGAAACCCATACAAGAAGCGACTAGGATCTAGAAGACGTATCGACGCTAGAGACACGAACGTAGTGGAATAAACCTAAACCTGTTGATCACGTGGCCATCGAACCTCGGTATTGGTAGAAGGCGCCACAATCTAGCATGTTCCTAAATTGATAAGTCAAACGAATATCAAAGAAATTTCTAAGATATTCAAGAAAGCATCAAAGAAGCATTTGAGAGAACTCTCAATGCTTGCTAATTGCAAGAAATGAAATTCTGAAATTGTGTCTATTACATGCGGCCTATGAGCCTTTAAATAGGCTAACCTATGCTTAACAAAAACCCTATTGGACTAGAACTATAATTGACAAACTAATTACTAATAACACTATGTCTTAGCCAACTAGGAATCAACTTCCAATGCTGGCTGACTCTACCTTTCCAATTTGACTAGGAATTTTACTAACCAACTAGTCTAGAGTTCGAACCTCCCAAGACTTGGCCGAACCTTTATTAACCTAACCTAACTAACATACAAAGCTAACAAAGCTAACAACACTCGGACCACAAGCTACTCGGCCCTCTTGCTGCTTCTATCCACGGTTAAAATGAGCTCAAGAGCTTGGATTCGAGGCCCCTTCATGCACTTGTTGTGACAGCCCCACCTCCCCCTAAGGCGAACCAAAGGGGTTAGCGGACTGCCTGCCCAGCTCTCGCCTGGACTCGATAGCCAATATGAACCAACAACTCAAAACTTACAAAACTAAATTCTCCCAAATTCAAAAGTCAACCAACATAGTTACATAAGTTTCACACCACCATTCAAACTTAAAATTTAACTGGGGATTAAGGGTACAAAACCAAAAGCTAACTTTTCCATGATGGGGTTTTACAGTATATCATCCCTTAAATAAAAGTAACAACAAAAACTTATACTATTCGCACGTACTCCCAACCCTGAGCTCAAGCAAATCCCCCTGCTAAGGAAAACAAAAGAGAAATAGGGTGAGCTAATAGCTCAATGAGGTTCCAAAAACAAGCAGCCAGGTATACAAGAAGAATTCACTTAACAAAAAGTGTCACAAATAAAATCACCAAATAAATTGAACATATTCAATTAAAGGATACGGATGGCTTTCAAAAGCCAAATTCCCCGAAGCAAAACTGTAGCTCAGAGCCAAAACTGTAGATCCCCACTCATCATCAGACACCGTCCACCATTTCACACCCGAGCACCCCAACAAATCAAATTTTAGGTGATACTCGAGTATACCAGATTTCCGGATTCACATATCATACCCCGTGGCTCGTCAACTTTCCCGACCAAGCCCGTGCCAGCTCAAGTTGATTGACTTACCAACTAGGTTTTGAGCTCGAAACAAATCATATTTGTCGATGGGATATCACCCAAGCGACTCACAAATCAAATGTGACCAAAAGCCATTTCACATGAATTCAAATATCCAAATACAAAATTCCAAGCATAAGAGATCGAGTGTGATAAGGTACGAACTCGTCTTGATCACATTAATTGGCTCACAAGCCACTAGAACACAAATCATCACATAGTTCAAGTATTTCAATATTTCAGCTATCAAGTTGGTCAAGTAACAAGCATGGAACACTCACCGAATCAAGCAAAGTATCTTCAAGTGCTTGCACCCAATTCTCCTCCTTCTAAGTCTAATAACAAATGAAATGAAAATATTTAAGTTCAGCTACCCAAACAAGAAGACCTAATGCATGCACTCGTTATTCTTTTACTTGATAAAAATCACACTTGAATGCACAAACTATAAAATGACCAATCCCAATTATAAGGATGATCAAATGAAAAGCTTATGCACATGTTAGAATCATAAATGAGTGGGTCGGGACACGGCAAGGTTGCACAAGAGTCAAAAGGAATGAGAATAGCATTTGTGGAAGTGAAACTAACATTTGACAGGTTTGCCGTGCCTCAGTAATTTATCATAACTGTGGCTACACTTATCAGATTGGGGTGTACTTTATGGCATTCCGAAGCTAAGATCTAGCCCTACAACTTTTATGAAGAGGTCAAACATCAAATCATGCTTAATCATAGTCAAAATGGCAAATCTCAGAGTCACAAGAAAACTGTCAGAATGGTTACAGGTTGGTAGAGCAGTCTTGGGAAAATAACCATAACTCGACGTAGAAAAATCAAAATCAAGCTCCTTCAGTGGCGTTTAAAACTAGATTTATAGAGATTTCTAACGGTATAAGGATCAGGCTCTAATTCATTTTCTATAATCAACAGAAACCTCAGAAAGTTCATTGTTTTTCGTTTCTGATTTCCTGTGAAATTTTCAGCCTTGATGCATATTCTTCAATCAAATCTTTAAAGTTATTTCCATCACTTAACAAGGTGTTTAACATGCTAAAACAGCAAATAACTCCATCATCAAAGCATCACAAATCAACAAACAATTCATCAAACACTTGGTAGCCTAAAATGAAAACCCAAACTCTAGTTCTCAAACACAAGATTTCCTTCCATAATCTTTCCTTCCAAGCAACCACAAACACATTAATCACACCTAACTAACATCCTCGTTGAATTTAAGGTTCATTAAAGCATGATTAAGTGAGGATTTATCTTGCTAGAAGAGTGAGAAAATCCACCCAAGAGCTTCACTCCATGCAACCAAACTTGAGGTTTAAGTAGTAATCTAGGCTAGGATTTCACTTAAAGCTGTTTTTCTTCACTAAAATGACTAATTTCTAGCTTAGGGTTTGGTGTTCTTCAAGCTTAGAGTGGCCGGCCAAGAGGAGAGAGAAGAGAGGGAAATTTAGTTCAAATTTTTGAAATTGAAAGATTAAATAGAAGGGCTTAAGTCAAGAGGTTAAGGGATGGTTGACAAATGGCCAAATCTTGGCCAAGAATTGTATATTATTTTTTGCAATTTACCTTCTAATCCCTTAATTAAAATGTGACCCACATAAAACCACATAAGTTTCATGCATTTGTCCATATAAAACATGAAAAATGAAATCCTAAATTAAACCATGCAATACGCACGAAATTGATTACTTTAGGAAAATTAATGTACTAAATGATTATATGGTGCACTCAAGTAAAATTTCCTCTTGTTTTTTTTTTGGGTTCTTACACTTGAAGTAAGTTGACCATTCTTGAATTATTGAGACCTTCAATTACTTTAGGATGCCCAATCGAATCTTGAACCACACATACGAGGGTTTGCAATGCTTTGTGCATCCGTTTGGCTCTAGCACGTGTCATTGGACCCAATGGAACCTTCACTTGCTCAACGTGAATGACATCCTCGACCTCCTCATGTATACATAATGCAAGAAATCTTATCTCTAATGGAATATGGAAAAGAGTGGGAGATGGAGAGACTGTCGATATTTGGAAAGATAGATAGGTAGTAGGATCTCCAAATGGAAAAGTTTCAACAAGCAGGCCTAGAAACTGTCAATAGGAGAAGGTTAATGAGCTCATTGAGGAAGGAAGATGGAAATAACACACACTACAACAACTCTTTTGCCAAGACGATATATAACTCATAAATAGTATGCCTTTGAGTCTCTATAATAGAAAGGACAGACTATTTTGGAGGCACTCCAGTCAATTTAGGGTATATTGTGGCAAAATAGAAAAGTGAATTTGAATGTAGAAGGGAAGAAACAAGAGCTGAAACAAGTTGGGATGGAGGCAAACAGAGGGTTTGGAAAAAGATGTGGGGCTTGAACATCAACACAAAATTAAGGCATTTTCTCCGTAAATGCTTACAAAATTGCATCCCCAGTCAAAGAAGTCATCTACAAATAAGTAGGCAAAAGGGATAATTTATATAGATGCTGTGGAGAAGTCATAGAGACAATTGAGCACCTTTTCTTCTTCTATTATAATACAGAAATGGTTTTGCAAATTTATGTAGCTAGGTGGGAAAGGTTGAAGGATAAACAACATAATCTTTGGAGATGATGGGAGGATATTGTGCAGTTAGTTAATAAGGAACAAGGCCAGGATCGAGTCAATCTTACTGTCAATGTTTGTGGCAAATCTGAAAAGCAAGGAATAAAATTGTTATTGAAATTCATCTAGAAAGGCAATTAGCATAGTATGAAAGGCTCAAAAGGAGTGGATGGAGGATGAGCATGCAGCACAAGAAGATGGGAAAGATGGGAATGCAGTGCAAACACAATATCAGCATCAAGCCAATTGGGAACAACCAGAAGTAGAGGTGATTCATATACATACTGATGTAGCTATATCAACTAGAATGATCACAACTGCGATGGGTATTGTTGCAAGCGATTGGATAGGGATAGTGTTAAGGGCAAGGGGATGAGTACAACACAAAAGGGGAGAGGCTTCTGTAGAGGAGGCATTAACAGTTAGAAATGTATTGGAAATAGCCAGACAAGTAGAGCAGTCTAAAGTTAAGATCCACTCAGACTGCAAGTCATTGGTTGACTAGATTCTTGCCAACAATGGTTACCACAACAATTTGGTAACTGTCCTAGAAGACATCCAAGACTTGAAGCAAATGTTTGAAGTGTGTAAATTTGCTTTTGTGCCTAGAAATAGGAATGAATGTAGTCACATGGTAGAACAATTTGCTAAAAAGTTAGTTAATGACATTGAATGGGAAAAAGAATTCCCAGCGTGGTTAATAGAAGCTATGAAAAGAGATATGAGGGCAGTGGCTCATTTTTGTAATTAACTCTTATAGTATCAAGTGTTAATCAATAAAAGCTACCATTTGTTGAAAAAAACATCCACAAATGATTAATGAATGCACAATAGGCTCAAAAGTTCACTTAATGGCTAAGATTGTACAAACTTTTGTACATCTATCAATTGAATCAATTGTCAAGAAAATAGAATACTCAAACTAGCAAAATTAATTGTATTTACTTCTTGACTTACACCCTTTAAATGTTATCGTTTTGACCTAACCAAAATTCAGTGTTCAACATAGTTCATTAACAAAATTTTCACCAAAATTTTGCCCCAAAATAGGGGAAATAGGGTCAAATTTCCAGTCCAGTTTTGCACTTCCTCAGCAAAAATTTTCCAACAATTTGTCAAGTGAGATAAATATCTTTTGGCCTCTTGAACCTCATTTTTTTTGCTTTCCAGAAATTTTCCAGCAAATATATAGCAAATTTCCAACAAATTTTCATCATATAATTCCTCATTTATCCCTAAGCCACAAATTTACTTGTTCTTGTCACAATTTCACCACAAACAAGCATAAACCTCAAGTCCTCTACCCAATAAGCCACCTCAAGTCTACTAGCTTAGGATCTCTTAGGGTTTTTCATCAATCCTTCACAATTTTTACTTAATCCACCAAAAGCTTCATAGATTATCAAGAGAAAAGCATGATCAAGAGTTTTTACCTCTTGATAAAACAACCCTAGAAGAAAAACAGTCCAAGAAGCTTGAAATTTCTCTGACCAATGAGCTCCTCTTGCGATTTTGACGGTAGAACTCAAGAATCAAGGTCAAAGGAAGATGATTTGTAGCTAAAATTGGACAAGAAAATGGAAATTTCCAAGGCTTAAAGCTGCTAGGAGCTCTTGGCCAGCTTGAAAGAAAAGAGAGAGAAGAGAAAGTTGTGTCTTGGAAGGAAATGAGATGAAAGTCAAGAGGAAAAAGGTTATGTGACATAAAGTGTGAAACACTACTCAGAAGTCTCCTCGCATAGTGTTTCTTTTTAAACATTAACTTCCCTCTATTTTCTTAGCTCTTGATCCTCAAATAACATTTCTTACACCACTAATGTCCACTCTTAAATCCTCAAAGATAATTCACTAACTCACAAAAATTCGAGCTGACTTAACTTTCTACGTGATTTATTGGTAAGCAAATAAAGAAGCAACTTGAATGAAATCCATTCTTAAGTGATAATTTTGAATGATATGCCAATATAACTAAATTAAATGAGTGAATTTAAAATAAAATGAATTAATTGGATGGAATAGAATAAATAAGGTAATTTAAAAATAAAGTTTTGTAAGTCCTTACACCCTCTCCCCCTTAAGAGAATTTTGTTCTCGAAATTCTTACCTTAACTAAGGAATAAGTTTGGATACTTCTTTCGAATCTCTTCTTCGACTTCCCACGTCGCTTCCTCAACTCCATGGTTTTTCCACAAAAACTTCACCAAAGGAATCCGCTTATGCTGTAGCTGTTTCACCTTTCGATCCAAAAGCTTTATAGGTTTCTCCTCATAGGTCAACACCTCATCGATCTCGATATCCTCCGGTTGAAGTACATGAGATGGATTGGGATGGTATTTCTTTAGAAAGGAGACATGAAATACATTGTGGATTCAGGATAAACTTAACGGCAATTCCAATCTATAAGCCACATTCCCAACACGTTGGATGATCTTATAAGGTCCTACGAACCTTGGTTGAAACTTTTTCCCTTTTCCGGCCATTATACTTGCTTTTAAGGGAGTGATCCTAAGGAACACTTGGTCTCCAACCTCGAACTCCAAATCCTTTCTCCAGCTATCCGCATAACCTTTCTGGCGACTTTGAGCTATCTGGATCCTTTGACGTATCAACTTCACTTTCTCATAT
This sequence comes from Gardenia jasminoides, assembly GCA_013103745.1. Taxonomy (NCBI): domain Eukaryota; kingdom Viridiplantae; phylum Streptophyta; class Magnoliopsida; order Gentianales; family Rubiaceae; genus Gardenia; species Gardenia jasminoides. The sequence continues at coordinate 14,599,228 of CM023096.1, forward strand.
GCCTCTTCTATCCATGGCACAGTTGTTGGATCTAGAGCTCTTCTTTCCCCTACTTTGTCCCAATAAATTGGAGATTCGGCACTTACATCTATAAAGAGCTTCATAAGGAGCCATTTGTATAGAAGCATGGAAGCTATTATTATAGGCAAACTCCACCAAAGTCAAGTACTTACTCCAATCGTCTCCAAAATCCAATATACATAATATCAGCATGTCCTCGAGAGTTTGGATCATCCTTTCCGACTGTCCATCTGTGAGGATGGTATGTGGTATTAAAGTTCAACTTGGTTCCCAAGGTTTCCTGCATCTTCTACTAGAAGCAGGATACAAATCTAGGGTCCCGGTCTGATATTATGCTCATTGGGATTCCGTGCAACCTTATCCTCTTATCCAAGTATAACTTAGTTAATTTCTCCTATGAGTACTTCATATTGATTGACAAGAAATAAGTGGATTTGGTCAGTCGATCCACTATTACCCAAATGGCGTCATGCCCCCTTGGTGTTCTTGGTAACCTCGATACAAAATCCATAGTGACATTTTCCCACTTCCATTCGGGTATCTCCAAAGGCTGTAATAGACCAGAGGGTTTCTGATGCTCTGCTTTGACTTGCTGGCAAATAAGGCATGTTTGAACAAATTTAGCAATCTTCTTCTTCATACCTTCCTACCAGTACAAACTCTTTAAATCCTGGTACATCTTATTACCTCCTGGATGCACCGTATACTTAGAACGGTGAGTTTCGAACAAAATCTCCCTTTTTAGTGCTTCGTCCTTTGGCACCATTATACGATCTTGAAACCTTAATATTCCTTCTGGTCCCAAGTTGAAATATGCTTTCTCCCCTTTCTGTAACTTTTCTAACCATTTCTGTACCTCAAGGTCTTTCTTTTGTTTTTCCTTAACACAATCCAACAAAGTGGATGTCACCGTAATATTCCAAAGAATGACCCTCTGTCGCTCAAGGCAAGGATTCCACACACTAACCTCTTCTAACAAATGTCATTCATTCACCATTAATCCTGCCACTTGAAACTTACGACTTAGGGCATTTGCTACTACATTGGCTTTTCCTGGGTGATAGTTAATTGTACAATCATAGTCCTTTAGGAACTCAAACCAGCGCCGCTTCCTCAAATTCAACTCTTTTTGGGAAAATAAATACTTAAGACTCTTGTGGCTAGTAAAAACCTCAAATGTCACCGCATATAAATAATGCCTTCCACTTTCTTAAAGGAACACTACTGCAACCAGTTCTAGGTCATGGGTCAAGTAGTTCTGTTCATGAGGTTTTAACCTCCTAGAAGCATAAGTAATAACCCTCTCATTCTGCATCAACACCCAATCCAAACCCTCTTTGAAGCATTTGTGAAAACTACATATCCATCCTTTCCATTCGGCAAAGCCAAAACTAGTGCCATAGCCAAACGTCTCTTTAACTCTTGAAAACTCCTCTCACACGTAAGGTCCCATATGTACTTGCCATTTTTCTTAGTCAACGCAACCAAAGGTCCCACAATCCTAGAGAAGTCCTTGATAAACCAACAGTAATACCCTATCAATCCTAAGAAACTTCGAACCTCGGTAGGGTTTTCTGGTTGCTTCCATTTAGAAACGGCCTCTACCTTGGCTGGGTCCACGTTAGTTCCTTCCTTTGAAATTATATGGCCTAGGAAAGTTACTTCCTTTAACCAAAACTCACACTTATTGAATTTAGCGTATAGCTGAAGCTCTCGCAAAAATTTGTAATACAGTCCACAAATGCTATTCATGGTCCTCCTGAGTCCTAGAATACACCAATATGTCATCAATAAATACCACCACAAACTGGTCTAGATAAGGCTTAAAGACTCGGTGCATAAGATCCATAAATGCTACAAGGGCATTATGGCAAACTCAAAGTGCCCATATTTGGAGTTAAATACAGTCTTAAGTATATCCTCTTCTAAGATCCTCAACTGATAATAGCCTTGCCTGAGATTCAGTTTAGAAAACACTACTGCCCCTTACAATTGGTTAAACAATTCATCTATATGGGGTAAAGGGGACTTATTCTTAACAGTGACATCATTTAACCCTCGATAATTAATGCACAACCTCAAACTTCCATCTTTTTTCTTCACGAACAACACTGGAGCTCCCTATGGTGAGTCACTTTCCCTAATGAAACCTTGCTCTAACAAGTCCTGTAATTGTAACTTTAACTCTTTCAACTCAATAGGAGCCATCCTATAAGGTGTCTTAGAGATGGGTATTGTCCCTGGAACCACGTCAAACTTAAATACTATTTCCTGTTCAGGTGGTAGTGACTTTAATTCCTCAGGAAAAACATCAGGGTACTCCTTTACTACAGGTACATCTTCCAAATTCATTTTATCCCCCGAAATATATATAAGAAATGCTAGATACCCTTGAGTTCCTTTACTTAACAATTTTCTAACTTTAATCCCCAATATAAGAGCTAAAGAAACTAACTTACCCCTCACATCTAGCTTTATGATTGCCTCACCAGGAATACGCAATTCTACCACTTTCAACTTACAATCCAATTGAGCATGATAACGAGCTAACCAATCCATTCCCAATATAACATCATAACCCTTGATTGTTAGGCTAATTAAATCTTCTAAAAGTTTTCTCTCCCCAACCCAGACTTCACAATTTCTATAAACTGCACCAATAATCAAACTCTGGTCACCCGTAGGGGTTCTAACTTCAAAATTATAGGATAGGGAATCAAACTTTACATCTATACCATTCACAAAAACAAGATTCACAAAAGAATGGGCTGCATCCGGATCAATTAAACCCTAACTAGGCGAAAAGCAGGAATCGTACCTTCAACTACTTCCATTGACTCAGGGATCTGTTGATGATCTAGAGCATACACTCTGGCAGGCACTCTTGGGTGGTTTCCCTTTACACTAACTACTAGATGCCGACTTATCTGGCCGTTGCATATCCTTTCCCTCTTGTGGCTTATTCAGACACTGTGAAATTTGGTACTCGGCACTACCACACAGCAAACACTTTCCTTGCCTTCTCCAATAGTCATTAGTGGTGTGGTTTGGCTTACCACAATAATCACAAGCCATTGCAAGAGTTGATGATTGGCCTCCTTGTGAGGAACTCTTTGGTTGCCCTTGACCACTTGATACTCCTCTAGATAAAGCTCCCCTTGCTGGCCCCGACACTCTTCCACCTCCTGCTTCCCTTCCAAACTTAGGTGGTGGTTCACTCTTATCAGCTTGTCCAGACACACTGCCTGGGGTTCCTCTCCTTTTTGCGTGAAAAGCCCTAACTTGAAGTTTAGCACTCTCAACCCTTTGCGTTTTCTCTAAGGCATCAGTAAAAGTAGTAATCTGAGCTGTCGCTAGGGTTTCTTGAATCTCCACGTTTAGCCCTTGTATAAATCACTTGATCCTTTTTCGCTCAGTAACCACCAACTCCGGAGGGAACTTAGAAAGCTTAGTGAAGTGCTCCTCATAATCAGCAACACTCAAGGCCTCCTATCATAACTTAATAAAATCGTCCTCCCTCTTCTCTTGAATCATTGATGGGAGGAACTTCTCATTAAATTCCTTTTCAAAATTCTCCCAAGTCCAAGGGGTCTACTCCCTTTCCCACTTAACTCTAACCACATTTCACCAAGCATATGCCACTCCCTCGAATTGGAAGATGGCAAAGTTCACTTGCCTTTGTTTGGAATAGTTTAGGGCAGCAAACATGTCCATCATTCTCTCTAGCCAGTTTTCAGTTGCCTCAGGGTCAGGTCCTCCGAGGAACTTAGGTGCAGCAAACTTAAGGAATCGTTCTAAGATTCTATCTTCCCTCTATCCAAATCCCTAGGTTGGTTAGCAGGCTCTAGGCCTTGTCACTCTGCCAAGCATTCTAGGATGTCTATCATTCAGTTAATGGTCGTAACCACTCGATCTCCCCCTTCATTTCCTAGTTCTTGGTTTTGCCCAACTGCTGACCTTTAATCACCTTTGAGATCATGGGGCTGTCTACGCCCACGCCCTCGGCCCCTTCCACTTCTCCGACCATCCAATTTTTTTTACTAGGAGTCTAAGTGCATGAACAACATTAAATATGCATAAGTAAAATTAAGCATGAATGTTAGTTGCAAAAGAAAGTACTTTGGAAATAAACACAACCTTGTCATATATCATAAAATTTTACAAATAAGTCAACAAAGTACAACATATACAGCACTCAAGTGCCTCAAAAGGAAGAGAGATAGCATGTTTAAATAGAAAGACAATAAGCCTTTGAACAAGCATCATCCCATACTATCCCTTACAAAAGATTACAAAATAGAAGGGTCTCGAGCTTAATGGTTGGCAGAACTAGGGGACCCCATATCTTCAGTTGGCTCGATCTCATTAGATGACTTCTTGGCCTCGGTAGGTTTAGTCTCGTCTTCATTAGTAGGGGCTACGCTCCCCTGATCCCTACCTACAGTGTTGCCATCGACCACTTGTTCTATTAGAGTCCCACACTCTGCCAAGATCCCCTCAGTGCGATCTCGCACCCCTTGCACTACTCTAGCAAGGCGGTTATGAACTTCTTGGTTTCCCTCTTGATCCCTTGGCTTATCTGCCTCTAGTTCTCGGATTCGCACATCTTGCATTTGAATAGTTACCCTTAATCCCTCGATCTCCTCTTGAACGGCACGATTAGCTCTCAACAAGTTTCTCCTTCAATCGTCTACCGCTAAGACTACCTTACCGGGATAAGAGTACCTTTGCTAGCAATCACGGTTCGTAATCTGGTGCCCAGAGCCCAAGCAGCGAATAGGTCCTATGCCTCCCTCACGATAAGTAAGGATTCGACGACCAGACAAGTTACCATCGCCATTCCCATTCTCCATATCCTACATAACCATTCAAAGCAACTCATAAGTAACTTACCCAATCTATTCATTAAACACTTAGTAAATGTCTAAGCAACTAAACTTTTCTAACTTAGAATCTCTCAATTCACCCAGGCAATTCTCTAACCTAGGCTCTGATACCAACTGTGATGACCCCACCTCCTCCAAGGGCGAACCCTAGGTGTCGGCAGATTGCCTGCCTAACTCTCGCCAGGACTCACTAGAAAACTCGAAATATAAACGAGACCATCAAAACCAAGAAATCCTTAATATAACAAATTCCACTATTTGGGTACAATATTTCATCTACTAAACTAAAGTACTTTAAGTATATCCCAAGTACATCCTTACAATCAAAAGTAGCTTAAACGGTACAATAATGCTTAAACAAGGCTTGATTAAGACTAGTGCCACCAAAACTCATCACTTCAAGTCCCTGTTAAGGAATAACAACTTAAAGGGATAAGCCAAATCTCAATGAGGCCAAGGAAACATGCAGGCGAGCAAGTACGATAATAAAAGTGCCAACTACTTTAAACAAGTATGCTAGCGATAGAGTTCAAGAAAAGCCCAAGAAGGAAGTAAACACACATTTGAAAGGATATAGGAGCTCTCAGAAGCTAATCCATAGCCGAATCTTTTCAAACAAGCTTGGAATATCATTTCAATCGTTGACACTCCATCAACCAAGTAATAACAATTTTCATAGAACTCCACTTCACTCCATTATCCATCCACCGTTGCTTCCCCTATTGGGCTCGAACGTCAATTTTGGTAATACTCGAGTACCCCGATTTGGCGAGACACACTCCAACCGACAGATAATCAATCCCATGGTTCGTCAAGTCCCTCAGCCAAGCCCTTGCCGGCCCGAGTTAAATGACCTACCAATGCATTTGGTCGTCCCCACAATTTCAAGTTTCAGTTGGCGAGTCAACGCTCCAACCAACCAACAATTCAAGCACAAGTTCACAAGTTCAAGCAATTTCAATCAATCATGTCCAATGACCATTTGCTTGCTCCAAGAAGTGCAAGCGCGATAAAGTACACGCTTGCCTTCTCAAGGGCATAACAAGTCCAAGCAAGTTCATTCACAGCAAGTCAAGTACAATTAATATGCACTTGGAGACTCACCAATTATCAAGTAGCAAGCGTGCAAGTTCATAGATTTCCGGAGCCGGTTTGCCCTCAAGGTCCTCTTGATCACCTGGGCTAAGAATAATCATGTAAAGTTTCCATCTTAGTTCTAGTAAGAGGCTAAATTACTTTATTCGGGCACTTAAACTACCCAAAATCCACTTATCATGAAAAGTGATCCAATTCACAAGCGTACTTAAGCTAATATGACGGCTTGACTCACCAAAAGTTACTAAGGGTTCAAAATTACTTCAACCTTCTTCCATCCTAACTGTCACAGTTTCTTTCATACCTCATAACTCAGGTTATACAAGTCTAATTTTCACTTAGTTTATACTGTTGAAAACTAGATTCAAAATACTAAAAATGTATAGAAGACATCGTTTACAAACTCAGTTCATAAAATTTCTTAATTTTGACATCAACCTGCTGCAGCTATAGGATCATAGATTGCAGGTTTCAAAAAACATTAGGGAATTTTGTGGACTTGCTGCAATTTGTAGGAAAAGAACTAGAGTAGGTATTTTATACTGTTAGAAAGCCCTATGAGTCTAGTTTCAAATGCCATAAACGGCATTTGATTTCAACTCTCCTATGCCAAGTTATGAAAGTTTTCCCATCGCTGGTTGTGGTGTTCTATGACCTACCTGAGATCAGAGTTCTCACTAAAGTTGCAACTTACCCCTTTTAAATGTTATCGTTTTGATCCAAAATCATTACACAACCAAAATTCAGTGTTCAACATAGTTTGTTAACAAATGTTTCACCAAAATTTCGCCCCAAAATAGGGGAAATAAGGTCAAATTTCTAGTACAGTTTTGCACTTCCTCAGCAAAAATTTTCCAGCAATTTGTCATGCGAGATAAACATCTTTTGGCCTCTTGAACCTCATTTTTTTTCTTTTACATAAATTTTCCAATAAATATATAGCAAATTTCCAGCACATTTTCATCATATAATTCCTCATTTATCCTAAGCCACAAATTTACTAGTTCTTGTCACAATTTAACCACAAACAAGCATAGACCTCTAGTCCTCTACCTAATAAGCCACCTCAAGTCCACTAGCTTAGGATCTCTTAGGGTTTTCATCAGCCCTTCACAATTTTTAGTTCATCTACCAAAAGCTTCACAGATTATCAAGAGAAAAGCATGATCAAGAGTTTTTACCTCTTGGTAGATCAACCCTAGAAGAAAAATAGTCCAACAAGCTTGAAATTTCTCTGACCAACAAGCTTCTCTTGTGATTTTGACGGTAGAACTCAAGAATCAAGGTCAAAGGAATATAATTTGTGGCTAAAATTGGACAAGAAGATGGAATTTTCCAAGGCTCAAAGCTGCTAGGAGCTCTTGGCCAGCTTGAAAGAAAAGAGAGACAAAGAAGAAAGTTATGTCTTGGAAGGAAATGAGATGAAAGTCAAGAGGAAAAAGGTTATGTGACATAAAGCGTAAAACACTATTCAGAAGTCTCCTCGCATAGTGTTTTTTTTCAAACTTTAACTTCCCTCTATTTTCTTAGTTCTTGATCCTCAAATAGCATTTCCTATACCACTAATGTTCACTCTTAAACCCTCAAAGATAATTCACTATCTCACTAAAATTCGTGCCGACTTAACTTTCTACGCTATTTATTGCGTAAGCAAATAAAGAAGCAACTTGAATGAAATCCATTCTTAGGTGATAAATTTGAATGTTATGCCAGTATAACTAAATTAAATGAGTGAATTTAAAAGAAAATGAATTAATTGGATAAAATAGAATAAATAAGATAATTTAAAAATAAATTTTTGTGAGTCCTTACAACAAGTAAATAGGTGACCCTACAATGAATTTGAAAGGACAAAGATGGTTAAAGATTCAATTTATGATTAGATGCTAGTTTTAATATGTTGATGAGATTAGTAGGTTTCCCTAGAAGTTGGATGAGCTGTATCTACAATACACACATTGAAGTTTGTAAGGCCCAAAGACAACCTAAGAGGGGGGTGAATTAGGTTGATTAAAAAATTAATCAAGTGATACCCCTTTTTCACAATGGAGGATGTAATCTCCATAATAATTAAAAATATCACACATATAAGCAATGAGAATTGAGATCAGTAGATGATATAGCAATGAATAAGTCGAGAAGTGAGTTGAAAATTAAGATGATAAAAAGCAAACCAATTCTCTTTAAAGCTCTTCTTGAGCTTGAAGAATGATGCTCAATTCAAACTTCAATTTGGTGAATTACAATCAACCTTTACGTATAATGGAAGGCTCACTTCTTCCTTACCCCAAGCAGCACTTAGTCAAGCAAGGAAGTTTTACAATCTCACAGATAACCCTCACAAAACTACACTATTGATGAACTCACTCACAATTGAAAAGCTTGCAAATGAACTAACACTTTAAGACCTACAATTCTTACACCAAGAGTATTTTCTTGCCAAAATCACTCTCACAAACTTGTATTCTAAGTGTTCAAAAGTTATCTATGAAGTTTAGACAAGGCTGTATTTATAGGGGACCAAAAAGTGTCTTGGTATTAGTGGTCAACGGATAGAAGAAGTTGAAGAGTCAACCAGCCGCTGGGGCTATCGGATGTCCGACATAATGTTGTGCGTCTGAGGCTAGCGTCCGACAGGTTATTTCATTCTTTATCGGATGGCCGATGCATATTTCTGCTTCTGATGAGCTTTGCGTCCGACAGCGACCAGAGAACTCATAATTCTTCTTGGATACGTTCAGATGGCCGATAAGGTTGATGTGCGTCCGATACGAGTGTTTGATGGATCCCCTATCTATCAGACGTTCGGTACTTCAATTTGAGTGTCCGATAGAGAGTTTTCAAGTTTTATCGGACGTCCGATACAAGCTATCGGACGTCCGATACAAGCTATCGAACGTTCGACAGTTACCAGTGACATATGCTTCTTTTGATTCAATTCTTCAAAATGTACTGTTTGCATTGATAACCTGGGCTGCCAAAAAACTCAATAGAAAACGTTAAATCCATTTCTTCAATTGTTTTATAATAGTCAAAATTTGAGATCACAATTAACATTCTCCCCCTTTTTGATGATGACAAAACAATTGAACGTGATTTGATAAAAACGTATCAAAACTCCCCCTTACTCGATTGACTAATCATTTACTGAAAATGTACATGGCTTGCATAAAATGAGTGTGATTTAGATTGATTAACAAGCTCCCCCTTACTCGATTACTCCTATTTTTTTGATCAACTAGAAATGAACCAACATATAGAAGTCAGTTTGAACTTGAATTCAAATCACAAAGCCCACAAAACGTTTCTCCCTCTTTTTGTCATCACAAATGGTATCAAGCAGAAGAATAAGAGGTTGAAAAACCAAATGTGCTTTAAGAAATTGAAATCTTCAATACCAAATGTGCTGACATATTGGCATGATCAGAGACAATCCAATATAAGACCACAAATTCCAAATCCAATGGCAACAAGGTTCCAATACCAAATCATGAGTGCCAATTAAAACCAAGAAAAAATTCAATGTCCCAACAAGAGAACCAAATCTAATAGCATACCAACACTAGATAACATCTAAATTCAATTCAGCCAGTATTGCAACCAAAGTTTACCAGAATGAATCACTAGTTCATCACATTTACATCATATGTCCATCAAACTTATCACATAGAACTAATGCAACATAAATTCATCACATATATGAAAAGGACCAAAGTCATCATATTAAGAGAAATACTAAAAATACAATTAACATCTAAGGTACTGATTCTCCAATGGAGATACAAAAGAGCAATAAGAAGAGTAGCAACAGAGTTTAATACTTAGTACACTTCAACCAATGATGAGAAGGATCAAAAGGAATTATGCAACCTAATGGTGAAGTGCAAGTGCAAGTGCTGCTAATGTGCCTAAAAGGTGAAATTAGATCTTGTTCCAGGTCTTCTTCTAGTAAGCCGATAAGCTGAAACATCTTCATCTTCAGTTTCTTCATCATCTTCATCCTCGGGTTGTTCAGTGACTGGCTCTTTTCCCTTCTCAGATATTGAGGGATCACGATGAGGTGTTTGAGATTCAGTCACTTCTTGAATGGCTAGCATAGGATCAGGCCGAGATTCCTTGGCTAAGGAAGCATCTTCATCCCAGAAATTCAGACTTTTGCTCAGATGTCATGGCTAACATAAGACCATGTTCAAGAAGGAGAACATGATTCTTGAGTTCCTTTAGTAACTCAATAGTCTCGGATTGAGGAGAGGTTGTTTTAGAGACAGATTTCCTAGGATGAATGGATGGGCCAGGAGTGAAACGAAGAGTTCTAGTGATTCCAGGAGAGATGGGAGTGTCATGAATCATTTTGGAACGAGACCCAGATGTGGCTTCTTTGGTGCTCCAAGCACCGTAAAAAAACTTCATGTTTTTTCTTTCAAAATAAGATTTTGAGAAAACAGAGGTGGATATGTCCATAGGACATACACCAGTGATTGGAACATTGAAATGTTCAAAAATTGGAGTCAAAAACTTTCCATAGGGTAGTTTTCTTCTAGTGTCAGTGCAAAGTTTCATCAAAAATTTGCACATGACAAAACCAAAGTCAATTCTGATTTTCTCAACAAAGCAGTAAAACAAATACAACTTCATTTTATTTGCATCAGTGCGATGCCCATTAGTAGGTACAAGCAGATTTGATATAATTGAGAAAATGATCAGGTTTTTTGGATTTAAATCCTCCAATTTAGCATCAAGAGGTGTTTGAAAAGGAGATTGGAAGTAGGACATCAATTTCTCAGCATTAAAATGGCTAATGCTAGTTGGGTTTTCTTCATAAGAAAAACATTTAACAATTTTACTTTTGCAGCCAAATTCTATAGTTGTTTTCAAAATTTTATTGACCACATCAGAGTCAAAAACTAAGTCCACACCATTTACACGAGATTTCAACTCATCTCGTGAGTTTTCTTTTCTAAGATTGGCAAAGAATTGGTACAGCATATCAGGATAACACACATTTGGCATGGTGATGATATGAGACCACTTTTGGAATTCAAACAATTTAAGAACTGAATCAAGGTCTATTTTTCGAAACTCAGAAGGATCAATGGACCTTAGAATGATAAATCTCTTTTGTGAGAATAAGGCAAACCTATCCTTAGCCTCATCATCAATGAATTCAGGCAGTGTAGGGGGTTGGGAGGTAACATGAGAATCAGTTTGAGTTGTTTAGGGTTGCTGAGCAGTTACTGAACCTCGTTTCTTCCTTGACGAAGTTCGCTTGGCAGTTGGAGTGGGAGTATCTTGATCCCTGAGCTGTCTCTTGTGTCCGGTAGCAGATGAAACTCCATGAGTTCGCACCATTGTTTCTTGTGTGTGTGTTTTATGCAATGACTAAGATGCTAGATGAGATGGTGAGTGTCTACACAACAAATTGGATGAAAATGCTGTGATTAAGCTGGTCGAAAAGGGAGGAAGTCTCGATTTAGGGTTGCTGAGGTGATTTGGGGGGGAAAGAATTTGGGATGTATAGTGAGAAATGTGGATGACTCTCGGCTTGCAATAAGCTTGTGAGGGTATTTGTGCTTTCAATTTTGAGAATTTGTGCAAGTCAATATTGGAATTTGAAGTTTTGAAAGCGGTGGTTGGGACGTTGCGTCCTAAACAAATGTGTGTTTGACTGATTGAAATGGAAGGAAGTGACCTGATAAGCTGTGACATTTGATGTGTCGAACGTCCGAAACATCCGACACATCCGTCTGATGGGATTTTCTGGAAAATAGCCAAGAACACTGTCGGACGTTCGATAGAATTTGACCAGAAATATTTAAAAATTCTTTTCTAAAATGCCCAATTTTGAACATAAATATGTAAATTGATCTAAGGGCAAGGCTTTTGTGAAAATATCAATAATTTGGTGCTTTGAACAAATATAATTCACACAAATTTCACCTTTTTGAACAAGATCACGAATGAAATAATGTTATATGTCTTTATGTTTTGTCCTAGAATGTTGAATGGGATTTTTTGTCAAATTTATGGCACTTATGTTATCACAATAAATGGGCATATTATCATACAATAATCCAAAATCATTTAAGGTATGATTCATCCATAACAATTGAGCACAACAAGCACTAGCGGCAACATATTCCGCTTCGGTTGTAGACAAGAAAATGGCATTTTGTTTCTTACTAAACCAAGATACTAAACAAGTACCAAGAAAATGACATGAACCACTAGTACTTTTTCTATCAATTCCACAACCACCAAAATCAGCATCCGTATAACCACATAAGGCAAATTCATGACATTTAGGATACCATAGACCAAAATTCAAAATTCCTTTCAAATATCGAAAGATTCTCTCAACGGCATTTAAATGAGATTCTTTAGGGTACGATTGCAATCGAGCACATAAACAATCGGCAAACATAATATCCATCCTACTTGCGTTTAAATAGAGAAGGCTTCCGATCATACCTCTATATTTCTTCTCATCAACACTTGTACCTTGCTCATCTTTTTCGAGTTTGGTAGACATACACATTGGTGTACCGACTTGCTTTGAATCCTTCATGCCGAACCTCTTGAGAAGCTCTTTTGTGTACTTTATTTGATTGATGAAAGTTCCTTCGCGAGTTTGAAGGACTTGGAGTCCAAGGAAGAAATTCAATTCTACCATAAAACTCATCTCAAATTCATTTTGCATAATGGTGGAAAAATCCTTGTACAAACGCTCATTAGTAGCACCAAAAATGATATCATCAATACAAATTTGCACAATAAGGAGATCATTTAGTTTTTGTTTTGTAAAAAGAATAGTGTCCACAATACCTCTTTTAAAACCATTTTTCAATCAAAAATCCACTTAAATGTTCATACCAAGCTCTAGGAGCTTGTTTTAAACCATTTAAGGTTTTTGAAAGCTTAAACGCATGATTGGGAAATTTATCTCTTTCAAAGTCGGGAGGTTGATCCACATAAACTTCTTGATCAATAAAACCATTTAGAAAAGCACTTTTAACATCCATTTGAAACAATTTAAAACCTTTGAAACAAGCAAATGCAAGAAACATTCTTATAGATTCTAATCTTGCTACGGGAGCAAATGTTTCATCAAAATTTATACTTTCTTCTTGAGCATACCCCTTAGCTACCAATCTAGCCTTGTTTCGCACAATTTCACCCTTATCATTTAATTTATATCTAAAGACCCATTTTGTACCTATAATAGGGTAATTTTGAGGCCTTTCAACTAAAGTCCAAACATTATTCCTTTCAAATTGATTCAATTCCTCTTGCATAGCTGTAATCCAATAATCACCTTTCAAAGCATCAACAACATTTTTAGGCTCAAAATGTGATACGAAGGCAAAATTATCAAGTAATGATTTCGAAGAAGAACAAGTTCTTACCTTTTCGGATGGATCACCAATAATCAAATCCTTGGGATGGTTATGAATGAACTTTCAATCCTTAGGAAGATCCTTTGGTTAACCATCATCCTTGTCTTCTTCTTCTTGCACTTGGTTTCTTTGGGTGTCATTTTCCTTCAAATTTTCCTCCAATTCAGCATTGCTTTCCTCTTGGGTGTAAGCTTCTCAAGTTTTTTTTGAATACCTACATCATCATCTACACAAATGCTTTTGGAAGAATCACCATTAGACTCACCAAATGTATTATGTATGGCTTCTTCAATCACAAGAGTTCTTCTATTATAAACTCTATATCCTCTTTTGTTTACACAATAACCCAAGAAAATACTTTCATCGGTTTTCTTATCAAATTTTTCAAGATGTACCTTAATGTTTAAAATAAAACATTTATATCCAAAAACTTTAAAATAGTCGACTATTGGCTTTTTATCAAACATCAACTCATAAGAAGTTTTGTTCAAAATTGGCCTTAACAAAACTCTATTCATTACATAATATGCCGTATTCACGACCTCCGCCCAAAAATATTTTGGTAATTCATTTTCACTTAACATGGTTCTTGCTGCTTCAACAAGTGTCCTATTTTTTCTTTCAACAATACCATTTTGTTGGGGGGTTTTTACAATAGAAAATTCATGAATTATTCCATTGTGATCACAAAATTATGAAAAGCCAAAATACCTAAATTCCGAACCATTAGCACTTCTAATTTTAATAATGTGTAAGCCAAGAAAATTTTGCACTCTTGCAAACAAGGAAACAAAATTTTTGAAAGCATCATCTTTATGAGCAAGGAAAACAGTCCAAGTATATCTAGAGTATTATCAACAATTACAAGACAATATCTCTTTCCACCTAAACTAGCAATTAGTGTAGGACCAAACAAATCAAGATATAAAAACTCCAATGGTTTAGATGTAAAAATATTTCTTTTAGATTTAAAAGAAGTTTTGGTTTGTTTACCAAATTGACATGCATCACAAACCTTATCTTTTTCAAACTTTATTTTAGGCAAGTCTCTAACAAGTTCCTTTTTGGATAATTCATTTAGCACATCCATATTGAAATGACAAAGTCTTCTATGCCACAACCAAGGGTCTTCATCTGAAATTTTATGACATTTAAAACTAGAAGAATCAATTTTCTCAAGAATCACAACATAGATGTCATTGAATCTCTTTCCTTTGAAAATGATGTTAAATTTTGAATCAAGAACTAAACATTCATACTTTGTGAATAAAACAAATAAATCTTCATCACATAATTGACTAACACTAAGCAAATTATAGCCTAAATTATCTACTAAGAGGATATTATGCACAAATGTTTCACCATTCTTGCCAACATCACCTACTCCAATTGTTTTGGCTTTCATGTCATCTCCAAATGTTACTTTTCCACTTGATTTTGATTTGAGCTTGATAAATTGTGATGGATCACCGGTCATGTGCCTTGTGCATTCATTAACTATGAACCACTTTGATTCGTTTATGACTTTCTCCATTTTTACCTAGACAAAAGATGGAAAATTTAGTACCCTTTAATTTTTGGATCCTTGATGGTTAGAAACATGTTTAACTAACCACATACACTTCATTCCTTTTTTATGTTTTTCCTTACATAGCATTCATGCTTCAAGTGACCATCTTAACAACAAGAGTCACACATAATGGTAGGATTATTCACATGAATAGGTTTAATAAACCTTACTCCACTTTTTCTATAAATTGTGAATTCATTGGCACTAAAGGTTAGTTTCCTTTCATAAGCATTAAAATGGGGCTCAATTCATTTCTTGCAAAACCATTTTGCTTTTTATTTTGAAAATTATGTCTAGACTACCCATTCTTCTTTTCAAGTCACTTTGTTTTTCCTTAAGCATTTCACAAAGGCTTGTTTTTCTATCAAGTTCATGTTGTAACTCAATTTGATCTTTTATTGAACAATCATTGTCATATTTCAGCTTTTTGTTATCTTGAAACAAATTTGCACTGTCTTGCAAAAGAAATGTGATTTTCTATGTTAATTCTTTATTTCTAGCATAAGACGCTTTCAAGCTATCATGCAACTTTCCAACAAATACCTCAAGATCATCATCATCATCATCACTTTCACATTGAGGGTTACAAGATATTACCTCATTGTCACCAATTGCCATGAAGGTAATTTGAGCCGATTCCTCTTCTTCTTCAATCTCACCTTCCGAATTGCACTCAATCCAAGTGATTTGGAAGTTGTTAAATGTTGGTTTTCTTTCATTCTTCATTTCTTTCTTCTTCTTCATAGGGCAGTCAACTGCATAATGCCCAAGCTGTCCATATTCAAAGCATTTATCTCCTTACCTTTTTTTGGCATCTTGTCTTCCCTTGTATCTTATGTTGGATTGATTGCGGCTTTGATTGCTAGGTCCTCCTTCTCTAAATCTTCTTTTGTTGAGGATCCTCTTGAAGCTTTTAGTGATGAGAGTGAGATCACTATCATCACCATCCATGTATTCATCATCCAATGAGGCCGAATCATCCTCATCTTGGGATGTTTTGAGAGCAATGCTCCTCTTGGCCCTTGCATCTTCTTCATCTTGTACCTTGCTTTTGAGTTTCAACTCATAAGATGTTAGAGAGTTTATAAGAGATTCAATAGGCATTGAATTCAAGTCTTTTGCTTCTTCAATAGCAGTCACTTTATTCTCCCATTCTTTAGGTAAAGCATTCAAAATTTTTCTATTTTTCTCACCAAGTGTGTATTTTTATCCAACACCCCTAAATCTTTTATAAGATCATTGAATCTACAGTACATTTTATCTACATTTTCATGAGGTTCCATTTTGAATGATTCATATCTAGTGACTAATATAGACTTCTTTTGTTTCCTAACATCTTCACTACCTTCATCGATTTCCCTTAATTTATCCCAAATTTTCTTAGCCGATTTACATCCTTTAACTCTAATGGATTCATTTGTATCCAATGCATTATATAGAACATTCTTGGCTTTAGCGTTTGAAGTGAGATTAGCCCTATTCTCACGAGTCAACTCATTCCTTGTTTTTAATCTAGGAACATGAGTAATGTGATCATCAATAGTAGCAGTGTAAGGACCTTCATTAACAATAAACCATAGATCAATGCCAATGGATTGTAAGAAAATAATAATATGTTCTTTCCAACTAAGATAGTTTGAACCATTGAACTTGGGTGGCCTAGTGATCGATTGACCTTCTATAAACATGGCATTGTTGGTTGTCATCTTTTCTCTAAGTGATTAAGCTTGATCCTAGAGACCAAACTCTGATACCAATTGTAAGGCCTAAAGACAACCTAAGAGGGGGGTGAATTAGGTTGACTAAAAAATTAATCAAGTGATACCCCTTTTTCACAATAGAGGATGTAATCTCTTAAACAATTAAAAATATCACACAAATAAGCAATGAGAATGGAGAGCAGTAGATGATATAGTAATGAATAAGTCGAGAAGTGAGCTGAAAATTAAGATGATAGAAAGCAAACCAATTCTCTTCAAAGCTCCTCTTGAGCTTGAAGAATGATGCTCAATTCAAGCAACTTCAACTTGGGGAATTACAATCAACCTTTGTGTATAATGGAAGGCTCACTTCCTCCTTGTCCCAAGCAGCACTTAGTCAAGTAAGGAAGTTGTACAATCTCATAGATAACCCTCACAAAACTGCACTATTGATGAACTCACTCACAATTGAAAAATTTGCAAATGAACTAACACTTCAAGACCTACAATTCTTACACCAAGAGTATTTTCTTGCTAAAATCACTCTCAAGAACTTGTATTCTAAGTGTTCAAAAGTTATCTATGAAGTTCGGACAAGGCTGTATTTATAGGGGACCAAAAAGGGTCTTGGTATTAGTGGTCAACGGATTGAAGAAGCTGAAGAGTCAACAAGCTGTTGGGGCTATCGGACGTCCGACACAATGTTGTATGTTCGAGGCTAGCATCTGACAGGTTATTTCATTCTTTATCGCACGGCCGATGCATATTTTTGCGACCGATGAGCTTTGCATTCGACAGCGACTAGAGAGCTCAGAAAATCTTCTTGGATATGATCGAACGGCCGATGCATATTTTTGCGTCCGATGGATCCCCTGTCTATCAGACATCCGGTACTTCAATTTGAGTGTATTGGACGTCCGATACAAGCTATCGAGCGTCCGACAGTTACCAGTGACATATGATTCTTTTGATTCAGTTCTTCAAAATGTACTGCTTGCATTGATAAACTGGACTGCCAAAAAACTCAATAGAAAATGTTAAATCCATTTCTTCAATTGTTTTGTAATAGTCAAAATTCGGGATCACAATTAACATTCTCCCCCTTTTTGAAGATGACAAAACAATTGAACGTAATTTGATAAAAATGTATCGAAACTCCCCCTTACTCGATTGACTAATCATTTATTGAAAATGTACACGGCTTGCACAAAATGAGTGTGATTTAGATTGATTAACAAGCTCCCCCTTACTCGATTACTCCTATTTTTTTGATCAACTAGAAATGAACCAACATATAGAAGTTAGTTAGAACTTGAATTCAAATCACAAAGCCCACAAAACGTTTCTCCCCCTTTTTGTCATCACAAATGGTATCAAGCAGAAGAATAAGAGGTTTAAAAACCAAATGTGCTTTAAGAAAATGAAATCTTCAATACCAAATGTGCTGACATATTGGCATGATCAGAGACAATCCAATATAAGACCACAAATTCCAAATCCAATGGCAACAAGGGTCCAATACCAAATCATGAGTGCTAATTAGGACCAAGAAAAAATTCAATGTCTCAACAAGAGAACCAAATCTAATAGCACGCCAACACTAGATAACATCTAAATTCAATTCAGCCAGTATTGCAACCAAAGTTTACCAGAATGAATCACCAGTTCATCACATTTATATCACATGTCCATGAAATTTATCACATAGAACTAATGCAACATAAATTCATCACATAGATCAAAAGGACCAAAGTCATCATATTAAGAGAAATACTAAAAACACAATTAACATCTAAGGTACTGATTCTTCAATGGAGATACAAAAGAGCAATAAGAAGAGTAGCAACAGAGTTTAATACTTAGTACACTTCAACCAATGATGAGGAGGAACAAAAGGAATTATGCAACCTAATGTCAAAGTGGAAGTGCAAGTGCTGCTAATATGCCTAAAGGGTGAAACTGGATCTTGTTCCAGGTCTTCTTCTAGTAAGCCGATAAGCTGAATCATCTTCATCTTCAGTTTCTTCATCAGCTTCATCCTCGGGTTGTTTAGTGACTGGTTCTTTTCCCTTCTCAGATGTTGAGGGATCACGATGAGGTGTTTGAGATTCAGTCACTTCTTGAATGGCTAGCATAGGATCAGGCCGAGATTCCTCGGCTAAGGAAGCATCTTCATCCATGATAAGAGGGAATAATAGACTCCTTTTGCCCAGAAATTCAGACTTTTGCTCAGATGTCATGGTTAACATAAGACCATGTTCAAGAAGGAGAACATGATTCTTGAGTTCCTTCAGTAACTCAATAGTCTCAGATTGAGGAGAGGTTGTTTTAGAGACAGATTTCCTAGGATGAATGGATGGGCTAGGAGTGAAACAAAGAGTTCTAGTGATTCCAGGAGAGATAGGAGTGTCATGAATCATTTTGGAACGAGACTCAAATGCGGCTTCTTTGGTGCACCAAGCACCATCAAAAAACTTCAAGTTTTTTTCTTTCAAAATAAGATTTTGAGAAAACAGAGGTGGATGCGTCCTTAGGACATACACCTGATAAGTCAATATTTTGCATGGTTTTAGTAAGATTAATTTTGTAGTTTTTGTGTGATTTTGTTAGTTTAATGGCTAATGAACTAGGGTTTCTATTGAAATTCTACATTTTGTGGTTTAAATAGAAAAGTGCATTTTTGTGGATTAATGTGGTGAAATCTGTTAGGAATTGGGGCATCAGGCACAGCGGAATTTAAAATTTTAGCCCCAACTCCCACCAGGAATCACCCTAGTTCTATGTATGATTTCATAAAAGGAGTTCTGAGGATTACCTTAATCCGCAGATGAAGCCTCTGACACGTTTGAGAAGGCTGAGAATTCCAGCAGCGGTCGGTGTCCCGCCTCTCGATGTCCACGCGAGAGCTCACGGATCACCTCTTGACCGCCTCTACGATGTGTGTGTGTGTGTGAGAATGGGAGGTGCTAGCCTATTCACTCACACTCTCAGACTGTCTGAGTAATTTTTCCTACGTTAGTTTTCTTTCTGGGGAGAACTTTTCTCTATTACGACTATCGGGGTATCACCTCTCTATCGTAACATCGATATTAATGGGAGAGAGAAGAGAGAAAGAAGAGGAGAGGGATAGAGTCGGTGGTTTGATTCAAAAATCAAACCACCGTAACATCTTCTCCTTCTTATCCCTTTCTGTTATCTGACAAATAAAGATAACACATTTATCTTATTTGTCAGATGACCCCAGGATTTATTTATCTTTATAATTAAACCCAGTATTTATTTCCAAGTCCCTACTTGGATACACAATTTAATCGAACCCAATCTCTATGTGTGATCCAATAGGTCCCAAATACACGGTAATAATTATGAATTATAATTCTAAAAGAATTAGATAAAATAAACACTTTTATTTTATCATTAATTACAATAATTAATTATTCATAATTATAAATTGTGGCGGTGTCTAGCAACACATCACAATTACCCAGGTATTCGGAATTGATCAAGGGAAATTCCGACCTAACCTTTCCATGGAAAATTACCGTGTAATTATTATCCTTTCACCATTGATATCCAATTAGTCAAGGGAATAAGGAACAAGTGCCAATTTCCTTAATGACTAATTAATTTTCTAGTTCCCGGAATTAACCTTAGATTAGATTAACTTGAAGACACTCTCCAATTAATCTAATGTAGTCGACTACTAAGGTTACATTCCAACTAGTGGCCTTACTGGATATCAGCTCCCACTATTGGAGTGGTGAATCCTCTCTTGATCACTCACTATCTTTCCATGCTTCACACTACCCCCAATTTCTATTCTTTAAGTCACCCCTGGTGAGTAACAAGAAACAGAATCAAAAGGTAGTGATTCACACTCAAGATACTGTGGTGATCTCAAGTCTAGGATCACTTACACAATTTCCCATAAGAGATTCAACCATTGGCACAAAATATCCTAATGGGATCTCTGTGTGGATCACTCCAATGAATTATTACTCTATAACTCATCTACACATTAGCCTAGGTATCCCTATGCCATGGTTGATGAGAACAACCACTACTTACATTAAGTAGGGGCTAATTGTGTACTAGTCTGTCCGTATTAATGATGTCCTATCTCATTAATACTATGACTAGGGACATTTAAGAATATTTATTATAAATGTGATTGATATCTCATAGTCAGCAACTCTTGTGACTATCATCACATTAATAAATATTCTAAGGACTTTTACCAGTTATATCATATATTAAACAGATAAAATTGGAAGTTCATAAAAAACAAAAACTTTAATTAGGAATGTATTTCAACAATTTAATTGTTTTTGGGCATACATTCCAACAACCTCCCACTTGCACTAAAATAATTCATTTATAACTCTTAGTCCAAATGAAAGTACATGACTATCATGTTTTTTTTGAGATAGTGCTTTAGTAAGAGGATCAGCTATGTTATCCTCAGTGGGGACTCTCTCTATCTTTACATCATTCCTAGCAATGATTTCCCTAATAAGGTGAAATCTTCTAAGTACATGTTTGGACCGTTGATGAGACCTAGGTTCGTTTGCTTGGGCAATAGCCCCATTGTTATCACGATCTGAGTTCTTGGATTAACAATGCTCGGAACCACACTAAGTTGAACACGAACTTCTTGATCCAAAGCGGCTTCCTTGCCTCCGGCTGCAATGTACTCGACCTCTGTTGTAGAATCTGCTGTGGTGTCTGTTTGGAACTCTTCCGGTGACGGCACCTCCGTTGAGAGTAAAGATGAAGCCCGACTGTGACTTACAGTCATCCTTGTCAGATTGAAAGCTTGCATCTGTGTAGCCCTTGACCTCCAATTCACCATTTCCATAAACTAAGAACAAATCTTTAGTCCTTCTTAAGTACTTAAGAATGTTCTTAACGGTGACCTTCACTGGATTAGCACTGAAATCGTGACACTTTCGAGCATGGGAGACATCTGGTCTTGTACACAACATAGCATACATAATTGATCCAATTGCCGAAGCATATGGAATATTATGCATCTTGTCAATCTCAACTTGTGTCTTAGGACACATGCTCTTAGAAAGGCTTATCCCATGAGACATAGGTAAAAGCCCTTCTTAGGCGATCCATGCTAAACCTCTTTAGCACTTTATCTACGTATGTAGATTGTGAAAGACCAAGCAGCCTTTTGGATCTATCTCTATAGATCTTAATACCCAGTATGTAGGCTGCCTCTCCCAAATCTTTCATGGAAAAATTCTTGGATAACCAACCCTTTCGATTGTAACATTGGGATATCGTTTCCCATTATTAATATGTCATCCACATATAATATAAGGAAAACGATTGAACTCCCACTAACCTTCTTGTAAACACAAGGCTCATCCGGATTTTTGAGAAAACCAAACTCTTTGATTGTCTCATCAAAGCGGATGTTCCAACTCCTTGATGCTTGCTTAAGTCCATAAATGGACCTCTGCAGCTTGCACACCTGACTGGAATTTGGCAATGTAAAGCCTTCAGGTTGTGTCATGTACACATCCTCCTGCAGATTCCCATTAAGGAATGCAGTCTTTACATCCATCTGCCAAATTTCATAGTCATGATGTGCTGCTATTGCAAGCAATATCCGAATGGATTTAAGCATAGCTACTGGTGAGAAAGTTTCATCGTAATCGATTCCCTCTTTCTGCTTGTAGCCTTTGGCCACCAGTCTAGCCTTATAGGTAATCACATTACCATCCATGTCGGTCTTTTTCTTGAAGACCCATTTGCACCCTACGGGTTTTATCCCTTCAGGTGGATCCACCAAGGTCCATACCTTGTTGTCATACATGGAATCCATTTCGGAGTTCATGACTTCTAACCATTTGGAGGAGTCTGGACTGTTCAGAACCTCTTGGTAGGTAGTAGGTTCGTCATCTTGTATGACTAGCACATCATTCCCCGGACTCACAAGAAAATCATATCTCTTGGGTGCGGAGCGTGCTCTTACTGACCTACGGGGCTCTTGAACATCCACAACTTTCGTTTGCGCCTCATCACTATGGGGCTGAACCCTTTTTTCAACAGGCTGTTCTGTGTTTGTTTGGACATCTTGAACTTCTTCAAGTTCCATGTCAGTTTGAGTGTCTTGAACTTCTTCAAGTTCTATTCTACTCCCACTGCCCCTTTCTAGAATAAACTCTTTTTCTAGGAAGATGGCATGTTTTGAGACAAATACTTTGTTCTCAGTTGGGTTGTAGAAATAGTATCCAATAGACTCTCTTGGATACCCTACAAACAAACACTTGTCAGATCTAGCTTCAAGCGTATCTGACTCTGCCTTCTTCACATAGGTTGGGCAACCCCAAACCTTCATGTAAGACAGTTTTGGTTTCTTCCCTTTCCATATCTCATATGGTGTGGAAGTAACAGCCTTACTGGGTACTCTATTAAGAGTATGGGAGGCTGTGTCTAGAGCATATCCCATGCGATTTTGGGGCACTCGAATGGCTCATCATGGACCGTACCATATCTAATAGGGTGCGGTTTCTCCTTTCAGATACACCATTTAGTTGTGGTGTCCCTGGAGGAGTCCATTGTGGAACTATTCCATTGTCCTTTAGATAAAACCGAAATTCATCGCTCAAGTATTCACCACCACGATCAGATCGTAGTGTTTTAATACTTTTGCCAGTTTGTTTCTCTACTTCATTTCTGAATTCTTTGAACTTTTCAAAAGATTCAGACTTGTATTTCATTAAATACACATAACCATATCTTGAATGGTCATCTGTGAAGGTAATGAAGTACGAGAACCCACCTCTTGTGATTGTCATTGGGCCACATACATCAGTATGTACCAAAGTAAATCACTGGCCCGTTCCCCTTTACCAGTAAAGGGCGTTTTGGTCATCTTTCCAAGTAAACAAGCCTCGCATACGTCATATGATTCATAATCAAATGAGTCCAAATACCCACCTTTGTGTAATTTGGAAATGCGTTTCTCATTTACATGACCAAGCCTGAGGTAAGTTTTATTGGTTTATCTAACTTCATTCTCTTTTCATGTATATTGAGAATTTGGTTGTCTAGGTCTAGAATATATAAACCGTTATTCCAATTTCCAGAACCATAAAACACACCATTCTTTGAAAAGAACAACATTTATTCTCCGGGTTATCTTAAACCCATTTAAATCAAAGCGGAAATAGAAATGATGTTTGTCGTAAGGGTGGAACATAATAACGGTTTGATAATTCTAAAATTAACCTTGGGTAAACTAATGTAATAAGTCCCTACACTAAAGCGACAACCTTTGCTCCATTGCCCACACGTAGGGTTACTTCTCCTTTACCCAGTTTTCTACTGTCCTTTAGACCCTGCATAGATGTGCAAATGTGAGAACCACATCCGGTATCTAATACCCAAGAGTCAGATTTGGAAGTAGAAACATTTATCTCAATCATGTATGTACCTGCTGATGAAGCTTCCCCAAGCTTCTTCTGCTTCAGACTCTCTAGATAGGCCTTACAATTCCTCTTCCAATGTCCATTCTGTCCACGGTGGGCGACTTGCCTTGGAGTGCGCCTTAGCCTTTTGGGCTTCTTGGCAGGCTTGTTATTGGGCTTTTTGGGCCCTTTTCCTTGCCTCTTCCTTTTACTGGATGAAGCAACAACAAGCACTCGAGTAGATCCTTCACCTTCTTGATTTCTTTCTCAGCAGTTTTCAGCACATTCAACAATTGAGGTAGCGTGTGCTGCAGATTGTTCATCTGATAGTTCATAAGGCGAGAGAAAGAATGGCGAGCGAAGAACTAAATCAACATTTAGCTCGGGTCCATCTTGAAGCCAATTCAGCTAATTTCTCAATTAACTTCAAGGCGTGTGGGCAGGTGCTCCCTCCGCCATTTTGCACCTGAACAGTTCTTTAAAGGTGTCATATCTCACCGTCCTAGATTGTTGTTCAAACAACTCTCTCGGTGTTGAACTATTTCATATGCCCCATGTTCATATCTTTGCTTTGTTGAAGTTGGGGAGTCATAGAGGCTATCATGGCGCAGCCGTTCTATTGTCATCCCTATGCTTCTTGTAAGCATTCTTAACGATGGCGGTGCATTGGGTTGGGTTAGTTAGGCATGGGCCCATCAAGTACATACTCGATTTTCGTGGGTGAGAGCAGCGTGGGACATTTGATGCCGGTCGAGAAAGTTTGTGTCGTTTAGTTTATAATCGAGAAAGGATGGATCGTAGGCTCAAATTGTTACTCATTCTACAACAAAAGAAGATAGAGTTTATCGAGAAAAGTTTTGTTTGATAAAATCATAAAACTTCCAAAATTATGATTTTATTTCCACTATTTTTCAAATCAATTACCCTCTAAAATTGATCCGAGATTTTCAAAAAATCCATAGTGGCTAGAATCCTGTCTTAATTATTTTTGACCTTGAGTGAATCTCAACAAATCAAAATAATTTTAACAGGTAGGTACTTTACCAATTACAACCCTTTGTAATTTCTAGATCCGTTAGGTATCAACTCTTGATTTTACATCTTATGTATTAACCTAACCCTTGCCTCTAAAATTCATGGTCTTGAGTGAATCCCAACAAACCATAGTTTTAGTTAAATCAAACCCATCATTCTCAAGAACATTTCTTATGGTAAAAAACATGTAGTAAGTAAGGCAGTTTTGGGTGAATCCCAACAAACTAGCACTTAATAACCACATTTTGTTTTATACTATAATGATGGAAGGCTTGTCTTGATTTAATATTAGTTTTGAGGGATTTTATTCCTTTTTCCAAAAACATTTTAATTTAGTTTGAGATTTTGGAAAAATATTTGGCGGTCTCATCAATCATCCATGCATATAAATATTTCAGAAATAAATATAGCATAAATAAACCGTGGATGGCTGTGGATATTCCTAAGTTAATTTCCCTAGCCATTAGGGAAATTAACGGTTGACTAGGGTAAAAACGATTTTCCACCTCCTGGTTGCAATGCTCCTTTCTTCATCTTCCAATTTACAATTTCTACACTAGAAACATAATTTCCGATCATCTATTCCTATCTATTGTACATTACAAGTAGAATATCAGAAACCCTGAGTTACATTCAGGGGGAATTAGATGAGGAAAGAAATTACAATTAGAGAAATGAGAAAGGCAGGACACGCAGGCCTATTTAAAAACACAACCATTCAACCATTCCACAATCACATTGGGTTACTATCCACAACCATCCACCATGCATCCATATGAATTTAAACAACTTTAAATAAAATGGAGAAATAATCATTCATGAATTATTTAGATATATACGTATATATCAAGATCTCAAACAAATTTTGAGACCATACATGTGCAGAGAACTTTTGGTAAAAATAATTTTATTAGGTCAATTTAATTCCTAACAAAATTAGGAGATAATTGGAATATTATTTGAATTAATCAAATTAAATTCAAATTAATTCCTGACCCAATAAAATATGAAACGATAAACATCAGAAAATTTTAACAATTTAAAAAATCGGATCAGTAGCAGAAAATTTCTCAGAAATTTAAAACTCAAATTTTCAAAAAATTTATTTCACAGAATTTCGCCTCCAGAAGGATCAGCGGCATGAAGCCAGTTCGAGAATCCATGCTCCGCGGATCAATTTCTGAAGACACTGCAAAGGATCCTGAGTTGATCCGAAGCGTTCAGCGGATCCATACTTCAGCGTATCGGTTTACGGAACTTTGTGAAGGATCGCGACCCGATCGCGAGACACATCTCGGATCCCTGCACGGATCGGCGAGGCTGCTAAGATCCGAATCGGATCAGCGGACCGATCCGCGAATCTAGTTCGCGGATCCAACCATGTTTCTGAAACGCGAACTTGATCCGCGAGGCAAGCCTCACGGATCAACCGCGCGGATCCGAGTCGCGAGCCTGATCCGCGAGGTTTCCCTGGCGGATCTGCATCGCGGATCCGTGTCGCGATCCTCTGTTTCAGTTCCAGTAGCCAACGATTGACTACTCACAATCCTGCAGAAAATCAATCTGACAACCAACAATTGGACAAACAACAATTTTGCAATCTATATAGTAAAACAAAATTGCTCAGATTTCAAAAACACTTTAATCATATCAAAGCTGCAATTTTTTACTCAAGAAACTGCACATATATATATACATATATCATCCAAATACACATCATCCATGAACAACAATATACAAATCATACGTAAATCCTAGAGATGGCTCTGATACCACTGTTAGGAATTGGGGCATCAGGCACAGCGGAATTTAAAATTTTTAGCCCCAACTCCCACCAGGAATCACCCTAGTTCTACGTATGATTTCATAAAAGGAGTTCTGAGGATTACCTTAATCCATGAGATGAAGCCTCGAGGCGTCGAGAAGGCGAGAATTCCACGAGCAGTCCGGTGTCCACGCCTCTACTGATGTCCACGCGAGAGAGCTCCTGGATCACCTCTTGACCGTCTCTACGATCAGTGTGTGTGTGTGTGTGAGAATGGGAGGTGCTAGCCTATTCACTCACACTCTCAGACTGTCTGAGTAATTTTTCCTACGTTAGTTTTCTTTCTGGGGAGAACTTTTCTCTATTCTGACTATCAGGAGTATCACCTCTCTCCTATCGTAACATCTGATATTAATAGGAGAGAGGAAGAGAGAAAGAAGAGGAGAGGGATAGAGTGCAGTGGTTTGATTCAAAATCAAACCACCGTAACATCTTCTCCTTCTTATCCCTTTCTGTTATCTGACAAATAAAGATAACACATTTATCTTATTTGTCAGATGACCCCAGGATTTATTTATCTTTATAATTAAACCCCAGAAGTATTTATTTCCAAGTCCCTACTTGGATACACAATTTAATCCAGAACCCAATCTCTATGCGTGTGATCCAATAGGTCCCAAATACACTGGTAATAATTATGAATTATAATTCTAAAAAGAATTAGATAAAATAAACACTTTTATTTTATCATTAATTACAATAATTAATTATTCATAATTATAAATTGTGAGCGGTGTCTTGCAACACATCACAATTACCCAGGTATTCGGAATTGATCAAGGGAAATTCCGACCTAACCTTTTCCATGGAAAATTACCGTGTAATTATTATCCTTTCACCATTGATATCCAATTAGTCAGGGAATAAGGAACAAGTGCCAATTTCCTTAATGACTAATTAATTTTCTAGTTCCCGGAATTAACCTTAGATTAGATTAACTTGAAGACACTCTCCAATTAATCTAATGTAGTCGACTACTAAGGTTACATTCCAACTAGTGGCCTTACGGATATCGACTCCCACTATTGGGTGGTGAATCCTCTCTTGATCACTCACTATCTTTCCATGCTTCACACTACCCCAATTTCTATTCTTTAAGTCACCCACGGTGAGTAACAAGAAAGCAGAATCAAGGTAGTGATTCACACTCAAGATCTTGTGGTGATCTCAAGTCTAGGATCACTTACACAATTTCCCATAAGAGATTCAACCATTGGCACAAAATATCCTAATGGGATCTCTGTGTGGATCACTCCAATGAATTATTACTCTATAACTCATCTACACATTAGCCTAGGTATCCCTATACCATGGTTGATGAGAACAACCACTACTTACATTAAGTAGGGGCTAATTGTGTACTAGTCTGTCCGTATTAATGATGTCCTATCTCATTAATACTATGACTAGGGACATTTAAGAATATTTATTATAAATGTGATTGATATCTCATAGTCAGCAACTCTTGTGACTATCATCACATTAATAAATATTCTAAGGACTTTTACCAGTTATATCATATATTAAACAGATAAAATTGGAAGTTCATAAAAAACAAAAACTTTAATTAGGAATGTATTTCAACAATTTAATTGTTTTTGGGCATACATTCCAACAAAATCCCACTTATTTTTGTAGGATTGCTTGTTCAATTATCAAATGAGATGAAAATATGGATATTTACCAAGAAGTTTGGAAGAAAAGTTGGAAAATTGAAATACGAAATGGATGAAGTTCCAAATTGGAAAATGCAAATTGCAATTTAATCAACGAGGAATCAAAGGGTCAAAAGTATGAGCAATTAATGCATCAATTTCACGACAAAAAATGCCGATTTCACAAATTTCAAGGAGATTCGCAAGTCAATACGCGAACCAACAAGTGGAAATTTCAAATAGCTCGCGAATCCCTCTCACAGGAGACAGGGGAGCAGATCCGCGATGAGATCTGCGAGCCTCTGACTCACGGATCTACCTCGCCGATCCTCAGAAAATGACTGCTGCAACTTGCAGCCGAATTCCAGTTTTTCCAACTCACTTCCAGCTCAATTTTTTGGATGAATTTTGGCTGATAATTGCGTGAAGAATATTGTGAAGTTGAAGAAACAACTTATAGCAAATTCAAAACACAACTTTACAACTCATTTGAGATTGGAATTTATTGGATTCAATACATGAAGACATTTTTGAAGGAAGTTCAAAGGATGAAGATTCATGAGCCATTTTCCTTGACTTTTGAAGCTCAATTTGTCTTGTATTCACATGATAGAATTTTGGATGCTTATGAATTCATTCCTCTATAAATAGGGCCTTTTGTAGACAATAGAGAAAACAATTAGAGAAGGCTAGGTTCACTACCAAATGTAGTCTTCACTAGTTTATTAGTTTAGTAGTATAGTTAGTTGTAGTATGTTTAGTTAAGATTAAATCCTAGAGTTAGGATGAGGTTGTTGTAGTTGTGATTATGAAGTAGTTGAGTTATTTATGTCCTCCATGATTTTGCTTGTTTAAGACTTGTGCTTATGCTTTATGGTTGATTAGATACCAACTATAAATGATTTGATGTTGATGAGCAATGAAAAACTTGCCTTCAATAAGATCTAAGTTCTTAAACACTAACTTATATTCTCACAAAGTAGTGAATATAGTTGGTTGGTTTTGGTTTTAAACTATAACTTCATTGAGCTTATTTAACTTGTTTCTCTCTTTTCTCTATGAAAATAGGTCAAGAAAGATTCCAAGGAGTTAAGGAATTGGCGAAAGCGATTCCGAGTGACTAGATTATCTTAAATGAGAGCTTGCACTACACATGACCATTGACGAAAGTGATGGCATGAAAAAGGAAGTTATACCTTAGCAAATCATTGGAGAAGGGACATAATTAACTTGACTAACTTCTAATCTAACTTAACAAGGGATTCTAAAGCTCTAGGATCTTAACTCTTTACTTGCTTTCTTGTTATTTCCTTTCTACAGCCAATTGGATGTCTTCGACACCTAGCGGTCAGTTTTAATCGCTTAATCCTTCTTCCTTAGGTAGGCTTTGACCGCCTTCTCCCTTTTAATTTTCTTGTGATAGTCTAAATAATAGAGGAGTTTGAAAATCACCGGTACTTGACACTCTTCCTCGTGGGATCGACACCTTATTTCCCTATACTCAATTAACGATCCGTATACTTGCGGTAATATAGGGTTATAAAGGTTATTTAAAATTTGAGGAGTAAAGAAAATCCCTATCAACACCAGTGATTGGAACTTTGAAATGTTTGAAAATTGGAGTCAAAAACTTTCCATAGGATAGTTTTCTTCTGGTGTCAGTGCAAAGTTTCATAAAAAATTTGCATATGACAAAACCAAAGTCAATTCTGATTTTCTCAACAAAGCAGTAAAACAAATACAACTCCATTTTATTTGCATCAGTGCGATGCCCATTAGTAGGTGCAAGCAGATTTGAGATAATTGAGAAAATGATCTGGTTTTTAGGATTTAAATCCTCCAATTTAGCATCAACAGGGGTTTGAAAAGGAGATTGGAAGTAGGACATCAATTTCTCAGCATTAAAATGGTTGATGCTAGTTGGGTTTTCTTCATAAGAAAACAAGTTAGCAATTTTACTTTTGCATCCAAATTCTGTAGTTGTTTTCAAAATTTCATTGACCACATCAGAGTCAAAAACTAAGTCCACACCATTTACACGAGATTTCAACTCATCTCGTGAGTTTCCTTTTCTAAGATTGGCAAAGAATTGGTAAAGCATATCAGGATAATACACATTCGGCATGGTGATGATATGAGACCACTTTTGGAATTCAAACAATTTGAGAACTGAATCAAGGTCTATTTTTCAAAACTCAGAAGGATCAATGGACCTTTGAATGATAAAGCTCTTTTGTGAGAATAAGGCAAACCTATCCTTAGCCTCATCATCAATGAATTTAGGCAGTGGAGGGGGTTGGGAGGTAACCTGAGAATCAGTTTGAGTTGTTTGGGGTTGCTGAGTAGTTGCTGAACCAGGTTTCTTCCTTGATGAAGTTCGCTTGGCAGTTGGAATGGGAGTATCTTCATCCCTGAGCTGTCTCTTGCGTCCGGTAGCAGATGAAACTCCATGAGTTCGCACCATTGTTGCATGTGTGTGTGTGTTTTATGCAATGGCTAATATGCTAGATGAGATGGGGAGTGTCTACACAACAAATTGGATAAAAATGCTGCGATTAAGTTGGTCGAAAAGGGAGGAAGTCTCGATTTAGGGTTGCTGAGGTGATTTGGGGGTGAAAGAATTTGGGATGTATAGTGAGAAATGTGGATGACTCTCGGCTTGCAATAAGCTTGTGAGGGTATTTGTGCTTCCAATTTTGAGAATTTGTGCAAGCCAAGATGGGAATTTGAAGTTTTGAAAGTGGTGGTTGGGAAGTTGTGTCCGAAATAAATATGTGTTTGACTGATTGAAATGAAAGGAAGTGACCTGATAAGCTGTGACGTTTGGTATGTCGGACGTCCGAACGACATGAAGCGTCCGACACATCCGTCCGATGGGATTTTCTGGAAAATAGCCAAGAAAACTGTCAGATGTCTGTTCATCAGGGTTGGACGTCCGATAGAATTTGACCAGAAGTATTTAAGGATTCTTTTCTAAAATGCCCAATTTTGAACGTAAATATGTAAATTGATCTAGGGGCAACGCTTTTGTGAAAATATCAACAATTTGGTCCTTTGAACAAACATAATTCACACAAATTTCACCTTTTTGAACAAGATCACGAACGAAATGATGTTTTATGCCTATATGTTTTGTCCGAGAATGTTGAATGAAGTTTTTTGTCAAATTTATGGCACTTGTGTTATCACAATAAATGGGCATATTATCATACAATAATCCAAAATCATTTAAGTTATGCTTCATCCATAACAATTGAGCACAACAAGCACTAGCGGCAACATATTCCGCTTCGGTTGTAGACAAGGAAATGGCATACCAAGTTACTAAACAATTACCAAGAAAATGCCATGAACCACTAGTACTTTTTCTATCAATTCTACAACGACCAAAATCAGCATTCGTATAACCACATAAGGCAAATTCATGACATTTAGAATACCATAGACCAAAATTCAAGATTCCTTTCAAATATCGAAAGATTCTCTTAAAGGCATTTAAATGAGATTCTTTAGAGCACGATTGGAATTGAGCACATAAACAATCGGGAAACATAATATCCAGCCTACTTGTGTTTAAATAGAGAAGGCTTCCGATCATACCTCTATATTTTTTCTCATCAACACTTGTACCTTGCTCATCTTTTCGAGTTTGGTAGACGTACACATTGGTGTACCGACTTGCTTTGAATCCTCCATGCCGAACCTCTTGAGAAGCTCTTTTGTGTACTTTATTTGATTGATGAAAGTTCCTTCATGAGTTTGAAGGACTTGGAATCCAAGAAAGAAATTCAATTCTACCATTAACCTCATCTCAAATTCATTTTCCATAATGGTGGAAAAATCCTTGTACAAACTGTCGTGCCCCATTTTTTTATGGAAAGGGAAAATTGGTTTTTTGAAAAAGAAAGGGAAATGGGTCATGGGACTACAAAAATGCGACGATTTGGACCCAAAACAAAAATCTAGAAAAGGGTTTTAGAAAAGTTTGGAGTCGCCACTTGGTATAGAGTTTAGGTGTACCAAGTCACCCAAAAATTTCAATTAATGAAAATAAACTAAGAAAACCCTTTTTTAGACGACTCCAGGTCTTTGAAAAACTAGAGAAAAAGGTTCGGGGGTCACAGTTGAAAGAAGGGAAGGCAAAGATTCGATGTTACTCGTCTCTAAGGCACCCTTCTAACCTAGCCAAAGCTAGTTGCATGATTTAGTTAAAAATTTCCTAATTCTAACTTTAAAATTTATCACATTTGGATGTTATCTATATGGATGCAAAAACCTAAATCTAATGTTGGATCGAGAGGGGCAAAATGTCTCCTTGAGGTTTGATTGGAATTGAACACATTAGTTGTGTCATCCAAGTTTGATCCCTCGAGGAGGTCACGAAAAATGCAAATGATGAAACTCGGAAAAGACGGGAGAACTAGGGTTTTCAAAAGAAGTGCAATTTTTATAAAATCTCAAGGAAAAAGAAATTGGTTTTTTTTTGAAAAGATCAATTTTAAGTGCAAAGAGGAACTTGAATTTTCAAAAGATGCAATTTTCAGAAAAATGGATTTTTGACTTTGAATTGCTAAAACATGAAGAAGAAACTTGACTTTTAAAGAATGATTTTGATAGAATTTAAAATAATGCACATGTATGTCCTAAAGAGGGATAATGCAACATAATGGGTGCGGGGGACTAAGTTCGTGACTTCAAATCTTCCTTTTCATAAAAGGAAATAAAAGCGTGCTAAGGCTAGGAAGCCATACTCGCTCTTTTCCCTAATTCAAAGGGTAATGCCTTAAATGCACTAATCTATTTTTGACGAAAAAGAAAACTAAATGACATGTTTCGCATACGGGATGGGAAAATAATAACATGCAAAAATGGGAAAGAAACTCTAAAAGTGAAAAGTGTATGAAATTTGTATCTAATGCATGAACGGCATTTAAGGGTCTAGCATTAGACTAGCCTTTGTCAAAAAAGTTCTCACTAACATTGGATTAGTGAGAAATCGAAAGGAAAGGCCACAACTAGCGTTGGACTAGTGTGGTGACATCAATATATTTACACAATAAGCATGTAGACATGATAATAAAGCAAGTAAACACATAAAACACATAAACACATAACACATAGGCATAATATCTAGATGCAAGACCCTAGGAAAGCAAGTAAACACATAATCATGCAAGCATGCAAAATAAGCATATAAAACCTAATTATTACATTGGGGGAACCTAAATACATTCTAAGGGAAAAAAATCGGAATAATAATCTAACTATTACATTTTCTAGAATAAATACACTTTTTGCAAAATTAAACCTATCTATTACAACTTGGCATCCAAGGCCTCCAAATGATTTACCCAAAAATTAAATGACATAAATAAAGACTAGGCATGAATAAAAAGCAAAGGAAAACTTAATTTAAAACATGCAAGATCATGCAAAAACACATAAGAGCACATAATAGGAGAAAGAAGTTACCATCCCTTGATGTGATGCCTTAATTGAATCCTTAAATGATGGGAATGGTTATCTAAGACTCAATGTCAACAAAAGGGATCAAGGTACCAATGCAAGCAACATGGACAAGATTAGGAAATACGAATAATAGAGTAAGATTCTGGAACAAAAGAGCAGGAAATAGCAACAAAACTGAAGAACAGAGGGGTTACGTGGAGCAAAAACGCAGACAGAGCCGCACAACTGGGTCCGCGTTACATGCAAAATGTAAAATTCAGAGGGGAAACGCGGACTCAGCCGCGTAACAGTCCGCGTCTCTTCCCATCTTCAAAATATTAGGAAGATTGCTTCCAGTTTTTCAGACAATAACACAAACAAAATATCCAGAGGCAAGGGGATCTATTCAAAGTATTAAACATCATCATTCAGATCATATCAAAACAAGCTAAAACCGAAGAAGGTCAAATCTTAAGCATCAACATCATCAAATAGACAAGAAGGGGGAAGGGGAGAACTGTCAGACTAGAAACGTGGGACGTTACGCAGATGGCCTGCGTAACAGATCCCCGTTTCTTCACATCTTCAAATATTCAAGAAGAAACGTGGATCGTTACACGAACCAACCCGCGCAAGGATCCCGCGTTTCTTCGCATCTTCAAACATTCAAGCGGAAGCGGATCATCTCGCGTAAGAGCCCCGCGTTTCTTCACATCTTCAAAGCGTGAAGAACATTTTTCCAGAAATTTTACAGAAAACCCAACAGAATCATCACAGAAGCATCAAACGTCTGATTTTAAACGTAAAAACAAATCTATTAGCCTTACCAAGGCTATCTAAATGTAACATACTCATATAACAACAAATAAACATCATCAACTACTATAAAACATCAAAAAACATAGTCAAGACCTTGGTTCCACCAAAAGGTCACATTTTCAGCAAGATTCACGTTCAAAAAAATAGGGATGAGAAAGAGAATCACCTGAGCCTCTTGATCTCAAAACAAAAGGGGGAAGTTCCGGATTTGAAGATGGTTTCCTTCTCTTCCCAAAGCAAAACCCTAGAATCCTTTTCTTTCTTTTCTTTCTCCTCTTTTCCTCTCGTTTTTCTGTCTTTTCTTTTCTCTCTCAGCCTCCCTCTTCTCTCTTTTTCTCTCAGCTTCCAGCCTCTTTCTCAGAAAACCCTCTCATAAGCTATTTATATCCACAAAAACCTAGCATGAAGGGTTTGGATAGTTTGAGGGGAGGTGGGTTGATTTTGAACGTTAGATGAATTGTTAAGGGATTAAGGGTGAGTTGGGTATTATCTAAATATGTTTCTTGATGCTCAAGGTGCAGAAAATACCGCTGGAAATGAGGAGAAAAATGGCTGGGAAAAACGCGCGTATTTTTTTTTCGCTTCTGATCAGGTTACGCGGACTAGTTACGCGGACTGATCCGTATAACTGGTCCGCGTTTTTGACTTTTTTTTTTAAGAAAAACCTACAAAAATAAGAAAGATGTGTTAGAATATTCAAAAATAAATAACTAAACATTAATAGATAAAAACATAAGAAAACAAATGAAATAGTCAAAATTTGGTGTCTACACAAACGCTCATTAGTAGCACCAAAAATGATATCATCAACACAAATTTGCACAATAAGGAGATCATTTAGTTTTTGTTTTGTAAAAAGAATAGTGTCCATAATACCTCTTTTAAAACCATTTTTCAATCAAAAATCCGCTTAAATGTTCATACCAAGCTCTAGGAGCTTGTTTTAAACCATTTAAGGTTTTTGAAAGCTTAAACGCATGATTAGGAAATTTATCTCTTTCAAAGTCGGGAGGTTGATCCACATAAATTTCTTGATCAATAAAACCATTTAGGAAAGGACTTTTAACATCCATTTGATACGATTTAAAACCTTTGAAGCAAGCAAATGCAAGAAACATTCTTATAGATTCTAATCTTGCTACGGGAGCAAATGTTTCATCAAAATTTATACTTTCTTCTTGAGCATACCCCTTAGCTACCAATCTAGCCTTGTTTCGCACAATTTCACCCTTGTCATTTAATTTATTTCTAAAGACCCATTTAGTTCCTACAATAGGGTAATTTTGAGGCCTTTCAACTAAAGTCTAAACATTATTCCTTTCAAATTGATTCAATTCCTCTTGCATAGCTATAACCCAATAATCATCTTTCAAAGCATCAACAACATTTTTAGGCTCAAAATGTGATACGACGGCAAAATTATCAAGTAATGATTTCGAAGAAGAACGAGTTCTTACCTTTTCAGATGGATCACCAATAATTAAATCCTTGGGATGGTTATGAATGAACTTCCAATCCTTAGGAAAATCCTTTGGTGAACCATCATCCTTGTCTTCTTCTTCTTGCACTTGGTTTCTTTGAGTGTCATTTTCCTTCAAATTTTTCTCCATTTCAGCATTGCTTTCCTCTTGGAGTGTAATCTTCTCAAGTTCTTTTTGAATACCTACATCATCATCTACATAGATGCTTTTGGAAGAATCACCATTAGACTCATCAAATGTAATATGTATGGCTTCTTCAATGACAAGAGTTCTTCTATTATAAACTCTATAGCCTCTTTTGTTTACACAATAACCCAAGAAAATACCTTCATCGGTTTTCTTATCAAATTTTCCAAGATGTTCCTTAATGTTTAAAATAAAACATTTATATCCAAAAACTTTAAAATAGCCGACTATTGACTTTTTATCAAACATCAACTCATAAGAAGTTTTGTTCAAAATTGGCCTTAACAAAACTCTATTCATTACATAACATGTCGTATTCACGGCCTCCGCTCAAAAATATTTTGGCAATTCATTTTCACTCAGCATGGTTCTTGCGGCTTCAACAAGTGTCCTATTTTTTCTTTCAACAACACCATTTTGTTGGGGGGTTTTTACAATAGAAAATTCATGAATTATTCCATTGTAATCACAAATTTCCGGAAAGCCACAATACTTAAATTCCAACCATTATCACTTCTAATTTTAATAATGTGTAAGCCAAGCAAATTTTGCACTCTTGCAAACAAGGAAACAAAATTTTTGAAAGCATCATCTTTATGAGCAAGGAAAACAGTCCAAGTATATCTAGAGTAATCATCAACAATCACAAGACAATATCTCTTTCCACCTAAGCTAGCAATTGGTGTAGGACTAAACAAATCAAGATGTAAAAGCTCCAATGGTTTAGATGTAGAAATGTTTCTTTTAGGTTTAAAAGAAGTTTTGGTTTTGTTTACCAAATTGACATGCTGTGACAGCCCCACTTCTCCCTAGGGCGAACCCTAGGGTATCGGCGGGCCGCCTGCCCAACTCTCGCAGGGACTCATTACAGTTCCTCAATCGTATCACAAATCTCAAATAATTACACCGCAAGATCTCCAAATAATAACTACATTTCCATCTAGTCCAAATACACCAAAAGTAGAACAGTCCAATATTACAATAGTACAAGAGATAATCCGACAATTCACACTAAGAAAGATCACTTCCTGCTTTCCTTCATCTCGAGCCCTGTAGGGGGGAAAAATAAAATATTTTTGGGGTGAGCTAGAAGCTCAGTGAGTATCCAGTGAAAATAAGTTGGCAAATAAGTAACTCAGTAATTCAGTTTATCGAACAATGATCAAGTATCAAATGAATGGATTTTATTTGCTCGGTGGGCCAGTGGAGTCATTGCACTCAAACACCCAACGCTCAGACACATCACTGAACAGTAGAACACTAATCATTAACAGTAGAGCCGTTGGCTCAAGCGAGTCATTGCACTGGAAATCAAATGGAGCCGTTGGTGTCAAGTACAAGATCACCACATACTCACCGAGCCAAATCATGTGCAAATCATATACACACAGGCGCACACATGTCATCATGAAGTGATGCAATTAATAGTAGAAACTTTCAATTTGAAACAGTTTTATGAATACTCACCAAGTTTCACACTCGTCCACATAATTTAACCTTCATCGCACATTCAAGTCCTGGGATCAAGTAAAATAACAAGACTTTCACAAATTCCAATCCAATCTATAAGGGTGAGCAAATAAGAGTCATAACAACATCTTAGAACCATGCATGAGTGGGTCGGAACACGGCAAGAAGGCACGAGAGTCAAAAGGAATGAGAATAGCACTTAAGGAAGTGAAACTAACAATTGACAGGTTTGCCGTGCCTCAGTAATTTAATCATAACTATGGTTGTGGTTATCAGATTGAGATGAATTTTATGGTGTTTTGAAGCTAAGACATAGACCTATAATTTTCATGAAGAGGTCGAATACGAAATCATGCTTAATCATAGTCAAAATGGCAAATCTCAGAGAAGCAAGAAGACTGTCGGAATAATTTCAGGCTGGTCGAACAGTCTCGGGAAAACAGTCATAACTCGACGTAGAAAAATCGAAATCAAGCTCTGTCAGCGGCGTTTAAAACTAGGTTTATAGGGATTTCTAACGGTATAAGGCTCGGGTGCTAATTCATTTCCTACAGTCAACAGTAAGTTCGGGAAGTGGACTGATTTTCATTTCTGATTTCCTGCAAAAATTTCCAGCTTTGACACAATCCTTCAATTAATCCTTTAAAGTCATTTCCATCATTTGCCAAGGTGTTTAACATGCTAAAACAGCAATTAACTCCATCATCAAAGCATCACATATTAACAAACAATTCATCAAACACTTGGTGGCCAACAAATAAAACCCAAACTCTATTTATCAAACACAAGATTTCGTTCCATCATCAATCCTTCTAAGCAACCATAAACACCTTAATATCATCTAACTAGCATCCCCTTTGAATTTTAAAGATCAATAAAGCATGGATAATTGGTGAGTTACCTTGGGAGATGAGAGAGAAAATCCATCCACAAGCTTCAACTCTTCCAACCAATCTTGATAACCAAGTAGTAATCAAACTAGGGTTTCACTTGGAGTAATTTTTCCACCACTAAAATGGCTAAATCAAGCTTAGGGTTTTATGGTTTCTTGCTCCTTGAGGTTCGGCCAAAGAGAGAGAAAAAGAGAGTGAATTTGTTTGAATTTTTTGAAGACAAGAGTTTAAATAGAAAAGCTTAAGTCAAGGGTTGTGTTGGTCAGTTAACAAGTGTCAACTTCTTGGCCAAAAATAGGATAATATCTTTGCAAATTACCATCAAATCCCTTAATGTAAAATGTGATCCACTTAATACCATATAATTTATGTATTTGGCTACATGAAATATGAAAAATACAATTCCAAATTAATTTCATACAATACATAAAAATAGAGTATTTAAAGGAAAATAATGCACTTAAGGAAAATTTTATGCTACCAATGTTTAAAGAAAATGATATGCACTTGAATAAATACAATGACAAATAATTCATGAAAAATTTAGGGTTCTCAAAAGAAATATGAGCACGTAATTCAAGAAAATTCGGGTGTATAATTCATGAAATTTCGGGTCCTCACACATGCATCACAAACCTTATCTTTTTCAAACTTTATTTTAGGCAAGTCTCTAACAAGTTCCTTTTTGGATAATTCATTTAGCACATCCATATTGAAATGACAAAGTCTTCTATGCCACAACCAAGGGTCTTCATCTGAAATTTTATGACATTTAAAACTAGAAGAATCAATTTTCTCAAGAATCACAACATAGATATCATTGAATCTCTTTCCCTTGAAAATGATGTTAAATTTTGAATCAAGACCTAAACATTCATGCTTTTTGAATAAAACAAATAAATCTTTATCACATAATTGACTAACACTAAGCAAATTATAGCCTAAATTATCTACTAAGAGGACATTATGCACAAATGTTTCACCATTCTTACCAACACCACCTACTCCAATTGTTTTGGCTTTCATGTCATCTCCAAATGTTACTTTTCCACTTGATTTTGATTTGAGCTTGATAAATTGTGATGGATCACCGGTCATGTGCCTTGAGCATTCACTAACTATGAACCACTTTGATTCCTTTATGACTTTCTCCATTTTTACCTAGACAAAAGATGGAAAATTTAGTACCCTTTAATTTTTGGATCCTTGATGGTTAGAAACATGTTTAACTAACCACATACACTTCATTCCTCTTTTTATGTTTTTCCTTACATAGCATTCATGCTTCAAGTGACCATCTTAACAACAAGAGTCACACATAATTGTAGGATTATTCACATGAATAGGTTTAATAAACCTTACTCCACTTTTTCTATAAATTGTGAATTTATTTGCACTAAAGGTTAGTTTCCTTTCATAAGCATTAAAATGGGGCTTCAATTCATTTCTTGCAAAACCATTTTACTTTTTATTTTGAAGAATTATGTCTAGACTATCCATTCTTCTTTCAAGTCACTTTGTTTTTCCTTAAGCATTTCACAAAGGCTTGTTTTTCTATCAAGTTCATGTTGTAACTCAATTTGATCTTTTATTGAACAATCATTGTCATATTTCAGCTTTTTGTTATCTTGAAACAAATTTGTATTATCTTGCAAAAGAAATGTGATTTTCTATGTTAATTCTTTATTTCTAGCATAAGACGCTTTCAAGCTATCATGCAACTTTCCAACAAATACCTCAAGATCATCATCATCATCATCACTTTCACATTGAGGGTTACAAGATGTTACCTCATTGTCACCAATTGCCATGAAGGTAATTTGAGCCGATTCCTCTTCTTCTTCAATCTCACCTTCCGAATTGCACTCATTCCAAGTGATTTGGAAGTTGTTAAATGTTGGTTTTCTTTCATTCTTCATTTCTTTCTTCTTCTTCATAGGGTAGTGAACTGCATAATGCCCAAGCTGTCCATATTCAAAGCATTTATCTCCTTACCTTTTTTTGGCATCTTGTCTTCCCTTGTATCTTATGTTGGATTGATTGCGGCTTTGATTGCTAGGTCCTCCTTCTCTAAATCTTCTTTTGTTGAGGATTCTCTTGAAGCTTTTAGTGATGAGAGTGAGATCACTATCATCACCATCCATGTATTCATCATCCAATGAGGCCGAATCATCCTTATTTTGGGATGTTTTGAGAGCAATGCCCCTCTTGGCCCTTGCATCTTCTTTATCTTGTACCTTGTTTTTGAGTTTCAACTAATAAGATGTTAGAGAGTTTATAAGAGACTCCATAGGCATTGAGTTCAAGTCTTTTGCTTCTTCAATAGCAGTCACTTTATTCTCCCATTCTTTAGGTAAAGCATTCAAAATTTTTCTATTTTTCTCACCAAGTGTGTATTTTTATCCAACACCCCTAAATATTTTATAAGATCATTGAATCTACAGCACATTTTATCTACATTTTCATGAGGTTCCATTTTGAATGATTCATATCTAGTGACTAATATAGACTTATTTTGCTCCCTAACATCTTTACTACCTTCATGGATTTCCCTTAATTTATTCCAAATTTCCTTAGCCGATTTACATCCTTTAGCTCTAATGGATTCATTTGTATCCAATGCACTGTATAGAACATTCATGGCTTTAGCACTTGAAGTGAGATTAGCCCTATTCTCACGAGTCAACTCTTTCCTTGTTTTTAATCTAGGAACATGAGTAATGGGATCATCAATAGTAGCAATGTAAGGACCTTCATTAACAATAAACTATAGATCAATGTCACTGGATTGCAAGAAGATAATAATACGTTCTTTCCAACTAACATAGTTTAAACCATTGAACATTGGTGGCCTAGTGACCGATTGACCTTCTATAAACATGGCATTGTTGGTTGTCATCTTTTCTCTAAGCGATTAAGCTTGATGCTAGAGACCAAGCTATGATACCAATTGTAAGGTCCAAAGACAACCTAAGATGGGGGTGAATTAGGTTGATTAAAAAATTAATCAAGTGATACCCCTTTTTCACAATGGAGGATTTAATCTCTTAAACAATTAAAAATATCACACAAATAAGCAATGAGAATCGAGATCAGTAGATGATATAGCAATGAATAAGTCGAGATGTGAGCTAAAAATTAAGATGATAGAAAGCAAACCAATTCTCTTCAAAGCTCCTCTTGAGCTTGAAGAATGATACTCAATTCAAGCAACTTCAACTTGGGGAATTACAATCAACCTTTGTGTATAATGGAAGGCTCACTTTCTCCTTGTCCCAAGCAGCACTTAGTCAAGCAAGGAAGTTTTACAATCTCACAGATAACCCTCACAAAAATGCACTATTGA
This sequence comes from Gardenia jasminoides, assembly GCA_013103745.1. Lineage (NCBI taxonomy): Eukaryota > Viridiplantae > Streptophyta > Magnoliopsida > Gentianales > Rubiaceae > Gardenia > Gardenia jasminoides. The sequence goes on from CM023096.1 coordinate 14,641,479, forward strand.
TGAACTCACTCACAATTGAAAAGTTTGCAAATGAACTAACACTTCAAGACCTACAATTCTTACACCAAGAGTATTTTCTTGCTAAAATCACTCTCAAGAACTTATATTCTAAGTGTTCAAAAGTTATCTATGAAGTTCAAATAAGGCTGTATTTATAGGAGACCAAAAAGTGTCTTGGTATTAGTGGTCAACAGATAGAAGAAGCTGAAGAGTCAACTAGCCGTTGGGGCTATCGGACGTCCAATACAATGTTGTGCGTCCGAGACTAGTATCCGATAGGTTATTTTGTTCTTTATTAGACGGCCGATGCATATTTCTGCGTCCGATGAGCTTTGCGTCCAACAGCGACCAGAGAGCTCAGAAAATCTTCTTGGATATGATCGGACAGCCGATGCATATTTTTGCATTCGATGACCTTTGCGTCCGACAGCGACCAGAGAGCTTAGAATTCTTCTTGGATGCGTTCCGATAGCCGATGAGGTTGATGTGTGTTCGATACGAGTGTCTGATGGATCCCCTGTCTATCGAATGTCCGATACTTCAATTTGAGTGTCCGATAGAGAGTTTTTGAGTTTTATAGGACGTCCGATACAAGCTATCAAGCGTCCAACAGTTACCAGTGACACATGCTTCTTTTGATTCAATTCTTCAAAATGTACTGCTTGCATTGATAACCTGGGCTGCCAAAAAACTTAATAGAAAATGTTAAATCCATTTCTTCAATTGTTTTGTAATAATCAAAATTCGGGATCACAATTAACAAAGTTTGATATTCAATTGATGCACTAGCAACATTAATTGTTGGAGGTTGTTGAGAGTCTCATCTTATAAGCATGAGTTGAGTCTAATGCAATTTCAGTGAATTAATTTGTGCTAGTCTTATTATACCTGAGTGAGGGCTCTCAATTTGTGGCTAGTAGTTAAGGAACTTGAGATTTGGACAGTATTAAGTGTTTAGCGAACCAATTAAAGGAAGATTAAGAAATGTTTGCTTCAACATCTACTTATGATAATTCGGTGTGCAATTAGGTCTGTCAGGGTATATTAGTTTGGTTGATCATGTTAGATCGAATTTATCATTAAGCATTGATTCCTTTGTAGTATTATTATCGACTTTTGGAAGTTATCGTACTGTAGATTCAATAATTTTTCGGATATGATAGCCAATCACTGGGCACTACAATGAAAATTCTAAAAATTTATGAGAAACTAATTTGAAGGTTAATGACATTTAGATATTGGAAATGATACGTCATAGAATAAGAGGATGGATGAAGATTAAAGCAAGATTTAGGTTAATGGTGCTTTAGCTATTAAGACAATACTTGGATGTGAGGATGGATAACCACAAGACAATGAAGTATATTGCAATGTAATTCAGAAAGATGTAATATGTGGAGTAGGTTAATGATTATCAGGGCATGATATTATGGTAACTTATTACAGTTTTATACAACTAAGGAAAAGTTTATCATAACGTGCCTTATACGGACCTGGTATAACAATTTTTGATAGTAGGAATCAGAATAGGGTGAGATCATATTTGAAAATTTGGAAGCCAATAAGTTAGATCTATTAATCGTCTCATAAGTTACCCAAATCTTATTAAATTGAAGTTTAGAAATAAGGACAGACTAAAGTTAAAGTTGTGATGCCCCGATTTTTCCCCGAGTTTTCTCACTTTTTGGAAAATATTAAATAATATTAATTATAGTTATTTTTGTTTGCCAAGGTGTTTATATGGTTTGTTTTACTTTTAAAAGTGTTTGTTTTTAACTATTTTGTTTTACAAGTTTGAAAACCCTAATTTGAAATTTAAACCCTAACTTGCTTCGAGAACCCTAAATTTGGATAAAACCCTAATTTGTATATGAAAAATCCTAGTTTGGACTTGTAAAACCCTAGTTTTGAAAATAAATTTAAGTTTTATGTCCAACTACAAGTTTGTTATTTCTTTGATTTTACGTGTGTTAATGCATGTGCAAGAAGAGAGATTAGGGTGCCTAGGTGATTAGTAGCCTAAGTAAGTGTGATTAAGTTTTGATAGGCTAGGTTAAATTGAGCACCTATGGACTAGTTTGATAGGAAAGAAAATTACTTGGGCAAGAGTTGGAATTAACCTAAGATAGTATGTTTAATTGAGCATGACATTTTTGACTTGGACTTGGACCATATTTTGACTACCTAAACAAATATCTAAGAGACTTAATCTCTTAGCAAAAGAAAGACAAGAAGGTCGGCCAAGCAAGGAGAAAAAGAAGAAAAGAGAAGGAAAAAAAAAGAGAGGAAAAAAGAGAGAAAAGCTTGGGGGATTTTGCCAATTTCAACCATCCAACCTTGATTGAAAGCTAGGAGAAGTGGATTGACTTTGGAAGCTTGCAACTTCCTCTAGAACATAAGCCAATAAGGTATTTTCCTTTATATGTAAGCTGGAATTTGGTTAATTCGATGAACATGATGGATTTTGTTCTTGTTTTGGGTTAATTCATGATCATTCATAGCTCTTGAGATGATTCCATAGATTAGTTTTATTGTTTTGCTTGTCTTGAACCTTGGTCTAGAGCTAGGGTTAGGGTTTCATGTCTTCAAGTTTAAATTGGAGGAAGCATGGCTTATGTTGATAGATTAATGCTTGAATTTGGCTTTCTATGTGAATTGATGATTAAATTTTGAAGATTTGCAAGTCTTGAATTTTCGGCCAAGAAGTTTGAGGTTAGGGTTTGATTGGTTGAGTTATGGAATGATTGGGAATTGATGATATTGCACTTGTATTAATGCATTGGAGTAGTTTGGATGTGGTGGAATTGTTGGAAGGTGAAATGTTGGCTCAAGTTTAGGAACTTTAAGGTTGCATGTTTGTGTGTGTCGGGGCAATATGGGATGTGTAAGAGCTGCAATTGCATGTTTGTTATCGCATTTGAGTCGTTGGGTTTGCATGTGTGTGATTTGATTAGATGCAATGTGTTTTGGGCGTAAAACTGAAAATAGGAATGATCGAGCAGTAACTTTAGCTTCGTTTTTCGTGTTGATCCTTTGTGATTTAGCCTTTGGCCAAAACACGAAATTTATAGCCCTTCATTCTAGATTTTCAACGCCGCTGGAATTTCCTGATTTGGATTTGTGAGCGCTGAGTTATGACCGTTTGAATCTAGCCTGTCGGAATTTCTGACGGGAAAATTTCTGAAACTGTTTCGGCATTTTTCACCTAGAAAGAGAAAATCTGGGCAGAAGTTGTCTTCATGAAAGTTGTAGCTTGTTCTCTTAGCTTCGAAACGGAACCTCGTACACTCTAATCCAATACTTGTAGCCTGAGTTATGAGTATTGGCGTACAGGGTGTCAAAACTATTTTTTACACCTTTTAGTGTGTGTTTTCCGTTTTCGTCCCGTTCTTATCCGTTTTTGGTCGAACGCCCATGCATGTACCTTATTTGCTGTTTTAAGTGTTTCTAAGTGGTTTTGGCGTCTTAGTGATTGTTTGAATAATCTTCTGGCTCAACTTTTCACAGGAAGTGACGAGGTCGAGGAGACCGGGGAACTTTTCTAACCTCTTTGCTTTTGTACTACTGTTGGTGAGTAATTAGGACTTTATGTGTGAATATATTGTGAAATGTAATCAGTGGGCGTTTGGATGAGGGTGTACTTTATCGCACTCGACCAAAGCTCCATATATGGTTCTTGAATGTACGTGTTGTGTGATATATGAATGCATATGATGAGTGATATATGAACTGTACATGTGATATTATTGGTGATGAGTGACCATGTGGATGGTCTGATCCCAAGGGGTGCCTTTGGGGTCTCAATGTCAATGTTGCTCTTTGACCACTTGGATGGTTTGATCTCAAGGGATGCCTTTGAGATCTCAATGTTAGTGTGGATCTCTGACCACTTAGATGGTCTGATCTCAAAGGTTACTTTGGGGTCTCAATGGTAAATGCTATTCTCTGACCACTTGGATGGTCTGATCTCAAGGGGTTGCCTTGGGGTCTCAATGGTAAATGTTATTTTTCGACCAAGTAGATGGTCTGATCTCAATGCCTTTGGGATCTCAATGATATTATTGCTCAAGCTGTTATGTACTGTAAACTGGCCAGAGTGGGTGATAAGGTGGACGGTAGGAGTATAAGTGGGGTCTACGGATTATCGGTTGACGGAGTGTCAATGGAAGATCAAGCGTGGAAATTGAAATGGCTTTGAAGCCACCCATATCCTTACTTGTGGTGTTACTTTTGCTTTTGATTTGATAATCTGTGAAAATGTGGTTTACATGTGCTTCCCCTCCTGATTATTCACTAAGCATATAGCTTAATCCTTTTCAATTTGTTTTCCTTAGCAGGGGCTGAAGCGAGAATTGACGTGTGGGAGGCATAGTGTAGCCTTTTAGCTTTAGTACTTGCTTTGGGTTGGAGTTTTGGCGGTGTATATTGTATTTTGGATAGCGGGTGTGAGAAACCTTGTTGGGAGTTGTACTCTAACTCTTGTGGTCTTGTAGTGGATATTATGTATATATATATAATGTACCTATCGTCCTTTGGTGAGAATTTGACGCGTTTATCGTTTTTGCTATCGAGTCCTGGCGAGAGAGCTGGGCAGGCGATCCGCTAAGCCCTTTGGTACGCCTCTGGGTACGGTGGGGTCGTCACAAAAGTCAAGACTTGATAGTTCTATCGAAGGGAATGATACTATTAGGACATTGTGTTGAAAATACCTAGATGCATTGGGTTAATACATGGTACAAGTTACTTCTGTGATGCAACGACAATTGGAAATCAAAGCATGAAGTAACTATTAGAGGGTAAAAAGATTGTGCTTAGTATTGGATTTGGCATAGCAGTGAAAATGATTAGCTGCAATTGATACTATAGAATGTACGTAAGTTGAATAAACATAGAGTTAATTGATTGAAAATAATCTAAAAGTTGCAGTCCATGTTGGCATAGTGAAATGTAATGGAAAAAGAAATAAATACTTGATATTTTTATGGCAATCAAGAAAGATGAAATTTGAGATTGAATTGATGCCCGAAAACATCGAGATAGATGAATCTTTGACCTAAGAGGAACAACTCCTACAACTCCTGGACCGGAAAATGAAAGAGTTAAGAAATAAACAAATTCCACTAGTCAAGGTTTTATGGAAGCAACTTGGGAATTGGAGGAAAAGATGCAAAGGAATCACACCGAGGTAAGAATTTTAAGGACGAAATTCTTTTAAAGGGGAGAGAGTGTGAGAGCCCTAAAATTTTAACGTAATTTCATGCATATACTTAGACAGTTGAATGTACGTTGTTTACTTCCTTTTAAACTGAATTATTTGTTTATTGTGTTTCCTAAAAGATTCAAGTACATAAGGGACATTTTAAAATTTTTCATAATAAATTTTGAAGACTTAAAAGTCGTTAAATAAGAATTAGTAAGGTATGAACATAATAAACCTAAAATTTCACCAACAAAATACGATTATGCACTTACATGCAAGAACATGAAGCTACTCGTCAAAATTTATGCCATTTGTCAAAACTAGAGTGAAAGGACCAAAATGCCCTTGAATTTCAAACAAATTACCATTCAGCCAAAGTCAAAAAGATAATAATAATAAAACCAATCAATTCCATTTCCACTCCATTTTCTGGTCCAAAGGTGAAGAAAGCTTGAGAGCTTGAGAGATTGAGAAGCCATTTCCATCTCCATTTCCAACCGAGAGCAGCTTCCATTTCCAAAACAAGAACTACCAAAATTTCTACTTCCATTTTAGTCTTGAAACCGAGAGAGAGTTTGAGAGTTGAGAGTATTTTCTTCCAAACCAAACCATTCCTCTTCAATTTCTTCTTGAAGCAGTAAGAAGAGGGAGAAAAGTTCAAGGATTTCATTCCATTTCCAGCCTTGTTTCTTGAGAATTAGAGGTAAAATGCTTAGAAAACTCTTAAATCTTCTAGTATACTTGAGTTTTATGGATGCATGTTGAGTTAAAAAAAAGGATGAGTTTTGTGGAAGAAAGTTTCATTTTCCTTGTTGTATTTCCAGATTTTGAGCTTATGGAAGGTGGTTTAGTCTATGGCTTTATACTTGAGACATTGATGGATTTTCTTTTCAAGGACCTATGCTATATGTCACATTACATGCTAGATATAATATATGTGTGTGTGTTTGATATTTTAAGCAAGTGAAAATGATGGAAATCTTGATGAAAAATTGAAGACCTTTGTTGGAAATTTCCAAGTTAGTAGCCGAGAGAGTGAGAGATTATTGGCTTTATTTCTTGAAAATTTGATGGTGATTTGATAAAAGTTTTACCTAAGTTACTTCATAAACCCTTAATCTTGTTTGCATGTGGAATTTTACTGGATATAAACTAAAAAAAAACTAATGGTCTAGATGAAACTAAGGAGAAAATGCTTGCTGAATTCCTGTGTTTCTGGCCGAGAAGAGAGAGGGAGGAATAACCAGCTTTAACCCTCAAAATTTTGGTGGAAAATGATGTAATCTTGGCTTAAACACTTTATAAGACATTAAATCTTGGATGCATGTAAATTTCTTTTGTTTTGAGTTAGTAAAGTTAATGAATTTTGAAGAAAATGTGATATAAGTTGCAAACATTTTGGTTGGATGGCCGAGAGGAGAAGGAAGAAAGATTTGTCAAGGTAATCTTTAAATTTTGGGTTATTATTCGCTGGAAATCAATTTGAATTAACTAGGAACTAAAAGCTTGATTTCTAATACTTTAAAACCTCAACTGTGAGGACTTTCAAAATTCTATCTTTTTCAAAAAATATATAATAATGATAATAATAATTATTTTTCTTGATTGCATAAAATTAGTAGCATTTTTATCTATTAAGTTATTGTTTCTCAAATTACTAAGTTTTCTTTGAAAAATTTGCTCGGTTTTCTATCGGTTAGCGTTAAGTATTAATTTTTAAGATGTGACGTGGATCCTAGTTAAGATAAAATCTAGTATATGTGGAGACATTAAAGAAATATAAGGGAGAATTTGCTTGTTCTTGGTTAGATCTTGGAGGTAATCCTTAGAACTACCCGTAATCTTGGTTCTTGACACTTGATAGAGGTAGATCAACTTGATTTATGCAAGATCTATGGTGGATCTAGTAGTTGCTTGAAGATCTGGGCACAAGATGTTCTAGTTACCCTTATGCTTGTTATAGATTTGAATCTTTCATTGAATCTTGTTGGAAATTGGCTATTTATACCATAGGGCTAATGATTGATGAAGCCCTTATGGATTTGAGTGAGATTACATGGAATTTAATGGTTGATTCTTCGAGAAAAACTTGAGAAAATTTCTGCTTGCTTGCCGAACAAAAGGGCTGAGCTTTCAGCTTGGATTTCAAAATTTTCACGGTGTTTTCTTAGCCAAATCTTGCTCAAATACTTCTTAAGACTCTAAACTGCAAATGTATGTTGGATTTGAATCAAAACTATGAGCTTTTGAGGGAAAGAAACCATTTTCTCCAAATTGCCACGTTTTGAAAATTTTCACAAGGTTGCCTACGTAGTCTCGGGAAAACGAGCATAACTCAATGTGGAAAAATTGCATTTGAACTCCGTCTATTGCGTTGGAAACTAGACTCAGAGATCTTTAAACACTAAAAATTTTAGAGTTTAATTCATTTTTTACAATTCCCAGTAAATCCGCAAAGTTGACTAAAATTCAAAACCTGTTCTGTTTCTCAGGTTTAAAAGAGAATTTTGAACAACCAATTTGACCTTCTTATGGACTTAATTTCACAGGGGTGTCTTCTAAAAGTTTTTATATCTTTCAATCTAGTTTCAAGTATGTGAATTTCATGAATTTTGGACTTATAGAATTTGAGTTATGATTTTTCAAAAACTGTTGCCGGTGATGAAAAGTTTTCCAGCCAAGAAGCACTTTGGTGCGTTTCGCATTTGTTTCACACCTCTTGGTTCTAAATGCATTCTATTCACTCCGTGGTACCCTTGACTTCTTGTTTTGGCATGTACATGACTTTTTCCCCTAAGTGGAGCAAGCAAACCATGTGGTTTAGGAGAGTCTTGAGGGATGAACATCTTGGGACTTCTTAGTAAGACTTGGAAGTAGTACTTGCATAATTGTTATGATTTGGAGCAGTGGCTCTTATTGTACTTCATTTCCTTGATCTTAGGATTTGGAGGAGCTGAAGGAGCACCTGAACTAGACTTGTGAACTTGGCATTAAGTGGTGAGTGTTCCAATTCATTTTTAAATCAAATATTTTACTAGTATTTGAAAATGGTTTGTGAAATAATTTACTCGACTCATATTTGCAAAGAAATGAATTACCACTATTTTCAAGTAAAATGCTTTTTCTAGTGAAATAATTTATGAATGATTTGTGAGTGTTCCTTGTTGGTAGTTGTGCTTAAATGTTTCCATGATTTGATTGGGCGCTTAATTGATTGATTGGGCATGTTTAAATATATAATAGTGCTTCTATGCAAAGTGAACTTTAACTATTAAGTTCGATCATTATAAGTGAGTATTTGGATTGGTATTTTACTTATCTTGATTTAAAAGTATTTTTTTACTAAATGTGTTCTATTAAGCTATTACGTTTTGTTTTAAATAAAAATTGTTCCTCACTTCTAACGAGACTTGAGGTGAAGAGGCTAACCATCAAGGGTCCCTCGCTCATGAAGATGAGTGTATACTTTATTGCACTCTTTTAAGGGTCTTGAAGGTTGAAATTGATTGTCAGTTGTCCCCTATTTCCAAAAATGTTTGATAGCTATTTATCAATGTTCGAGTTACTTGTGCATGAATGTAAGCCGTTGGCTGAACTAAGCCCTAGCCTCTCATGGTTAACCATTCAAGCCAATAACGGACTTGGTCGATGTGTTAGCTACATTAGGACAATGTTGGTATAGTCGACTATTACCTTGAAATCTGGTGGAGTAGTAACTAACAAATGAATGAACTAAAAAGTGATAAATGCAATGGGGTTTAAAATATTGTCAAATGTTTTCGAAGGAATAAGGCGGATGGTAGACGGAATGAATGAATGGCCCCAAGCGAGCACTCGTATCCTTCTAATGATTGCTTTGATTGATTAAATGTTAAATGATTGAATATTTGAAAGCTTTCGTGATTTGAATGAATGTCTCTTGAATAGTTACTTGCCAAAAGTGAGTCATTGAAAAAAAAATATTTGTGTTACTCTAATGCTTTTAAATGCTTGTTGTTTTGGAAGCTCACTGAGCTTTAAGCTCATACCACACCTTTGTTTCTCCTTAACAGGATTTGAAGATTAAGCTTGATCGAGGTGGCTTCTTGTTGGAACTTTTGTACCATGACTTTGGGCAACTATTAGTATTTTTCTGTTTTGGGTGGATGTAAACAACATTTTAACTTTTGGATGTACTTAAGTTAAATTGTGAGACTAGTTGTATAATCTTTTCTTTTTGGTTGGTAATTAAGTTTGAAGGTTTAATAGTTTGAAGTAGGAGATGTTTTTTTTTATTGAGGACTTTAATGTCATGCTTGAGGTCCTTGAAGTAATTCTTGTTTTGAATAGAAGACTGTAAGTTATTTGAGAACTGTAGTGAGACCCAGCGAGAGTCGGGCAGGCGGTTCGCCGAACCCTTTGATTCACCTTAGGGGGAGGTAGGGTCGTCACAGTTGGTATCAGAGCTTAGGCTTCCGATCTTTGTAGTGTATTCTAGGCTAAAAGTTTAGGATGCTGGACTGTGGGACTGGTTGAACGTTAAGCAAATGCTTGTAGGGGTGAATGCTTGTGATAGTTCAGGGATCTATTTGGTATGTCAGGCAGGAATGGGGATTGAGTTAATTTACACTTTTAGGCGGCCGACCTTAGTGTGGATTAACTTTATTCTTGTTCTGGTGCTTGAATACAAATATGTTATGGAGATGGGAACTTGAGACTGGCATTTTAAAAGAGTAGGAATGGATTGGTGTGATGCATTAATAGTTGCGAGAAGCTAATAATTGTCTCATTAGAGTGGTGAGAAAAGTGTGAGGAATTGATTGAAAGAGTAAAAAGTGAACTTCTTGGACAATGATGATAGTTGATGTCTAGGGGACTAACCTTGACTTGGAGACATGTAAAGATATCATTGAGTTTGGGGCATCCTTTAGTGTTTTGATATTCATAGGTAAGTGGATGGAGTTGAAGGTGACTTTGAGAGCGACAGATTAAGTGTGGATTATCTCTAAACTTTTGATGAAAGATTCCTTAGGGCATAGAAATCCCTAGCATTGGAAATGAAGGGGATCATGTTTGGGAAATAGAGTTTTCCGAATCCACTATGAAGAGATCTAGCGATCATTGATTGTGACCTTTTATCTAGGGATGATGGGATTCAAATTGAGAGCTTCCTATCATGAAAATGAATGTGCTTTAGTTATTGCCTTGTTTGCTAAAGATCTTGAGCATTGAATGAATGATATTTGACTTTAACTTTTGTTTATGGTTAATTAGCTTGGATTTTTGTAATGGCCTATAACGTGATTGAGATTGGATTATAGCTAATGTTGATTGTGACATTGATGCTTGTGAAAATGGTTTAGTTTGGATTATTGTCCATCATTGTCGGTTATGTGTGTGCACATATAAATTGGTTTAGAAAATATGCATATATGTATGTGTGTGTGTTCATAGTTAATGTTGAGTAGATTGGCATTTATGCATGCACCTATAGAGTGGTTAAGAGATGGCAAGTAGAAGAAAATGATCGGGGCATCCACGCAGGCAAGCCCAAAATCAAGAGGGGGAGAGTGAGTCGGTGGCCGATCGAAATGCTGGGCCAAAGGACGAGACAGGAGATCAAGTGGCATTAGCCTTAAATCGAATAACTGATCTACTAGAACATCTGGTACCATAACAAGGCCAGGGGGCTAGACAAGCAAACCAACCTAGAGACCAAGAGATGGGAGAAGATAAAGCTTTAGAGAGGTTCCAAAAGTTTTCTTCGTCTAAATTTGCAGGAGGGCCTAACCCCAAAATGGCAGAAAACTGGTTAGAGAATATGGTCAATATTTTTACGATTTTGAAGTATCCAGAGGAAAGGCAAGTGGCATGTGCTGTGTTCCAGTTTGAAGGAATAGCCCGAGCATGTTGGAATGTTGTGAGGACTAAGTGGGAGAGAGACCGAGTACCTTGGAATTGGGTGAATTTCACTCGTGAGTTTAATGAGAAGTTTATTCCTCCTATCGTTCAAGAGAAGAGAGAGGATGACTTTATAAAGCTTCGTCAAGGATCAATGAGCGTAGCTGAATATGAGACTCAGTTCACCAAACTATCAAAATTCATACCAGAACTAGTTGTCACAGAACGCAAGAGAATAAGGCGGTTTGTGCAAGGATTGAACTTAGAAATTCAAGACGCTCTTGCAGCAGTTTAGCTCCAAACATTTAGTGATGCTCTTGAGAAATCTCAAAGAGTGGAGAGTACAAAGTCACAACTGAGAGCCTTCCAAGCACGAAAAAGGAGTACACGTAGTGGTCATACTGAGGAATCTAGAGAAAATGAACTGCCTTCCAAAGTTGGGAAAGGCATTGGAAAAGTGAACCTTCCATCGTATCCACCATGGACCCTAGGAAAATTAGACGGAGTGTTTACAAGGGGGGTTCAAAAAGGAAGAGGGCAACATGAAGGAATCCCGTGAGGAGGACAACTAGTGACATCTCCTTCGGCTTGTGGATACCGTGGGAAAACAAATAATTTCAAGAAGGACTGCTGGAAGAAAGGATGGAAATGCTTGATCTGTGGGAGTGCCGAACACCAAATTAGTAATTGTCCGAAGAAGCAACCACAATGGGATAATGCTAAACAAGGAGATAGACATGCCTCCAAACAAGTAAATGAGGGAGGAAACAGACCACAAGCACCAGCCAGAACATATCAGAAATGGACTCCAGGGTCATCAGAAATGATGGAAGATATGAATTTTGAGGACAAAATTCTTTTAAGTGGGGAAGGATGTAAGGACTTTCAAAATTCTATCTTTTAAAAAAAATAAATAATAATGATAATAATAATTATTTTCTTGATTGCATAAAATTAGTAGCACTTTTATCTATTAAGTTATTGTTTCTCAAATTAGTAAGTTTGCTTTGAAAAATTTGCCTGGTATTCTATCGGCTAGCGTTAAGTGTTAATTTTTAAGATGTGATGTGGATCCTAGTTAAGATAAAATCTAGTATACGTGGAGACTTTAAAGAAATAGAATTTTGGTTGGATAATATTGGATGAAGGAAATCTAATAAAAGCTAAGTTGACGAATAACAATGCGACACGTAGCGTAGTTGTTGGGCTGTTCAACTAACCCTTAAATAAGGCAAACTTAAGTTTGAAGACTTTATTTCTCATCTTCTTCTTCTTCCTTTAGAGAGAGAGTGAGAGCTCAAGAAAATCTTCCATCTTGAAGAGAGAATTGTGGAGAAAATCCAAGAGAACCAAGCCACCTCAACATCAATCTCTTTTCTTCTTCTTATTGAGTGAGCTGAGAGAAAGAGAGGGCTTGGAGAGAGAGAGAGAGAGAGAGAGAAAGCCGAGAGGTGAGAGAGAGAAATTGGAGGAGAGAGACTTCTTGATTCCTTGAAGATTGCAAGAAAGATCCGAAGTTGGACTAGGAATCAGACGATCCGATATGAAGCAACTCTTGAGGAACAAAAGCTTGGGAGAATTTACTTGTTCTTGGCTAGATCTTGATAGATCTTGGAGGTAATCCCTAGAACTACCCATAATCTTGGTTCTTGACACTTGATAGAGGTAGATCTACTTGATTTATGCAAGATCTATAGTGGATCTAGTAGTTGCTTGAAGATCCGGGCACTAGATGTTCTAGTGACCTTTATGCATGTTATAGATTTGAATCTTTCGTTGAATCTTGTTGGAAATTGGCTATTTATACAATAGGGCTAATGATTGATGAAGCTCTTGTGGATTTGAGTGAGATTATGTGGAATTTAATGGTTGATTCTTGGAGAAAACTTGAGAAAATTTCTGCTTGCTGGCCAAACAGAGGGGCTGAGTTTTCAGCTTGGATTTCAAAATTTTCACGGTGTTTTCTTGGCCAAATCTTGCTCAAACACTTCTTAAGACTTTAAAATAAAAATGTATGTTGGATTTGAATCAAAACTATGAATTTTTGAGGGAAAGAAACCATTTTCTCCAACTTGCCATGTTCTGAAAATTTTCGCAGGGTTGCCTGCGTAGTCTCGGGAAAACAAGCATAACTCAATGTAGAAAAATTGAATTTGAGCTCCATCTATTGCGTTGGAAACTAGATTCAGAGATCTTTAAACCCTATAAATTTCAGAGTTTAATTCATTTTCTACAATTCCCAGTAAATCTGCAAAAATGACTGAAATTCAAAACTTGTTCTATTTCTCAGGTTTAAAACAGAATTTTGAACAACCAATTTGACCTTCTTATAGACTTAATTTCATAGGGGTGTATTCTAATAGTTTTTAGATCTTTCAATCTAGTTTCCAGTATGTGAATTTCATGAATTTTGGACTTATAGAATTTGAGTTATGATTTTTCAAAACCTATTGCCAATGATGAACAGTTTTCCAGCCAAGAAGCACTGGCCATACTATTTTGGGGTCCCAACCCCCATCGGTTAGTTGGCCTATTCGAACAAGAAAAGGGATTAGTCAGATGAGTCACTAACCCTTGGGCACCGTTTACCGTTTGGTATACCCGAGTATTACCACCTATTGAGGTGATCACCGAAAATGAAGGGAAGTGTACTGTCGGGTATTGTTTCTTGTTTTGGAGGGTATAAGGTGGAGAATGAAGGAGTATGCAGTGATGATAAGATGGCTCGTGAAGCAGCTGTATCCTTTGAATTGAATGCTTTACTTTTTTGTAATGTGATTGATATACCTTGATTGTGTTATTTGATTGGAACCTCATTGAGCGTAAGTTCACCCCACATAGTTGATTTACTTTTGAGGAGTTCAGGGCCTAGAGACTTGGAAGCTCGAGGTCGACGAACTAGACATTTTGTTTAAGTACTTAATTTACTATCCTTGTGTAATCGATAACTATGGTTTTGATCCTTGGCTTTTGCAAGTATGAAGTATGGGATATTTATGACTTGTAAACATTTGCCTGTTAATATAAAAATAAGTATAACTGGTGATGGTGACATTTAAGTAGACTTACCTGTTGGTGACATTTAAGTATAACTGGTGATGGTCTTATGGTTGTAGGCATTCATTCATGGCTTAAAATTGTTATGGTTGAATTGACAATGCTGTTGATTGAGGTTTTGATCGAGTCCTGACATGAGTCAGGCAGGTAATCCGCTGATACCTTAGGTACACCCTAGGGAGAAGTGGGGCTGTCACAATAAATACCCTAATAGACATAATAAAAATTTAGAAAGAATAAAAATTTTAAAAGAACTAGATGACAGAGTAGATGTGATAAGTATTGATAGTAATGACAATGAAAGTGAAGTATATAGCATAATAAGTATAGATAAGGAATATCTTTTTTTGATAACAATTCAGAATAATCTGAAAATTCAGAAGAAGAATTGGAAATAGAATTTTTTGGAATAATGAGTGAAGAAAAACTTTGTCAACATAATTAGGAATATGATAAAGGATTTTCTTCTTAATCTTATCAACAATGTAATTATTTTCCAACTTAAGAATAGATTTAAGTGTTCTAAATACTATCTAAAAATATGCAGGCACTACATATATGAACATTTTCAAGTAGAAATTCCTAAGAAATAGAAAACATGATAAAAAGAAAAATTTATAAGTAGAAAGAACAAAATTAAAATTAGAATTAGAAATGTATAAAGCACAGGTAGAATTAGAAAAGAACCATTACTGGAAAGAGTAGACTCTAAAAAAGAAAAACAAAAAATCCTCTTTGAAGTTGGATTGGAAAAATTTAGCCAGCAAACAGAAATTTAAAAAGAGAATTTTGAGAAATTAATAAATAGTAAAGGAAAATAAGCAATAAATGAATATAAGGAGATTAAAGGTGACGCTGAAAATAATATTTTAAAACTGCAATAATACCTAGAAAGTCTTTCATTAATGTCATCTGCAAAATCAAATTTGAAAATAACCATATCATAGAATAATTTGGATTGATAGATATTGGATGTACTAAATTACATACAGATATTTCTTTAGTACCCAAAACTTATAGGCATAAATAAATTATTGTATACATGGTGAACAAATGGATGGAACTCTTATTAGATATGATCATTGTGTCTGCAATGCCAAAATATCTTTTGGAAAATTTGACAGAAATTTTGGTGGAAAATTTCTGTTATCTCAGGCTTGGATAAGTAATAACCCTGACCAATATAAAATTATAATAGGATTAAATTTCATTGGTCTTTATCAGAAGGTATGATTATTTCTAATAATCTTGTTAGTTTCTCCAAAAGAGTCACATTCACTGCTACAAATTATTATTTCTCTCGAATAATAATAAAGGTGGACTTAGTATAAAAACTAGTGGATTCAGTAACCTTAGATTAGATTATAAAAATGGATTTAATAATTTTAGTTCAGATTATAAAAATCTAAGCTTTCTAGAATATAGTATAAGTATAACAGAAGAAGATAATTTAGAAGAAAATGGTGAATTCTTAAATCAATTACAAATAGACGAAATAGAATATATAAGTTTAGAAAATATACTAGATTGTAAACTCATAAACAGATTAATAGAAGATATCATAAACAGATTAATTGAAGATAATAAAAAAATTACCCAAATATAAGAAAAAAGATGTAAATGAATTAATTAGAATAGTAGAAGAGACCCAAGCCTTAGGAGAAAATTCAATTAAATATTGGGATAGAAATAAATTCCTAGCACATTTAGTTATTAAAATTCCCAATTTTACCTTTGAAATAGCCAAACATGTTTATAGCCCTTAAGATATAAAAGAAATTTAGCATACAAATAAAAGAATTATTAGAATTACGAGTAATAAGATCTAGTAGTAGTAGATGTCGTAGTACAGTATTTATGGTAAGAAATCATGCAGAAATAGAAAGAGGAAAAGCTAGAACAATAATAAATTATAAAACTTTCAATGATAATACTTATGAAAACTAGTATAAAATACTAGATAAAGACTAGTTAATAAATTGTATATAAGGAGCAAAAGTATTTAGTAAATTTGATTATAAATTTGGATTTTGGCAGATAAAAATGGATGAAGAATCTATTCCATAGATAGCATTACTTTTTTTTTATTAGCAAATCCCATATGTGGGAGAGGGATGCTGACCCTTTATTTTATTAATAAAATGGGACCAAAAATTACAATGAGCATGAGGGGGGCTAGACCTGATCTCGGAGCAGAAACCGAATTTAGCGAATACTACTTCCTTACAATATGAGATTTAAATATTGGCAATCCTATTCTATCAAACAGAACGAATTTCTAACTATTGGAGGCAACAGTGCCTCACTAGTGAAAAAAGTATCCGACTCGAGTTGAAGTCCTGCAAGCTTATCTTCCACTACATTTTCCTCTTTAAAGACGTGAGCAGCGGAAGGATGAAGCCGTTTCAAGAACTCTAGGATGCCCCTAACATAATTACACAAAGGCCATTGAGCTAATGCACCCTTTTGAATCAAGGTTACTAAAATCCCAAAATCCACTTCTACTATAAGAGATGATATGGCAACCTCCAAGCAATACTTGAAGCCATGAAACAAAGCCAACGCCTCCGCAAGAAGAACATTTGTCTCCCTAAATTCTTTACAAAAGGCAACACCTTGCCCTCATGATCACACAGAATTCCTCCCCCAAAAGATCGACCATTTAGGACACTAGCATCTGTATTTAACTTGTAATACCCACAAGGTGGAGAGGAAATTCTAAAACTGTGATGGGAAAAAAAAAGTTTCTACAAGAGGGGTTGTTTGTAAAAGAGTTTCTGACATTGTGATTTTCGCATTTGACAAATGTGAGTTCAGTGAAACTCACATTTGTCAAATGCGAGTTATGGTAATTTCGGACGAAAAAAAAAAGCGGAAAGATTATATTTTCCATGTGTGAAACTCGCATTTGCCAAATGCTAGTTATGGTAATTTTGGACAAAAAAGAAAAAAGCCGGAATGAATATATTTTTCACATGTGATAACTCGCATTTTGTGCTGATTTTTCTTTTTTTTTCCATTTCTAATGCAATTATTTTTTTCCATTTGTGTTGTTTTTTTTTTCAAATTTCTGATGCAAATTTGGTTTTTCCATTTCTGTTGCATATTTTTTTTCCGTTTCTGCTGCTAATTCTATCCGTTTTTTTATCGTGTAGTACGACATTTATGTATCATGTATTACAACTGCATAACAGTTGTAAATTGTAACCACTTATTAAAGGAATAAAACTATCCTATCAATTACTGAAGAATTTTCACTATCCAAGATACTTTTATATAAACTCTGTTACTCTCACTAAACTATCCACAAAATATGTTACACAAATTAACCAATAGAAGAAGAGATATAAGCCACAGCTATTGCTTCATAAACTGAAAAAGTGGGTAGAAAAAATTTACTACTACAGTGTGTAAATTATCGAAAGTTATCAAGTTTATTATACATGGCATAAGTAACTCAAAATGATCTTGTATTTTCATTGGGGAGAGTTGAAAATTATTGAGCTTAGTATATTCATGTTTGAGTTTGAAAAAATTGTGTTTGCTGGCAGGGAGTTTTAGTCGATCCGACTAGCGAGCGGTTCGATTCGTTTGCAGCCCTAAGAGGGTGTTTGGTAACTAGTTTCCCGTAATTTAAGGAATTTTTGGTAACACATTAACCCGCTTGTGGGTTGTGATGTTATAAGGTTATAAACAATTGCCTGCTTGCGAGTTTTAGGGATTATATTGACGAAGACAATGTCAAGTAATTGTGAGAACCTCAGTGTAACTCCACTTGTATTTGATCGTAGATTGCATACAATTAAACTTGTTTCTCTAGTAAAATGAAAAACTATGAACCCGTGTGGTACAATTATGTGTATGGTTATCTACAGATCATACAAGGGGGCATATGAAATAGTTCAACACCTTAGAGAGTTATTTGAACAACAATCTAGGACGGTGAGATATGACACCTCCAAGGAACTGTTCAGGTGCAAGATGGCAGAGGGAGCACCGGTTGCTCCACACGTCTTGAAGATGATTGAGCTAATTGAAAAATTAGCTGAATTGGGCTTCAAGATGGATCCAGAGCTAAATGTTGATTTAGTTCTTCAATCTCTGCCAGACTCTTTCTCTCAGTTCGTTATGAACTATCAGATGAACAATCTGCAGCACACACTACCTCAATTGTTGAATGTGCTGAAAACTGTTGAGAAAGAGATCAAAAAAGTGAAGGGTTCTACTGGAGTGCCTGTTGTTGCTTCATCCAGTAAAAGGAAGAGGCAAGGAAAAGGGCCCAAGAAGCCTAATAACAAGCCTGCCAAGAAGCCCAAAAAGGCTAAGGCAGACCAGTCCAAGGCAACCTGCTTCCATTGTGGACAGAATGGACATTGGAAGAGGAACTGTAAGGCCTATCTGGAGAGTCTGAAGCAGAAGAAGATTGGGGAAGCTTCATCAGCAGGTACATACATGATTGAGATTAATGTTTCTACTTCCAAATCTGACTCGTGGGTATTAGATACCGGATGTGGTTCTCACATTTGCATATCTATGCAGGGTCTAAAGGACAGTAGAAAGTTGAGTAAAGGAGAAGTAACTCTACGTGTTGGCAATGGAGCAAAGGTTGCTGCTTTAGCTGTAGGGACTTACTATATTAGTTTACCTAGTGGGTTAATTTTAGAATTATCAAACTGTTATTATGTTCCAGCACTTACAACAAACATCATCTCTATTTCCTGTTTGGATTTAAATGGGTTTAAGATAACCCAGGAGAATAAATGTTGTTCTTTTTTAAAGAATGGTGTGTTTTATGGTTCTGGAAATTGGAATAACGGTTTATACATTCTAGATCTTGATAACCAAATTCTCAATATACAAGAAAAGAGAATGAAGTTAGATAAACTGAATAGAACTTACCTCTGGCACTGTAGGTTTGGTCATGTAAATGAGAAACGCATTTCCAAATTACACAAAGGTGGGTATTTGGACTCATTTGATTATGAATCATATGATGTATGCGAGGCTTGTTTACTTGGAAAGATGACCAAAACACCCTTACTGGTAAAGGGGAACGGGCCAGTGATTTACTTGGGCTGGTACATACTGACGTATGTGGCCCAATGACAATCACAAGTAGAGGAGGATTCTCATACTTCATTACCTTCACAGATGACCATTCAAGATATGGTTATGTGTATTTAATGAAATACAAATCTGAATCTTTTGAAAAGTTCAAAGAATTCAGAAATGAAGTGGAGAAACAAACTGGTAAAAGTATTAAAACACTACGATCTGATCGTGGTGGTGAATACTTAAGCGATGAATTTCGGTTTTATCTAAAGGACAATGGAATAGTTCCACAATGGACTCCTCCAGGCACACCACAATTAAATGGTGTATCTGAAAGGAGAAACTGCACCCTATTAGATATGGTACGGTCCATGATGAGCCACTCGAGTGCCCCAAAATCGTTATGGAGATATGCTTTAGACACAGCCTCCCATACTCTTAATAGAGTACCCAGTAAGGCTGTTGCTTCCACACCATATAAGATATGGAAAGGAAAGAAACCAAAACTGTCTTACATGAAGGTTTGGGGTTGCCCCACCTATGTGAAGAAGGCAGAGTCAGATAAGATTGAAGCTAGATCTGACAAGTGTTTGTTTGTGGGGTATCCAAGAGAGTCTATTGGATACTATTTCTACAACCCAACTGAGAACAAAGTGTTTGTCTCAAAACATGCCATCTTTTTAGAAAAAGAGTTTATTCTAGAAAGAGGCAGTGGGAGTAGAATAGAACTTAAAGAAGTTCAAGACACTCAAACTGACATGGAGCTTGAAGAAGTTCAAAATGTCCAAACAAACACAGAACAGCCTGTTGAAGAAAGGGTTCAGCCCCATAGTGATGAGGCACAAACGGAAGCTGTGGACGTTCAAGAGCCCCGTAGGTCAGTAAGAGTACGCTCCGCTCCCAAGAGATATGAATTTCTTGTGAGTCCGGGGAATGATGTACTAGTCATTCAAGATGACGATCCTACTACCTACCAAGAGGTTCTGAACAGTCCAGACTCCTCCAAATGGCTAGAGGCCACGAACTCCGAAATGGATTCCATGTATGACAACAAGGTATGGACCTTGGTTGATCCACCTGAAGGGATAAAACCCGTAGGGTGCAAATGGGTCTTCAAGAAAAAGACTGACATGGATGGTAATGTGATTACCTATAAGGCTAGACTGGTAGCCAAAGGCTACAAGCAGAAAGAGGGAATCGATTACGATGAAACTTTCTCACCAGTAGCTATGCTTAAATCCATTCGGATATTGCTTGCAATAGCAGTACATCATGACTATGAAATTTGGCAGATGGATGTAAAGACTGCATTCCTTAATGGGAATCTGCAAGAGGATGTGTACATGACACAACCTGAAGGCTTTACATCGCCAAATTCCAATCAGATGTGCAAGTTACAGAGGTCCATTTATGGACTTAAACAAGCATCCAGGAGTTGGAATATCCGTTTTGATGAGACAATCAAAGAGTTTGGTTTTCTCAAAAATCCGAATGAGCCTTGTGTATACAAGAAGGTTAGTGGGAGTTCAATCGTTTTCCTTATATTATATGTGGATGACATATTAATAATAGGAAATGATATCCCAATGTTACAATCAGTGAAAGGTTGGTTATCCAAGAACTTTTCCATGAAAGATTTGGGAGAGGCAGCCTATATACTAGGTATTAAGATCTATAGAGATAGATCTAAAAGGCTGCTTGGTCTTTCACAATCTACATACATAGATAAACTGCTAAAGAGGTTTAGCATGGATCAGTCTAAGAAGGCTTCTTACCTATGTCTCATGGGATAAGCCTTTCTAATAGCATGTGTCCTAAGACACAAGCTAAGATTGATAAGATGCATAATATTCCATATGTTTCGGCAATTGGATCAATTATGTATGCTATGCTATGTACAAGACCAGATGTCTCCCATGCTCTGAGTGTCACGAGCAGATTTCAGGCTAATCCAGGTGAAGGTCATTGGACAGCCGTTAAGAACATTCTTAAGTACTTAAGAAGGACTAAAGATTTTTTCTTAGTATATGGAAATGGTGAATTGGAGGTCAAGGGCTACACAGATGCAAGCTTTCAATCTGACAAGGATGACTGTAAGTCACAGTCGGGCTTCATCTTTACTCTCAACGGAGGTGCCGTCTGCTGGAAGAGTTCCAAACAGGACACCACAGCGGATTCTATAACAGAGGCTGAGTACATTGCAGCCGCGGAGGCAGCTAAGGAAGCCGTTTGGATCAAGAAGTTCGTGTCTGAACTTGGTGTGGTTCCGAGCATTGTTAATCCAGTAACTCTGTACTGTGATAACAATGGGGCTATTGCCCAGGCAAAGGAACCTAGGTCTCATCAACGGTCCAAACATGTACTTAGAAGATTTCATCTTATTAGGGAAATCATTGCCAGGAATGATGTAAAGACAGAGAGAGTCCCCACTGAGGATAACATAGCTGATCCTCTTACTAAGGCACTATCTCAAAAGAAACATGATAGTCATGTACTTTCATTTGGATTGAGAATTATGAATGAACTGTTTTAGTGAAAGTGGGAGGTTGTTGGAATGTATGCCCTAAAACAATTATGTTGTTTAAATGCATTCCTAATTAAAGCTTTGTATTTTATGAACTTCCAATTTTATCTGTTTAATATATGATATAACTGGTAAACGTCCTTAGAATATTTATTAATGTGATGATAGTCACAAGAGTTGCTGACTATGAGATATCAATCACATTTATAATAAATGCATGATGCCATTTTATTAAAGCAAGTAAAGGTGCAAAATGAAACATGGCCTATAGGAGCCCCATCTAAATGCCGGGGTAAGCCTAAAAGTGATATGCCATTACAACTTAAATGTAATAAACATAAATTCAAACATGTAATAGCCTATCTAGAAGGATGGCTTGTCTTAAAAGAGTGTCAAGACTCTTGTTTTCTAGAGTTTGTGAAATGCAAGAAAAGGGAAGACAACAAAAGGTTAGTTTAATCAACAGATATCACATAACACGTTGGAGCAACAAATTGCACAAAAATAAAGAGGGGTGGAATCCCTCCTCTCGTGTCTAGTGATCCTTAATAGGGTAAGGTAAACTCTCCCCCTAGGCAATTCTAACATGGATGCATGAGGTTGAACTCACTAATGCATCTAGACTCGATAAAGGTTACAGGCTCCCAAACCTTCAGACCAAAAGGCAAAAGGTCATCAATCCAAATGCCTCAAGTCGGTGGTTCGAGTGATCCCCTAGACATTGCTACGTGCACGTCGTGCCACGGCCACATGTCCAAGTGGATCGATCCTAATCCTAATAGGGAAGAGTGGCGTGACAAGCCACTAAAAGTAAAAAAAAAGGTAGGGTCAAAGTAAAATACATATGCACGTATGAAAGTGATTCCCTTTGAGAGGAGGGATTCAAATACCAAACATTCTCGAGGCACTAGGGTAGATGCACACCCTCCCCAAATGCAAGGCGTGGTACAAATAAGTAAATAAACAATAATTCATTCATCATGTACACGATGTGTAGGGAGTGTTTGCACGGAAAAACCCTAAAAGAGAAAAGAAAAAGGAATGCAACCTAAAACATCCAAATGTGATATATCAAGTGCCACAGGAAAATCAACTAAATCAAGTGCTCGGACCCTCTTAGGAAAATCCCCAGTGGAGTCGCCAAGCTGTCGCGCCCCATTTTTTGATTGATGGAAAAAGAGGGAAAGATTTCTATTTTTATTGGTTTTTGAAAAAGAAACGGAAAGGGGTCATGGGACTATAAAATGCGACGATTTGGACCCAAAAACAAAAGTCTAGAAAAGGGTTTTTAGAAAAAGTTTGGAGTCGCCACTTGGTATGGAATTTAGGTGTACCAAGTCACCCAAAAGATTTTAATTAATGAAAATAAACAAAGAAAACCCTTTTTAGACGACTCCAAGTCTTTGAAAACTAGAGAAAAAGGTTCGGGGGTCACGGTTGAAAGAAGGGAAGGCAAAGATTCGATGTTACTCGTCTCTAAGGCACCCTTCTAACCTAGCCAAAGCTAGTTGCAAGATTTTAGTTGAAAATTTCCTAATTCTAACTTTCAAACTTATCACATTTGGATGTTGTCTATATGGATGCAAAACCTAAATCTAATGTTGGATCGAGAGGGGCAAAATATCTCCTTGAGGTGTGATTGGAATTGATCACATTAGTTGTGTCATCCAATTTTGATCCCTCGAGGAGGTCACGAAAAATGCAAATGATGAGACTCGAACAAACGGAAAGTATGGTTTTCAAAAATGCAATTTTTATAAAATATTAAGAGAAAAGAAATTGGATTTTTGAGAAGATCAATTTTAAGTGCAAAGAGGAACTTGAATTTTCAAAAGATGCAATTTTGAGAAAAATGGTTTTTTGACTTTGAATTGCTAAACATGAAGAAAGAAACTTGATTTTTAAAGAAGAATAATGCACATGTATGTCCTAAAAGAGGGATAATGCGACATAACGGGTGCGGGGGACTAAATTCGTGACTTTAATTCTTCCTTTTCATAGAAGGAAATGAAAGCGTGCTAAGGCTAGGAAGTCATACTCGCTCTTTTCCCTATTTCAAAGGGTAATGCCTTAAATGCACTAATCTAATAAAAAGAAAACTAAATGAGATGTTTCACATACGGGATGGGATAATAGTGACATGCAAAATGGGAAAGAAAACTCTAAAAGTGAAAAGTGTGTGAAATTTGTATCTAATGCATGAATGGCGTTTAAGGGTCTAGCATTGGACTAGCCCTCGTCAAAAGGTTCTCACTAACATTGGATTAGTGAGAAATCGAAAGGAAAGGCCACAACTAGCGTTGGACTAGTGTGGTGACGTCAATACATTTACACAATAAATATGTAGTCATGATAATAAAGCGAGTAACACATAAAACACATAAACACATAAACACATAACAAATAGACATAATATCTAAATGCAAGGCCCTAGGAAAGCAAATAAACACATAATCATGCAAGCATGCAAAATAAGCATATAAAACCTAATTATTACATTGGGGAACCTAAATACATTCTAAGGGGAAAAATTCGGAATAATAATCTAACTATTACATTTTCTAGAATAAATACACTTTTTGCCCAAAGTTAGACCTATCTATTACAACTTGGCATCCAAGGCCTCCAAACGATTTACTCAAAAATTAAATAACATAAGTAAAGACTAGACATGAATAAAAACAAAGGAAAACTTAATTTAAAACATGCAAAATCATGCAAAAACACATAATAAGCACATAATAGGGGAAAGAAAGTTACCATCCCTTGATGTGATGCCTTAATTGAATCCTTAGATGATGGGAATGGTTATCTAAGACTCAATGTCAACAAAAGGGATCAAGGTACAAATTTAAAGGAAAAATGAATCAAAAATTCAAAGAAAGGGTATCTAAACGGATTCTGCAAGCAAATAGATAATACTAGGAAATAGAGTAAGATTCTGGAACAATAGAGCAGGAAATATCAACAGAATACAGAAACAGAGAGGTTACGCGGATCAGAAACGCGGATCGAGCCGCGCAACACAGTCCGCGTTACAGGCAAGAATCAAAGTTCAGAGAGGAAACGCGGATTGGAAACGCGGACTCAGTCGCGTAACCATCCGCGTCTCTTCCTATCTTCAAAACATCAGGAAGATTGCTTCCAGTTTTTCAGACAACAACACAAACGAAACATTCAGAGGCAAGGGGATCCATTCAAAGCATCAAACATCATCATTCAGATCATGTCAAAACAAGCTAAACCCACAAAGATCAAATCATAAGCATTAGCATCATCAAAAGGACAACAAGGGGGAAGGAAAAGAACTGTCGGGTTAGAAACGAGGATTGTTACGCGGACTGGCCTGCGTAACAAGCCAGCATTTCTTCACATCTTCAAGTATTCAAATAGAAACGCGGATCGTTACGCCAAGTAGTCCACGCAAGAGGTCCGCGTTTCTTCACAACTTCAAACATTCAAGAGGAAACGCGGACCGTTACGCGAAGTCATCCGCGCAAGTAATCCGCGTTTCTTCACATCTTCAAAACGTGAAGAACATTTTTCCAGAAATTTCTCAGGAATCACAACAGCATCATCACAGAAGCACCAAACGTCTGATTTTAAACGTAAAACAAATCTACTAGCCTTAACAAGGCTTTATAAACACAACATGCTCATATAACAACTGATAATCATCATCAAATATCACAAACTAAAAGAAGATCTATTCAAGACCTTGGTTCCACCAAAAGGTCCAAATTCCCAGTAATTTTACGATCAAAAAATGGTAAACAAAGTAGAAGGATGTTACCTGAATCGGAAGCTTGAATCTAAACGAAGGAGGAGGCCAGAAATTCCAAGAATAATCTTCCCAAGTATGAAACCCTAGCTTTTCCCTTTCTTCTTTCTTTTCTTTTTTCTCTCGAATTCCCACCGTTTTCTTCGCTTTTTCTCTCTCAAAGCTCTCCTAATTGCCTCTTTTTCTCTCAGATTTCCAACCTCTTTGTTAAACCCTAATCTAGGCTATTTATAGCCACCAAACCTAGAACTAAGGGTTTTGATGTTCTTGGGATGAGGTGAGCTAATTTTGAACGTTAGATGAGTTGTTAGGGGTTAGGGGTGAGTTGGGAAATGTTTAAATAGGATTCTTATCGTTCAAGCATCGGAAATTACAGTTGGAAAAGGATGATTCGATTTCTGGAAGAATCCGCGCGTCATTTTTTTTTCGCTTCTGATCAAGTTACGCGGACTTATCCGCGTAACTAGTCCGCGTTTTTGACTTTTCTTTTTTTTTTTTTTTTAAGGAAACCTACAAAAATGAAAAAAATGTGTTAGAAAATTCAAAAATAAATAACCAAATATTAATAGATAAAAACATAGGAAAACAAAGAAATAGTCAAAATTTGGTGTCTACTTGCCCTCTTTGTGAGTGTCGAAGAAACTCTAGACAAAGACGTAGACACCAAATACTTACCTGGTTTCGCTGGTTGTATCTGAACCATTGTAAACGACAAGAATGGTAGATTGCAAATTTTCAAACTAAACAAGGATAATGTGACCGAACTCGTGTAGAGTTGCCTACGTATCTCGACATGAGAATCAGGTCAAACGTAGTTCCAATGCAAATGAACTATAATGAAATGAATACTGAATCTTGTAAAATTCGAGAACAGGAGATAGAAGGGTGCCCGGCGGAGGCTGAGACTCACCAACAGAAATTTAAATTTGAAAAATGGGGATAGAAGGGTGCCTGGCGGAGGCTGAGACTCACCAACAGGAATTTAAATTGAAGAATGGGGATAGAAGGGTGGAGGTGAGACTCACCTGTGAATTTAAATTGAAGAATGGGGATAGGGGTGAGACTCACCAACGTAAACTTAAATTTGAAGAAGGGATAGAAGGTGTGAGGTGAGACTCACCAACGTAAATTTAAATTTGAAGAACGGGATAGAAGGGTGAGGTGAGACTCACCAAAAACTTAAATTTGAAGAAGGGATAGAAGGGGAGAGAGAACTTAAATTGAAGAAGAGGGATAGAAGGGTGAGGGTGAATAAATTTAAATTGAAGGGGATAGAAGGGTGCAGCAAGGGTGATGACAGCAACAAATTTAAATTCTTTCCAAATTTAGACTATTAGGTGGGATTGGACCCAAGCTGAATGACTAAGCGGAAAAATGTAAAATGCTATTGATGGGATTGGACCCAAGCAATTACTAAACATATTGGGATTGGACCCAAGCCTGAATGACTAGACGGAAAAATGTAAAAATGCTATTCAGTAGGATTGGACCCAAGCCTGAATGACTAAACATACTATTCAGTGGGATTGGACCCAAGCCTGAATGACTAGATGGGAGAGATGAAAATATAAATGCTGGATTGCCAGATTTTGAAAAATAAAGCACAAGTTGTTCAAACGTGATAAATGTAAAAATGCAAGTAATGATGCACTCGATGAAATGGTGCCATTCTGATTTTCAATTTTTCTTGACTTGAAAAGCAAGTGATTGATAGGAACAATGACTTTTTTCTCTTTTTCTTTTTTTTTTTTTTTTTTTCATTCTCTTTTTTTCTTTCTTTTCTTCCTCTTTTTTTTTTATTTTCGAGAATTGATGGATTTTGAAAAATTGAAGTGTGTAACCCAAACTTTTCCTCTACAGGGTTGGAACAAATCCGCATATGTTGCCATCGTCTTGATTTGCAAACCTTTTCCGGCAAAAATTAATATTGAATGCATTATCCAAAATTTGAGAGCACTTCTCTCAAAACAAAATTACTTGATTTCAAGCGAATCGTTAACCCCAGAAGTCATGAAATATTAACCAATTAGTCCATGGAAATTCAATGCCCCCCCCCCTTTTTTTTTTTTTAATAATAAAGTGTAAAAAACTCTTGTGATCACAACTGTTAGCCATTAAAATAACTAAAACGTATGAGAATCATGCAATAAAACACATTCATCAGATATTCGTGCTCACGAAACATTGCTTGTTCTCAAGTGATAGGAAATATTCATCAAAAACAAGTTATGGGATTGAAATAAACCATGCGATTTCGGGAATCCAAATCCTCATAAACCAGGCAAAACATTATTATGCAATTATTCAATTTGCATCAAATACTGATAATATCAAGTAAAAGAGAGACAATTATACCTCAATTTTAACAATTTAAGCTTGATTTCTCACTTTCATCAAATTTTGCAATCAAACGATTCATATAGTCAATTCAAGCTTGCCTTTTCCACAGTTTCTCTCAAATTTTACTGCTAAAAAGGATTTACTGAAACACATCCTCTTATTCAAAATGCAATAATGTCTTTTGACGCGAAAATCAACACTTTTAGGTGAAGACTCCCGGTTACTCGACATATGCCTTCTTGCTCAAATAGTAAAGATGTCTTTTGACGCGAAAATCAACACTTTTAGGTGAAGATTCTCGGTTACTCAACATTTTACTTGTTCAAACTGCTTTGCATACTCGTAATTCAAGCACCGTTTTACGCGAAAGTTAACATTTGTAGATGCTAAACCTCCGGTTACTTAGCACTAGAATCATTGGAGTAGAATTTAAATTCTCACTTTGCTACTTTTTCTTGCTTTGCTTTTTTTTTTATTTCTTTTTTTTAATGGAAAAGGATCATTTGCCAACAATATCAATTATTTTTTTGTAAAATCCAATAAAAGAAGAGATCTCATTTAATAGAAAAAAATTGAGGCATAAATTTCCTTATTTTACAAAACATACTTTCTAAAATGCCAATGTCACAATCACATAATAATTATTTTCGAGTAGGATGGAAAAAGGATTTTTCATATCACACGGGCTTTTATTTCAAAAGGATAAAAACAATTGCAATCAAATTTCGAAAAACAAATCAAATTGTGAGGCAAAAGTGCAATTTAGAGATTTTTTTTCAAAATTTTGGCGAGTTTCCCTATAAGCGGATGAAAACTCCTTGCCAGCAACCCAAATTTTCAAATCACAATCAACACATATAATCACATAAAAGCTAAATTTAAACAAATATACACATCCTCAAGCAATTTAACCAAGGTATGTCTAGAGTTAAACCTAATCGAATACAAGATCAAACATAAAAAGAGAAATAAAGCAAGAATGGAATAAAGCGTAAATCAAGGGGGTCTATCGACCCCTCCCTCATCGCCTCCGGTGGCATCTAGGATAGGCGTCTCGAGCGGAATGTCGAGGCATACGCCTCGAGAAAAGAATTTGTAAAGAACTGCGGGCTATAACACCTAGCAGTGTGCGTATGAAACCCTGTTTCCAAATTTTTCCGAAAAGACACTTGTCCTTCCTTGATTTTGCAATTAATCACTCTTCAAAATGATTTAATTATACAGTCTAATAAACATGACTCAAAATAAAGCTGGTCTCCTCGACTTGACCGACCACTTGTCCCTTCTCGCAAAAGAAAAGAAATGGTGAAAAGTAATAATAACGCCGCCACCGTTTGACCCTTTTATCTCAAACATCCCGTAAATATGAGTTCTTGGACGTCGATGAGCGGTGTCAGCTAAATTCCTTTTGTTTGACCGGTCTGATTGTTGTTGAACCCATATCACCCATACCTTCCTGGTAATCTAAGAGGATTGTCCTTCGATGAAAATGCCCTTTTGATGAAAATATGTGCAAAAATTTGTGGGAAGGAAAAAATTTTATTTTAAAAATGACATCATGACCATAGAATGAATACTAAACATGACACTTTAAATCAATAAAAAGCCAAACGCCATGAAAAGTATTTAAAACAAAAACGTCGCACTTGACCCCTTTGGATATCATCTCCTTGGAATTTCTTGTGACAGGGAATGCTTGATATAAGGTAAACCGATAAACGTAATCACCGGCTTCCCTTGTCCCATGAACTTTTCCTTTCTTGCCGCTTTTCAAAACTTGCCTTAGTACCCTTTGATTTGAAGTTGGTGATAAGGTAGTCTAATGAAATGGACAGACTTAAACCCCAATTTCGTCAATTTAAACATGTTTGTTAAAATGGTGGCATCAGTGAGACAATCCCTTCTGACAAAAATTCAGAGGGAATGTATTTGCATCATTTGCCTCTTGATTGAGAAAGTTATTTTTCAGAAATTTTTGCAAAAAGGTGGAGGTCTATAACACTAGGTTTTTGCAAGGGGGTTAAGGTGTAGGGGCAGGTTTAAACTTGAATGCAAATTTTTTTTTTAAATTTGCCCCAGTTTGGTCCTTTTTCTCTTTTTTTTTCTTTTTTTTAAATACAAAAATTGCCCCAGTGTAGGGGTTTGTGATTCTCAAAGGGGGGTTTGCTAAATAATTAACTGTTCTTTTATAGGCTCAAATAAGAAAACTGGAGGTTGAAGTGTTTAAACGAAAAGGAAGAAGGTCGGCTTTTCCAGACCACCTTTTTTTTTTTTTTTGCAAAAAATTTCTGAAGAAACCTTACTCAATCATATGAAAAATCTTTAACACATGTCTGAATTGATTGGTTGAGGAAAAATCTGTCCATCCATCTCCATGAGAAATAATGCTCCTCCAGGTAGCACCTTTTGAATAATGAACGGCCCTTGCCAATTCGGAGCGAATTTCCCCTTAGCCTCTTCTTGTATCGGAAGGATTCGTTTCAAAACCTTGTCCTCCACTTTGAACCTGCGAGGTCTAACTTTCTTGTTATAAGCCCGAGCCATCCTCTGCTGGTAACATTGCCCATGACAAATGGCATTCAACCTTCTTTCGTCGATCAAAGACAGTTGCTCGTGACGTTGCTTGATCCATTCAACTTCTTCCAACTGAACTTCCATTAGAATGTGCAAAGATGGGATTTCAACTTCAGCAGGTAATACCATTTCCATCCCATACATGAGAGAGTAAGGTGTTGCCCTAATAGAAATCCTGATTGCAATTCTCCATGCCAAAAGGGTAGTTTCTCATGCCAATCTCGGTGTGTTTCGATTATCTTACAAATGATGACATCCGAGTTCATGAGATATCAGAATTTTCGTCCACCAAATTCCAAAATGATGACGTCCAAGGGTCAAAGGCTTTTATTCATGATCACCCAAGAGCAAAATAAATAAATGTGCAAAAATAAAATGAGTGGACCATAACTGAAGGACAAAAGGAGAAATTTCATTTCATTTGGCAAAGATAACAGATAATATCATGGAACCATAATTAAAGGCATGATTTTAAACAAGCAAAAAGTGAGATAACAAGTGCATTGTTTTTGAAGAAATGATTGACATTAAAACATGATTCATTTTTCAAGGACAAACCCCTCAGATTTACCAAAACCTCCTCCGA
This sequence comes from Gardenia jasminoides, assembly GCA_013103745.1. NCBI lineage: Eukaryota > Viridiplantae > Streptophyta > Magnoliopsida > Gentianales > Rubiaceae > Gardenia > Gardenia jasminoides. The sequence continues at coordinate 14,672,473 of CM023096.1, forward strand.
GCAAGCAGACAATCGGTAGCCCAATCTTGTGTGGCCTCTTGAGGAATCGAAGGAAAATCCATATTCTCCGTAGGATCGGTGTTAAGGGTGACCCCGATAAACAGTTGAGATAACCTTGTCTCTATATCACCATCAGACCTTTCCTTAAATGATCCACCATCATCCTCGTCTTCTTCTTTAATGAACTGAGCATGGTCAACAATTTCCTCCTCCATACTGATCATTCCAACGACGTCTTTATGTTCCGGGAGAGGGTTTCTATTGACGTTCGGCCCTTGCTCATTCTTTCTTTTCAGAACTATATCCCCGGCATCCACCATGTCTTGAATTTTATGCTTCAAGGCCCAACAATTAATCGTCGAATGACCCGGGCTTCCAGAATGGTAGGCGCAGATAGCATGGGGATCATACCCAATAGGGAGTCCTCGGGGATACAATTTGGGAGGGACAGTGCCAATTTTCCCAGCGACCTTCAACTGCTCGTACAGCTGGTCAATGGGGCGACCCAAATTAGTGAAAGTCTGAAAGGTTTTTTGATTTTGCATTTCATTATGCTCAAAAGAATTTTGGACAGGATTTTGTGGAGCAGGTCTAGGAGCATAGTTTTGACGGGGGTAGGAGATAGGTTGGGAAGTTGAAGGCAAAGATGGGGGATTCAAATAGATAGGTCGGGGGTGAGGCATTTGTGCGGCGGTGTGATAAATAGGCTGATGGTATGGATAAGGTAAGTATGAGCTTGAATTGATGGGGTGACTCCGAGTTCTGGGCCTGAGAGGTGGGTTCTGATCCCACACAAAAGCAGCTTCTCCTTCATTCTTTTTAAATGGGAATTTCCTCCCGCCATTTTGCCCTTGCAATGTTTCCAATTCTGTTTGGTCACATTGACAATTTTCCGATTTTCACAAACTCATCATACTCCTCCAGCTTATTGACAATTGTAGCAAAAGAACTCCCGGTCATTGAAAAATCTCTTCAAAATAATGGTCATGTGCCTTGATGAAATCTGAACAATCTCTTCTTTTGTCATGGGAGGCTCAACTTTAGCACCAACTTTCTCCATGGCATATGACTTGTGATCTTCGAGGTCTCCTTTGATTCCTTCCAATGTTGTTCGTGTCGGTGCCAACTCACAATTGTATTCGTACTATTTCACAAAAGCAGTTGACAAATCCAACCAAGTTTTGATCTCTTGAGATTTCAGGTTTGAGTACCAATCCAAAGCATCTCCTTCTAGGCTCTCGGGGAACAGACGCATAGGCAAGTTCTCATCATCCACTGGCTTACCAAGCTTGTTGGCAAACATTTTAAGGTGCGTCTTAGGATTCCCGGTACCATCATACTTGCTGAACTTGGGGGTCTTGAAACCCATAGGTAGCTGGATGTCAGGAAATAGGCACAGATCATCGTAATCCAATCCACCATGTCGGTTCAGGCCTTGGTTCTTCTTTATAAACTCCTCGAACCTGTCCAGTCTCTTCATCAGATCTTTGTCGACTGGCATGACAGGCTCATCTATCTCTGGCTTTCCTTGGGAGGCAATGTCCCATACAAAGGGTTCCGTGGTATGAAAATGAGGCTTGGTATGACTGGGAGGTATGTTTAAGGTGATCTGGGGTTGAGTATGAGGGTTTGCCTTTTTGGTTGGGCTCAGCAAGACATAGTCAGGGTGAGTGTATGGAAAACCGGTGTTGTGGTGAGAGAAAGCAATCTCATGAAGGTTAGGAATAGGTGGAACAAGAGTGGTTTGAATATTGGTCGAGAAAAGGGGTGGATTACTTGTCAGCGGGGGAATGCTAACAAAGTGTTCATGATCATTCGAGGTACCACCTCCACTACTGTTGGCCACCAACTGATCAATTACACGCCTTTGCGCGGCCATCTCGGCGCTCATCTCATTAAACCTTCCCAGTACTTCACTTAACTGAGCTCCCAAGGCAGCAAAGTCAGGCGAAGTGACCAAAGCATTCCTATCCGAGCCTTCTGGTGCAGAACTCATGCTTACGGGCTGCTTTGAGCTTTTGCTTTTAGAACGGGTAACGATGGGGCTTCTGCGTGAAGCTATTTTTAAAAGTACCTGAATGGGAAAAGAAACACACTTTAGGAGCTTATTTCCAAAGGGGAGCTGCAGAGATTTATTTGAAAAAAGAAAAAAGAGCGAAGTTAGTGATTGCTTATATAATTCGTATGCATGTCCTAGAGGGAAGCCCTTTTACGCCAAGGGTAGGCCTAGCATGAAAAATGCAATCCTCTGGGATACACACCATACCATACCTGATGGGTCCGATCACCCCGTTGATATGCGATTAGTAATCGATCCACAGGGTTGACCAAAAGAATATGCACTGTTTGGCGCATTATGAGGATGAAGTTCGAATGGATTCATTACTTTAATTGATATGTGAAGAGATGTTAAAGGTTAAAAGGACTATTCTTAAAATAATCGTAGGGCCTTGACTTGTCTTTGAGGAAAATATGGATCGGACGGGATTGATGGTTTACTCAAAATCAACTGGGTTTATTACTTACTTGTAATTCCACATCTCAATTTTATTTGCAACACACTAGCTCATAAGCCTTCTAAAATCAAGATTTGGCCTAGATAAAAAATCATTATATTAACAATGAGAAATTATTTGTGCACCTTTTCGATTTAGTGTCCTTATGCATGGGATTTTACCAACTTTGATAAAATGGCCAAAAAATGATTATTAGAGGTTTATATTCTAGCATGTGAAGCCACTCCATATCTTTGGATGCCATTATAGAAAGGATCGGACCCTACCTTACCTTGTGCGCTACCCCTTTGGATGTTACTGAAACATAAACATGCAAATCTCATTGGATTATATATCCGAGACACAAGGGTAGTTTTATTCCTAACATGGGATTCCCTATGCGGCATTCCCTTTATGGTTTATGCATGATGCCATTTTATTAAAGCAAGTAAAGGTGCAAAATGAAACATGGCCTATAGGAGCCCCATCTAAATGCCGGGGTAAGCCTAAAAGTGATATGCCATTACAACTTAAATGTAATAAACATAAATTCAAACATGTAATAGCCTATCTAGAAGGATGGCTTGTCTTAAAAGAGTGTCAAGACTCTTGTTTTCTAGAGTTTGTGAAATGCAAGGAAAGGGAAGACAACAAAAGGTTAGTTTAATCAACAGATATCACATAACACGTTGGAGCAACAAATTGCACAAAAATAAAGAGGGGTGGAATCCCTCCTCTCGTGTCTAGTGATCCTTAATAGGGTAAGGTAGACTCTCCCCCTAGGCAATTCTAACATGGATGCATGAGGTTGAGCTCACTAATGTATCTAGACTCGATAAAGGTTACAGGCTCCCAAACCTTGGACCAAAGGCAAAGGTCATCAATCCAAATGCCTCAAGTCGGTGGTTGAGTGATCCCCTAGACATTGCTACGTGCACGCCACATGTCCAAGTGGATCGATCCTAATCCTAATAGGGAAGAGTGGCGTGACAAGCCACTAAAAGTAAAAAAAAAAGGTAGGGTCAAAGTAAAATACATATGCACGTATGAAAGTGATTCCCTTTGAGAGGAGGGATTCAAATACCAAACATTCTCGAGGCACTAGGGTAGATGCACACCCTCCCCAAATGCAAGGCGTGGTACAAATAAGTAAATAAACAATAATTCATTCATCATGTACACGATGTGTAGGGAGTGTTTGCACGGAAAAACCCTAAAAGAGAAAAGAAAAAGGAATGCAACCTAAAACATCCAAATGTGATATATAAGAAAGTTAGAAAAAAGAAATAATCAACTAAATCAAGTGCTCGGACCCTCTTAGGAAAATCCCCAGTGGAGTCGCCAAGCTGTCGCGCCCCATTTTTTGATTGATGGAAAAAGAGGGAAAGATTTCGATTTTTGAAAAAGAGAAAGGGAAAGGGGTCATGGGACTATAAAATGCGACGATTTGGACCCAAAAACAAAAGTCTAGAAAAGGGTTTTTAGAAAAAGTTTGGAGTCGCCACTTGGTATGGAGTTTAGGTGTACCAAGTCACCCAAAAGATTTTAATTAATGAAAATAAACAAAGAAAACCCTTTTTTAGACGACTCCAGGTCTTTGAAAACTAGAGAAAAAGGTTCGGGGGTCACGGTTGAAAGAAGGGAAGGCAAAGATTCGATGTTACTCGTCTCTAAGGCACCCTTCTAACCTAGCCAAAGCTAGTTGCAAGATTTAGTTGAAAATTTCCTAATTCTAACTTTAAAACTTATCACATTTGGATGTTGTCTATATGGATGCAAAACCTAAATCTAATGTTGGATCGAGAGGGGAAAAATATCTCCTTGAGGTGTGATTGGAATTGATCACATTAGTTGTGTCATCCAATTTTGATCCCTCGAGGAGGTCACGAAAAATGCAAATGATGAGACTCGAACAAACGGAAAGTATGGTTTTCAAAAATGCAATTTTTATAAAATATTAAGAGAAAAGAAATTGGATTTTTGAGAAGATCAATTTTAAGTGCAAAGAGGAACTTGAATTTTCAAAAGATGCAATTTTGAGAAAAATGGTTTTTTGACTTTGAATTGCTAAACCTGAAGAAAGAAACTTGATTTTTAAAGAAGAATAATGCACATGTATGTCCTAAAGAGGGATAATGCGACATAACGGGTGCGGGGGACTAAATTCGTGACTTTAATTCTTCCTTTTCATAGAAGGAAATGAAAGCGTGCTAAGGTTAGGAAGTCATACTCGCTCTTTTCCCTATTTCAAAGGGTAATGCCTTAAATGCACTAATCTAATAAAAAGAAAACTAAATGAGATGTTTCACATACGGGATGGGATAATAGTGACATGCAAAATGGGAAAGAAAACTCTAAAAGTGAAAAGTGTGTGAAATTTGTATCTAATGCATGAATGGCGTTTAAGGGTCTAGCATTGGACTAGCCCTCGTCAAAAGGTTCTCACTAACATTGGATTAGTGAGAAATCGAAAGGAAAGGCCACAACTAGCGTTGGACTAGTGTGGTGACGTCAATACATTTACACAATAAATATGTAGTCATGATAATAAAGCGAGTAATACATAAAACACATAAACACATAACACATAGACATAATATCTAAATGCAAGGCCCTAGGAAAGCAAATAAACACATAATCATGCAAGCATGCAAAATAAGCATATAAAACCTAATTATTACATTGGGGAACCTAAATACATTCTAAGGGGAAAAATTCGGAATAATAATCTAACTATTACATTTTCTAGAATAAATACACTTTTTGCCCAAAGTTAGACCTATCTATTACAACTTGGCATCCAAGGCCTCCAAACGATTTACTCAAAAATTAAATAACATAAGTAAAGACTAGACATGAATAAAAACAAAGGAAAACTTAATTTAAAACATGCAAAATCATGCAAAAACACATAATAAGCACATAATAGGGGGAAAGAAAGTTACCATCCCTTGATGTGATGCCTTAATTGAATCCTTAGATGATGGGAATGGTTATCTAAAACTCAATGTCAACAAAAGGGATCAAGGTACAAATTTAAAGGAAAAATGAATCAAAAATTCAAAGAAAGGGTATCTAAACGGATTCTGCAAGCAAACAGATAATACTAGGAAATAGAGTAAGATTCTGGAACAAAAGAGCAGGAAATATCAACAGAATACAGAAACAGAGAGGTTATGCGGATCAGAAATGCGGATCGAGCCGCGCAACACAGTCTGCGTTACAGGCAAGAATCAAAGTTCAGAGAGGAAACGCGGATTGGAAACGCGGACTCAGCCGCGTAACCATCCGCGTCTCTTCCCATCTTCAAAACATCAGGAAGATTGCTTCCAGTTTTTCAGACAACAACACAAACGAAACATTCAGAGGCAAGGGGATCCATTCAAAGCATCAAACACCATCATTCAGATCATGTCAAAACAAGCTAAACCCACAAAGATCAAATCATAAGCATTAGCATCATCAAATGGACAACAAGGGGGAAGGAAAAGAACTGTCGGGTTAGAAACGAGGATTGTTACGCGGACTGGCCTGCGTAACAAGCCAGCGTTTCTTCACATCTTCAAGTATTCAAACAGAAACGCGGATCGTTACGCCAAATAGTCCACGCAAGAGGTCCGCGTTTCTTCACAACTTCAAACATTCAAGAGGAAACGCGGACCGTTACGCGAAGTCATCCGCGCAAGTAATCCGCGTTTCTTCACATCTTCAAAACGTGAAGAACATTTTTCCAGAAATTTCTCAGGAATCACAACAGCATCATCACAGAAGCACCAAACGTCTGATTTTAAACGTAAAACAAATCTACTAGCCTTAACAAGGCTTTATAAACACAACATGCTCATATAACAACTGATAATCATCATCAAATATCACAAACTAAAAGAAGATCTATTCAAGACCTTGGTTCCACCAAAGGGTCCAAATTCCCAGTAATTTTACGATAAAAAAACGGTAAATAAAGTAGAAGGATGTTACCTGAATCGGAAGCTTGAATCTAAACGAAGGAGGAGGTCAGAAATTCCAAGAATAAATCCCAAGTATGAAACCCTAGCTTTTCCCTTTCTTCTTTCTTTTCTTTTTTCTCTCGAATTCCCAGCCGTTTTCTTCTGCTTTTTTCTCTCTCAAAGCTCTCCTAATTGCCTCTTTTTCTCTCAGATTTCCAACCTCTTTGTTAAACCCTAATCTAGGCTATTTATAGCCACCAAACCTAGAACTAAGGGTTTTGATGTTCTTGGGATGAGGTGAGCTAATTTTGAACGTTAGATGAGTTGTTAGGGGTTAGGGGTGAGTTGGGGAATGTTTAAATAGGTTTCTTATCGTTCAAGCATCGGAAATTACAGCTGGAAAAGGATGATCCGATTTTTGGAAGAATCCGCGCGTCATTTTTTTTTCGCTTCTGATCAAGTTACGCGGACTGGTTACGCGGACTTATCCGCGTAACTAGTCCGCGTTTTTGACTTTTCTTTTTTTTTTTTTTAAGGAAACCTACAAAAATGAGAAAAATGTGTTAGAAAATTCAAAAATAAATAACCAAACATTAATAGATAAAAACATAGGAAAACAAAAGAAATAGTCAAAATTTGGTGTCTACAAATCTTTTTATCTTTGGCAGGGGATTGATCATGAAACAAGTGAAGTTTCTCCTACTTGTATCAAAAATAAACTTGTTAATTGTACATATTACTTATGCAATTATTATTTTTTAAGGTTTTTTTTGTGTGCTATTTTGACCTTGTTTGTAATGGTATTATGTTCAATGTTTTAATATATTTATTATTTTTAATAATGTAAAAATAGTATATCTTAGAGATTTTCTTTACTCATTTTCTTGTTGGTTTTTTTTTGCACATGTTTTTTCATATTTTGAATGATGATTTACAATTTTTAGAATAATGAAATGATTTAAAATATGCGTCTCACCGAAACCACGACCGATATGCCGAATCCGATGTGGAACGGTACAAGTCGCGACCGCGACTTTGAACCATGCTTCTAAAGCCTCCCATAAATTCCTCCTTCCAACTTGGAAGCAACTCGCATACACTACAGACAAGGTAATAGAATACCCAAAGGTGAAATTAACACTTATATGTACCAATTGACCTGCATGCTCTGAAAAGGAAATCAACATCTCATTATACCAAAGATATTAGATTTTTCCATCCAAAGAAGACGGAGCTTTATCAAATTGAAGCATCAAATGAACATTATTAATAGAAGAAGAATCAGAATCAGCTCAATTAAAAACAACAAACTTACCAAATTTCGAGAACACAATCTTTTCAAATATCATTGAGAAGCTTTCCGAGAAGCACCCCGAATATTCCAAAACAAAAAATTAATCGGCTTAATCATTGGATATGCAAAGACTTAAACTTGAGACTTGAATGCAGCCAATTTCTTATGATAGTTTGAAGGCCTTCCCTTCATTTCCAATTTATTTAAAAGTTAAATGTCCTTAGAATCTAGCACTGCAAACCGAGGACAATCAGCCTTTAACAACTCTAATTTCTTAAGAGAGTGATTAATACATTTCTGGAAATCCTTAAGCTCTGTAAACTGTTACACTGCCCTCACACTTTTGCCTTTGGTATCAAGAGATTTCCATCGTCCTCTAGAACCACCAAAAGGGTGGGGAGACAAAGGACGCAGGGATTGGGGAGCAGAGGACAACCGAGGCTGCACCACAGTGAAATCTATATCCTCCATAAGTCCGTCTAACTGCTAGAATTGATTTGAAACAATCACCGGTTCCGTATTGGATTTTGGGTCTGTGAATGTGCCCTCTATTAACACGCTATCTTGTTGCTCTAATTCTTGAGAGTGCACTTCAGCCGGAGCATGCACCTGATTCAAAGTCTCAATATTCTGCTGAGCTATCATAGTTGTCGACTCAATCTGCAAAATCTGATGCTCATCCATAACTTGTGTTGTATGAATCTGGTTAACCTGCTGATGTTCCCGATCAAATGATTCCACTAGGATAACCTGGCCCGGACCTGAAGGTTTCATAGGCTGAAGCTACATATCAGACATTGAAGCCCAACCTTGATTAGCGTGCAACGCTGGTTGCAGAAGAAGATCCACATGCGATGACTGTCCTTGATTAAAATTCTCCTTAACCTGCAGCGATCTGGAAATTAGGGACATCAATTCTTTTCCATGCTAGTGCTCCTTAGACAAATCATCAATATTTCCCTTCCCTTTGTCAATATTTGACTTAGGAACAAAAATCTATTGTTGTTTCAAAGGGGCTGACGTTTGTGACTCAGATTGCATTGGTGGCTGAGGAACCACCTGAGCCTTCTTTCAGTCCTAGGCAAAGTTCTGGATGTTTTCTAAAGCATTCCTGATCAGAATGGCCAGCTCACAATAACCACAAAAGCTCGGACAGCCCTCGTAATCAACTTGTTGCCAGAATCTCGAATCCTTTTTGCAACCCAAATTCGATGTTATCAGTTTTTTGGCAACATCAATTTCCACTAGAACTCGTGCCACTGATGGTCTTTTAAAATTCACCGTGGTCAAATCCATCTTCAACGGACAACCCAAGAGGGAAGCGAATTTATAGATATATTTGTTATTATAAAAATGCAGAGGTAAACCTGTGAAGGCCTCAAAATTCAGATTTTATTTTAAAATGTAAAATATTGTTTATATTGTGTTTATTCATTGAAATATGAGTGAATTTATGTTTAAAGTGAATATTTTCTAATTTAGAGAATTTTCCAAGAATTATTTGTCGGTGTGTGGTTTCGGCCAAATTAAGCGTTAAATTTTGTTCCGAAGCGTGAATAATGAATTTAAGATGAAAATGAGCGTATGTAATGATATTACTGATATACATTTAAGGTTGGACAGCATTGGAATAAAATAAAACAGTGTAAGTTAGAGTGTCGCACTCGACGCGACATAAAGTGACCATAAGATCACTTTTCCCTGATTTAGGGGATTTACACCTTTTTGCTCCCTTAAAGTCAAACTTCTTGCTTTTGAGCTTCACATTTTCAGCCACATTTTTGCTTGAAGAGAGAGAGGGAGGCCGAGAGTTAGAACAAGAGAGAGAGAGAGAGAGATTTCAACTTTGTCTTCCATTTCTTCTTCCTTCCTTTCTTGAAACTTCAAGTCACCATTGAAGACACTCATTTCCTTCCTTGGAGCAACTGTGAAAGAGGGAAGGAGAGAGAGAGGCTGGTCCAAAATTTTGAGGGAGAAAAGAGAGGAAGATTGAAGCTTGTTCTTCCATTTTTTTCTTCATCCATCATCCATCATTTTGAAGTTGTGACACTTTAGTGAAGGATCTTGGCTTGTTCTTCTTCATCCTTGGCTGCCGTGTGAGAGTGAGAGGAAGAGGGGGAAGATCCGAGCTTGAGAAGAGAGAAAAAGGAGAGAAAGAAAGCTCGTGAGAGTTGCCTTGTCCTTGTTCTTGAGCTTTTTGTTGGAAATCACCATCAAAGCAAGAGGATCTCGAGCTAAGGTTGGAACTTTTTAGAGATATTGAGCTTGAAGTATCATCCCTGTGAAGTGCTCACGAGATCTTGTGTGATCTTGTTAGATCTACTCAGATCTGAAGGTATAAGACTTGAACCCTTTAGATCTATCTTGATTAGTGTTCAATAAGATAAATCTACGGTTTATTTTGCTAGAAACCTTTATATTTGGAATGTATTGTTGGGCTCTTGAAATCCCAACCTAGGTAACGGACTTGAGGTAACCTTTAGGTAGCGGACTTGAGGACCAGATTGTGGATTGATTGATATTCGTGGAATTAGTTAATCTTATGGTTAGAAAATAGATCTTGTTGTCAAAAATTCTGAAGGAAAAAGAAGTGAGATGGCCGAACCTATGCTTGGCATTTTTGATATTTGATTTTGAAATTTTATGATATTCTTGAAGAGATTTTGCTCAAATATATTTGTGTGGTACGATATTTGCGAATGTGTTCGAGTGGGGTAAAGTCTTGGATTTTAAACGTCGAAAAGTGAAGCTTTTCATGAACTTTTGAATAAAAAGTGTTGATTAGAAAGACTTGATGGTTTTGCAATATTTTGGTTAATTTCTATGAATTTAGAATATAAAGACGTGGTGAGAATTATGCTAAACTTGTGTTAAAGCTTTGATTAAGAGCATGTGTTGAGTTGATTGTGAAAAAATGCAATTTTGAGGTATGAAACCTCACTTAAAATATTGTATTAAGGAGTAGTTAGAAGTAGTGTTTGGGGAGTACATCAATGGAGTGTTATTTTTGGAATGAAATAGTGATTTTTAAAAGATCTAATTGAGTCATCGTATCGCGTGTTATGAATGCTTTTCCTTGAGGGAATTTTGGAAAAAATATTGATTGAATGTAAGAAATGAAAGTGATTTGTTTTAATCAACGAGCGGGGAAGTGAATTTCAACTATTGTTTTCATTTGTTTTAAGGGGTGTAGAAGGAAGTGAAATCGATCCTAACTTGGAAGCTGAACCTTACTATTTCGGTGAGTTTCTATGCTTGTTATGTGATTATATGAATGTGATTGAAAGTATGTTTAGATAAGTGATTTGAAGTGAAACATGATTTGTTTTCAAACCGTCAAATGTGATAGTGTGTACTTTATCACATTTATCCTTATTGAGTGGAAAATATTTTGAATGGAAAATGATTGTGAAAACATTGTGTAGTGACTTATGTGTGTATATGTAATGTCAGGAATTCCTGAGACCTATCGGCGAGACCTTCGATTCGAGCCGGAGGCTAGGCCAAGGCCGAAGAGAAAGGTACGAGCCATAGGGTTCCTTAAGTGAAGTGAAGTGTACTCGGAGCTTGGCAATTGGATTTGTCCCTGAGAAAGAGAAATATACAATGTACATATATAAAGTGAAGTGAAGTGAATTGAATAGTATTTGGAGTCGGGCCCGTTGGGGGTTTGGTGGAGTAAGGAGTAAGTGGTGTTCTACATGGTTTGTACCTGTGAAAGTTGATGGAGTGTCAACTACGAAAAACGCGATCAAACTTCGTGGACCTTGCATCCTGAGAGCCCCTGTATCCTACCTTGTATTGGTTAATTGCTTTCCTATTTGGTTTATGTCTAAATTCAAGTGAAGTGAAGTTTCATATGTGTTATGTGCGTTGCATGTTTTTGGAAACTCACTGGACTTTTAACTCACTCTTTCATATTTGTTTTCCTTAGCAGGGCCTGAGAACCCAAAGGAAGGTGCCAACCCTTAGAAGTAGGGTTTACTTCTATATTTATGTATTGAGAAGTGAATTATGTGATTGAGGGCTTTTGTACTCTGTATCCTGAATGTATGTGAAAAGTACTTTATATATGTTGGGTTTGTAATTTGGAAGTTATGAGATTGTAAGATTTGGGATTATGTATGTATGAGTTATTCTTTTGGTTTGGTTTGAGAATATGTCTTAGTTGGTTGTATTAATGATTGTTGAGTGAGTGAGTCCTGGCGAGAGTTAGACAGGCAGCCCACGGATACCTTGGGGTACGCCCTAAAGAGAAGTGGGGCTGTCACAAAACCTGGGAAAAACACCCTTACTAGAATGACAGATGATTCTTGATTATTTCTTAAATCAGGCGTCCATTTAGAAATTGCCATCGGAGAGCTCTGAACGAACATGTATGCCTGACGAATAATCTCGTACAATCCTCTTCTTGAGTAGGGCGAATTATCACATGATTATCATCGAACAAGCCCATAGAACATGCACCTTTCAACTCCAATGACATGAAGAACTTCCGTATAACATCCATAGGGGGACGGCTATAAGCAAAGTGACCAATAAGCACGTTTCGAAGAGGTAGAGCCAAACGTTCAATTTCCTGTCGAGAAATCTTTAGAGCTGGTTCCCCACAAAACGTAGATAGCTCCCCCAAGTCAGGAATTTGGGAAGCATTATTGAAGAAGAAGCCAAGGCCACTGTGACAGCCCCACCTTCCCCTAAGACGAACCAAAGGGTTTGGCAAACCGTCTGCCTGGCTCTCGCCATGACTCATTCACACGAATAATTACTAATTCTTCAAAGACACAATTTAAATGCCAATTCCCACACTTATAGTTAACTCATAGTCGATCAACTTCAATCTTACAATCCCAAAATTTCAATAATAACTTAAACCAAATGATAACTCGTAAATTCATGACTCAAACTTTAGAATCCCTTAATACATATGGTACTTAAATACACGTCTAAAGTTCCACCTTACAACATTCCAAATTTATAATTCAAATCACTCAAGACAAATACAAAAGTAAACCTTGAGACTAATGGTGAGCACCTTCGCTTGGATTCTTAGTCCCTACTAAGAAAAAAAAATTTGAAAGGATGAGCTAAAAGCCTAGTGAGTTCCAAAAGGCATGCAAAGCACATAGCACATATATGATTTGACTTCAAAACTGCGTAACTGAAAGTAACAAATAAGGAAAGCGAGTAACATCACATAGGTAGGATACAGGTAGCCCTCAGGGGCTAAGGTCCTCAAAGCTAGAGCACATTCCTGGACCCGTGCACGTTTCTCGTAGTTGACACTCCGTTAACTTTCATACCAAGTAGACAACCACTTACTCCTTCCTCCACCAAAACCCCCGGTTCGGGCCCACCCACCTCACATAAACTTATATATTTGTGTATTGCTCTCCATCAGGGACAAGGCCAATTGCCAAGTCCAGAGCACACAATTTATCACGTAGTCCAAGGTAGTTAAAACTCCTCGACCTGGTCTTCCCAATGGCTCGAGTCAATAACATACCAAGTGGATTGAGTATTCTTATGAATAATGATCACATAACACATCACATCACATCATATATTTAGAACAGAGTTCACATCATATCAAAAGTCAAAAGGTTCAAAACATATTTGAAATGCCACTTTTTCAAAGTTTGCTATTCAAATAGGAGTAAGTGCGATAAAGTACACACTACTCCATTTGAAAGATGAAAAATCAGATTTTCACATCAATCACTTAATCATTCATATTCCAAATTAAATTCACATAATCAAATAACATGCATGGAAACTCACCAAAATAGCGAAATTCAAATGCCAAAGTTTGCTTGGTTTCAAAACCTTCCACACTTCCTAAAATGAATAAGGGGAAATTGATAAGTTTCACTTTCTCATTTGCAAATCAAGTCTAAATACACTTATTCCTTCATGTAATCGGGGTTTTTCCAAAATCCCCTTGAAAACAATATTCATCTCGAATGATAAAATATCATACATGATTCTTTTCAAAAAGTGTCATATTAATTAATGTAAAGTGCTCCATCGATATGCTTCCTAGACACTACTTCCAAATTCACTTTATTGTAAAACTTATACAAGACTTGTCATATCAAAATTACTCTTCCAGGTCTAACTCAAACTTTAAAACAAATCCCACCAAATCTTTATAGATACACAATTCATAAAAATTAACTAAAGCATTTCAAAACTTCCAAATCTAACCCACCGACACTTTTTATTCCAAAGTTCATGAAGAGCTTTACTTTTCTTTATTTAAAATCCATGTTTTTAATTCACAAAGACACATACTCACAAACGAGCATATTACATATATACTTAAGCAAAATCTCTTCAAGAAATATCACAAGATTTCGAAATCAAACACACAAAATCTGCCAGGCATAGGTTCGGCCATTTTACATGCTTTTCCTTCAAGATTTTGAACAACAAAATTCTATTTTCTAACCATAGAATGAACTAGTTTCATAAATATTAACCAAGCCACAGCAAGGTCCTCAACTCCTCTACCTAAAAGTCACCTCAAGGCGGCTACCTAGGTTGGGATTTCAAGAGCCCAAGTCAACATTCCAAATATAGCACTTTCTAGCAGAATAAACCATAGATCTATCTTGTTTAACACTAATTAAAGTTAGATTCACAAGATTCAAGCTTTATACCTTCAGATCTGACTAGATCTGACAAGATCCACCGAGGCTTTGTGATATCTTCTCAAAGTTGACTCTTCTCAACAACCCCGAAAGCTCCAATCTTTGCTCGAGATCTCCTTGCCTTGAAGATGATCTTCCCACGATTAGCTCTAGAACAAGATCAACCCAACTCACCTAAGCTTTTCCTTCACTTCTCTCTCTCTCTCTCTCTCTCCGACTCTCTCCCTTTCCTCACACTCTCTCTCTCGGCTACTATGGAGAAAGAAGAATCAAGGATGAGTCCTTCAAGGAAGCTTTGAAGCTTGAAGAAAGTAAAGGAAGGAGAAATGGAAGAAGCAAGAAATGGAAATTCTCTCTCTCTTCCTCTCTCTAACTCTCGGCCCTCTCTCTCTCTCTATGGTTCCAAGGTATAGCTGCAAATGAAGCTTCAAGAAGCAAGGAAGAGGCCTTTTAAAGGGACAAAAAGTGGCCTTTCCATAATTTAAGGAAAAGTGGTCAAAAGACCACATTTTGTCGCGTCGAAGCGCGACAGTCCAACTTTTACTGTATTGACTCATTTCAACACTGATCAACCTTAAATACATCTCTATATTATTTCCATATATGCTCGGTTTCAACTTAAAGTCACTATCCACACTTCGGTACACGATTAAATAATTAAAATGGCCAAAACCACACACCGGCAAATAATTCATGAAAAATTCTCTAAATTAGAAATTATTCACTTTAAACATAAATTTACTCATATTTCAATGAATAAACACAATATAAATAATATTTTGCAATTTTAAAACAAAATCTGAATTTTGAGGCCCTCACAAACCTTCCTCCCTTAAAAGAATTTCGTCCTCAAAATTCATATCTTGGTGTACAAACCACTCTGGGTATTTCTTCCAGAATGCTTCTTCTTTTCCCCAAATTACTTTCTTGATTCAATGATTCCTCCATAGGATTTTAACCAAAGGAATTTTCCTAATTCTCAAATCCATACTAATACTCATTGCATTGATAATAGCATACATTTAACTCTTATAAGGAAGTCATCACTTAAATTCTCCAGATGTGTATTCTTCCCAAAGATCACCTTATTCCAATTATGTTCTCACTGAAGTTTACTCTCCGTAGATTTTGACCTATAATATTTCTTTCTCAAGAGTTGCAATACTACCTTCAAGCATTACTCATGCCTTTCTCAAATCTTAGGTGTACCATAGTATCCTTGATGATTTCTCACAACGCAGTCCGAATAAGGTTTGCATGCTATGTACTAGCTCCATGAATGCCACTAACGCCGTGGATTAGTCTTACGGCCTCCTTACAAATCCATGATGTCCATATGGGTCAATGATAACACTCTTAGTATATATCCTCACTAGTCTTCAATTGACAATGTTCTTATAATTTCATTTTAAAAGATCGTTCATTACTTATACTAGATCCATCCATTCATAATTGTACAGCAAAGACATTCATTTTCTGACCAGGGGTATAATTCAAATCCAATAATCCTTATATGTCTCACAAATTCTCACGTAAGTCGAAGAACCAATCCTTTTACATACATTGACAAATCTACATATCTCATCAACAAATCAATCCAGAATAACAAGGATCGTTTGCTAATTAAACTCATTTTCACCTTAACACAACAATTACAAATTACATAATCAAATTTGGAGATGAGACATGATATAGCAATACTTTCACTGATCTCTAACCTCCCAGAAACCAATTTTTTCTTCCGTATCTCATTCAACATTACCAACTTTAATTCTCCAATCTTAATTCCAATCTCACAAGGTCTTGGATGCAAATCAAGGGAAAAGTTTACAAATATTTTAGGGCAAACGTCCATATATATGAATAGAGAAGAAATGTTATTTGGGATCAAAGGAAAGTGAATTGAACCAAGGGAAGTAAAGACAAGAATGCAAAAGAGAAGGAGCAAAGTTAACAACTGTGCTAACTTTTTGATCTATCTGGAACTTCACTTATCACATTGAGGGGCATTTTGTGCCATTTCGAAGTTAGGACATAGTGTCACCTTACATGCGATGACTTTGGAATCAAATTCATACATTTCTGTGATCAAAACGGCAATCACTGAAGTGTAGAAAGCCGTCAGATTTGAATTAGGTCACTTGAGCAAATGACCGTAATTCCAAGTAGGAAAGTTGGAAGCGAATGCCGTCAGTGGAATTTGAAACTAGATTCATAGAGTTTTCAATGTTATAAAACTCAAACTCTAAGTCGTTATCAATTAATATCAGGAAATCTACGAAATTGACTGAAATTGATCCCTAACGAATTCAAAGCAAAAGATGTAAAATTTTGGTTCAATTTCAACATACAAGTGAAAGTTGATGTTTTGACAAGTTCACTGAACAATAACCTGCCCAAAGTTATCAAGGAAATGTGGAAATTAAAGTTGATTTACTTCCCTTGTTTTTGGCCGTCAATAAACAGAATTTCCATCAATAATCTCTCATCATTTAACCCACACTTCTTCTAACTTCACCAAGCAATTCCACAAGATCCTTTCATTAATACATCCAGAAACATCTAGTCAAGATCCATAACAAGTATAACCATGAAAATTTACACATGAGCTGTCCTAATTTAACTTGTCACCTTAAGCAGTTCAAACAAGTAACTTAATCAAGAAATCACAAAATTTCCTTCTATCCAGTCACTCCTTTTTTGTTCTCATATTCAACGTCCTATTATTAATGATAAGGGTACTCAAGAAGTATAGAGTATTTATCACAAATCTTTATTCCATGTCCTTAATCTATACACATTATTCTCCAACCTTAGAGTGGTTTATATCCTTGCCCTCGACCTCGGCCTCTTCTACCCTCCATAGTTCATTAGAGGGCCGTCAATTCAATATAAACATAAAAATAAAATACACTACTAGAAAGCCAATTTGAAAGGGAAACAAAACACTTTATATACACAGTTCATAATAATAGCAGTGCCAGGAGTACATTGGATGAGCATGCTTTAACAAAAGTCATACAAAAGTCATATCACATTCACAATTACAATCAAACAAAAGTGTAGGATTTTAAAAGTCGGCAAGCATGCAATTACAAGGACTGAGAACCACTCTAATGGTCTTCTCACAAAAGGTACCCCAAATCTTTTCTTCATACTTAGCGAGCCTATCCAGTCATACTAGCAGATGTCTCGAAAGTAGAGCCCTCCGACGGATCAGACTCCAAATGTTGGGGATCTGCCTCAGCTATAACGGCCTCTCCCAGCGACTCGCTCCAACGATCTCCTCCCATATCTGTATCAGAAGGGGGCTAATCAACCGTAGTCTCCTCAGCTCGATTAGCCTCAAGCACCCCCTCTAACCACAATACCAACGCCTCACACTCGGCCACAATACCATCAGCTCGCTCTCGAGCAACTCTCATAACTCTAGCCACTCGTTCGTTAGCCAAACGGGCCTCTTCCTCAAGAGCATGGATCTGATCGGCCTGATCCTGCCTCTCAGTCAACAACCTATCCACCTCCTCTTGTAACTCCTCACGAACCCTAGTCAGGGTCCTCCTCTCACGATTGATCGCTAGGACTACCTCGTCAGGATAGGCATAGTCCTTCCAACACTCACAATCACGCCCAGTCCTGGTTCTAGGGTTATAGGCCATGCGGGCACCCCCCAAGCCCAGTCGATAGGAAGCTGTAGGCTGTCTGCGTCCAGGCCCATTACCATCACCGCTAAACTCCATAACCTACAAAATAAACTCCATTAGAACTTAATCAAACTGAAGCATTATTAACACTTTAAACATCAATAGTAGCTATCTCATACATTTCTTTTAGACTTATTAAACTCTCAGATACTTAATGACTCTAATTCTCACCCAATCATCAAATGATGACGTTATCTTATGCTTAACACATAATCTAATTCCCATAGTCGAGCATCCTAAGAAGATGAATCCAAAGATCCTCCACTAAGGGTCTTCTTCCAAGATGGATTTGTAAGTTCATAGAGGAAAAATCAATTTTATCTCTTTTCTCTTAGGTTTTGGACAAAGAAGTAAAACCAAGCAGGTAAAGTTTCTTTTCCCTTTTTCCTCTCAAAATTTTATACAAGAGAATAAAAGATGATGGAAGGTTTGAAAGTTTGGCTATTTATATTATTTGATCAAAACTTTAACTATTAGTTTGGTGACAAATGTCAAGCTTTCATGGTTTCTCTCTAAAATATCTTTGAAACTTTGCCAATAAACCCTTCTTTTACATCCAAATATAGTTTACATACTCAAATAAACTTGACTAGCTCAACTAAACCCGTGCAAATATTCGAAAAATTATTGAACGAAAACAAGTAGATATGAAATCATTCACATATATAAATCACCAAGGAATAAATTTTATTCAAAGTAGAACCTTTGAAAATACATTTCAAAATCTCCTTTAACTTTTGGGATGATACATTCTCTTCCTCGCAAGAGCGTCGTCCTCAACTTTCCAACTCATACTAATCAGGGTCAAGACAATCCTCAAAAGTCAATCAAACACTAAGAGTCATTTTTACGCCTCGATCACCGTAACGTCAAACTCTAGATCAAATCAATTCATATAATAAACTCTCAAGCAATAACAATTACTAACAATCAAGTTCCTAGAAACACTCTAGTTCTACTTTCCATAGGCCAGTATCCTAAACTTTAAGCTAAGGATACACTACAGAGATCTGAAACCTAAGCTCTTATACCACCTGTGACAGCCCCACCTTCCTCTAAGGCGAACCAAAGGGTTTGGCGGACCACCTGCCTGACTCTCGCCAGGACTCACTCACACGAATAATTACTAATTCTTCAAAAAACAATTTAAATGCCAATTCCCACACTTATAGTTAACTTATAGTCGATCAACTTCAACCTTACAATCCCAAAATTTCAATAATAACTTAAACCAAATGATAACTCGTAAATTCATGACTCAAACTTTAGAATCCCTTAATACATATGGTACTTAAATACACGTCCAAAGTTCCACCTTACAACATTCCAAATTTATAATTCAAATCACTCAAGACAAATACAAAGTAAACCTTGAGACTAACGATAAGCACCTTCGCTTGGGTTCTCAGTCCCTGCTAAGGAAAACAAATTTGAAAGGAGGAGGTAAAAACCCAGTGAGTTCCAAAAGGCATGCAAAGCACATAGCACATATATGATTTGACTTCAAAACTGCGTAACTGAAAGTAAACAAATAAGGAAAGTGAGTAACATCACATAGGTAGGATACAGGTAGCCCTTAGGGGCTAAGGTCCTCGAAGCTGGAGCACATTCCTGGACCGGTACACGTTTCTCGTAGTTGACACTCCGTCAACTTTCATACCAAGTAGACAACCACTTACTCCTTCCTCCACCAAAACCCCGAGTTCGGGCCAGCCCACCTCACATAAACTTATATATTTGTGTATTGCTCTCCATCAGGGACAAGGCCAATTGCCAAATCCAGAGCACACAATTTATCACGTAGCCCAAGGTATTAAAACTTCTCGACCTAGTCTTCCCAACGGCTCAAGTCGATAACATACCAAGGGGATTGAGTATTCTTAAGAATAATGATCACATAACACATCACATCACATCATATATTCAGAACAAGTTCACATCATATCAAAAGTCAAAAGCTTCAAAACATATTTGAAACGCCACTTTTTCAGAGTTTGCCATTCAAATAGGAGTAAGTGCGATAAAGTACACCCTACTCCATTTGAAGGATCAAAAATCAGATTTTCACATCAATCACTTAATCATTCATATTCCAAATTAAATTCACATAATCAAATAACATGCATGGAAACTCACCAAAATAGCGAGATTCGAATTCCAAAATTTGCTTGGTTTCAAAACCTTCCACACTTCCTAAAATGAATAAGGGGAAATTGATAAGTTTCACTTTCTCATTTGCAAATCAAGTTTAAATACACTTATTCCTTCATGTAATCAGGGTTTTTCCAAAATTCCCTTGAAAACAATATTCATCTCAAATGATAAAATATCATACATGATTCTTTTCAAAAAGTGTCATATTAATTAATATAAAGTGCTCCATCGATATACTTCCTAGACACTACTTCGAAATTCGCTTTACTGTAAAACTTATACGAGACTTGTCATATCAAAATTACTCTTCAAGGTCTAATTCAAACTTTAAAACAAATCCCACCAAATCTTTATAGATACACAATTCATAAAAATTAACTAAAGCATTTCAAAACTTCCAAATCTAACCCACCGACACTTTTTATTCCAAAGTTCATAAAGCTTTACTTTTCTTTATTTAAAATCCATGTTTTTAATTCACAAAGACACATACTCACAAATGAGCATATTACATATATACTTAAGCAAAATCTCTTCAAGAAATATCACAAGATTTCGAAATCAAACACACAAAATTTGCCAGGCATAGGTTCGGCCATTTTACATGCTTTTCCTTCAAGATTTTCAACAACAAAATTCTATTTTCTAACCATAGAATGAACTAATTTCATAAATATTAATCAAGCCACAGCCAGGTCCTCAACTCCTCTACCTAAAGGTCACCTCAATGCCGCTATCTAGGTTGGGATTTCAATAGCCCAACTCAACATTCCAAATATAGCACTTTCTAGCAGAATAAACCATATATCTATCTTGTTTAACACTAATTAAAGTTAGATTCACAAGATTCAAGTTTTATACCTTCAGATCTGACTAGATCTGACAAGATCCACCGAGGCTTTGTGATATCTTCTCAAAGTTGACTCTTCCAAGTTCAACAACCCCGAAAGCTCCAATCTTTGCTTGAGATCTCCTTGCCTTGAAGATGATCTTCCCACGATTAGCTCTAGAACAAGATCAACCCAACTCACCTAAGCTTTTCCTTCACTTCTCTCTCTCTCTCTCTCTCTCTCTCTCTCTCTCTTCGGCTCTCTCCCTTTCCTCACTCTCTCTCTCTCGGCAGCTATGGAGAAAGAAGAATCAAGGATGAGTCCTTCAAGGAAGCTTTGAAGCTTGAAGAAAGTAAAGGAAGAAGAAATGGAAGAAGCAATAAATGGAAATTCTCTCTCTCTTCCTCTCTCTAACTCTCGGCCCTCTCTCTCTCTCTATGGTTCCAAGGTGTAGCTGCAAATGAAGCTTCAAGAAGCAAGGAAGAGGCCTTTTAAAGGGACAAAAAGTGGCCTTTTCCATAATTTAAGGAAAAGTGGTCAAAAGACCATATTGTCCAACTTTTACTGTATTGACTCATTTCGACACTGATCAACCTTAAATATATCTCTATATTATTTTCACGTATGCTCGGTTTCAACTTAAAGTCACTATTTGCACTTCGGTACACGATTAAATACTTAAAATGACCAAAATCACACACCGGCAAATAATTCATGAAAAATTCTCTAAATTTGAAAATATTCACTTTAAACATAAATTTGCTCATATTTCAATGAATAAACACAATATAAATAATATTTTACAATTTTAAAATGAAACCTGAATTTTAAGGCCCTCACAGCCACAACCGCAGTGACCGACTTAGCCAATGGCTGAGCTGATTCTAGTGGCCAGAAGGCCGCCATCCTACTACCATGAAGCAAAGAAACGTAGAAAGTCAAGGTAACGCTAGAGAGAGCGTCAAGGCAAACATAGACAGCATTTCTTGTCCTGAGAGTGAGTTTGAATGGATAATTTTAGTATTTGGATTAAAAAATACTCCATCTATCCTTCAAAAAAGATGGATGAAATATTTAATAAATATAAATCATTTATTTTGGTATATATAGATCACATTCTAGTTTTCAATAAAAATTTAGAAGAACATTATGAACACTTATATTTAATGAATTTCTGAAAAATGCATTAGTTATTAGTAGAAAAAAATAAAGTTGGCCAAAGAATATATAGAGTTTTTAGGAATGAAAATTGGAAAAGGAAAAATAAAAATCTAAGATCACATAATAAACAAGATATTAGAATTTCCAAATAAAATAGAAGAAACTAAACAACTATAAGCATTTTAGGAATATTAAATTATGTTACAATGTATGGAAAAGACTTGAGCAAAATTATAGGACCATTATATAGTAAAACTAAGGCAAGAGGACAAAATATTTTAATAAAGAAGAAATAGAATTAGTTAGAAAAATAAATAAATATATAAAGATTTACTAGAATTAGATTTACATCTAGAAAGTGACTATATAGTAATACAGACAGATGCAAGTAAATTAGGATGGGGAGCTATATTATTAGCAAAACCCAATAAATACAGCAGTAAAAGTGAAAAAAAATTCATAGATATGTATCTACAAAATACAAAGAATTTAGATTAGCCAGTTTAGATTATGAAATTCAAGGAGTAATTGATGCTTTAAATACTTTTAGATTACTTCTAAATAAACGTTGACAGTTAGAACAGATTGTGAGGCTATACTAAAGTTTTATAACAAAATCAATGAAAAGAAATTAAGCGGTAAAAAATGGAAAATTTTTATAAATACTATAGCAAGAAATAGATATCATGTAACATTTGAACATATAAAAGAAAAAGATAATAGTCTAGCAGATTATCTATTAAGAAAAATTACTAATTTTATTTATTGTGATTTTGCAGGTAGAAGGCAAGCTTGACCTTTGGACAAATCTCACTTCTCAAATATATTAAAGGAACTAATCTCATCTTTAAACAATTTTTAACAAATATAGAATTAGACGATAGTCCACAATGTTTGCTTAATAACATGTGAAATGCTAGAGGAGAAGCATCTAAAGTAATAAGAATTCAAAATACATTAATATACTATTTTTCAGAAATAGAACAAAAACCCCAAGGGAAAACCTTTTCTTATTATGCTCTATTTTGTCGATATCATCCAGAAATATATCATTGATGGATAGAAGTTTTACAGCAAATAGAAAAGTTTTAAGTTCTTGGTACAAAGATTTTATACCTTTCAAGAAGAAATAGATGTAAGACTTGCCTCTTTTAGAGGCTATTATGACCCACATGACTGATTGATTTCTTGATTAATTGATTGATATTTTATCAATCATTAATTGAATATCTCCCATTTAGTGGTAATTGATTGATATTTCACTCAATCAAATCAATCAAATAGTCAAAGATATTATTTTCAGTTATGATTTATGGTATTATTTCCTTGATGGAAGGAAACCCTAGGGATGTTGAAATTTGCCAGTAAGGGTCCCTAACCTAACCTATAAATAGCTTGTGGTATTCCATCAAACTAAGGCCTTTTGGTTAGGCATAGGTTAGAAACTCCCTTACTCTAAATCTCTCCTCTACGTATTTTCTTCTTCTACATATTTTGACACTTTAGATAATAAGAGGAAGAAGACAAAAGAGACCTGGTATTAATCTCTACTTTGACAACAATGGATGGAGAAAAGAACGCACATAGGATGCATGTGGTGCTTGACAACAATGGTTAGAGGTAAGTCATTTAGTTTTCCATTGCGTAGCACGTGTTAAATGTACATATATAGTTTTACATGTGGTATCAGAACCACCTTCTAACCATGTTGTTAGCCTATAATTTCATGATTTACTGGTTATCTGATGAAAGTTGCAAAAATTCGTATAATGTTACGACGAATCTGTGACAGCCCCACCTCTCCCTAAGGCGAACCAAAGGGGTTCGGCGGACCGCCTGCCCAACTCTCGCCGGGAATCACTACAGTCCTCAATTAATTAAAATTTAAAAACTCCAATAAATATTAATTACAATTCTAAAACTCCCAAAAGTACAAAAATGCTAAAATCCACAAGTACGTCCCAGTAGTAAATATAATTCAGGTTCTTCAAAATATAAATTACAACTCCACCCAAAATTATAGTTGTACAAAAAATATTCCAAAATACCATAATTCATCGAATTCATCCATTAATTTTATTCTTATACAAAATGAGGAAATCCTACAAAAATACTAACGTCCTCGATTCACGTGCCTCACCTCGAAACCTGTTAAGGAAAACAAATTGGGGTGAGCTAACGCTCAGTGAGGCAAAGAAAACATGCACAGGCAAATCAAAGAAATTAAATAAATAAATGAATAAAACAATAAAAGAGCAAAACAGTTAATTTAGCATTAAAACATTTAAATAGTACAAATTGAAGGATACAGTTGTCGGCTCCACATTTCCACAATCTCGGTAGTTACTTTCTCCGCTTCACAAGTATCAATTTTTGGCCATACGTTGACACTCCGTCAACCACTCACTCTCACAGTCCATATTCACCACTTACTCCCTCTCCCGTCTACATACACCCCCTTGACCGGGCCCGAACTCCTAAATTTGAATAGTGTTTGGTAACGCACTATGAGTATGCCAAGTCAGTGGATTCATTCCAACCGACGTACGTTAAACAGTAAGAACTCATGGTTCACCCATCCCTTGCACTAGCCCCTGTTGCCGGACAAGGTGAAGGGATCGCCAATGGGGTTTGGGCGTCCCCACAGTTAGAAACACCTTAAACAGTTCATTCAATTCAAGCAGTCAAACAAGTATCCATTTAAACAGTTAACCTTTTTTGAGACAATTCAAGAATGTAAGCGCAATAAAGTATACGCTCACTGTGAAGGCCTCAAAAATTTGAATTTATTTCTAAAATGCATAATAATATTTATATTGAGTTTATTTATTGAAATATTAGTGAAAATATGTTTAAAATGATTATTTCTCAATTTAGAGAATTTTATACGAATTGTTTTCCGATGTGTGGTTTTGGCCAAAATTTAGCGTTAAAAATTGTTCTGATGCGTGAATAGTGACTTGGACTTGAAATCGAGCATATGTAGTAATATTTTGGAAATAATATTATGGCGAGACAGTGTCGGGATGAAAGAAACCAGTGTAAGTTAGACAGCCGCGCGCAACGTGACATAAAGTGCCAAAAAGCACTTTTTTCCCCAAAACAAGGAAAAGCACTTTTTAGGCTTTAAAAGCCTTGACTTCTTGCAACACCAAGCTTCCATTTTCAGCTGCAATTAGTGAGATAGAGAGAGAGCTAGAGCCGAGAGAGAGAGAGAGCTTGAGAAAGAGAGAGAATTGCCTTCAAATTTCTTCCATTCTTGATTCAATCTTCTTGGAGATTAGAAACACCATCAACCACCATCATCTTCTTCCTTCCTAGCAGCCGAGAAAGAGGAGAGAGAGAAGAAGCTTTGGGCTGAAATTCTTGGAAGAAAACAAGAGGTAAGTTGATATTGATCTTCCATTTTCTTTTCTTCCCACAAGAACTTGACTCTATGAAACTTGAATGATGGATTGTGGGCTTGATTTCTTCCTTCCTAATTCAGCCGAACCAAGGAGAGAGGAGAGAGAGTGAGGGCCAAAGTTCTTGAAGGAAAAAGAAAGAGAAAAGTGAAGAAACAAGGCTTGATCGAGTGGTGTGTTGCTTGATCGTGGGCTTGGAGTTGTAGATTGTCGTCGAAATCCGTAGATCTTGGGTAAAGATCGAGGCTTGAGAGGTTTACTGGGCTTGGAAGCGACTTTCTTGAAGGAAAGCTCGAGGGATTTCATTGGATCTTGCCGGATCTTGATAGATCCGGAGGTATAAACCCCGAATCTTGTAGATCTAGCTTTATTAGGGTTGATTAGTGCAGATCTGTGGTTTATATTGATAAAAATGATCTCATCTGAAAAGATGAAGTTGGGCTCTTGAAATTCCAACCTAGGTAGCGGACTTGAGGTGGCCTCTAGGTAGCGGACTTGAGGACCTGATTGGGAATTTGATTGTTAATTGTGAACTTGTCTTGATATGGTTAGAAATTAGGGTTTTTGGTTGTGAAAAGTTGAAGGAAAATGTATGTTATGGCCAAACCCATGCCTAGTGTTTTCAATGTTTGATTTTGGAATGTCGTGAATGTTCTCGAAGGTTTTTTTTTACTTTTTGAGAAAAATGTGTATATTGTTCTAATTGTGAGTGTATGTGTGTGAGTGAGTGTTTGGATTTTAAAAGGGTAAAAAGTGGAGTTTTCATGAAATTTGAGTGAAAAGTGCTATTTGACTGAATTTGAAGGTTTTACGATATTCTAGCTAAATTTTGGGGATTTTGAGTATAATGGCTTGATATGAAGCGTTTTATGTCAAAATAGAAGTTTCAGCCAAAAATGAATGTCGAACGTGTTATATAAAAAGTGATTTTGAGGTGTGAGACCTCACTTAAATGTTTTGAGAAAGAGAACGTGCTTGTAGTGCCAATGAGTATATCGGTGGGATGCTCTTTTGAAATGGAAAAGTGATTTTTCAAAGAGGATTTATTTGAAATATTGTGCCATGTGAAATGAGAGTTTTTCCTCGAAGAAATTTTGGAAAAATGTCGTTTGAGGCTAACAAGTGAAAGTAATTGTGTTAGTGACTGAAAAATGAAGTGAATCTCATGGATTGTTTTAAATTATTTTAGGAAGTGTGCAAGGCAGTGACTTTGACCCCTACGAGGAAGCTGAACCTTACTTTGGTGAGTTTCCATGCTTGTTTCATGTTTACGTGCAAATGTTTGAAAATGAATGCAATGAAGTGATTGTTATGTGAAAATTGATCTTTGAACCCTCTGATGGGGATGGTGTGTACTTTATCGCATCTACTCCATTTGAGTAAAAGTGATTTGAAGTGATTGATTGTAAAGTGCTTTAAAGTGTATTATAGTGATTGCATGTGTTTGGAAAGGTCAGAAAATCCCTGAGACCTATAGGTGAACCCGTCAACTCGAACCGGAGGCTAGGCCTAGGTCGAGGAGAAAGGGAAGAGCCATAGGGTTACCTAAACGTCACAAAGCACAGTGACTCAGACCAGTGATATATGCTCGGAACTTGGTTTTTGAACCAGTCTCCAAAAGAGCAACAACCCAGTGAAGTGAATTGAAAATGTACTCTGGACTTGGCGTATGGACTCGTCCCTAATGGAGAGTACTCAAATAAAGTGAAGTGTTTTAAAGTGAAGTGAAAAGTGTTTGGCGTGCGGGCCCGGTGGGAGTTTGGAGGAGTAAGGAGAAAGAGAAGATCTACATGGTAATAGTGACAGTTAACGGAGTATCAACTACCTGGTTCGTGGTTCGTGGGCAAGTTTCGTGGAATTTGGTCCCTGAGGGCCCCCGTATCCTACATTGTATTGTTAATTTCTTTTCTATCTGTTTATATTCCAAGTGTTCTTGTGAAGTGAAATTATTTATGTGTTAAGTGACTTGCATGTTTCTGGGAACTCACGGGCTTTTTAGCTCACCCTTTCCATTTGTTTTCCTTAGCAGGAAATGAGCAACCAAGTGATGGTGCCAACACTTGAGATTAGGGCTTTCATATGTTTTGACATGTATTTTGGAGAATTATGAATATTGCCCCCTTTTGTGGACTCTTGTATAATGGAACTATGTATTATTGAATTGAAACTTGGATGTTGTGTAATCGTAAGATGTTGTATCCTTCATTATTGTATCTAGGGTTTTAGTTCATTAAGTTATATTGAACAAGTGAGTGTGTG
Source organism: Gardenia jasminoides (assembly GCA_013103745.1). NCBI lineage: Eukaryota > Viridiplantae > Streptophyta > Magnoliopsida > Gentianales > Rubiaceae > Gardenia > Gardenia jasminoides. Next base: position 14,700,374 of record CM023096.1, read on the forward strand.
AGTCCTGGCGAGAGTTGGGCAGGCGGTCCGCCGATCCCTTTGGTCCGCCTTAGGGGAAGGTGGGGTCGTCACACTCACTGAGAAACACAAGCATGCTTTCAATTTATTTACATCATTTAAGGCAAGTAAACATGCACTTGAACACTCACCCAATTAAAAGAGCAAGAAATCAGTAGCAAGTTTTACTTTTCCACGTATTCTCCCCTGATGACTTTAATCACCTGGAGACAAAATCTCAATCACAAACTAGTCCAAGCAAATTGACATGAAAACATTTGTACTTAAAGTTCTTGGAAATAGCTCAAAGAATCACAGACAAAATTCATAAATAAAGTTACACGTCTCGGAAGTGGGTAAGGCTTGAGCCGTTGGAAACTAGGTTCAACCCTCTAAAAGTCATGAGAAAACATCAAACGCAAATTGCCAAAGCAGGGAAGTAAATTTTGGAGATTAAGAGGCTGCTGAGACAAATCAGGTTTCCAGATTCACAGGGCCGACTTTGGTAAATCATTTGGAGGTTGAGTACACATTGTATTGACACCAAATTTGGTACACATACTCTTCTATATGTAGACTATAATCCTATCAAGTTTCAGGCATATACTCCCACGGGAAGGTCAGTTTCCAAGTGTATAAAGTGTGTCCAGGTTTTCAAGTTCAAATCTGGAAATTTGTTCAACTTCCTATTTGAGTAGAAATCTTTGAAAAATAGTAAATTGAGTTATATAAGTCCAAATTTCACTCACTTGATACCGTTGGAAACCCCTTTGAATGTTCTAAAACTTTACAGAAGACATTCAGTTAAAATTCTGGGCAGAAGTTGTCCAGATTTTCGAGAAAGAAACAGCTACAGTACCAAAACAGGACACGTCAGGTTGGTCGACCAGCCCACTTTGAAAATTCACCAAAAATTGTAGAAACATAATCAGCCTCTGAAATTCATACATTATATATTACTATATAAGCAGTTTCAAACACCACCAACAGCACTCAATTCTGACACTTGAGCAAGAAATTATAGCAGTTCAAACTAGGCTGGTTCGAAAAACTGAATTTTCTGGAATCCGAATTTACAGGGCAGAATTCTAAGCCTTGTTTGAGTGACGGTTTATTGTCCAAAAATTACCAAATTTGGTACACCAATACTACCCTATAAATTCTAGGCTCACACAAAATTTCAGCCATAAATTCAGACAAATGAATGTCAAATCGAAATGAATTCAAACAGTGCTCAAAGCCGGGGAAGATTTTCCAGATTAAAGAGGCAGTTTTGAAACATCATTTGAGTAATGAAATGGTACTGGAAAAACACAAAATTTTTCAAGAATAAACCTCAGTATGTGATCTACATTTGTACCAAATTTTAGCTAAAAAATCGCACAGGAGGACAGTTTTCTAGTCACCCAAAGTTCACTCAGTAAACTACCTCAAACCAGTGAAGTTTTGTCATCTTCATAAATGAGCTCCTAGGTTATTCAAATCCCCACCATTTGACCTAATTTTCATAACCAAGCTAGTATTAAACTCCCTAGGTATAATGATGGTCATAAATGCTGGAAATTCTTCTCAAAACCTAGCACCAAAGTGGTCCAAAATTCGGACGGCATGAAGGCCAAAATTCCAGGTTTTCTAGTTCCAACTTAACAACCAATCTTGCTATAACTTTGGAAGGGCTTTTTGTAGAGAAGATTAACAACTTAAAGTTCATCATTTAAGCACTATAATCAGCCCTTAATCTCACAAAAATGCAGCCACAAACATTAAGGGAAAACAGCAAATTTTCAGCCCCCATTTCCCCCTCTCCATCCGGTTTTTCCCTTGAGGTTTCTTTCCCAAATTCCAACCACAAATTCCATCATCCACACCAACACACTTCACCATTTTCATGCTAAGAAGCAAATTCACACACTTGTGGGATTCCAAGAGCCCACTCAACAACCATAATCAACAAATGATTAATAATAATGAATCTTAACAACTAAACTTCAAGAATTAAACTTAAAGCTCATCTTCTTAAGGGTAGGATGATTACCTCTTCCTCTAGTTGCTTGAGCAAGATTAGGGAGCCCAAAATCCACCACCCAAAGCTCCCCCTTTCCACCACTAAGAATCGGCCAGCCCTCCCCTTCAAGTTCTCCAAGACTTCAAGTCTTCTAAGCAAGTGTTTTGCAAGGAAATGGAAGGCCTTTTTTGAGAGGAAGATGGAGCAAATAGACCGGCTGAAATGGAGGGCTTGAGAGGAGATGAGAAGCTTTTTTTTTTGGCTAAGGAAAAGAAAGGAAGAGCCGACTGTTTTGAGGAGGAAATGAAGGGGAAAAATTGGAAAAGAAGAACCGGTTCTATGGAGAAGAAAGAAAGAAATGAGTGGTTGAGGTTAATTCTTGACTTTTGGGCCCTTGTGGAAAATGTAAGAAATGAGGGATAGTTGGGTAATTTGACGGAAAACCACTTTTCTCGTATCGGATCAATTCACATAACACGACACTTCAATCCCAGTTTCTCTCATTTATATATCCCGAATACATAACCTAACATTTGAAACTTATGTCTAATGGTCGATCTTAGGCCCGAATACGAAATTTAAACATTCAAATAGTTTATATCGAAAACGTAGTTTAAACGTAAAAAAATGCATTTTTAAAACTTTTCGTGCTGTTACAATTGATATACAACAATCAAATAATTCAACCCAATTTAATGAAGTAATTTTATGAAAATATGGAATTTTATAACAATTTTATAAACTAAATTGGTGGTTAAACAAGGCTTTTAAAATAAAAGGAAGTAATGTATGATACAATTGTAATTAAAATGATCTAAATTAATTATTTAGAAAAATAAATAATTAAACAATTAGGTTAGATGAAAATAAATTTTCGGGTCCTCACAACCTCCCCTCCTTAAAAGAATTTCGTCCTCGAAATTCACACTGACTCATGGTATGCAGGCAGGTAAATCACCTAGAATCATAGTTAACAGCCATCAAGTAGCAATTCAATTCACCGTTCAAGCTCCAAGCTCTCCAATCTTATAGTAGATCCAACTTACTATCCAAGATCTTCACAAGACACGCTACACCCAAAAGAAACTGCTATTTCTTAGTGTCTCTAAGACCTTCAGTGAGTCCATGGTAGGGTCTAGTTTCTCGAGCAGTTCTTCACTTATTATCTGAGGTTTCCATACCTTTCTTTCCAATGGTCAGCCATTTCTTTTTTTTTTTTTGGCATTCTATTTCACATCTCTTCTATACTTCATCCAATTATTTCTACGAAACCTTAAGTAGTAACTTGTCAAATATGTCATAATATCTCCATTAGCATATCTTGATTTGAAATTTCAACCCTAATTATAAGGTCTAAGTTCTTTCAAACCCGATGCATTGCTCTTATGATTAGCAAGACCCTCAAAAGTCATTCTATAGAGATAATGCTTCCATTCTTAGTTAGATCCACCTTAAATCCTTTCTTAGAGATTATACGACTTAGGAAATACCAAGATTCCTTATAATTGATTAAGCAATCCTTCTAGATGAAATATTTCCTCTTAATGGTCACTTCATTCAAGTCTCGAAAGTCCACGCATAGCTTTATACTTCCAACCTTTTCTCAACAAAATCATAGGCGCCTTTCACGGCGGTTCACTTTCTTTCATGCATCTTATTCCTAATAAAGCGTATGTGTGCTATCTTAATAAACCTTTTTCCCTAATGGCACGTTCGAACTTCATTTATTCTCGAGTATACCTTATAAAGAAAGGCCATATATCTTCCTATTTCCGTATGAGTAGGTTTTCTAACTTGAATTCCCGATATAAGAGTAGATAATGCTAACTTACTTCTCACATCTAGCTAATCAATCCATTCCTTAGGTTACATTATACTCCTTATTTGCTAAGTTCACTGTATCAGCCAATCATTCTCCTCTTGTTTGCCCAAGATTCACAATTTGCATGAATTATACTAACACTTAAACACTAATCCTTGGAGGAAATCTTAACGTCCATATCGTAGAGTAAGCTATCACATTCCATACCTATATCATTCGTGGAACTAGGGTTTACTCCAACATTAGGTGGCTCTAGGGTCAATTAAAACTCTAATTAAATACTTCGATCATGCAATTTAAAGCTCGAGTAAAAATATATATTTTCAATAGAGAACTAGGTTTACAAAAAGATTCTCGAACTCAATTTGCCCAAGATCATTTATTGGCTTTCGATTTTCAATATGAACAATGTTAGAAATGACCTAGTTCTTTTGTCCTAAAGGACCAATCCATGCTTTTGTTCAAATCAAGTTAAATCATAATTTGTGAAATATATTCGAAGGCTTTAATGTATATAGGAGGTATATATGGTAAAACACTAATTTAAAATTTCAAAATAAATGTAAGGATACAAACTTTCCTTCATGGCTCAAAACTAAATTTTCTTAGTAAGAAACTTCGAATAAGTTTTTTTTTTTTTTGCCTCAATCATCGAGACCCATTTGAAATTCCTCAAATAAGTTTAAGAAGGTTAATCATGCAACTCAAGGCATGAATATTAAAACACATATATTGTAAGGACCCGAAAAATTTATTTTTATTTGACCTGTTTATTTAATTAATTATTTAATTTCTCTGAATATTTGTTTAATTGTTCTAAATCATTTTAATTGCATTTACATCATACATTACCTCATTTTATTTTAAAAACTATTTTTAAACATCAATTTGATTTTTCTGTCACTTAATTGTGAATAATGAAAATGGGCACATTTTTCGAGACAAATATTCGGACTGAGAGTGATGTAAGTTCGGAGAATAAGAATGATCATTGTAGCTTAAGAAAAGTAAATTAAGGAATTAGCAGTATATGATTAGAGTTAAGCTCAATTAAGAGCACAAATGAGCTATTATTTCTTTGTTGACTTTGGACCAAAAATGTGTGGCCAAGGTTTCTTCTTAATTTTTTCCATTTTTTCTCAATTTCCTTCTCCATTTCTTTCTCCTTATAGCCGGCCACCTCTTCCCCATTTTCCCTCAAGAAAATCAACTTCACTAATAACACAAAAATCTCTCTCTTCCTCACCTTGTTTCAGCCGACTTTTCCCCTCCCTCTTCCCCTTTGATTTCATCTTCAAAAGCTACCAAAATTTCACCCAAATCCACCAAGAAACCTTGAGTAATCCTCCACCATTTCACTTGGAGCTTGAAGACCCTCTTGTCTTGAGTGAGAGCCGAGCTTTGGAGGGGAGAAAGAAGAGGTCTTGGTGCATTCTAAATCATCTCCAACTTAGGGTTTCTAGTTCTTCCATTAGAGGTATAATCATCCAACCAATTCTTGTCTTTTAGGTTAATTACTTTTATGCTTAGAGCCTTTTTAGCTCTTTAGTTGTTCTTATTGTTATTTGGATTGTTGAGTGGGCTCTATGAATTCCCACAATTGTTGATGGTTGTTTGTTATGATATATACATATGTGTTGGAGTGATTGTGATGAATTCATGGTAGTTGGAAGGTTATGCTGCCGGTTTCCCTTTAGCAATTTTTATGCCCTGTTTTAGCTCCATATTTTCGTGAGTTTCTTGGCTATTTTGAGAGTTGAAATGTTGGTCTATATGTATGTAAATTTATTTGCAAAAATCATTCCATTTGGTGTGTCAAAATCGCATAAAAAAATGAAGTTAAAATCTGGAAAACAGTTTCCAGATTTATCGAACCTTGCTGCCCTGATATTAATTGCTTTGTTCACTGTCTTCATGTGCGAGTTTTTAGCTAAATTTTGGTACATATGTAGCTCATGTACTGAGGTTGTTACCTGAAAAATTTTGTGTTTTTCCAGTACCAGTTCATTGCTCAAATGATGTTTCAAAACTGCCTCTCTAATCTGGAAAATCTTCCCCAGCTTTAAGCACTGTTTGAGTTCATTTCGGTTTGACATTCATTTGCTTGAATTTATGGCTTAAATTTGGTGTGAACCTATCCTATATATGTTAATTTTGGTGTACCAAATTTGGTAATTTTTGGACTTGAATTCGTCACTCAAACAGTAACTTGAAAACTGCCCTGTATCTTCATGTTTCCAGAATTGCAGAATTTCGAACTGCCTTTGTTTGAACTGTTGTCATTTCATGCTCGGATGTCAGAATTGAGTTCCGTCAGTGGCTGTTGAAACTCCTTATGTAGTACTATATTGTGTATGAATTTCAGAGGTTAATTAATTTTATGTAATTTTTGACAAATTTTCAAAGTGTGCTGGATGTCCAGCCTGACGAACACTGTCATTTTACTGTAGCAGAATGTTCAACGAAAATCTGGGTTAATTTCGTCCATAATTTTAATTTGATGTCTTATGAAAAGTTTTAGAGCTTTCAAAGAGGTTTCCAACGGTACCAAATGAGCAGAATTCTGACTTGTATAACTTGAGTTATGATTTTTCAAAATTTTCAGCTCAACTCGAGAAATTGTCGAACTTTCGACTTTTTGAATTAACCTTAACCAGTAATTAAGAAAACTCATTTTTGTTCTCTTTTAATTATTTTAGGGCAAAGTGCTGAATTTGCGACTGACCAAAACTTGGACTCCGACCCCTACTTTGTCGGTGAGTGCCCAAGTGCATGTTTACTTGCTTTAAATGATGTTAATAAATTGAAAGCATGTTTGTGTTCCTCGGTGAGCGTGTACTTTATCGCTCTCACATTCTTGAATTTGTCTCAAAATGAGCTTAACTGTTTAAATGGTTTCTTGTTCAACTGCTTGACTTTATTGAATTTTTTAAATTGTTTAAACTATGGGGACGCCCAAACCCCATCGGGGATCCCTTCGCCTTGTCCGGCAACAGGGGCTAGGGCAAGGGTTGGGAAAACCATGGATTTTTACTGTTTAAAGTACGTCGGTTGGAATGAGTCCACTGACTTGGCATACTCATAGTGGGTTGCCAAACACTTTTCAAATTTAGGAGTTCGGGCCCGGTCAAGGGGGTGTAAGTAGACGGGAGAGGGAGAAAAGTGATGAATATGGACTGTGAGAGTGAGTGGTTGACGGAGTGTCAACCTGTGGCTTGAATTGATGCGGGTGAAGAAAATAATTGCAGAGAATTTCGGAAACGTGGAGCCGGCAACTGTATCCTTTAAATTGTATTTTTTAAAAGCTTTATTGCTAAATTCACTGTTTGGCTCGTTTATTGGTTTAATGATTTATTTAATTGCTTTGAGTTGCCTGTGCATGTTTTCTTGGCCTCACTGAGCGTTAGCTCATCCCAATTTGTTTTCCTTAGCAGGTTCCGAGGAGAGGCACGTGAATCGAGGAAGTTAGTACTTTTATAGGATTTCCCCTTTTTGTGTAAGATTGAAATTAATGGATGAATTTGATGGTTTACGATATTTTGGAGTTTTTATCAATGTAATTTTGATGAAATTTTGGGGTCTGTGTTTTGTGAGAGTTTATTAGTAATTTTAATATCTTATATTGATGATTTTACGAATGAATGTTTGGATTAATATGTGGGATTTTGTAGTGAGTCCTGGCGAGAGTTGGGCAGACAGTCCGCTGATACCCTTGGGTTCGCCCTTGGGAGAGGTGGGGCTGTTACATATATAGTATAATAGTTTGTACATGGAAAATACTTAAAAGCATTCCCTCAAAGTTTCAGGTTAAAAGCTATATTCGGGAAAAATGTGCCTCCTAGACAAATATTCTTAAGAAAATTAGATAGTTGTGCAAGCTTGTTTATACATAAATTTTTGACCCAAAATCTTTGCCACCGTTAATCTCCAAGAATTAATTCCCACGGTATATAGAGTTCGGTCATTTACTTTCCGATTCCAGCTCCTATCCATCACTAGGATTCTATGGCATCACACGAACCCACCTATCAAACTTTCTCCCAAGGTTCCTCATCTCACTTAGGAGTGTAAAGTTGCCTAAACCCACACACACGACTCTATTCTCATACTAGCCAAGCCTTACTCAAAACAAGTTCAATTTGTATAAGAAAAGCAATAATCGAGCACAAAAGGACTTGATGCATAAATAAGAAGCAAAAATATTTAAATTTAAAACATGATTCATTACATGTACCAAAAGTCATAATACAAGTCAAGAGGTTACAAAACAAGCCAGATAAGTCAAGTACATGACATAGGCAACTAAGTGCCGCCGGTATACATACACATGCAAGAAAATACAAAAGGGCCTCACGGTGTGCACCATCCCTACTATGTCCATAATAAAGCTTATCAAAAGGGGATTAGCCTACACGGCCGGTTAACAATTTTTAGGTCCTTCAAGAGGTCTTCCTCAAGCCCTACTATCCTAGGCAGGACTAAACGAAGGAAGCCACAAGTCTAGTTAGGGTGAAACTAGAAGATTCCATGATATCAAGTCATATCATTCTAATAATTATGAACTCCAGATCCCATCCAAGAACTTAAACGGCTTTCCAAATTCTTAGCCTAAAACTTCCAATGAATACAAGTTTTCTTCACTCAATTCAAGATAGAAGCTCTGATACAAGCTAGGGTAAGGAGTCAAACCCAAAGGAGTGCTACATCATCAAGAATACATGGGAAATCAACCCTGTTCTAAGTCCTCAACTTAAGGACGACTTAAAGAGATGAAATCACCTATAGAGTAGAGTTTACAAGACAACCAGGGAAAAACTTAAACTCAATTCCAAGTTCAACCCTTAGAGCTAAAGAAAACCAATCACTTAGGGGAGTTTATACACTTTGCCAATAAATCTAGCACACTTATCGTTTCATATTTATAACACTCAAATGAAACACGAACACTTCAATATCACTTATTAAACATCAAATACCAAAGTCGTATCACACTTAACTCTTAATCATATCCCACAGTCCGGCATCCTAAACTTTTAAGACTAGGATACACTACACAGATTTGAAGCCTGGGCTCTAATACCACCTGTGACAGCCCCACCTCCCCCTAAGGCGGACCAAAGGGGTTCGGCGGACCGCCTGCCCAGCTCTCGCCGGGACTCACTACAGTCGTCAATTAATTACAATTTAAAAAGTCCAATAAATATTAATTACAATTCTAAAACTCCCAAAAGTACAAAAATGCTAAAATCCACAAGTACGTCCCAGTAGTAAATATAATTCAGGTTCTTCAAAATATAAATTACAACTCCACCCAAAATTACAGTTGTACAAGAAATATTCCAAAATACCATAATCCATCGAATTCATCCATTAATTTTATTCTTATACAAAATGAGGAAATCCTACAAAAATACTAACGTCCTCGATTCACGCGCCTCACCCCGAAACCTGTTAAGGAAAACAAATTGGGGTGAGCTAACGCTCAGTGAGGCCAAGAAAACATGCACAGGCAAATCAAAGCAATTAAATAAATAAATGAATAAAACAGTAAAAGAGCAAAACAGTTAATTTAGCATTAAAACATTTAAACAGTACAAATTGAAGGATACAGTTGTCGGCTCCACATTTCCACAATCTCGGTAGTTACTTTCTCCACTTCACAAGTATCAATTTCTGGCCATACGTTGACACTCCGTCAACCACTCACTTTCACAGTCCATATTCACCACTTACTCCCTCTCCCGTCTTCTTACACCCCCTTGACCGGGCCCGAACTCCTAAATTTGAATAGTGTTTGGCAACCCACTATGAGTATGCCAAGTCGGTGGACTCATTCCAACCGACGTACTTTAAACAGTAAGAACCCATGGTTCACCCATCCCTTGCCCTAGCCCCTGTTGGCGGACAAGGTGAAGGGATTCCCAATGGGGTTTGGGCGTCCCCACAGTTATAAACACTTTAAACAGTTCATTCAATTCAAGCAGTCAAACAAGTATCCATTTAAACAGTTAAGCTCTTTTGAGACAATTCAGGAAAGTGAACGCGATAAAGTACAAGCTCACCGAGAAACACAAGCATGCTTTCAATTTATTTACATCATTTAAGGCAAGTAAACATGCACTTGAACACTCACCCAGTCAAAAGAGCAAGAAATCAGTCGAGCAAGTTTTACTTTTCCACGTATTCTCCCCTGATGACTTTAATCACCTGGAGACAAAATCTTAATCACAAACTAGTCCAAGCAAATTGACATGAAAACATTTGTACTTGAAGTTCTTGGAAATAGCTCAAAGAATCACACTTTCAAGAGAAAATTCATAAATAAAGTTACACGTCTCAGAAGTGGGTAACGCTTGAGCCGTTGGAAACTAGGTTCAACCCTCTAAAAGTCGTGAGAAAACATCAAACGCAAATTGCCAAAGCAGGGAAGTAAATTTTGGAGATTAAGAGGCTGCTGAGACAAATCAGGTTTCCAGATTCATAGGGCCGACTTTGGTAAATCATTTGGAGGTTGAGTACACATTGGATTGAAACCAAATTTGGTACACATACTCTTCTATATGTAGACTATAATCCTGTCAAGTTTCAGGCATAGATTCCCACGGGAAGGTCAGTTTCCAAGTGTATAAAATGTATCCAAGTTTTCAAGTTCAAATCTGGAAATTTGTTCAACTTCCTATTTGAGTAGAAATCTTTGAAAAATCGTAACTTGAGTTATATAAGTCCAAATTTCACTCACTTGATACTGTTGGAAACCTTTTTGAAATTTCTAAAACTTTTCAGAAGACATCCAGTTAAAATTCTGGGCAGAAATTACCCAAAATTTCGAGAAAGAAACTGCTACAGTACCAAAACAGGACACGTCAGGTTGGTCGACCAGCCCACTTTGAAAATTCACCAAAAATTGTAGAAAAATAATAAGCCTCTGAAATTCATAAATTATATATTCCTACATAAGGAGTTTCAAAATCCACCAACAGCACTCAATTCCGACACTTGAACAAGAAATAATAGCAGTTCAAACTAGGCTGGTTCGAAAAACTGAATTTTCTGGAATCCGAATTTACATGGCAGAATTCTAAGCCTTGTTTGAGTGATGGTTTCTTGTCCACAAATTACCAAATTTGGCACACCAATAATACCTTATAAATTCTAGGTTCACAGCAAATTTCAACCATAAATTCAAACAAACGAATGTCAAACCGAAATGAATTCAAACAGTACTCAAAGCTGGGGAAGATTTTCCAAGTTAAAGAGGCAGTTTCGAAACATCATTTGAGCAACGAAATGGTATGTTAAAAACACAAAATTTTTCAGCCATAAACCTTAGTATGTGAGCTACATTTATACCAAAATTTAGCTAAAAACTCGCACAGGAGGACAGTTTTCTAGTCACCCAAAGTTCACTCAGTAAACTACCTCAAACCAGTGAAGTTTTGTCATCTTCATAAATGAGCTCCTAGGTTATTCAAATCCCCACCATTTGACCTAATTTTCATAACCAAGCTAGTATTAAACTCCCTAGGTCTAATGATGGTCATAAATGCTAAAAATTCTTCTCAAAACCTAGCACCAAAGTGGTCCAAAATTTGGACAGCATGAAGGCCAAAATTCCAGGTTTTCTAGTTCCAACTTAACAACCAATCTTGCTATAACTTTGGAAGGGCTTTTTGTAGAGAAGATTAACAACTTAAAGTTCATCATTTAAGCACTATAATCAGCCCTTAATCTCACAAAAATGCAGCCACAAACATTAAGGGAAAACAGCAAATTTTCAGCCCCCATTTCCCCCTCTCCATCCAGTTTTTCCCTTGAGGTTTCTTTCCCAAATTCCAACCACAAATTCCATCATCCACACCAACACACTTCACCATTTTCATGCTAAGAAGCAAATTCACACACTTGTGGGATTCCAAGAGCCCACTCAACAACCATAATTAACAAATGATTAATAATAATGAATCTTAACAACTAAACTTCAAGAATTAAACTTAAAGCTCATCTTCTTAAGGGTTGGATGACTACCTCTTCTTCTAGTTGCTTGAGCAAGATTAGGGAGCCCAAAATCCATCACCCAAAGCTCCCCCTTTCCACCACTAAGAATCGGCCAGCCCTTCCCTTCAAGTTCTCCAAGACTTCAAGTCTTCTAAGCAAGTGTTTTGCAAGGAAATGGAAGGCCTTCTTTGAGAGGAAGCTGGAGAAAATAGACCGGCTGAAATGGAGGGCTTGGAGAGGAGATGAGAAGCTGTTTTTTTTTTGGCTAAGGAAAAGAAAGGAAGAGCCGGCTGTTTTGAGGAGGAAATGAAGGGGAAAAATTGGAAAAGAAGAACCGGTTCTATGGAGAAGAAAGAAAGAAATGAGTGGTTGAGGTTAATTCTTGACTTTTGGGCCCTTGTGGAAAATGTAAGAAATGAGGGATAGTTGGGTAATTTGACGAAAAACCACTTTTGTCGTATCGGATCAATTCACATAACACGACACTTCAATCCCAGTTTCTCTCATTTATATATCCTGAATACATAACCTAACATTCGAAACTTATGTCTAATGGTCGATCCTAGGCCCGAATACGAAATTTAAACATTCAAATAGTTTATATCGAAAACGTAGTTTAAACGTGCAAAAATGCATTTTTAAAACTTTTCATGCTGTTACAATTGATATACAACAATCAAATAATTCAACCCAATTTAATGAAGTAATTTTATGAAAATATGGAATTTTATAACAATTTTATAAACTAAATTGGTGGTTAAACAAGGTTTTTAAAATAAAAGGAAGTAACGTATGATACATTTGTAATTAAAATTATCTAAATTAATTATTTAGAAAAATAAATAATTAAACAATTCGGTCAGATGAAAATAAATTTTTGTGTCCTCACAGAATCGAATTTAGTTAGTCATGAGATATATAATTCCATTGTCTGAATAGTTGAGAACTAATGGCAAATCCCATATATATGTTTATGTTATCATGAATCATACCATATGTTGATTATTTGGCATGGTCACAACTCTCAATTTCATAGTTGAATGTTCGATACATGTCTTGATAAATATTAAGATTCACGTAAAGAAGCCTGGTGACCATATACTTTACTATATTGGATTCATCAAGATATATATATAGCTCCATGTGCCATTTAATATACTATGATTTTGTTTATGGTAATTAACATCAAGTGACAAGTAATGTTTATGGCTTTATATGACTATTGAATTTTTGAATTCTTATTAGAATCAATACTGGCATGGTTTTACTTAATAAATCACATGATTCTAATATTCTAAAAATCATAATATGGGCCTATTCTCAACCTTAGAGACACTTTTCTCATGATCATTGATTTATTTCAATGTTTAATTTCTTGTGTCTCTATATTCACGTTGTTGTATGAGATCATGTAGTGTATTTATGTACTACAATTATAGTCACTTGTTTCATATTATAATATTTGGTATCAACATTAGTTGCTGACTATATTTGAATTTCCATAAAATTTCCTTTATAAAGTTTTTCCCTGCATTTCAATTGTTTGATGCATAAAGTATTTAATCACATTAAGTTTGGTGATTAAAATGAATGAAAAGGGAAATTAAGAAATTCTTTTGTCAATGTACAGATTGTTTGACTATTTTGATGTCCTTATAAAATCTAGCACACTATGTATCTGAGAGTAGCCACAGCATTTCAGACATTTAGTGTATAGAAAAATTTTAATCACAAATGACAAAGTGATTGAAGTCAAGGACTTCTAGTTAATAAGTTAAGAATTTCTATTAGAAGGTTATTATTATTTTTTTATATCTGTATTTGGGAATAGCTATAGCATCTCAAATATAGAGCGTGAAGAACTTTAATCATATAAAGTTAAGTGATTGCATGAAAGGAAATTCAATGAATTTTTTAGTCAGCATTTTTTTTTGACTATTTAAAGGTTACTGGATGCCATATTGAGAATTTTTCTTTTACATCATATATTTGAGAGTAGCCACAACATATCAAACATTTGATGTGAAAAGATTTTCATCACATATAGGTTGGTGATTGAAATTATGAGTTTTAGTCAACATATTGAATAGTTGACATTTTTAATAAGTTTCCTTATAACGTCATATGCTTAAGAGTAGCCACAGCATCTTAAGTATATTGGTGGTTGAGGGAAATTTTATTTCCTTTTCACATATTGTTGAGTGATCAAAAAAAAAAAAGGCATCTAGATTAAGTTGCAATTAATTCACGAAGATAGTTATTTGGCCCCACAGGGTGATAATTATTTTGGTGAGATTAATTGACATAAGATAGTAAATTAGATAATGAATTAAGAAATATTTCTATGCCCACAGGTACGAATTATTTCTTCAATTTATTGTTTTAGATTACTAGTCTTATGATTAAGGAAGTAAATTCTATGCATGTTTTGCAACCTTTGACTACACGAAGGTTTGAATTTATTATTTGAACTAACATAAGGTTGATTCAAGCTCAAGGTTAAAACTTCATAGCTTTCCTATGTATGATTTTTTGGTTGATAATTTATATTCATTGTTTGATTCCAATGATTTTATGACTCTTATTAGCATGACTTTTGAATTCATTCTCTTTGTTTTGGGTGCAATTTTTAAATTAGCATTTCTACGAGAACAAACTATTCTCATAATTTTGTTATATTTGATAATATAAAGGTTGAATATGGGAATTAGGAGCAATTTAATATTTTGCTCATCCAATCTCATATTCACATAGAGTAACATTTAAACCCTAATTATTTTGTAGTTAAATCTTGCATGAAAGCCATAAGGAAATTGTTGCAAGTTTTAACTAGCACCCTTAAAAGGCTTTCTTTTGTGACACTTAAGTGTTGAAGTGTGCTTTAACTTATTTTTGGAGAAAATGAGAATTTTGCTATATCATCAGTTTAAGTCCCATTAAATTGAGATTGAGTTATTTCTGTAGCATTTCATTCTTGATTTTCTCATAAAGAATTTCTTATCCATACAAACCTTTTATAATACACATAAAGACATATGGTTAATCACTTGTTTTAACCATGTGTATTAGAAAGGACAGAGAGGTTAAGAAATAAGAGAAACATGTGAGACACTTAAGTATTAATTGTGTTTCATGAAGGTAGAAATGCAAATAAAGAAAATTTTGTTCTCATTGAGTCAAACAACAATAAAGACCAATGTTGTTTGTAAGAGAATAAAATTTGATACCTTGTCTTGAGATGATAACTCTAAAGTAAATCTCAAATTGTCAAGTGTTATATGTTGTGATATATTTGGTGAATTGATTAAGATTTATCAATTCACATTGCCAGTGTAATAAGTTTCTAATTACAAAGAAACATATGGAAGGTGAACAAAGGGACTAAATATGTTCACATATAGATAAGTGGTGTATTATTACTCAATTAAAGAAAAAAAGTATTTTTCTCTAAAATATTATTTTCTCTTTACTTTAGAATTTTTTATTTCCAAATCAATTACTATTGGACATGATTCTGGAGCTCATTATCCAGTAGTATATTTTGAAAATAGTAAAGTTATTAATTCTAAAGTTTTTAGTGCAGTCTTTTGAATTGAGTAATATACAACACTTGATCACAATAATTATATTGGCAGCGAGTATATATTTATTATTTAGAGAAACTCATTAACTTTGCCATAAGAGATTGAGATATATCTCTATAGAGAATATAAAGAGTTGATAAATCATAAATCTTTAAAGATTTTAGATTTATTGACTGTGGTGTATTAAGTAGACTGCATAAGTAAAGCAGACTACTCAATCATTATGAATGCTATAAGAGTTTCATTATAACACAAAAAATTATGTGAATTATTTTCTATCCTTCTATATTTGATGAGAGATATTTATTTATCTCATTGTTGGGTAACTATTCATCAAATATAAAGTTTCTTTTCTTTTTTGATAAAGGATTAATATTTGATACCTTTACAAGTGTCCAAACGAGAAAGAAAACTTGAAATTTAAGGGGATAGAAAATAAAATGAAGGCATAAACAAAAGGGAATATTTTGTTCATACTCATTTTATGAAATCCTTAATTGAGAAGCATTGCTAATGAATGAAATCAATGCTTGATTGATTACATCTAAATGATGTACTATAAGGAAATAATGAGATACGTATAGATATAGCATATTGACAGTTTTTATCTTGTGAGTAAAGTCTTGGGATTGAAGTATATACTTAAACAATTTCCTCCAATATTGTTTAAACACCATATTAATTATGGTATGGATAGAAATCATGTTTAATGTATAATGTTTAGTTTTGTGAGGATAATTAGCCTACACATAAAAGGGCTAAACAAAAGAAACAAGGCTATCTTGTTAACTCCAAGAAATTTAGATGCTTTTCACTTCAAAATTATTAGAACTGGAGATTTGAATTTCTTAAGAATGTAAAGTAAGTGGGAATGTTTTGATTTAAGAATAGAGTTTGAAAAGGTAAGGATTCATATTTGACTCCTCTACATATAGAAAATTGATGGCTTGTCTCAAAATAATTATATAAATTATTTTGGAAGCAATCAATTGAAAAACTCCTTCTCAAATGAACACATGAAGATAATCCACTCTACGCCAACTATCTTTGAAAAAGTGGGAGGATATATAATAAGAAATTCAAATTTTCTAGTGACTATGTTGTATATCTTCAAGAGTTTTAAGGATAATGTTTTCATAAGATACAAACAGAGAAGACTCCATGTTTTAGAATAGTGTCATAAAAGATATATTAATTACCACAAAATCTCTATTAAGTTTTAAGAGATTTTATTTAGGGTAATTATGGCACTAGTAACTCACTATTAGAGTTACATTAGATAAATGTGAAAAACTAATATCCTCACCACACCTTATTAAATAGATATACACGCGTGTCACCATGACTTTAAGAGAATGTAATTTAAGCTAAATTGTTGCTTCTCAATAGTATATTAATTTGTTGATTCTTCATTTGATCTTAGAAGAATTTTTTCTAGTAAATTAATATACATCAAGATTGTTGAGAGTAACATTATGAGAGTTTTCTCAATAACTCAATCATGATAATTGTGAAACCCTTCTGTCATTGGTATTCATAAAATGGAGTGTAAAAGATAGTTAATCTATCTTAAGACATTCATGCAAGAATTCTTATGGAATAAAGGGATAAGTATTACTTTCAGGTAATAATAGTGAACAATTGCAAACGTTCACATCATGCATTGGAATGAATATAAATTTTTCAAAGATGCTATGAAGTTATATCACAGGCATTGAATGTTTGGCCTAAAGTTTGTCGATGTTATGTTTTTTGCCACTATTAATATTCGACTTGACTATGCACTTTCATTATGTATGTGTGAAAGAGTGGGAGTCAAGGTAAGTAAATCGACATAAGGTATTTAAATGGTTGAAGATGACATTTAGAAAGCAAAAGATAACTATTGAATATATAGTAATGAGTTATTATTATTGATCTAACAACTAAAGGTTGTCGGCTAAATTGTTAGTGATCAAATAACTCATATAAGACTCAATAGTTTATCTAGTATTTTGCTATTATTTTCAAACTATTATTGTTGTCTAGACACTTGAGATACTTATGTTTACATGATTTTGTGCACAATGTTGTTCATGTATAAAGTAATGCTTATTTGATCCATAAAGGTGGATCCTGAATAGTTTATATGAAGTTATTCATAAAGTTCTTCTAAAGTACTTAATTAGGAAGTGTGATATATTGTAATACATGGAAGGAAGTATTCGTGCTAAGAATATAACTGCCATGATTCGAATATTATCACTTTTTAATTAAGCAACTGTTACATAACTATTAAATTTATTGAGTGACAATGAGAATTTATGGCCATTTTAAGTATCTAGTCACTCATGAGTTATTTGACTATTTCATGTGGGTCAAGTGGGAGAATGTAAGACTTGCCTCTTTTAGAGGCTATTGTGACTCACATGATTGATTGATTTCTTGATTAATTGATTGATATTTTATCAATCATTAATTGAATATCTCCCATTTAATGGTAATTGATTGGTATGTTCTATTGATTGATACTTCACTCAATCAAATCACCAATCAAATCAATCAAATAGTCAAAGATATTATTTTCAGTTATGAATTATGGTATGATTTCCTTGATGGAAGGAAACCATAGGGATGTTGATATTTGCTAGTAACGGTCCCTAACCTAGCCTATAAATAGCCTATGGTATTCCATCAAACTAAGACCTTTTGGTTAGGCATAGGTTAGATGTTCCCTTACTCTAAATCTCTTCTCTACGTATTTTCTTCTTCTACATATTTTGACACTTTAGATAATAAGAGAAAGAAGACAAAGGAGACCTGGTATTAGTCTCTACTTTGACAACAATGGATGGAGAAAAGAAGGCACATAGGATGCATGTGGTGCTTGACAACAATGGTTAGAGATAATAAGAGGAAGAAGACAAAGGAGACCTGGTATTAATCTCTACTTTGACAACAATGCATGGAGAAAAGAAGGCACATAGGATGCATGTGGTACTTGACAACAATGGTTAGAGGTAAGTCATTTAGTTTTCCGCTGTGTAGTACATGTTAAATGTGCATATGTAGTTTTACAATAGAGGCATGTAGAAAAAAGTATTAGAACTAATTTTTGTGTCAGTAGAAGTGCTCAAGATTATTGAGATGGAGATATTATAGAAAATAATCAGTAGAGAAAATTAGAATTTTGTAACTATTGTGAAATAATGTCTAGAACTTTTGAATTATTGAATGATAAATTTAGAAAACTAGAGGAAGAAAAGGAACATCTAATAGAAAAAATAAAAAATCTTTGAGCTCTACTGTATCTTGATTCAGATTCTTCAAAATGAAAGAAAAATTTCCAGAAGATTTACCTCAGCTCAGTCTTGAAGGAAAAAGAAACAATGAGTGCTAGATTCTTCTTCTTTCAATAGAAGACATTGGCACCACTACCTTCTGAAATCCAAAAAATAATCATCTCAAAATCTCAAACTAGTGAAATGAAAAAAAAATCACAATTCAGGAATTTCTACAAGATATCCTAAAATTCAAATTTTATTCTCAATGAATGTTGTTCACTTGGGAGTCATATTATGGGAATTCCAGTGCTTGTCCTAGAACTAATCTTTTATGCCAAATAATTCTATTATAAAAAGAAAACTATAAATGTCATTTAACCTATGGCATCTGTGGAGTTTCCTTATATCTAGATACATATCAACCATTAGAATTAAATATAGAAGAATAAAAAATTAATCTCACACCATAGAATCTCTTGGATTATGGAGTTATACATACAGTAATCTTTTCCAATCCGGAATAGACAATCAATTTGGTAGAAAATTAGCATATGTATTTAATTCTTTATTTTCTCAAAAATAGTGTAAATATGTAGAAGCAGTAATATTTAGCAAAAGCTATGAATTTATCCAAGAAGCATGCTATCTAACTCAACGCCATATTATTGTGTATGAACATCGATACAGACCAAGCATATCGTTTGGAAATTATTCTTAGGTCTATAAAAATCTTACAATAGAAGTGTGAGGCCCCGATTTTTGCCAAGTTTTGGAAAAAAATTAAATAATGTTAATTATAGTGATTATTGTTTGCCAAGGTGTTTATCTGATTTGTTTTACTTCTTAAAGTGTTTTGTTTTAACCTTTTGTTTTATAAGTCTTGAAACCCTAATTTGAATTTAAACCCTAAATTTTGACAAAACCCTAATTTGTTTACACACTAAACTCTAAATGTACTAACCCTAATATTTTTTTTCGAAACCCTAATTATATGTACAAATCAAACGTTTGCTATTTCAAGAATTTTCGGTGTGAATTTGCATGCTCACGGGAGTTAATTGCGTTAAATGGGTGATTAGTGACCTAGCTAGGTGTGATTAAGTATTAGTGGACTAAGTTGGATTTACAACTTATGGACTTTATTGCTAGGAAATGAAATCACTTGGGGCCAAGGTGAAAAATCATTGAAGTTGCTAGGCTTGGATTGAAACTTTGACCAACTTCTTAAATATCTTTTAGACTTTATCTTATAATCCAATTTGAGACCAATTAAGAGGAAACAAGGGGAAGGGAAGTCGGGTGTGAAAGCTGAAACATGAAGGAAAAACCGTGGGGAAAAAGGAAAAGAAAGGAAGGAAAAAAAGAGAGAAAACTTCAACTTCAACCTTGATTACTTGCTTGAATCCTTGATTTCTATCATAAGTTTGCAAGCTACTCCATAGAAGGTGTCATCTAAGGAAGATTAAGGGGTTGGTGTAGTGATTTGGAAGAAAGAAACTCTAGGGTGGCTCATCTTCATAGGGTTTGAGGTAAATACTTCAAGAAGCTACCTTTTCTTTTATTTCTTGCTCCCATATCCTTGCTTATGTGTGTTGGATGTTGTTTAAATCATTGAGTAGCATTTTGAGCATGTTAAACATGCATTTGATGGACTAGAACTGGCATGAACATGGCTGGAAATTTGTGGCAGTTTGAATGGCAGAACAGGGCAGGCTGTTTGAACTTGATTTCGTGAGACTTTGATGCAGGATTTTAACATGGATTGAATCTTCATCCTTCCCTCTATATGTATGTTAAATTTGAGCCAAAGTTGTGGTGTTTTAGTTAGACAAAAGTGATAAACAAGTGAGGTATGTTTTGCTGAAATTTCTGGACAGGATGCTTGATCAGTGATGGAGCTTTGTTTTGGGGCATTTAAATGACTTGTTTGGTGGTGATTTTGGTTCAATATCATGTTAATAATATTCTCCTATGGATATGTGCTAAGTTTAGGCCACTTCGAGTACATTTAGGAAGGTTTAAGCTTTGGTTTCTAGTAGCTCGCAAAATCTGGAAAATTGGACTGGTTGGTTGGCTGATAGTATGGTCTTGTTGTTTGTTTAGTAAATGTGTTGGGTTGCACCAATTTGGACTGAATTTGATAGTTAACTTATATATGTACATGTGTGTTTATGTTGGCTTGCAAATGGTATAAATTGTATGTGATAGAAATGGACTTGAACCATGCATCGCATAGCTCAAACCAGAAAATCAGGGTTGGTCGAGCAGTCCCTTTAGCCGCATTTTTCGTCATGATCCATGTCAAACCAGCTTTTTGCCAAAAAACAAACATTTTAGCCCTGTCTTTCAGCTTTCCAACGCATCAAGAATTTCCTAAATCGGACTTTGGTACACTGAGTTATGGCCATTTGAATCAGACCTGACAGACAACCTGTCGACAGAAATCTGGGACTGTTTTCATAATTTTTGACCTAGATGGAGTGAATCTGGGTAAACATGGCCTTCATGAAAGTTGTAGAGAATTGAGTGAGGATTCTACCTGTAAATTTTCAGGTGAATCTGAGCACTGTAGCATATGAAATGACTAGAATACCCCTGATGCCCTGTTTCTGGCAGAAATGGTTTTTTGCTACTGTAATGGGTCATTTTGACCAGGAAGATGAATGTTTTTGCTTTTGATGTCTTCTTAAGAATTGTAGCCCTGTATGTTAGCTTTCTAACGGCTTTGGAATTTTTGGATTCGGATTTGTGAGCGCCAAGTTATGATCGTTTGAATGTAGCCTATCGGCAATTCTGATGGGGAAAATTTCTGAAAGTGTTTCGACATTTTTCACCTAGAAAGAGAAAATCTGGACAGAAGTTGTCTTCATAAAAGTTGTATCTTGTTCTCTTAGCTTCGAAACGGCACCTCGTTCATTCTAATCCGATACTTGTAGCCTGAGTTATGAGTATTAGCGTACAGGGTGTCAAAACTGTCCTCTACACCTTTTGGTGTGTGTTTTCCGTTTTCGTTCCATTTCATTCGTTTTCCGTCTAACGCTCATGCGTGTGCTCCTTTTAACTATATGAAGTTTTTATAAGCGGTTTTCGAGAGTTTAATTCATTGAGTATTTGCATGTCACGTCATTTCACCTTGTAAAATGGATTTTGCCAAACCTTTTAGTTTGGAATCGGAAAAGTAATTTGCTTGCACTTTCACATCTCAGGAGATTCTGTGGACGTTGGAGATCGTGTTTAACAGCCTACATTTTCTTGTTTGTGCTCAACTGTTGGTGAGTGTTCCTTGCATGTTTGTGAACAAATTGCTCTGTTGACGTGTTTAAATGTTTTTAATAATTATGTGAAGGGCGAGTGTGTACTTTATCGTGACTTTTCGACCTACTTTTATTCTACCGTTCAACCTGCGTGCTTTTCCATTGTTTGTATATTATTTGTGCATGAATGTAGGCCATGTGTACTAACACATAGGCTGAACAAGGCCTTTCCCCCGTTGTCGACCTATTCGAGGAAGCGGACTTCGGTCGGGTAGGTTGACAACCTGTGGTAATCGCACGGTATACTCAGTATTACCACTAGGAGTTATAAGGAGGAGTAGGGGGTTGAGTATTGAACAAGACGGACTGCAACTGCTTCCAGTGGAACCTGTATCCTTTCACTTGGTATTTTCCCAGTTTATGTGTTTATACATTTTATGCTTCTAAACTGAATTATATTAACCTCTTGAGTGCTTAAGCGATATATTTTTTGCTCCACATTCTTGTGTGATTTGTATGATATTAGAATCGCTTTGGGCTTTAGCTCATCCCTTTCAACTTTGTTTTCCTTAGCGGGATTTGAGATCGAGCTTGGGGTTAAACTAGGTCGATTGGTTTGGAGACCTAATCTTGTAGTTTGATGTAGCCCTTGTATTTTGAATTGTACTAATGGAATTTGGATGGACAAACTTTTGTATCTGTAATTATAGTTCGGGACGTTTGTGGTTCGTTAAGGAAACTTTGGGGTTTAAATGTTACAGTTGATTTGAGGACATCGATGTATTTTGTTATTTGCATTTGAACTAAGGATCATGAGTCCCCGGCTGGTGACCTTAGGGTTCGCCCTAGGGAGAGGTGGGGCTGTCACAAGAAGAGCAAATAGACCATTAGAGAGCTTGTTAACTAGCATATGATAGAATTGAAGAAAATGAAACTCATACTTAGTTGCCTTCTCTTGCTCTAGAAGACGACTTTCAAAAAACGTATTGCGGATGAAAGTTTCCTGATATAAAATTTCTATAAAAAAACTCATTTAGAAGACTTGGTGGAATTTCACATAAAAGAAATTTATAAAAAAATTCAAGATCCATACCTGGATGAAAATTATAATAATGGAGAAAGCATAGAAGATATCATTGGTAATGAGGAATGTAAAATATAGAAAATAAACTTGATTTGTTAAAAAAGAGAGAGAGAGACAGACAGCAAGAAAGAGAGAGAGATATAGAAAGAGTTGGAGGTCAACCAACAATCAAAAGAAGCAAAGACATGAATGATCAATAATGCTATCAATAATGTTTGAAACCTTAGGCCCAAAAGTCCAAAATGACAAAGTACCAACCATCATTAAAACATTCAAACTGTGAAGACCCGAAAATTTATTTTCATCTGACCTAATTATTTCATTATTTTTTTTCTAAATAATTGATTTAAATCATTTTAATTGCAATTACACCATACATTACCGCATTTTATTTTAAAAATCTTGTTTAACCATCAATTTGATTTTTCTGTCACTCAATTGTGAAAAATGAAAAAGGCACGTTTTTTGAGACAAATATTTGGATTGAGAGTGACATAAGTTTGGAGAATAAGAATGATCATTAGTAGATTGAAAAAAGCTAATTGAGGGTTTAAAAGTGAGTGATTAGGATTAAACTCCAATTGGAGCATTTTGGGCCACAAATTCAAGTTGACTTTTGACTCCATAAAACAAAGCTTTATGTTTCTTCTTCCTTTCACTTTTTCCCCACTTTATCAAACACCCAAAATCCTCTCTCTTCTCCCTCTCACCAGCCACACCTCCCTCCCCCACTTCCCCTTTGATTTCATCTTCAAAAACTACAAAACTTCACCCAAATCCACCAAGAAACTTGGAGAAATCTTGCTAACCTACCTTGAAAACTTGAAGATTAACTTGTCTTGAGGGTGTAGAGCTGCTAGGAGCTTGGAGGCAGGAACATAGACATCTCAAGTTTGAAATTTCCTTGAGCTATTTGAGGTAAAGGGCTCCAACAAAACCCTAATTCATTTGCTCTAATTGTTTAGTTTTGAAGCTTGTAGCTTCTTGTTTGTTTTTGTGTTAAATTTGGGTGGTTGTGTTCTAGAATTCCCACAATTTATGATGAATTGCTGTTTTGATACATGTGTTTGTGATGGAGTGTTTGAGATGAGTTTTGACTTAGAAGGCTAGAAGAAAGAGGCAAAAAAAAAAAAAACTGAGACCGTGGGGGGGGGGATGCTGCCGGTTCCATTTCAGCAATTTTCTCCCCCGTTTTGGCTGCTAAATTTCATGAGTTTTTGGTTGTTTTGAGAGCTGAAATTTTGGTCTATATGTGTGTAAATTTAGTTGCAAAAATCATTCCATTTGGTGGGGTAAAATCTCATGGAAAGGAGAAGCCAAAATCTGGAAATTTTGTTCCTAATCTGCCCGAACTTGTGTTCTATTTTGGGGTGTTGTTTGGTCCAAATTTTTCCTACCATAGTACCTTCATTTGCTCAAGAAATGTTGTTAGGGTCTTGGTTTTAAAAAAAAAAAAAAATGGAATGGAATGGGACTGTTTTGGATAAGCTAAATGTTACAAAAGGATAAGAATTTCGTTTGACAGGTTTGAATTTCAAATTTTTAGTCAACTTTGGGCGCATGGATTACTGCCTTCCTGTGTGATTTTTTGGCTAATTTTTGGTAAAAATGTAGTTCAGATACTTAGGTTTATTTTTACAAAATTTGGTGTTTTTCCAGTACCATTTCGTTGCTCAAATGATGTTTCAAAACTGCCTCTTTAATCTGGAAAATCACTGTGTCAGGACAGCATTTCGCCTCATGTTCAAACGACCATATTTTCTTGCTCGAGAGTCAAAATTGAGTTCCGTTTGTTACATTTGAAACTAAACTTGAGGTTATTTAAGTGGTATAAATTTCAAGGGTCAATTTGATTTCTGTGAATTTTGGCAAATTTTCAAAATTTGCTGAATACCATGACTGTTATGCCCTGTTTTCATTATTGCAGTAACTTCCAACTGAAATTTGACTGGATTATGATTTGAATCTTGTATGAGTGTCTTCTCGAGAATTTTATTTCGTTGAGTCTATTTTCCAACGGTATAATATTTGCTATTTTTGGACTTATAGAACTCAAGTTATGATTTTTCAAAGAACGTCGCGCAAAACTGAAATTTCTCCAAGGAGGCGACGAAAGCTTAAAAATGCCTTGGAAACATTTTCTGGTTTTCAGGCATAATCTTTTGAGTGTTTGTACACCATTCCAATTTTGGAAAATGGATTTTCCAATTTCATGAGATTCCTTTTAATTTGGAATCGAAAAGCTTAATTATTTGAAAATTGACCTTGAATGTATATTTAGGTAATTTTGATTTTCATCTCGCAGGTAATCACGTGGACACCGAGAAGCTTGTTTGATCTCCTGAATTTTTCTCGCTTGCTCGGTTATTAGTCAATGTCAAGTGTATGATTTGTTGACTTACTTGACCTGTTACATGCTTAAATTGATTGTATTATTATACTTGTCAAGGTGGACGTGTACTTTATCTCGTCTGACCTCTCTTACTTAAAATGAACATGCTTGCTTGTACTTGCTATACTTGTAGTGACTTGCCTAAACCTGTACTTGTACTTGATTGATGATTGAGCGTTGTTTCATCATCTTACTTGATACCTGAATTTAATGGGGGCCTTAAAACTCTTTGGTAAACCTTTCACCTCGAAATGGCAAGGGCTTGGGCGAGGGATTGGTGAGCCATGAGTCTTTATATTTTCATCGGTTGGAGTGCACTGCCGACTACTTACCTGGGTATACTCAAGTATTACCAAATTTTCTATTTTGATGAGTGGGCCCGGTTGGGGGGTGAGACGGTGGACGGAGATGGTTGACAAGGGGAGTTCTACATGGTTATTAAGAAAGTTGACAGAGCGTCAACTATTTGGAATGTGATCAAGATTCATGGAACTTGGCTCCTGAGAGCCTCTGTATCTTTTATTTAATGTGTAATTAAATTCTTTATTTGCCTTCTTGCCTAAAAGTTTTGGTTGCTTATCTTGTTAATAAAAGTGTATGTTTCTTGATCTTGCATGCTTGCATGTTTTTCTTAGCCTCACTGAGCTTTGCTTAGCCCATAAGATTTGTTTTCCTTGGGTTTTGAAGCAGAAGTTAAGCTAACCGTGGACCTTAGTTTCATCGTGAGGATTTCCTTTTGTATAAGGTTGTTTTGATTTGAGCACTTGATGATTTATAGTACTTGGAGTTAGTACTAATGAAATTGGATGAAATTATTGGGATTTGTAAATTCAGCTTTTGTATGTATTTCAAGACTTGGAATTTATTTTAAAATGTAAGTGAATTTTAGTTCTTTCAAGTAGTTGGTTTGATATGTGAAGTTAGTTATATTAAGAAGGGTGGAATTGTTAAGTTAATTAAGCAAGTGAGTCCCGAGAGTTGGGCGAGACCTTAGGGTTCAGCCTAGGGAGAGGAGGCGTCAGCTGGTATTAGAGCCTAGGTTTCAGATCCTTGTTGTGTATCCTAGACTAACTGTTTAGGATGTCGGACTGTGGGATTAGTTTGAAGGTTAAGTGAAAAGACTACTTGCATACATTTGGTTAAGACTTGCTTTCTAAGTGGATTATTTGGGTTAAGAAATGTGAAACTATATATATCGATATTTTATTTTGATTAAAGGAATCTAGATGGTATGTCGAGCGAAAATGAGGATTGAGTTGATTTACACTTTGGGGTGGCCAACCTTAGTGTTGATTGACTTTGTTCTTATTTTGGCGCCAGAATACAAATATGTTACAATTGAGAATAATTGCCATATTTGGAGTTATCGAAGACCTTGTTTGGAGGTAGGAACTCGTAGTCTTCTTTACCATGCTTAACAGAGATATATTTATCGGTGAGGATTTTAATATGATGAATGCTTTAGCAGTCAGTTGTATCTATTTTAAGAATTTTGAACTTGGTGCTTGATGAATTGACTAGCACTAACCAATGCTTATATTATTTGGATTTAAACCCTCCTAGATCTAGGATGAAAGTTCGTCTGTGAATTAGACTAGGGAGGTCCTAGTCTTTGGTATGCTTTATCGAATGATTAGTTGGGGTGATGCTTTGGAGGCCTCTAACTTTAAAAGACCTAATCTTAGCATTTTGTGTTGCTATGTGTTTTGTTATAATCCTGAAATGACTTGCTATTTTGCTTGTGAATTCGGAATATATATATGCTAGTTTACTTCTTTTAACTACTCTGCTATTGACCTACATGTTCACTTTTGCTTATGCATGTTTAATTTTGTCTATGCATCTAGACCTATAATTAGAGCTATGGATGCTACCATTGATGCGTGGTTGAGGGTCGTGGTTGTGGTTGGGGTCATGGGCGTGCGTAACCCTAACCCTCCGCGAGTGTTCACTTTTCTGGGCCTGAATCTGAGAGAGAACCAGGGGGTGGTAATGAGAATCAAGTGGCTATGACCATCAATAGGATAACCGACATACGTCTGGCCGATAATCAAGGCCTTGGATGAGAATCAACCTTTAGGGCTGATCATAGGGATGATAGGGTTTTGGAGGCGTTTTCTTAAGTTTTCACCACCTAAATTCCCTTAGAGGATCTTACCCAGTGACTGGTTTGATAGGATGATTGAGATATTTGCTGCCCAGCACTACACTGAAGAGACGCAAGTGAGCTATGCTTTTCAGTTTAAGGGAGGCATGGTGGAATGTAATTAGAGTTAAATGGGAAGAGAACAAACCCCTTGGACCTGGACAAATTTTGAGAGGGAGTTTAATGAGAAGTTTCTTCCACCTATGATCCAAGAAAAGAGAGAGAACGATTTTATAAGATTGAGACAGGGGGTCTTGAGTGTTGCCGAATATGTGGAAAAATTTAGTAAGCTATATAGGTTTATTCCGGAGTTGGTGGTCACTGAACGAAAAAGGATAAGACGATTCGTACAAGGATTAATTGTGAAAATACTGGAGTCTTTAGCGGCGGCCCAAATTCTTACGTTCACCGATGCTCTAGAGAAAGCGCAAAGAATCGAGAGTGCTAAACTTCAAGTGAAGGCTTTTCAATCTAGGAAAAGGAAAGTCTCAAGTAACTCTACTGGGCAAGTTGAGAAGAGAGCACCGCCTCCTATAGTTGGAAAGGAAACAAGTGACGTGAGAACCCCGGAACCATCGAGAAGTGTTTCTAGTGGACAAGGACGATCAAGAAACGTCTCACGAGGAGGTCAAATATCGACTCCTAGTGTAAATTGTGGGTTTTGTGGGAAACCCAATCATACTGAGGATGAATGTTGGAAGAAGTCGGGAAAATGTTTGCGATGTGGCAGTGCTGAGCACCGAATATACAATTGTCCTGAAAGGCCATTTGAAGGAAGCAATAGCAAGCAGTCTGGCCAACCGTCATACAAGCAATCTAGTGTAAGAGGAGGTCGATCGAGAGTACCGGTTAGGGTTTATGCCTTAGATCAACCCCAGGCTCCCGATTCTGCTAAGATCATTGATGGTAAGACCCTCCATTTACCATTGCCTAGCTAACATTTTAATTGATATTGGTTCAATAGATTTTCTTGTAAACCCTAGTTTCATGAGTGGGGTAGACGTGAGATCATTTTGGTTACCCTACAAGTTGGAAGTTAAAACTTTTACGGGAAAACCAAAGTTTGATTGCCAATTTGATTTGTGAAGATTAGGAGGTATGAATTTCAAGGACGAAATTCTTTTAAGGAGGGGAGGTTGTGAGGATCCAAAAATTTTATTTTTATCTGACCTATTTATTTAATTAATTAATTATTTTCTCTGAATAATTGACTTAAATTATTTTAATTACAATTGTACCATACATTACCTCATTTTATTTTAAAACCATGTTTTACCATCAATTTGATTTTTCGTCACTCAACCGTGAAAATGAGAAAGACACATTTTCGAGGCAAATATTTGACCGAGACGTAAGTTAGGAGAATAAGAATGATCATTAGTAGATTAAGAAAAGCTAATTGAGGGATTAGAAGTGAGTACTTGGAATTAAACTCCAATTGGAGCATTTTGTCTACAAATTAAAGTTGACTTTTGGGGCACCATAAAACAAGACTTTATGTCATTCCTTCCTTTCACATTTTCACTTTACCAAAACACAAAAAATCTCTCTCTTCCTTATCTTGTTTCAGCACCTCTCCCCTCCCTCTTTGTGAGGACCAAAATTCATTTATTCGACCTATTTATTTAATGAATTATTTATTTTCTCTCAATAATTGATTTAGATCATTTCAATTGTAAATCCATATCGTTACTTTCTTTTATTTGAAAACCTTGTTTAACCATCGATTTAATTTATAAAATTTCAAAAATTCATATTTTTGTAAAATTACTTTATTAAATTAGTTTGAATTATTTGAATGTCGTTTATCAAGTGTAATGGCACGAAAAGTTTTAAAATGCATTTTATACATTTAAACTATGTTTTCAATTTAAACTGTTTGAATGTTTAAATTTCGCACTTGGGTCTAGGATCGACTAGTAGACATAAGTTTCGAATGTTAGAACATGTATTCGAGATATATAAATGAGAGAAACCAGGATCGTAATATTTCGTTGTGTGAATTTACCTCGACGCGACAAAAGTCGCTTTACGCCAAATCACCTAATTTCCTCCCATTTCTTCCATTTTCTACAAAAGCCCCAAAAAGTCAAACTAACCACCACCATTCATTTTTCTTCCTTTCTTCCTTCTTGGCCGGTTCATTTCTTCTCATTTTCTCCTCAATTTTACCCAAAACAGACGTCCCTCTCTCTTCATTTTCCCCTCCATTTCCTCTCCAATAATCAACACAAAACCAGCCACCATTGAAGCCATCAATAGCTTGAGGTTGGTGCTAGTTTCTTGGGGCAAGCTTTGGTCCAGCTAGGAAGAGGAGAAGCCGGTTGTGAGCTTGAAGATTGAGGGTTGTGTGAGCTAATTCATCCACTAAAAACTAAGCTGATTGTTGAGTAGAGGTAAGTTGGCAAAACCCCAAAACCCTTGCTCATTTCTTTCATTTATTTGGTTAAGAGAGCTTGAAGCTCCTTATGTTAGATTTTGTTGTTGATTGGTGAAAATGGGCTCTATGAAATCCCATTATGTATGAACTTGGGGCTGTTGATGATCTATGGTGTGCGTGTGAGGTGTTTAGGTGGTGTTTAATTGCTAGAAATGAAAGAGGGAAAAGAATAGGAAAACCGAGAGGAAGGAAAGCCTTGCTGCCCTGTTTTTGGTTGCTTTGATTGCAGCCCTTCCATGCGAATTTTTAGCTGAAATTTGGTGTAAAAGTAGCTTACATATTGAGGTTGTTTCCTACAAAATTGTTTGTTTTTCTAGTACCATTTTGTTGCTCAAATAATGTCTCAAAGTTGTTCTTCGAAATTGGAATTTCCGGAAAACAGGGTTGGTTTTCCAGCCTACTTGTAACTATTGTAACTTGGTGTAGGAAGGTCCAAATTAAGTTCCATTTGTTGTGTTTGAAACTCGAAGGCAAGTTATTTTAACAGTATAAATTTCAAAGGCTAGTTCAATTTATGTGAATTTTTGTGAATTTTCAAAATGGACTGAAAATCAAGACTGATAAGCTTTGTTTTCTCTGTGATAGCAGTTTTAAGCTAAAATTTGATTGGTTTTCGATTTGAATCTTCTATGAGTGTCTTCTTGAGAATTTTAGTTCATCGAGTCTGTTTTCCAATGGTGTAAGATTTGTAATTTTTGGACTTATAGAACTCAAGTTATGATTTTCAAAACAACACTGCTCAAAACTGAAAATTCTTCCATGAAAGCTTAAAATCTAGAATTTGAGTGTTCAAAATTGCCACTTGTCTTTTGGGGTTATTTTGCCCTATTTTAACACCATTATGTTGGGGTACTCACTGCTAAGATGATGGTCTAGATGAGGGCTAGACTCATTGCAAAAGTGAGCATTTTTGGTGCATGAAAATGTTTAAAGAAAGCTTGTGAAAATTTAGGAACTAAATCTGGAATTTTGCTTTTCACACAAGCGCTGAACTATGGCCCTATTTTTGAAACGTTTTGATTCAAGTTTTTGCTAACATTTTGCTTCCATGTGATAAAGGAATGTTGCTAGAACTTTTGTATCAATTTTTGAGTGATTTGGGGGCTCGAAATTTAAGCTTTGGATTGATAATTTTCCTCACAAAATTCTTCTCAAAAGATGTTGCAAAAGTGGTTTCAAAAGAAAGCAAAAATCTGAAAAATTTTAAGAAAACCTGCTATCCGAAAATGAGGAACCGTTTTAACGAAATTTTGGTTGAAAGCTTTCACCAATTTGGCCATATTTATGTCAAGAAAGGTTGGAAGGTCAATACTATCTTGGTACCAAAAACTAGAGCAAATGGAAGTGGCTAGACATGATTTTTAGACTTGGAAAGGAAGTTGAACAAATTTCCAGATTTGAACTTGAAAACCTGGACACACTTTGTACACTTGGAAACTGACATTCCCATGGGAATCTATGGCTGAAACTTGACAGGATTATAGTCCATATATAGAAGAGTATGTGTACCAAATTTGGTGCCAATCCAATGTGTATTCGACCTCCAAATGATTTAGCAAAGTCGTCCCTGTGAATCTGGAAACCTGCTTCGTCAGGCAGCCTGTCCTGTTCTGTTCTAACGACTGTCATTTCGTGCTCGAGACCTGAAATTAAGTTCCGTCAATGGCATTTGAAACTAGACTCGAAGATCTTTCTAACGGTATAATCCTTGCACACTAAATCCATTCCTACGAGCTACAGTGATTCTTGAAAAATGACTGAAAATTCTGCCTGTTTTCCTGGATTTTGTCTCAGCAGCCACTTAATCTCCAAAATTTACTTCCCTGCTTTGTTAATTTGCATTTGATGTTTTCTCACGACTTTTAGAGGGCTGAATCTAGTTTCTAACAGTTCAATCCTCGCCCAATTCCGATGTGTCAAACTTTAGTTATGAATTTTCTTTGAAAGTGCCAATTAGTGGAACTAGTTATCTAAATTTCGAATGCACTGCTTGGCATACCGACTCGCTTGGCCTGGTTAGTGATTAAAATTTGTCCTCAGGTGATCAAAGATTCCTCGAGGAAGGACCTGCGGAAGTGTAATCCGCCCGTGTGATCAATTACTTGCTCTTTGACTTGGTGAGTGTCCAAATGCATGTTATTAATGCTTTAATTAACGTAAATAATTTGAAAAGCATGATTGTATGCCTAGGTGAGCGTGTACTTTATCCCGCTCAACATAATTGAATTGCTTCTAAGTGAGTTCCACTGCTTAATTTGTTAATTGTTTGATCACTTGAACAATTGTTACTTAAATGACAACTGCTTGAATTGCTTGTTATTGCCATTGAAAAGTGTGGGGACGCCCAAATCTCATTGGGGAACCTTTCACTTCGGCCGGCAATAGGGGCTTGGTCGGGGGATTGGTGAACCATTGGTCTTAAAAATGTTATGTCGGTTGGAGTGCGCTGGCCGACCAAGGTATACTGGAGTATTACCAACTTTATATATTTTGACGAGCGGGCCCGGTACAGGGGGTGTAAGTAGACGGGTGAGGGTTTCAAGTGGTGTCTACTGGATATGAGAATGTGGTTGACGGAGTGTCAACATTTTGATTTGAAAGGTCAGAGCTCATGAAATGGACTGGATATGATTATGAAAATGCAGAAATTTGGATTGGGGGGGTGGTACGTGCTACGTCCCTGAGGACGGTAGTCACCTCTACCTCCCGTATCCACCTGTATCCTTTATATGGTATTATTGAATTGCCTGATGTGCAATATTGCTTGTTCTTCTTTAAATTGTTTTAGTTGTTGATGTTTTGTTCTATCTTAATTGCGTGCATGCTTTCTTGGCCTCACTGAGCGTTAGCTCACCCCAATATATTTGTTTTCCTTAACAGGTATTGAAGTGGGGATCGTAGATCGAGATTTTAGTTCCTTTGGTAGGATTTGTATTTTTGTATAGGATTGATATTAATTGTGAAGTTAATGGTTTATTGTACTTGAAGTTACTATTATGGTAATTTTGATAAAAAAAATTATTGAGGTTTTACTCTTGTAAATTAATTAGTAGTTTTGGTTGGACGTTAATTAGGGTTTTAGGAAGGAATGCTTGTAATTATATTTTGGATTTTGTAGTGAGTCCTGACAAGAGCTCGGCAGGCGTCCGCTGATACCCTTGGGTTCGCCCTTGGGAGAGGTGGGGCGTCACACTCTTCCCCTATGATTTCATCTCCAAAAATTACCCAAAACTTCACTAATCCACCAAGAACTTGAACCAATCTTGTCAACCTACCTTGGAGCTTGAGCATCATCAACGAGAGAGAGTATGAGCCAAGCTTTGGAGGAGGAAAAGAGGAGTTTTGGTGCAACTCTAGACCACAATCAACTTAGGGTTTTTACTTGAAAGGAAGAGGTAGTTTTCTCCAACTCAACCTAGCTCTCTTGATGTCTTTTTGTAGCTTTAAGTTTTGATTATTGAATGTTGTTGTTCTTGATGAATTGGATGGTTTTGCGGGCTCTATGATCTCCCACATTCCTTGATTATTGGACTGTTATGGTGTGTGCATGTGTGATGGAATGAATTTGTATTGAGCTCATAGAGTTGGAAAGCTAGGAAGAAAGGAGGAAGGAAAATCGAGGGAGGAAGAAGGTGCATGCTGCCGGTTTCTTTTCGAATTTCTTAGCCCCGTTTTAGCTGCTTATTTTTGTGAGTTTCTTGACTGTTTTGAGAGCTGAAATGTTGGGCTACATGTGTGTAAATTTCTTTGCAAAAATCATTCCTTTTGGTGTGGTAAAATCGCATTAAAAGAAGAGGCCAAAATCTGAAAAAATTTTCACTGTTTCTGCTGCCCTATTTTGGTGGCATTAATCACTATCTTCCCATATGATTTTTTGGCTAAATTTTGGTACAAATGTATTTGACATAGTAAGGTTTATTCCTGCAAAATTTGGTGATTTTTGAGTAAGAATTCGTCATCCAAATGATGCATTAAAACTTGCCCTGCAAAACTGGA
Organism: Gardenia jasminoides; assembly: GCA_013103745.1. Lineage (NCBI taxonomy): Eukaryota > Viridiplantae > Streptophyta > Magnoliopsida > Gentianales > Rubiaceae > Gardenia > Gardenia jasminoides. The sequence continues at coordinate 14,734,352 of CM023096.1, forward strand.
ATTTCGGAAAATCAGGAATGACGAACCTGCTCTGTTTTGACAACTATATTTTCTTACTCGAGAGTCAGAATTGAGTGACATTGGTGGAATTTGAAACTATTGTCATAGGGCTATGAACTTTCTAAATTTTATGGGTTAATTCATTTTCTACAATTTTTGACGAATTTCCAAAGTATGCTGAAAAACCAGCCTGATTTGCCCTGTTTTCACTGAAGCAGTATTTTTGTTTGAAAATATAGGCTATTTCTGTTTAGAATCTCACTAAAATGTCTTGTTGAGAGGTTTAGTTCGTTGAGTCTATTTTCTAACGGTATAAGATATATAAGTTTTGGACTTATACAACTCAAGTTATGATTTTTCAAAAAATGTCGTACAAAACTGAAAATTCTTCTAAGGAAGCATCGAAAGTTGAGAAATGCCATGGAAACATTTTTTGGTTTTCAGGCATAACCTTTTTGAGTATTTTTACACCATTCCAAAATTAGAAAATGGATTTTTTCCAATTACATAAGATTCCTCTTAATTTGGAATCGAAAAGCTTCTTTGTTTGAAAATTTGACCTTGAATGCATATTTAGGTAATTTTGGATTTTTGCATTTCTCAGGTGATCACGTGGACACTGAGAAGCTTGTTTGATCTCTTGAATTGCTCTCACTTGCTCTCGACTATTGGTGAGTGTCAAGTGCATGATTTGTTGAATTGCTTGAACCTGTTACATGCTTGACTTGAATATGTTATTAAACTTGTCGCGGATGTGCTTTATCTCGTCCGACCTCTCTTACTTGACGACATGCTTGCTTGTATTTGTTGTGCTTGAAATGACTTTCACTGAACCCGTACTTGTACTTGATTGGTGATTGGCGTTGTCTCATCATCCTACTTGCTACTTAAACTTATTGGGGACACCCAAAACTCATTGGTAAACCTTTCACCTCGGGCCGGCAAGGGTTTGGCCGAGAGATTGGTAAGCCATGAGTCTTTACATATTTTAGTCGATTGGAATCGCATTTCGCCGACTACTTGCACTGGTATATTGAGTATTACCAAATTTTCTATTTTACTTGGCCGGTTGGGGGTGAAAGCGGTGGATGGAAATGGATGACAGGTGGAGTTTTACATGGTAATTATGAAAGTTGATGGGTGTCAACTACTAGAATGTGATCAAGTTTCGTGGAACTTGGCTCCTGAGAGCCCTTGTATCCTTTATTTAATGTGTAATTAATTCCCTTATTTGCTTTCTTGCCTAAAAGTTTTGGTTACTTATCTTGTTTAACAAAAGTGTATGTTTCTTGATCTTGCATGCTTGCATGTTTTCTTGGCTTCACTGAGCTTTGCTCACCCCATAAGATTTGTTTTCCTTAATAGGTTTGAAGTGAGGTTCGCTAACAGCGGATCTTTGTTTCTTCGTGGGATTTCCGCTCTTTTGTATAAGGTTGTTTTGATTTGAGCACTTGATGGTTTGTAGTACTTGGAGTTAGTACTAATGAAATTCGGATTGAATTATTGGGATTTGTAAATTCAGCTTTTGTATGTATTTTAGTACCTAGAATTTATTTTGGAAGTGTAAGTTGAATTTTAGTTCTTTTAGGTAGTTGGTTTGAAATGTGAAGTTAGTTATATTGAGATGGGTAGAATTGTTAATTAAGTTATTTGAGCGAGTGAGTCCGTGAGAGTTGGAATGACGGTCCGCGAACCACTAGTTGCCCAAGGGGGAAGTAGGGCTGTCACAGTAGCTATTAGTAATAATAAATTTGTATTTTTCTTAACTGGTGGTTGATAGCTTAATCTTTGATCAACAATGATGGCTTCGTTGATGCGTGCGCCTCCTCGTATAGTTTCTGATAGAATGTAAATAGCTACTCCAGAAAGGTCTGGAGATATGAATGTTGTTGTCAGTATGATTGAAGAGTTGTATGTATTTGTTTCATTCTATGTTGATTTAGATCATATACCTATTGCATGTTTTTTGTCAATGGAGTTATGTAAACATGTGGAATGATTAGCCTCTCAACTTCTTGCATTTGTTGCACTAGAGTTGAACTATCGATCGCCCATGAGTACCCATTTTCATAGGCGTTGTTATTGCCCAAAGTAGGATGGGGATTTGCATTGGACACATAGTACCTTCTATTGGTTTCAAATAATTTATCAAAAAATTCTATATACGGATCATATGTTATTGCCTCAACTTTTTGTCCCTACAGAGGAAAAGTGAAACCTTAAGAATATTGTTTGGGGAGTAGATGTTTTGTAACAATTGTAGAAACAAATTAGCAATAAGATTAAAAAGATTATAAACTAAGAGAATAAAGAAAATTGCTATTAAGAATTTCTATCGTGGAAGGTTAATTGAAAGAAATTTATTCACTATTCTTTTAATTTGCAAAAGGGTAATAAAATGAACACAAATTCAAATATGATTAAACTAACAACAAATTGTAATAAATTATATTCGTCTACTTATAGTTGTTCACCAAGTATAGTTGAAATGAATGAAAAATCAAAAGAAGTCCATTACTTGAGCATTGCCAAAGACCAATTTTTGATAACATTTTTTGCTTCATGTGAATTGTGCCTTTTACTTTTCAATGACTTGAAAGTAGTCCAATTACGATGTATGGGTGTATTTCAAACAACTGGAGCAAAGGGCCAACCATCTTCGTTTCATTTGTTGGTGTAAAGCAGAGAAGTTGTATGAATATTAAGGGAATAAGTCATGAAGTGGCAACATAATGATGTATAAATAAGTAATCTAGTCGGGTAATAAGTAATCTACTTGGGTGAAATTGACGGAGGATGAAGATGAAGCGGCGGTTGTATAGGTTCGGTTGAGTAGTGGCAGTAGTGGTATTGGCATCTATAATTATTTATTATTTATTTGAATTGTTGAAAGCAGCATAAGAAGAAGAAGTGGGGAGTAATTGAGGAAGAACAAGAAGAGTAGAAGGTAACTAGGGGTTAATGAGAGAAAACAAGAGTCACCACTTAAGATTGGCATAAAGGGTTAAAGCGTTAAGTTTTTTGGCTGTGTTTAGTCAGAAAAGGCTATTAATGACAATACAGGACACAATAAAGTAGATCTCAATGGTACTACATGCAACAAGTGTCTCACTATAGGAAATGAAAAGACTATTCTACCCTTATATAGGTAGAAGAAAACAAAGTCACCATTTAAACCCTAAACTCCTTCTTATATAGTTATAAGGAATCAAGTTTGGTACTCAATACTTAAAACACTCCTACTCCATTCCTTCAACGCCATACAAATACCATTGCTATAACTAATAGGGGTGTGCAAATGTGAAATTTTTCGATTCACCGACCAAATTCAATTTCAATTTAGAAGTTCGAAATCGGTAAAGTTCGAAATCGGAAAGGAAATCAGGTTTTCGATTTCAAAAATTGTGAAATCGATTTAAATTTGGGATTTGGATTTTTCAAATCGAAACTTTCAATTTCGAATTCACAATTTGAAATTGGAACCGATTTCATTTGAAATTAATATATTATTTATATAATATTGTATGTAATATAAAATATTTCTGTTATATAATAATACCTCTAAATAATAATTATTTTATATGATAATAATATTAAGTCTAATTAAATCTAATTAGTTGTATGCTAATTAAATTAGTTGTATATTAATTAAATATAACACAATCTGAATTTGGATGAATTCAGTAGTTTATCAAATTCTGACTTGAATTTGGTACGAAATTGAAATCAGAATTGATGAATTCGAAATCGAAATCGATCAAAATTTTTAGTCTCCAAATTTTAAAAAATTCTGAATTGCTGATTTCAAATTCGATGCACACCCTTGATAACTAATTTGCCATCTTTTAGGATGGAATCAGCAAACCCATCTTTGAAGATATTTTATTGGTCTTACCATGTTTGAGATTTTTGATGAGTATCTTTGTGTCATCTAGTTTGTTGACTTGGTGGCATGCATTTAAGCCACTTAGGTAGCAAACATCTACTTCACCTAGGAAAATGAATAATGAGGTCATCTTCATAATTGAGTGGGAAGTACCACTGGTGGTAAGTCAAACATCTTATTGTAAGACCAAGAGACAACATAAGAGGGGTTGAATTAGGTTAATTAAAATTAATCAAATTATGATACCTCTTTTTCACAATAAGAAATGTAACCTCTTACACAATAAAATTATCAATGAAGAAACAATGGAATTCGAGAAAGATACAAGATTTAAGCACTATAAGAAATGTAAAGAAAGCTGTAAAAGAGATGAGAGTAAGCAAACTAATTGTCTACCAAGCTCTTCTTGAACTTGAAGAACAATTCTCAACTCAAGCAATTTCAATTTGATGAAATTCAACCAATCTTGTGTACGATAGAAGACTCACTTCCTCCTTATCCCAAGCAACATTCGGTCAAGTTAGGAAGTTTTACAATCACTCAGATAATCCTCTAGAAGCTACACTATTGAAGAATTCAATCACAATTGAAAAGTTTGCACACTAGTTCACACTTCAAGAACTACAAATCTTGCTAAGAGAGTATTTTCTTGCCAAAATCACTCTTAAGAACTTGTATTCTAAGTGTACAAAAGTTATTTTGAAGTTCAGACAAGGCTTTATTTAAAGGAGACCAAAAAGTGCATTGATAAAGGTTGTCAACGGATAGAAGGCAGTTGAAGAGTCAACTAGCCGTTGGGACTGTCAAGCGTCCGATACAATGTTATGCATCCGGTGCCATACGCCTGAAAGGTTGTTTCAATCTTTGTTGACGACCGATGCATTTTTCTGCATCCGATGTAGCTTGCGTCCTACACTGGTCAGAGAGCTCAGAAATTTTCTTGTATTCGATCGGACGTCCGGTGATGCTGATACACGTTCGATACGAGTGTCCGATACTTCCCCTGTCTATTGGACGTCCAGTGATTCAAGTTGTGTGCCAAATGGAGAGTTTTCAACTTTTATCGAACATCCGACAGAGTTGATGTCCTTTGCTTCTTCTTTTGATTGAGTTATTCAATTGCATCATTTTCACCAATGATCTAAACTGCCATAATTCTCAATGGAAAACATTAGATTGAATTATCCAATTGTTTTGTAATTGTCAAAATCCAGGATCAAGATTTACATTCTCTCCCTTTTTGATAATGACAAAACAATTGAATTCATTTGACAAAAATGAAAACTTTTGATAAAGAAAACATGTATAACTCCCCCTCACTTGGTGAATCGTACACAACTTATGATTTGAGCATAATTTATATAAATTGGTCATTCAAACCATTCGGCCATATCCAAGCCAATTAACCATAACTCCCCCTTACTAAATCAGCCATATATTTTATATGGTTGGGCATTCAAACCATTCGGCCATATCCAAGTCAATTAACCATAACTCCCCTGTCGCGCCCCATTTTTTGGTGTGGTGTGGATAAAGAGGGAAAGATTTCCGATTTTTATTTGTTTTTGAAAATGAAAGGGAAAGGGGTCATGGGACTATAAAATGCGACGGTTTGGACCCAAAACAAAAGTCTAGAAAAGGGTTTTAGAAAGGTTTAGAGTAAGCCACTTGGTATGGAGTTTAGGTGTACCAAGTCACCAAAAGATTTTAATTAATGAAAATAAACAAAGAAAAACCCTTTTAGGCGACTCGGGTCTTTGAAAAACTAGAGAAAAGGTTAGGGGTCACGGTTGAAAGAAGGGAAGGCAAAGATTGATGTTACTGGTCTCTAAGGCACCCTTCTAACCTAAACTAGTTGCAAGATTTAGTTGAAAATTTCCTAATTCTAACTTTAAAATTTATTACATTTAGATGTTGTCTATATGGATGCAAAACCTAGACCTAATGTTGGATGAGAGGGGCAAAATGTCTTGAGGTGTGATTGGAATTGATCACATTAATTGTGTCATCAATTTTGATCCCTGAGGAGGTCCACGAACAAATGCAAATGATGAGACTTCGAGTGAACAAAAAGATAGGGTTTTCAAAAATGCAATTTTTATAAAGTATCAAGAGAAAAGAAGTTGGGTTTTTGAAATGATCAATTCTAAATGCATGAAAGGATTTTGAATTTCCAAAAAGATGCAATTTTAAGAAAAGTGGCTTTTTAACTTTGAATTGCTAAAACATGAAGAAGAAAGTTGATTTTTTAAAGAATGGTTTAATAGCGTTTAAAATAATGCACATGTATGTCCTAAAGAGGGATAATGCAACATAATGGGTGCGGGGGACTAAGTTCGTGACTTTGAATCTTCCTTTTCATAGAAGGAAATAAAAGCGTGCTAAGGCTAGGAAGCCATACTCGCTCTTCTCCCTAATTCAAGGGTAATGCCTTAAATGCACTAATCTAATAAAAAGAAAACTAAATGAGATGTTTCGCATACGGGATGGGAATAGTGACATGCAAAATGGGAAAGAAACTCTAAAAGTGAAAAGTGTGTGAAATTTGTATCTAATGCATGAATGGCGTTTTAAGGGTCTAGCATTGGACTAGCCCTCGTCAAAAGGTTCTCACTAACATTGGATTAGTGAGAAATCGAAGGGGAAGACCACAACTAGCATTGGACTAGTGTGGTGACGTCAATATATTTACACAATAATCATGTGGACATGATAATAAAGCGAGTAAACACATAAAACACATAAACACATAACACATAGGCATAATGTCTAGATGCAAGGCCCTAGGAAAGCAAATAAACACATAATCATGCAAGCATGCAAAATAAACATATAAAACCTAATTATTACATTGGGAACCTAAATACATTCTAAGGGAAAATTGAATAATAATCTAACTATTACATCTTCTAGAATAAATACACTTTTGCCAAAATTAAACCTATCTATTACAACTTGGCATCCAAGGCCTCCAAACGATTTACTCAAAAATTAAATAACATAAATAAAGACTAGACATGAATAAAAGCAAAGGAGAACTTAATTTAAAACATGCAAAATCATGCAAAACACATAATAAGCACATAATAGGGGAAAGAAGTTACCATCCCTTGATGTGATGCCTTAATTGAATCCTTAGATGATGGGAATGGTTATCTAAGACTCAATGTCAACAAAAGGGATCAAGGTACCAATTTAAAGGAAAACAATCAAAAATTCAAAGAAAGGGTATCTAAGCAGATTACGCAAGCAAGCAGAGATAATATAGGAAGTAGAGTAAGATTACGGAACAAAGAGCATGAAATATCAACGAGAATACAAAAAAGCGAGACGAGAGGTTAGCGGGCAAAATCAAAGACGAGGAAAGCGGACTAGAAGCGGACTTAGAGCGTAACGTCAGCGTTACAGGCAAAATCAAAGATCGAGAGAGGAAGCAGCGGACTCATCCAGTAACCATCAGCGTTCTTCCATCTTCAAAATATCAAGAAGATTGCTTCCAGTTTTGGACAATATCACAAAACAAAATCCTCAGAGGCAAAGGGATCTATTTAAAGCATCAAATATCAGCATTCAGATCATGTCAAAACAAGCTAAAACATAAAAGGCCAAATCTCAAGGATCGACATCATCAAATAGACAAAAGGAAGGGAAGAAGCGTCGGGTGAAAGCGAGGGTACATTACAGCGGTGGTGCGTGCGTTCTTCACATCTTCAAATATTCAAGCGAAGCTTGGAGTGTTACGCGAAGTAGTCCATAAAGAGTCGCGTTTCTTCACAACTTCAAACATTCAAGAGGAAGCGGACCGTTCAGAAGTCATCAGCGTAAGTAGTCAGCGTTTCTTCACATCTTCAAAGCGTGAAGAACATTTTTCCAGAAATTTCGGGAATCTAGCGACATCATCGAAGCATCAAGCGTCTAATTTTAAGCGTAAAACAAGTCTAATAGCCTTACCAAGGCTTTATAAACCTAACATGCTCATATAACAGCTGATAATCATCATCAAATATCCCAAAATAAAGAAAAACTACTCAAGACCTTGGTTCCACCAAAGGCCCAAATCTCGGACAATTTTCTGATCAAAAGCGGTAAATAGAGTATAAGTATGCTACACATCGGAGCTTGAATAAAAGCGAAGGAAGAGGCCGAAATTCCAAGAATAAGCTCTTCAAGGTGAAACCCTAGCTTTTCTTTTCTTCTTTCTTTTCTTTTTCTCTCTAATTCCCAGCCGTTTTCTCTGCTTTTTCTCTCTCAAAACTCTCCTCTGCCTCCTTTTCTCTCAGATTTCCGACCTCTTTTAAACCCTAATCTAGGCTATTTATAGCCACCCAAACCTAGAACTAAGGGTTTTGATGTTCTTGGGATGAGGTGAGCTAATCTTGAGCGTTAGATCAGTTGTTGGGGTTTAGGGGTGAGTTGGGGAATGTTTAAATAGGTTTCTTATCGTTCAAGCATGAAAATACAATTTGGAAAAGGATGATCAAGCTTACGGAAAAAATCCAGCGTCATTTTTTTTTTTAAAGATCATTCACAGCGGACTAGTTAAGCGGACTCACCATGGCGAAGCGGTCAGCGTTTATGACTTTGACTTTTTTTTTTTTTTTTTTTTAAGAAAAACCTACAAAATGAGAAAAATATGTTAGAAAATTCAAAAATAAATAACTAAACATTAATAGATAAAACATAGGAAAACAAAGAAATAGTCAAAATTTGGTGTCTGACTTGCCCTCTTTATGCAGAGTTTGAAGAAATTCTAGACAAAACGTGTTCCTAAATGCTTAGTCTCTGGTTGTATCGAACCATTGTAAACAAAAGAAATGTTAGATTGCCAAATTTTCAAACAAACAAGCATAATGTGACCGAACTTCGTGTAGAGTTGCCTCGATATCTCGACATGAGAATCAGGTCAAGCGTAGTTCAAACAAATGAACTATAATGAAATGAATCTGAATCTTGTAAAATTCGAACGGGAGGTAGAAGGGGGTGCCCGTGAGGCTGAGAACTTAACAAAATTTAAATTTGAAGAAGGGGATAGAAGGGTGCCCGGAGGCTGAACTCCTGTGAGAGATTTAAATTTGAAGAACGGAGGTAGAAGGGTGCTGGCGAGAGGTGAGAACAGAATTAAGTGAAGCGAGGGGGATAGAAGGGTGCACAGCAGTGAGGCAATGAGAAATTGAAATTAGAATGCGAGGGCAGAGAATAGAAGGGTGCTGGCGAGGGAGTGCAGAAATTAAATTCTTTCCAAATTTGAACTATTGATTGGGATTGGACCTCAAGCACGAATGACTAGATGGGGAAAAATGCAAATATGCTATTGATGGGATTGGACCTATTGATTTTGAATGACTAAAATAAACTATTGATTGGGATTGGACCCAAGCACAGCTTTTGAAATAAACTATTGATGGGATTGGACCCAGCTGAATGACTAAATAACTATTGATGGGATTGGACCCGAGCACGAATGACTAGATATACTATAAATCTTTGGATTGCGGACTTTGAAAAAATAAAACACAAGTTGTTCAAACATGATAGATGTAAAATGCAAGTAATGATGCACTTTCGATGAAATGGTGCAATTCGATTTTGATTTTCTTGACTTGACAAAGTAAGTGATTGATAGGAATAATGATTTCTTTTCTTTTTTTTTTTTTTTTTTTCTTTTCTTTTCTTTTCTTTTTCTTTTTTTTTCTTTTTTTTTCAAGAATTGATGGATTTTGGAAAATTGAAGAGTGTAAGCGAAACCCTTTCTCTGCGGGGTTGGAACAAATCCACATATGTTGCCATCGTCTTGATCGCAAACCTTTTAGGCAAAATTAATCTTGAATGCATTATCAAAATTGGACACTTCTCTCAAAACAAAATTGCCCATGTCAATGAATCGTTAACCACAAAAGTCATGAAATATTAACCAATTAGTCCATGGAAATTCAATTCTCTCTCTTTTTTTTTTTTTTTTTTTTTTTCATAAAGTGTAAAAAAACTCTTGTGATCACATTTGTTGACCATTAAATGACTAAAAGCGTATGAAAATCATGCAATAAAACACATTCATGAGATATTCATGCTTGTGAAGCATTGCTTGTTTTCAAGTGATAGGAATATTCATCAAAACAAGTTATGGGATTGAAATAAACCATGTGATCTTGGAAATCAAATCCTCATAAACCGAGGCAAAACATTATTATGCAATTATTCAATTTGCATCAAGTACTCATAATGTCAAGTAAAAGAAAGACAATTATACCTCAATTTTAACAATTCAAACTTGATTTCTCACTTTCACCAAATTTTGCAATCAAGCGACTCATATAGTCAAATTCAAGCTTGCCTTTTCCATATTTTCTCAGATTTTACTAAAAGGTTCTTGAAACACATCCTCTTATTCAAATTGCAATAATGTCTTTTGGCGAAAATCAACACTTTTAGGTGAAGACTCGGTTACTCGACATATGCCTTCTTGCTCAAATAGTAAAGATGTCTTTTGGCCGAAAATCAACACTTTTAGGTGAAGATTCGGTTACTCAACATTTTACTTGTTCAAACTGCTTTGCATACTCATAATTCAAGCACCGTTTTGTGAAAGTTAACATTTGTAGATGCTAAACCTCCGGTTACTTAGTACTAGAATCATTGGGTAGAATTTTGGTTCTCATTTCTTCTTTCTCTTGCTTTTCTTTCTTTCTTTCTTTCTTTCTTTTCTTTTTTTTTTTTTTTCATATCAAATGGAAAGGATCATTTACCAACAATATCAATCATTTTCTTGTAAAATCAATAAAGAAGAAATCTCATTTAATAGGAAAAAAGCGAGGCATAATTTTCCCTATTTTACAAAACATACTTTCTAAAATGCCAATGTCTTAATCACATAACAATTATTTCAGTAAGATGGAAAAGGATTTTCGCATACGGGCTTTTATTCGAGAAGGATGAAAGCAATTGCAACCAAATTGGACATTTGCACCCTTTTTGAATCAAATTTTGAAAAATAAATCAATTTGTGAGGCAAATGTGCAATTTAGAAAAGTTTTTTTTTTTTTTTTTTTTTTTCAAACATAAATAAGCACATAAGAGCCCAATTTAAACAAATATACACATTCTGATGCAAGCAAATGAATCAAAAGTATTTCTAACAGTTAAACCTATGTCTAAAAAAAACAGAACACAAGATCAAACACAAAAGAGAAATAAAGCAAGAATAGAATAAGCGCAAATCGAGTGGGATTTATCGACCCCCTCCCCATCGCCTCGGTGGCTTCTTGGACAGGTTGCTCATGGAATGTCGAAGCATACATTTGAAGAAAGGAATTTGAAAAGAACTATGGGTTATAACACCTAGTAGTGTGCGTATGAAAACCCGTTTCCCAAATTTTCGAAAAGGCACTTGTCCTTCCTCAATTTTGCAATTAATCAATCTTCAAAATGATTTAATCATACAGTCTAGACATGACTCAAAATGAAGTTGGTCTCCTGACTTGACCGATCGGTCACTTGTCCCACTTCTGCAAAAGAAAAGAAATGGTGAAAAAATAATATGCCGCCACCGTTCTCCCCTTTTATCTCAAGCAACCGTAAACATGAGTTCTTGGGCGTCGATGGCGGTGTCAAGCTGAATTCCTTTTGTTCGACCGGTCTGGATCTGTTACGTCGTTCGCTTACGAATCCATATCACCCATACCTTCATGGTAATCGAGAGGATTGTCCTTTGATGAAAATGCCGCTTGATGAAAATATGTGCAAAAGTTTGTGCAAAGAAACAATTTTATTTTAAAATGACATTACATGACCATAGAATGAATGCTAAACATGGCATTTTAAATCAATAATAATAAGCGTCGGAAAATCTATTTAAAACAAAAGCGTCGCACTTGACCCTTTGGATATCATCCTTGGAATTTCTTGGCGGCAAGGGAGTGCTTGATATAAGGTAAACCTTGATAAGCGTAAGTCACCGACTTCCTTGTCCCATGAACTTTTCCTTTACCTTGTTGCTTTTCAAAACTTGCCTTAGTACCCTTTCAGTTGCTTGAAGTTGGTGATAAGGTGAAATAACAGATTTAACTCTAATTTCATCAATTTAAACATGTTTGTTAAAATGGTGGCATCGATTGAGACAATCCCTTGACAAAATTGGATAGAATGTATTTGCATCATTTGCCTTTTGATTGAAAGTTCTCTTGAATTTTTTTTTTTTTTTGCAAAAGGTGGGGTTTATAACACTAGGCTTTTTGCAAGAGGTTTGAGGGTGGTGTAGAGGCAGGTTTAAACTTGAGAGATTTTTTTTTTTTTTTCAAAATACAAAAAATTGCCCCAGTGTGGGGTTTGTGATTCTCAGAAGGCTTTGCTAAATGATTAACCGTTCTTTTATAGGCTCAAATGGGAGAATTGGGGGTTTTGAAGTGTTTAAATGAAAAGGAAGAAGGTCGGCTGTTCAGACCACCCTTTTGCGGCAATTTCTAAAGAAAACTTTGCTCAATCATATGAAAAATCTTTTACACATGCGAATTGATTGGTTGAGAAAAATCTGTCCATCCATCTCCATGAGAACCAGCTCCTCCGGGTAGCACCTTTTGAATAATGAGCGGCCCACCGGTTGGGAATTCCCTTTAGCCTCTTCTTGTATGGGAAGGATTCGTTTCAAAACCTTGTCCCCTTGAACCTGCGGTCTAACTTTCTTGTTATAAGCCCGAGCCATCCTCTGCTGGTAACATTGCCCATGACGGATGGCATTCAACCTTCTTTCATCGATCAAAGGCGGTTGCTCGTGGCGTTGCTTGGTCCATTCACTTCTTGAGCTTCCATTAGAATGCGCAAAGATGGGATTTCAACTTCAGCGGGTAATACGCTTCCATCCCATACATGAGAGTAAGGTGTTGCCCGGTAGAAGTTCGGATTGCAGTCCTATATGCCATCAAGGCAAAAGGTAACTTTTCATGCCAATCAGCGGTGGGTTTATGTCATTTTGCGGATGATCTTCTTCAAATTTTATTTGCGGCCTCCGGCTCCATTCATCTGAGGTCTGTAAATAGCTGAGTTTCGGTGTTTGATTTTGAACTGTTCACTCAGACCGTTGACCATGTCGTTGTTGAGGTTCCTGGCATTATCTGTGATCGAGTTTCCGGCACTCCAAAGCGGCGATGATATTGTTTTTCATGAAATCTGCTACTACTTTCTTAGTCACGTGCTTGTAAGATGTAGCTTCCACCCATTTAGTGAAATATTCAATAGCCACTAGAATAAAAGCGGTGCCCATTGAGCGGGAGGATCAATAGCTCAATTCACGTCCATTCCCCACATCGAACATGGCCAAGGAGCGGTGGTACTATGCAGTTCTGTAGGAGGGGCATGTATAACATCACCATGCAATTGGCATTTGACACACTTTCGAACAAAATTTACACAGTCATGCTCCATAGTAAGCCAAAAATAACCCGTTCTCATGATCTTCTTAGCCAACAAGTGTCCATTCATGTGTGACCCACAAACACCGCTATGTACTTCCCTCATCATGTAATCAGCTTCTTCTTCATCAGCGCCTCAAAAGCCCTAGGTGGGGCGTCTTCTTGTAAAGCACCTCACCATTTAAGAAAAACTTTGAAGATATCCGGCGTGAAAACCCTTGGCGGCTGAATCTGCTCCGATAGGATAAACTCTGGTTTTGATGAATTCCTTGATGTCATGGTACCAAGGGTGACCGTCAGAAGTTTCCTCTGTGACCAGGCAATGTGCAGGCTTCTCTTGGAGTTGGATCTGTATAGGCTCGATCACTAGTTCATCTGGATGTTGAATCATTGAAGACAAAGTAGCCAAGGCGTCGGCAAAGACATTGCGAGTGCGAGGGGCGTGTCTAAGCTCAATTCTCTAAACCTCTTGATCAAATGGTAGGCTGCGGTGATACGGTATGATCTTTGAATCGGGTTACCCATTGTTGGAGAGTTTGATGCACAAGTAAGTCTGAATCACTGAATACTATCAAATCTTTGATGTCCATATCTAATGCCATCTTTAATCCAAACATGCAAGCTTCATACTCAGCCATGTTGTTGAGTGCAAGAAATTGTAGCTTGGCTGCGGCGGATAATGCTTTCCCTCTGGCGACACAAGTACTCCGATTCCGGCCCGAAAGAATTTGGGCCGTCGAAAAATAACCTCCATCCTTGATATTGCTCAGCCATATCTTCCACGATGGACAAACAAGATCTCTTCATCGGGGAAAATAGGTGTGCAAAGGCTGGTAGTCATCTTCCGTTGGGTTCTACGCTAAGTGATGGCTATTGCTTGTCCTTAATTGCCTTTTGCGTGGTAAGAGACAATATCAAATTCAGATAACATCATCGCCATTTAGCCATACGTCCGTTGGCATCGGCTTCTCCAACAAATACTTGAGGGGTCGAGCGGAAATGAGATAAGTGGTGTGGTAGGTAATGTCTTAACTTTTTGGCTGCCCATGCAAAAGCACAACAACTCCTCTCGAGAAAAGAGTAGTTAGCCTCATAAGTGGTGAACTTCTTACTCAAATAGTAAATGGCTCTTTCCTTCTTTCCGATTCATCGTGTTGTCCCAAAACACACCCCACGGCTTCATCGAACCTGGATAAATACATGATCGAGGCCTCACGGCGTTGGTGGTACTAGGACGGGGGATGAAGCAGATAATTCTTGATCTTATCGAGGCTTGTTGTGAGTCTTCATTCCAGTCCATCGGTGCATTTTTCTTTAACAACTTGAGCAGGGGCTCATGCGTAGATGTTAGTTGTGCTATGAATCTACCAATGAAGTTTATCTTTCCGAAGCTTCTTCACATCCTTACGGGTTTTGGGGTTGGCATATCTCGGATTGCCTTAATCTTTGCTGGATCTATTTCTATACCTTTCTTCGACAATAAATCCTAACAATTTACGGAGAACCCCAAAGCACACTGCGGATTCAACTTTAAATTGTACTTCCTTAATCGGTCAAAAAGCTTTCTCAAATCAATCAAATGATCTTCAACTCTTTTGGACTTGATGATGATGTCATCAACATAAACCTCCATCTCCTTATGAATCATATCATGGAGCAGGTGGTCATGGTTGGTGATAGGTAGCTCTGCATTTTCAAACCAAAGGGCATGACTTCGGTAGCGAGAAAGTTCCCAAGGTGTGATGAAAGCGGTCTTCTCTGGTCATCCTCACTGCCATCAAAATCGATGATACCAGTGAAGCGATCTCAAAGATTCAATCTCATGTCCGGTGTTGTCCAAAAGGATGTGAATGTTCGGTAGAGGAAGTCATCTTTAGGGCTAGCTTCTGTTCAAATCTCATGTAATCAACACACACCGCACCTCTCCACTCTTCTTAGGGAACTGGGACAGGATTTGAGAACCATATAGGGTAGTGTGATACCATGATAATCTAGCATTTGCTTAACGATCTGTTCTTTTATTTTAAGACTCATTTACGGTTTTAAACTTGCGGGGCTTACATTTCTTGGTGACATATTTGGATCGGTAGGCGTCACATGGACCCGATGATAGCCGGTAGAAATCAGCATATCATCATAAGACCATGCGAACACATCTTGAAACAAAGTTAAGAACTCAATCATCTCTCTTCTTTGCTCTATGTTCAAGTGAATACTAACTTTGACTTCTTTAATCTCTGCCTTAGATCCAATGTTAATGGTTTCTGTTTCCTCTAAGTTCGGCTTGGGTTTTTCCTCATATTGTTCAAGGGTCTTCGAAATAGATTCATACTCATAATCTCCCTCAGTATCACTTTCGTTTTGATATTCAGATTCTAAAACTCCATATTCATGAGAGATATCGAGACTGCATTCATCAAATTCCAAAGTGGTGATATCCAAAGGGTCAAATGATTTTATTTGAGGCCATCTGAAAAGAAAAAAATAAATGTGCGAAAGTAAAATGAGTGGAACATAACTAAAGGACAAAAGAGAAATTCCATTTCATTTAGCAAAGAGCAAGATGACAGATAGTAACATGGAAGCATAATTAAAGACATAATTTTAAACAAGCAAAAAGTAAAATAACAAGTGCATTATTTTTTTGAAGACATGATTGATATTAAAGCATGATTCATTTCTAAGGACAATCCCCTCAGATTTACCGAAACCTCCTCCGAGTAGGCAGACAATCGGCAGCCCAATTTTGCATGGCCTCTTGAGGAATCAAAGGAAACTCCACATTTTGCTTTCGGGGATCGGTGTCGAGGGTAGCCCGACAAACAGTTGAGATAACCCCGTCTCTATATCCTCGTCAGCCTTTTCTTCTTCAACCTCTGATATTATTACTCCAGACGGGCGAGGGAATGTGCAGTACAGAGGCGGGATGTAGATGCTGATCTGCTTTCCTTCCTTCTCCGCTTGCTTGTGTGCCCTCATCTCCTTCTTATCTTTGGCGGTTGGATGAAAACCGAGTCCGAAAGTGTTCTTCTGTGTTGGCATTTCAACCGGCTCTGGAATTCCTTGCAAGTTTTTCCCAAGGCCTTTTCCCATCTTAAATCCTCCTCTGATCATTTCTTTGGCCATCATCACACTAGCTCCAGTCAAAACATGATTGACGAGCGATTTACCATTGGGGGCCCACCCCACAGAAACTATGTCTGCTGTATGATGAGAGGAGACTAAGTTTCTCTTGATGCTTTCATCCTTGGATCCGGGGTTGACAACCATAGTGCAATCATCTTCGGCAAATACGGTGATCAGCTGGTCATTCATGGTGAACCTCAGTATCTGATGAAGAGAAGAAGGCACTGAACCAGAAGTATGTATCCAAGGTCGCCCCAACAAAATATTGTAGCTGGTGAAATCCATTACTTGACAAACCACTTGAAATTGGGCAGGTCCTATCTCCAAAACCAGGTCCACCTCTCCCATAGACTCTCCTTGCACCATGAATCCTCTTACTATAGTAGGCGTGGGGCGTAACTTGGTGTCGGACAGACCTAGTTTCACAAGTGTGTTCACCGGGCAAATGTTGGTCCGATCCATTGTCTACTAGTACCCTTGGCAACAGCCTCCCATTGCAGCGCACAGATATGTACAAAGCCTTGTTATGCCCTATTCCTTCGACAGTCAGATCCTCGTCAGAGTAGATGTGATTAGCGGCCAGCACGTTTTCAATGACATGTGAGAACTTCTCCACAGGGAGATCCTTAGGCACTTGAGCCTCATTCAAAATCTTGAGGAGAGCTTCCCTATGAAGTTCAGACGTCAAAAGCAGATTCAAGATGGAAATGCATGCGGGCATCTTATCAATTGTTCCACAATCTTGTATTCGTTTCAACATTTTAAAATTCAAGGTCTCGGTGTGGGTCCTGTGGTGGCTTAGGTGGCATGGGACTCTCTCGACTAGTTTCTGGATTAGTAAGGACTCTTCCAGACCTTGTGATGGCAGTCACCCTTTCCTCCATGTCCTTGTTTTCAAAATGCAGGGATGGTTCATCGTAGTTCCATGGCACTTCTTGCAAATTGTTGGTGAGCATTTGTTGGGGGTACTCAAGTATGGCTGGCTCGCAATTCTAGAATGAAAGGTTTTCAGCCTTTGCATGACTCGAGGGTCCACCTCTATCACAAAAGCTCTTCTCTTCTTGGTTGATTAAACTTTCCTTCAAAAATATCTTCCATATTCGTGGTCAAGAACTCCTTAGCAGAGAAGTCTCCTTTTTCTCAAATGATCCACTCCCATTACCTCACTTTCCTCTTTAATGAATGAGTAGGGTCAACAAACTCTTCATCCACACTAATCACTCCCAACGGTGTTTTATGCTCAGGAGAGGTTTTTTTATTGGCGTTGGCCCTTGCTCATTCCTTCTTCTCAGAACTATGTCCCCAGCATCTACCATGTCTTGAATTTTATGCTTCAAGGCACAGTTAATCGTTGAATGTCGGCTTCCGAGAATGGTAGGTGCGAGCGGCATGAGATTAGCGCACCCAGGAGGAGTCCCTGGGGATATAATTTGGGAGGGGCACGATTTTCCCATGGTGACCTTCAATTGCTCATCAAATTGGTCAATGGGCTGCCTAGATCGGTGAAAGTTGAAGGTTTTTTTTTTGTTGAAGCAATTTTAGACGAGATTATTAGGCGGGTCTAGGAGCATAGTTTTAGGGGGGTAGAGATAGGTTGGGAAGTTGAAAACATAGGTGGGGAATTCAAATGGATAGGTCGGGGATGAGGCATTTGGGTGGCAGTGTGATAAACGGGTTGATGGTAGGGATAAGAGGAGTATGAGCTTGAACTAGTTGGGTTACTCCGGACTCTGGGCCTGAAAGGTGGGCTGTGATCCCACAAAAGCGACTTCCCTTCTTTCTTTTAAGGAGTTTCCTCCATTACGCCTTACAATGCTTCCGATTCTTTGTTTGAGGCCACATTGACAATTTTCCAGCTTTAACAAATTCATCATTACTCCTTAACTTGTTGACAATTGTAGTAAAAGAACTCCAGTCATTCGAAAATTTCCTCAAAATAAAGTAGGATCATGAGCCTTAATGAAAATGCATACAATCTCCTCTTACGTCATGGGAGGCTCAACTTTATGCCAACTTTCTCCACCGCTTGGCATATGACTTGTGATCTTGAGGCGCTTCTCTTGGTTCCTCAGCGTGGTTCTGCTTGGTGCTAGTTCAGCAATTATACTAAATCTTGCTTCACAAAAGCAGTCGACAAATCCAGCCAAGAATTAATTTCACTCGACTTCAAGTTCGAATACCAATCCAAAGCATCCCCCTCCAAACTCTCGAGCAGGCATGGGCAAGTTCTCATCATCTATCGGTTTGCCCAATTTGTTGGCAAACATCTTGAGGTGTGTCTTGGGGTTACCGGTTCCGTCATACTTGCTGAACTTGGGGTCTTGAAACCCTGCAACGTCGAGAAGCAGAGCAAAGATCGTCATAGTCAAGACTACCATGTCGGTTCAGTCCCTGATTTTTCCTCATGAACTCATCAAATTTATCCAGCCTTTTCTGCAAATCTTTGTCAACTGGTGCAACAAGGTCATCCACTGCCGGTTTTCCTTGGAAGTCGTCCACACAAAAGGTTGGATGGTATGGTATTGAGGCTGGAGGTGAGTAGGCATGTTTAGAGTGATCCGAGTATGAGGTTTGTCTTTTGGTTGGGCTTGGTAGGATGTAATTAGGGTGGGAATGTGGAAGATTGGTATAGTGATGGGAAAAGGTAACATCGTGTGGGTTAGAAGTAGGTGGGACAAAAGTGGTTTGAATAGTGGTCAAGAAGGGAGTTGACTGTACAGGGGTTGCTAACAAGGTCCCTGTTCATTCGGTGACATCTCCTCGTTATTATTTGCCACCACTGATCAATCATAATGCCTTTGTGCGACCATCTCCGGCGTTCATCTCATTAAACCTTCCCAACTTCACTTGAGCTCAGGCGTAGAAGTCGGGCGAAGTGACCAAAGCATTCCTATCCGAAAGCCGGTGCAGAACTCATGTTCTGAGACTGCTTTGAGCTTTTGCTTTAGATCGGGGTAATGATGGGGCTTCTGTGTGAAGCTATTTTTAAAAGTACCTGAATCGGAAAAGGAACACATTTTAGAAACTTATTTCCAAAGGTGAGCTGCAGAAATTGAAAGAAAAAAAAATGGAGTTAGTGACTGTTTATATAATTCGGATGCATGTCCTAGAGGGGAGCCCTTTTGTGCCAAGGGTAGGCCTAGCATGATGCAATACTTTCAAGGTGGGGCCCGTTCATCAAACCTGAAATCGGACACTTGTGAAATGATGAAAAAGGTTCTTCATTAGCAAATTCTAAAACATCATAGTCTACATCATCTCTTGAAGGCGTTCTTGTACAAAGCCATTGAATTTTTCAGCCTATCTATTACAATCTTTTGGTTCTTTAGAGTAGGGGTTCCTCATGCGCTCAGCTTGGTCATATAGTTCTGCACATTTCCGTTTCAAGTCTTGGTTCTTTTCTTGCATCTCCTCATACATCTTCTTGTTCTTGTCTGCCAAATCCTTGTTTGCTTGTACGGATTGCTTCAATTGTACATTCTCTCTATCCTTTGCCTCAATGACCGCCATCAGTCTCTTGATTTCATCGCCGATCTGTGCCCCTTGCAACTGTCTTCCGTCACGATTCCCAAGCCAGTCTTCATACGAGGTGTGAGCCAAGCTGTTTATGTTGTGGAATGTAAGCAATATCCTTGTCCCGGACAACGCGTTCCCATGCTTGTGTGATGGTACCTTCATTGGAATTTCGTAGGACGAGATTCCCTTGTCAAAATGATAGTGAAGTTGGTCAAATCTGGTAGAGGCGGTAGTCCTGAACGCGTCCCAAGCTGTCTCAAAAAATCTCTTTGGGTGTAGCTCATAATGCCTTGAGTTCCTAGCAGCGGTATAAAATCGGAGGATTTGTGCGAAGAGTCGGATCGAGGCAGTCCGTCCATTCTAATACCCATCTAACCTTGTGATCGGCGACTTATTGGAAAATCCACCCATTGGCGGCATTCCTCGGTAAGTCATTCCTATCCACTCTCTTGTGATGAGTAATCGTAATTGTATCCCACTAGAGGCAAACTATCGAGCGGGCGGTTGTCTTTTGAAATGCTCCATAGCCCGTATGTGCAGGCGGTTCGATCCATGGAAGAATTTCACCCCTTTGGCAATTTGTGCAAGCTACGAAGATATCGCTATCCGCGGTCGGTACTATAGAGCCTCGTCGATTTCCAATCCCATAGAATAGGTCATTCATAAGCTTGGTGATCTTAAAACCAATTTTTCCGTCTCTTCTTGGAAATAAGTAGATCCCGCCATGACAAATCCATATATCCATGGTCTTTGTGCTCCTGCATGCTTTGGAATTGAGCGAAAAATCTTTGGCATATTTGTCAAATCCATCTCTTGTAGCAAACCTATCAAACAAAACCTCACATCTATACTCGATGCGATCCTAGTACCACAGATTCCTTTAATCGAGTGAAACGACAGAACTCAGCCTTTCCAGAAGCAACGGGGAATATCACTGCAGTACCCTTTACTGATAAGTTAAGAAGACCAGATACCTCCTCAATGCTCATAGTAAATTCCTTATTTCCTATCTTGAAGGCTGAACAGCTAGGATCCCATAGTTGGATTAGAGCCTCTACCAAATACCCGTCAGACTCTATGTCCTTAAAATCCCAATTGGTAGAGATAGGTCCCCAGCTTGATTGATCTCGGCTTTGGTGAGAGAAGTCCAGCCACAACTGAATTTCCATTACTTTGGGCGCTAACAGTTGTTTGATACGTCTAGGTCTATCCATCTGAATCACATCAACTGGGTCAAATACCTTACCTACAGGCCCCACCTATCAGTTTCTTGAAATTTAAACATGAATCTCCTATAAAGGGTTATGTACCCAGGAGAAGCAAGGTGGACGTAATCCTATAATGGGATTCCCTAAGTGGCGTTCCCTCTATGGTTAATGCATGATGCAGTTTATTAAAGCAAGTAAGGTGTAAAATGAAACATGGCCTATAGAGCCCCATTTGAATGCCGGGTTAAGCCTAAAAGTGATGTCATTACAACTTAAATGCAATAAATTCAAACATGCAATAGCCTATCTAGAAGGATGGCTTGTCTTAAAGAGTGCCAAAACTCTTATATCTTCTAGAGTTTGTGAAATGCAAGAAAGGGAAGACAACGAAGGTTAGTTTAATCAACCAATATCACATAACACGCGTTGGAGCAACAAATTGCACAAAAATAAAGAGGGTGGAATCTCCTCCTCGTGTCTAGTGATCCTTAACAGGGTAAGTAGACTCTCCCTAGGCAATTCTAACATGGATGCATGAGGTTGAGCTCACTAATACATCTAGACTTCGATAAAGGTTACAGGGCTCCCAAACCTTGGACCAAAAGGCAAAAGGTCATCAATCCAAATGCCTTCAGGTGGTTGGTGATCCCCAGACATTGCTTCGTGCCGCCACGCCACATGTCCAAGTGGATCGATCCTAATCCTAATAGGAAGAGTGGTGACAAGCCACTAAAAGTAAAAAAAGTAGGGTCAAAGTAAAATACATATGCACGTATGAAAGTGATTCCCTTTGAGAGGAGGGATTCAAACATCAAACATTTTGAGACTCTAGGGTAGATGCACACCCATTTAAATGCAAGGCGGTACAAGTAAATAAATAAACAATAATTCATTCCATCATATGTATGTGTAAGGGAGTGATTTGCAAAACCCTAAAAGAGAAAAGAAAAGAATGCAACCTAAACATCCAAATGTGATATATAAGAAAGTTAGAACAATGAAATATTCAACTAAATCAAGTGCTTTCGGACCCTCTAGGAAAATCCCTGAGATTGTCGCTACCATTTTTCAACAAAAATGTTGTTGGTGTAGAAAAGGGAAAGATTGAGGTAGAAAAAGGGAAAGGGGTCATGGGACTATAAAATGCGACGGTTTGGACCCAAAACAAAAGTCTAGAAAAGGGTTTTTAGAAAAGTTTGGAGTCGCCACTTGGTATGGAGTTTAGGTGTACCAAGTCACCCAAAAAGTTTTGATTTAATGAAATAAACAAAGAAAACCCTTTTTTAGACGACTCCAGGTCTTTGAAAACTAGAGAAAAAGGTTCGGGGGTCACAGTTGAAAGAAGGGAAGGCAAAGATTCGATGTTACTCGTCTCTAAGGCACCCTTCTAACCTAGCCAAAGCTAGTTGCAAGATTTAGTTGAAAATTTCCTAATTCTAACTTTAAAATTTATCACATTTGGATGTCATCTATATGGATGCAAAAACTAGACCTAATGTTGGATCGAGAGGGGGCCAAATGTCTCCTTGAGGTGTGATTGGAATTGATCACATTAGTTGTGTCATCCAATTTTGATCCCTCGAGGAGGTCACGAAAAATGCAAATGATGAGACTCGAATGAACAAAAAGATAGGGTTTTCAAAATGCAATTTTTATAAAGTATTGAGAGAAAAGAAATCGGATTTTTGAAAAGGTCACTTAAGTGCAAAGAGGAACTTGAATTTCCAAAAAGATGCAATTTTAAGAAAAGTGGCTTTTTGACTTTGAAGTGCTAAAACATGAATAAGAAAGTTTGATTTTTAAAGAATGAATTTGATAGTCTTTAAAAATAATGCACGTGTATGTCCTAAAGAGGGATAATGCAACATAACGGGTGCGGGGGACTAAGTTCGTGACTTTGAATCTTCCCTTTTCATAGAAGGTAATAAAAGCGTGCTAAGGCTAAAAAGCCATACTCGCTCTTTTCCCTAATTCAAAGGGTAATGCCTTAAATGCACTAATCTAAAAAAAGAAAAACTAAATGAGATGTTTCACATACGGGATGGGGTAATAGTGACATGCAAAATGGAAAGAAACTCTAAAAGTGAAAAGGTGTGTGAAATTTGTATCTAATGCATGAATGGCGTTTAAGGGTCTAGCATTGGACTAGCCCTCGTCAAAAGGTTCTCACTAACATTGGATTAGTGAGAAATCGAAGGGGAAGGCCACAACTAGCGTTGGACTAGTGTGGTGACGTCAATACATTTACACAATAAACATGTAGACATGATAATAAAGCAAATAAACACATAAAACACATAAACACATAACACGTAGGCATAATATCTAAATGCAAGGCCCTAGGAAAGCAAATAAACACATAATCATGCAAGCATGCAAAATAAGCATATAAAAACTAATTATTACATTGGGGGGAACCTAAATACATTCTAAGGGAAAAATTCGAAATAATAACCTAACTATTACATTTTCTAGACTAAATACACTTTTTGCCCAAAATTAAACCTATCTATTACAACTTGGCATCCAAGGCCTCCAAATGATTTACTCAAAAATTAAATGACATAAATAAAGACTAGACATGAATAAAAGCCAAGGAAAACTTAATTTAAAATGAGCAAAATCATGCAAAAACACATAATAAGCACATAATAGGGGAAAGAAGTTACCATCCCTTGATGTGAGGCCTTAATTGAATCCTTAAGTGATGGGAATGATTATCTAAGACTCAATGTCAACAAAAAGGATCAAGGTACCAATTTAAAGGAAAAATGAATCAAAAAATCAAAGAAAGGATATCTAAACAGATTCTGCAAGCAACATAGACAAGACTAGGAAATAGAGTAAGATTCTGGAACAAAAGAGCGGAAATATCAACGAAATACAAAAAGAGAAGTTACGCTGGTAGAAAGCGCTACGAGCAGCGCAAACACAGCGTTACAGGCAAAATCAAAGACCGAGAGGAAGCGGACCGAACGCTGGACTCGACGCGTAACCAGCAGCGTTTCTTCCCATCTTCAAAATATCGGAAGATTGCTTCTAGTTTTGAGACAATATCACAAAACAAAATCCTCGAGAGGCAAAGGGATCTATTTAAAGCATCAAATATCAGCATTCAATCATGTCAAAACAAGATAAAATCGAAGAAGGCAATCTTAAGCATCGCATTATCAAATAGGCCAAAAAAAGGGGAAGGAAGAACCGTGATAGAAGCGAGGGGATCAGCGGTCGCTGTAACCCGCCGCTTTCTTCACATCTTCAAATATTCAACGAACGCGGATCGTTGAGGTAGTCCACGCAAAGAGATCCGCGTTTCTTCACAACTTCAAACATTCAAGAGGAACGCGGACCGTTACGGGAACTAATCAGCAAGTAGTCGCGTTCTTCACATCTTCAAACGCGTGAAGAACATTTTTCCAGAAATTTCTCGGGGAATCACTAAAGACATCATTGAAGCATCAAACGTCTAATTTTAAACGTAAAAACCAATATACTAGCCTTACCAAGGCCTTATAAACACAACATGCTCATATAACAGCTGATAATCATCATCAAATATCCCAAAATAAAAGAAAAACTACTCAAGACCTTGGTTCCACCAAAAGGCCCAAATCTCAGACAATTTTACGATCAAAACAAGTAAATAGGGTATAAGTATGCTACCGAATCGAAGCTTGAATAAAAAACGAAGGAAGAGGCCAGAAATTCCAAGAATAAGCTCTTCAAAGGTGAAACCCTAGCTTTTCTTTTCTTCTTTCTTTTCCTTTTTTCTCTCTAATTTCCAGTCGTTTTTCTCTGATTTTTCTCTCTCAAAACTCTCCTAATTGCCTCCTTTTCTCTCAGATTTTCCCCCTCTTCTCTAAACCCTAATCTAGGCTATTTATAGCCACCCAAACCTAGAACTAAGGGTTTTGATGTTCTTGGGATGAGGTGAGCTAATCTTGAACGTTAGATCAGTTGTTAGGGTTTAGGGGTGAGTTGGGAATGTTTAAATAGGTTTCTTATCGCTCAAGCATCAAAATACAGTGGAAAAGGGTGATCCAAGCTTACGGAAAAATCAAGCGCGTCATTTTTTTTTCGCCGATCGTTACGCTGACTAGTTACGCTGGACTCACCAGAACTTCGTCTCATGACTTTTGACTTTTTTTTTTTTTTTTTAAGAAAACCTACAAAATGAGAAAAATGTGTTAGAAAATTCAAAATAAATAACTAATCATTAACAGATAAAAACATAGGAAAACAAATGAAATAGTCAAAATTTGGTGTCTACACTTTCGTGTCTCGTTACTTAAGAAATATCACCGGGACCCAACACATGTACTCAAGCCAGAGGATGTTGAAATTAATGAGTCCTTGACTTATAAGGAACGTCGGTCTGACTCTTAGATCGGAAAGTAAAAGAACTTAGAAATAAGCAAAATTCGTTAGTTAAAGTCCTTACTAAAAGCTAGAATTGATCCTTGAAAGCTTACTTACGGAAGTTATGTAGGAAAGATGGAACTTTTGATGGTTAAGTTTTGTTTATGAGGGCTGTTATACCTTCTTATTGCTGGCCGATTTAAGCTCATGTTTTTCCTTTGGTTGTGTGGTTGTTAAACCCTAAACATGGTTAAGAAACTTCATATAATCATGATCAACATTGGTGTGTGCAAGTTGAGGTGATCTTATGAAAACTAATTGGTTAAATTAGTTGGTTAATTCTGAAAGTTAGGTTTGAACTGTGAAATCAGAAATGAATATCAGTCAAATTCTTGAAATTGCTGGTAGTGATAGGAAATGAATTAGATCCTGGGTTTTATACCGTTCGAAAGGTCTATAAATCTAGTTTAAAACGCTGTTGACGATGCTCAATTTCGATTTCTCTACACCAAGTTATGGCCTTTCTTCTGAGACTGTTCAGCTGCCCTGTTATTGACCCGACAGTTTTCCTGTGCCTCTGATTTTTCCAATTTCGACCCTGATAATGTACGATTTGGTATCCAATGTCTCACAAAAGTTGTAGGTCTATATCTTAGTTTGAAATGGTATAAAGTTCACCTCAATTCGATAACTATAGCCACAGTTATGATCAAAATATCAAGAGATGACAAATCTGTCACTCATCATTTTTCCTCTTTATAAGTGTTTTCTTCACCTCTCTTCTAATTTATTATGCATCTTGTTGCGTGACAGCATATATAACTCTTGGTACTACTAGTATATGTATTTGGTCCTTTAAGAATGGGGTAGCCAGCCTAGATATTTTTATTTCACTTACTATTAGACTTGACAGGATGAAACGAAGAGGATTTGGTGCAAACACTTGAAAGTCACCTTGTTTGACTTGGTGAGTGTTCCAAGAACTTTTGAAGTACTTGAATGCTATATTTCTTGTTCGAAGGTTATGCCGCTTGAATGTTGTATTCTTGGTTAAATGACATGTTGGTTGCTTAATATGCTAGTTCGTGAATTGCTAATGCATGGGTGAGTGTGTACTTTATCACACTCGTTCTTGTTTGACCGTGTGAATGATAATTGGATTTGTGAAATGCTATAGTTGTGTGTGACTTGATTGTCATTTGGAAGTGTTGTTCCATTGACTCCACTGCATGCTTGGGGCCTAAACCATTGGTTAGTTGTTTGAGTCGAGCCCGCTAGGGCGTGGTTGACGAAATCAATGAGCCTTGGTTCTTATACCTTGATTCTTGGATTTGAATCAGTATACTCGAGTATTACCTCTCTTGAATTTGGCGTGCGGGCCTAGTCGGGGAATGTAAGGTGGACGGAGTTGGCGTGAACCAGTGATTATACGTGGCATTATTCATGAATAACGTTGACAGAGTGTCAACGGAAATCTCATATACATGACAAGCATCTTGAATAAGCTCATGAGAGCCCTGTATCCTTTGAATTGAAGGTGCTATTATTTATTTGAGATGCAAAATGTTTGATTTGGTGAACTTCATATTTGATAGATAACTAGTGTATGATTTTGTGATGCATGTATTTTCTTGGAGCCTTGCTGAGCGAAATCTCACCCCTCTTTTATTTGTTTTCCTTACAGGGGATCTGATATAGGCAAGAGAGCGAGAAGGGGCAAGTCATTTAAATCTTTTGTTTTAGCCATAGTAGTGTTGTGCTAGTTTTTGTTATGTCTTGTAAGGTTGAATTTCTTTTTTTTTTTTTGTAAGAATCGGACTTGCTATGCATGGTAAGATTGGAATTAATATTTGGCTTAAGAGTACTTGAAAGAATGGTTGTAGTTATCATCGATTATGATTACGGTTTTAATCATTGCTAGAAATTTTGTGCTTGAGCCTTAGAGATTGGCAGGACCGCCATTTCCTTAGTGTACGCGCTAGGGGAGGTGAGGTCGTCACATATTGATCCTGGTCTAGGCTCTAATCAGCAACGAATTTGGATCTTAAATGTTGATGGAGCCACAAATCAAGACGGCTATGGAGTTGGGCTATCTTTGATTAGCCCAAAAGGTGAAACTCTAACTTATTCCTTGATATTTGATTTCAAGACTACCAGTAATGAAGTAGAATATGAGACCCTCCTTGTAGGTCTCTGCCTAACATGACAAATGGAAGCCAAAGACTTGATCATCAACAGCGACTCGCACTTGATAGTCAGTCAAGTTAATGGAGAATACAAAGCAAAAGAAGAAATAGTGAAGCAATATCTCGAGATAGTAAGACACCTCCACTACAAGAAAACTAATCATTAGTGACAACTTTTCTCAGTGACAACCGCAAAGTTGCACAAGAATGAGTCCTTTAACCAAAACTTGTAAAGTTGTCACAAATGCTTCATAAGTGCCAACTCATCACTTACAACTTTGAACTATTGTCACAGAAAAATTCCTACCACAACATTTGGAGGTTGCGGGAGCAATTAGGAAAAGCAATGACGACTTTTGTGAAAGTCATCACTATTTCCATTCCTTTTCAGTGATAAATTTGCCATGTCGTCTATGTATTTGTGTACATCTCTACAGTGACTTTTGTTGTCAATATAATTATGTGCAGTAATTAGTGACAACTCATGTCATCACTGAATTATCTTCAAGTTGAGCCTTTTCTAAACTATTACTCTTGGTTTGTTCTCTAATGAAATGACTTTGTAGTCATGGTATTATAGGTCTCATAATTAATTTAATTTTCTTATAAATTTGGTAATTTAATTATCTTAGTTAAGCTAATCATTATTGCCCAAATTGGAATGATTTTCTTATTTAAAAAAATTTAAGAAAGTTATTAGTTAACTTGAAATTAACATAAATAAAAATTTTCAAATTGAACTATTTGGAAAATTAGAAGCATTCTAAACGTCTTAATTAATTAACTGAAATAATTTACTGTATTGATTTAATTATGTATTTTTGCGCTGTTTTAGGATAATGAATTAATGATCAAGTTTTGTACATTGTACTCCAATGAAATAAATATTCCCTACAAATACATTGGTAATATTCTACTATGACACCCTAAGAATGTTAGTTCAGCCCTAATACATTGATATGGTTCTATTGAGACACCTTAAAAATATAATTTGAAGCTAATAAGTTAACTTCACTCTGCTAATACACTCTAAAAATATGATTTATGCCCCTACAAATTTGGTTTGTTTCTACTTAGACATCTTAAAAATATGTTTTGAATCCTGAATCCTAATAAGTTAGTCTTATTCTACTAAGACACCCTAAAAGTTTGTTTAGGCCCTTAATGAGTTTATTTTAAGGCCTTATTTGATAACTCAATTCAGTACTTAAATTTATTGGATTTAGATTTTAACATGCTCAGATTGTTTGATAACTGAAAATAGAACATCTGAATTAATTAAATGGTACTGAATTTTTTAGGCAAAACTTGCTCCCAAAATTAAATGATAAGCTATTCACTTATCACTTAATGTGATATACATGCAAATATATTAGATTTGATATTAAACAATTCAATCACTTAATAGATTCATACATTCAAATATATGTATGTATATATGTATGTATGTGTATGTATGTGTATTTATATATACATACATATGTATGTACATACACACACATACACATACATACATCTATACATGCATATAAATAAATATATACACACACACATACATACATACATATATTCACACATGCACACACATATACATACATACTCATTTAATCAAGTTTTTTATTTTTTGTAAAATACGAATTATTCTATGTATGAGTGGAGGTTAAAAATCTATAGGATATTAACATATGCATATCAACTAGGTTTGCAAGTATAATTTAATTCTATTAATGTACGTAACTAGTATAATTTAATTCTATATGATATAACTCAAAAGAAGAAAGGAAAAAGAAAAAAAACCAAGCATTCCCCATGTGTGATAGATTCTACTAGAGTTAAAATCACACGTGCATAAACTGTACATAGAATTTATGTGTTTTTTCTTAAATAATTTTTAAAATTGGTTTATGCAGAAAACTTCTACATGCTTTTGGTGGGATTGCCTTTGACCCACAGTTAGATTGGCACTCAGGTATCTAAAGACTTTTCAAGGAAAATAAGGTGGAAGAAAAAGTCCAAAGAATGCCAAAAGTTCAAATGCTATTTCATAAATCATGTAGTTCACTAAGAAAGTGGGACATTCATGTTGCAGACGGTAACTGTGTTTTCCGTCAAGCTACAAAAGAGGGGATTGATCATTTATTTTTTGATTGTGATATCATTGTTGCTATATGGAAAAAGGACCTATTCTAACAATGAATCAAGACCTTTTCTTCTCCAATGAATCAAGGACCTGTTCTAACATAATTCTCATATAAAAATATTAGTCAAAATCATCATTTTGTTTTGTTATCATCAAAATGTAGGATCAATTCCAACATACCGTGACACATTGTATGAGTGCCCTAAAATTCTTTTTTAGCATAAAATGCTCCTTTGGCCCTCAAACTTTAAAGATTTCATACTTTTAGCCTTGAAATATGCATTGTATCTATTTGGCCCTTAAATTGCTAAAAGGCATACATGTGACTCTTCCGTTAGCTTGAGATGTTAAAGTTGATAGAAGAGCACCAGCGCCATACATGAATGAAACTAAAAAGCTTTTTTTTTTTTTTTGGAATAGTAAAAAAAGCACCCAAAATTTAAGGCTTTTAATTCAACAAAAACTAGTACAAATAAATCATATGTTCGGACCCATCTTAACATGAATGTTTCATCAGTATACAATATTGGCAAAGTTGACATATATTGGGTGTTGAAGTAACTAGAAAAAATTGAAATAGTGCAAAGTTGAATAGTGAAATTTAGAGTATTTCATGTCAATTTTTTTTTTCTTGCTACTTCAAGGAACATTTTTGTATAAAACTCAAAAGACTTGGAGGAAGATTTGTAAAATGATAATGGAATTACTATCTAAGACTTTAGATCTAGTCTTATGTAGTTAGATTCATTGAAAATGAGTCCATCTTTGGCATCTATGCACAAAGATGTGTAATTCCATAAAAAATTTGACAATGATGAATTGGTGGTCAACCCTTGGTCAATGGTGGCTAGCAGCAGTTAAATGGTGGTGAAATAGTTATAGAGGTCACCAAGAGTGAGGAAGAAGAGATCAAAGTTACATCATTTTGCATTACATTCCGTTAGAGAAATTAACAATTTAAATTGACAGATTGACCATAAGTAAATGTTTTTAACAATTAAGGAACTAAAATGTACAAATAATAGCTGGAATGCTAAAAATATAAAGTCATTAAAGTTGGAGAACCAAATGGCATTTTGCCCTTTATTTTTTTTCTTTTTCTCGTATTTCAACGTAAATGCCATCTTTTATTGATAAACAAAGAATGCACACAAGCATTCTGAGATAATGCAAAACACGTGCTTGTTAACATAGATCAAAGCTATACAGTAGCAACCTAACCGCACTTTGGTAAAGATTTTTGTACAAAATTCCAACTTAAGCTCAGTACCTTGTTTACTTTTGATTTAGGCACGTTCGTGATAGGATTTTTCTTTACTCCACAAATTTTAAATAACCTTTATAACCCTATATTACCACAAGTATGGATCGTTTATTGAGTATAGGGAAATATAGGTGTCGATCCCACGAGGAACTATGGTTTTGCAAACACTAAAATTTAATCACTTGCTTCACTATCTAGATAGACAATTATATGAAGGCGAATAAAGTAAAGAAAGCTAGATAAAAGGGAGAAGGCGGTAAACCGACCTAAGGAAGAGGGATAAAGCAATTAAAACCAACCGTTAGGTGTCAAAGACATCCAATTGGTGGTAGACAAGAAATAAGAAAGCAAGTAAAGAAATTAGAGAATTAGGTTAGAGAGAGTTTTTAAGATCAAATTGGAGGAATCCTAGAGTTTTGGAATTCCTTGTTAAGCTAAGATTAGAAGTTAGTCAAGTTTATTAAGTCCTTTCTCCAATGATTCGCTAAGGTATAACTTCCTTTTGTATGCCACCACGTTCGTTAATGGTCATGTGTAGTGCAAGTTCTCATTTAAGATGAACTAGTCACTCGGAATTGCTTTCGCTAATTCCTTAACTCCTTTGAATCTTCCTTGACCTATTTTCATAGAGAAAAGAGAGAAACAAGTTAAATAAGCTCAATGAAGTTATAGTATAAAACCAAATCCAACCAACTATATTCACTACTTTCGTGAGAATATAAGTTAGTGCTTAAGAACTTAGATCTTGTTGAAGGCAAGTTTTTCATTACTCATCAACATCAAATCAATTATAGTTGGTAGCTAATCAATCATAAAGCATAAGCACAAGTCTTAAACTAACAAAATCATGGAGGACATAAATCACTCAACTACTTCATAATCACAACTAAAACAAGTTCATCCTAACTCTAGGATTAAAGAGGCTTAGTTAGACATCATATTAATAACATTTAAGCATAGAACAAACTTGCACAAAACCATGAGATTTAAGCACAAGAGATAAGTAAGGAAGAAGGAATCTTATTCAATTTCTTGAAGTTGAATCCATAAACTTCTTCACAAGTTGATCTCCCAAATGCAAAGTGCAAGATTCCTCACAAATTTCACTTTTACTCTCTTTAGAAACTACAAACTAAGAACTAGAACTAATCTAATGAACTAGAGCTATTCTCTAGTCTTTTGGAATTTTTATGGAATAGAATGGTATTGTTATGGTATTGAATGTAATGTGTTTTTGAATGGGATACAAAAGGCCCTATTTATAAAAGATTTCAACCATATGCATCCAAGATTATGTCATGTGAATACAAGACAAATTGGCCTTCAAAAGTCAAGGAAAGTGGCTTCTTAAATCTCTTTGTCTTCATGCATTTGAATCCTTTGAATTTTCATCCCAAATGAGTTGTAATGTTGAAGCAAATTGTGTTTTGAATTAGTAATGAGTTATTTCTTCAACTTCACACAATTCTTCACAGCCTTCATTGAAATTCTTAAAATTGAGCTGGAAGTGAGCTGAAAACTGAATTGGTGCAACTTGCATTTGTCACTTTGAGGATCCAGGTAGATCCGAGGCTGAGGATCTGCATCATGGATCAGCTCTACTTCCGGTGAGAGGATTTGAGTTAATCATTTCTTCCACTTGTTGGTTCGCGTTTTGCCTCACACTCCACTTGAAACTTGCAATTCGAGCTTTTGTCGTGGAAATTGGCGCTTTAATGCTCAGACTTTTATCCTTTGATTCCTCGATGATTGAATTGCAATTTTTCATTTTCCAACTTTTCTTCCAAGCTTCTTGGCAATTATCCACATTTTCATCTCATTTGATAGCTGAACAAACAATCCTACAAAAACATGAAATTTTCACCACATTAATCCACAAAAATGCATTTTCATCATTGAAGCCATTAAATGCAAAATTAACTAGGAACCCTAGTTTATTAACTATAAAAATACCAAAACACACAAAACTACATAATTAAACCTATCAAAACTACCAATCCTCAAGGAACAACATAACTTTTGATTTACCTCATTCTTGTGATGAGGCGTGATGCCCACCTTCCCTAGGCGAACAGGAGGTCAGAGGGCCACCTGCCCAACTCTCGTAGGGACTCACTAGCGAGTCAAGTGAAATCACTAGATTTAACCACCTAAGAGCGACCTCGATAAACAAGTGTTAACCGATTCATATTCAAGATTTGAAACCCTACATCTATTACAACCTAAGTGTAATTCAAGTACTTCTAAAATACATTTCACATTCACACTTACACTTGTCAAAATTTACAAGAAGACAAAAGCTTATGCAAGGGATGATTCTACTCTTCCAAGGTCACTTCGCTCCACAATCCTGTTAAGAAATAACAAATATAATGGGATGAGCGAATGCTCAGTGAGGCCAAGGAGAACATGCAAGCATGCAAGATCAAGTAGTATACACTTTTATTGAGCAAGATAAGTAACCAGAGTTTTTAGGCAAGAACACAAATAAGGAAATTTATTACACAATCAATAAAGGATACAGGAGCTAGTCCACCGCTTGATCAAGATTTCCAGTTGAGTTGACACTTCGTCAACATATCAAGAGCAAGTCCGTAGAACCCAACTTGTCAACCATCTCCTTCCATCATTTCAACCCCCCAACTGGGCCTGCTCGTCAAAACAGGTAGTTTGGTAATACTTAAGCATACCGTGGTAAGTGGCAACGATTCCAACCGATGAAACAAGTAAAGACCAAGACTCGTCAAATCTCGACCGGGACCTCATGCCTGGCTACGAGTCAATTGACTAACCGAGGGATTTGGGCATCCCCATAAGCATGGTTGATTGATGAGACAATGCTCCAGTTGACAAACAGGTACACATTTAGGCAAGTCATTTCAAGTATGAGCAAGTACAATTAAGCATGTTCAGGTGAAGTAAGAGAGGTTGGATGAGATAAAGTACACGTTCGCCACAACAAGTTTACTAATATGTTCAATTCAAGCATATAACAGGTTCAAGCAAGTCAACAAATCATGCACTTGACACTCACCAATAGTCAAGAGCAACCAATGTGACGACCCCACCTCCCCCTAAGGCGAACCAAAGGGTTCAGCAGGCCGCTTGCCCAACTCTCACCAAGACTCACTACAGTCCCCGATTCAATAGTGCAAATTCTTCAAATAACAAAATAAATTTAATATCCTTCAGTCCAACACAACGTTTAAACCCTAAAATTTCATTTGAGAATCACAACCATCTAGATACAGTTACAGCTACAAATGTTTAACCATTCAGAATTTCTTAGGTACACCCCAAAATATAAGAATTACATCCAATACAAAAGTTTAAAGTCTCCAAACAAATAACCTAGTGCAATCCTTGAAGGCTCTCGTTCTCAAACCCTGCTAAGGAAAACAAAATTGGAAAGAATTAGCTAAAAGTCTAGTGAGCGAACCCAAAACATGCAATCTCATAGTGGCAGTGAAATAATATATAGATCAGTTAAACACTCAATAACTCAACATAATTCAGTTTGGGAGTATAAAATTTATAAAACATATAAAATAAGAAAGCACTCAGTAAAAGGATATGAGATCCACCGGAAGCTGTTGCAGTCTGTCTTTTCGGTCAATCAATCCCCTACTCCTCCTTATAACACCCAGTGGTAATACTCGAGTACACCGTACCGTGTCCTAAGTTACCAACCGCCCGAGATCCGCTCGAATAGGCCGATACTTGAAGGGAAAGGCCTTGTTTAGTCAGTGTGTTAAAGTACACATGGCCTAAAGTCATGACAAATAATATACAAACAGTGTGAATAATAAACGGTTGAACAGTATGAAGTGAGTTAGGTCGACTGAAATAAAGTACACACTCATCTAAGAACAAATATTTAACGCTCATGAGAACAAGTAACACCAAGTATTAGTCACATAAGCATATAACTCACACAACATGCAAGGAACATTCACCTTGATTCAATTAAATGAGTGAGCAATGAAGAAGGCTAAACTTCGTTAGTTGGTTCACCCTTGGTAAAGTCTTGACCACCTGAGCCAATGTTCAACTACCAAATACTAGCCAAAATATCTAAAACTCAAAACCTTAACTCAACTAATTAAAATCATCAAAACCCCACTACCACAGTTTCTTGTTCGAACCACATCTAAGGCTGCACTCATCGAAATTAAGCAAGACTTATGGCTATGGAAACTAGATTCAGAGTACTACAATTCACTAGAAAACTTCACTTTCAAATTCATTTTACAAGATAGGTCAAATCAAGTTGCAAGATTCAGCAGTAGTCAAAGCATAGTGTTATCAGTTTGCAAAATCAGTCAACTTCCCAGAATTTCTGCAACATGTAGAAAATGAACTAGCACACAAATTTTATACCGTTGAAAAGCACTTGAATTTTAGTTTCAAACGCCACAAATAGCGCTTGATCTCGACTCTTGAGCAAGAAAATATAGCCATTTGAAACTAGCCACAGATCCACTCTCTTCCTCTTGATTTTGGGGTTGTCTGCATGGACGTCCCCATCGTGGTCTTCTAGTTTTCATTTTTTTTTAACTAATCTATATAGACATGCATTAATTCAATATGAATTAGGAATATACACATACAAGTAACAACCCTTAAAGACAAAAGAGACAAACCCATTTTTTACACATAACATTTTTCACAACACAGTTTAAACTTAGTCATGTCCCAATCTAGTACAAACTAGAGATCATTAAGCTAAAACACAAGTCACAGTCAAGTTGAGTACATACCTAGTCAAAAATAGCAAACAAAAGCAAATAAGTCATTAACAAAAACACATTGGTCTCCAAGGTAGAACATTCTACGTTCTAATCCTATCATGCTCTTACAAAAGGTCAAAAGCAATACGCCACTAGATTAATTAGAACCAAAAGATTCTCGTTCTCTAACACGTTCGACTTCATTTCCAACGCTAGGATCCTCAGGGCCATGATCTTCTTCACCTTTCTCCCTTAGTTGTTATGCCATTCAAGCCAAACGATTATTGGTTTCTTGTAATTGTTCACGCAAAGTATCGGTTCATTCTTGATCCTCGAGCACCCTAGTCTCCAACTCTTGAATTCGGTCATTTGCTCTTGCATTTGTGATGACTAGCCTCTGCCTCTCATCTACTATAGCTAGCAGCACACGGTTGGGATACGAATATGTCATCCAACAATCACACTGACTATCCACCCTATGTCCTGGGACGAATTACCGAAATGGCTCGCCAGATCCTATCTGAAACATAATAGGGCCGAAATGCCTCACGAGGTAGTCCTTGTGCTCCATTCCTTCCATTCCTACAATCACAACCTGGATTAGTGTTCGAGGTAAACTATTACCATAAATCATGTCACTTAACAGTCAAACTAGTCCCATAGTCCGGTATCCTAAACTTAAAGCCTAGGATACACTACAGAGATTTGAAACCTAAGCTCTGATACCAAGCTGATGACCCCACCTCCCCTAGGTGAACCAAAGGGTTTGGACCCGCCCAACTCTCAGATTCACTATAGTCCCCGAGTCAATAGTGCAAATACTTCAAATAACAAAATAAATTTAATATCCTTCAGTCCAGCACAATGTTTAAACCCTAAAATTTCATTTGAGAATCACAACCACCCAGATATAGTTACAGCTACAAAAGTTTAACCATTCAGAATTTCTTAGGTCCACCCCAAAATACAAGAATTGCATCCAATACAAAAGTTTAAAGTCTCCAAACAAATAACCAAGTGCAATCCTTGAAGGCTCTCATTCTCAAACCCTGCTAAGGAAAACAAAATTGGAAAGAGTTAGCTAAAAGCCCAGTGAGTGAACCCAATACATGCAATCTCATAGTGGTAGTGAAACAACACATAGATCAATTAAACACTCAATAACTCAACATAATTCAGTTTGGGAGCATAAAATTTATAAAACATACAAAATAAGAAAACACTCAGTAAAAGGATACGAGGTCCACCGGAAGCTGTTGCAGTCCGTCTTGTCGTTCAATCAACCCCCTACTCCTCCTTATAATACCCAATGGTAATACTCGAGT
Organism: Gardenia jasminoides; assembly: GCA_013103745.1. Classification (NCBI taxonomy): domain Eukaryota; kingdom Viridiplantae; phylum Streptophyta; class Magnoliopsida; order Gentianales; family Rubiaceae; genus Gardenia; species Gardenia jasminoides. The sequence goes on from CM023096.1 coordinate 14,771,493, forward strand.
ATATCGTACAGTGTCCTAAGTTACCAATCTGCCCGACCGAATCCGCTTCTGACTCGAATAGGCCAATAACGAAAGGGAAAAGGGCTTGTTCAGCCAATATACTAAAGTACACATAGCCTACAGTCATGCACAAATAATATACAAACAGTGAAATAATAAACAATTGAACAGTATAAAAGTGAGTTAGGTCGAGTGTGATAAAGTACACACTCGCTTAAGAACAAATATTTGACGCTCATGAGAACAAGTAACACTAAGTATTAATCACATAAGCATGTAACTCACACAACATGCAACGAACACTCACCTTGATTCAATTAAACGAGTGAGCAAGGAAGAAGGCTAAACTTCGTTAGTTGGTTCACCCTCGACAAAGTCTTGGCCACCTGAGCCAAAGTTCAACTATCAAATACTAGCCAAAATATGTAAAACTCAAAACCTTAACTCAACTACTTAGAATCACCAAAACCTCACTACTACAGTTTCTTGTTCGGACCATATCTAAGGCTACACTGATCGAAATTAAGCAAGGCTTATGGCTATGGAAACTAGACTTAGAGTACTACAATTCACTAGAAAACTTCACTTTCAAATTCATTTTGTAAGATAGGTAAAATCAGGCCACAAGATTCAGCAGTAGTCGTGTTATCAGTTTGCAAAATCAGTCAACTTCCCAGAATTTCTGCGACATGTAGAAAATGAACTAGCACACAAATTTTATACCGTTCAAAAGCTCTTGAAGTCTAGTTTCAAACACCATAAACAGCACTCGATTTCGACTCCCGAGCAAGAAAACATAGTCATTTGAAAATATGGTATAAATCTGCCTGAAAGCTATTTTCCAGATTTGCAAAGCTACTTTGTGGACATCATTTGGCCAACGAAATCTTATGGGAAAAATGCCAAATTTTGTACACTTAGTCTTCTATAAATAGGCTAGGTTTTTACCAAAATTCAGTCAAAAAATCATATGGGAAGTCGAGGTTCTAGATGACAAAATTTGCTCCGTGTTTTGAAACAAATCTGCCCAAAATGATACTTTTACCAAAAAATTAGTGAAAACACAAGTTTTCACCATTAAAAATTCATGATTTCACACCATTTAAACATATACTCATAAATGAACATAATACATATTTATTTAGGGAAAATGTCACCAAGAAACATCGTAAACTTTTGAAATCAAGCATCAAAACATTCCAAGTGAGGTTTCGCCAGCCTTCATACTTTTTCTTCAAAATTTCCAACAACATTCCTACATTCTAACCATACAGTGAACTCATCTCATAAACAACAATCACAACAACAACAACAACCAGGTCCTCAAGTCCGCTACCTAAAAGTTACCTCAAGTCAGTTACCTAAGTTGGGAATTCAAGAGCCCAACTCAAATATTTCAAATATTTCAAACACTAGCATTTCTAGCAAAATAATCCATGGATCTAAAAGATTTAGCACTGATAAAGTTAAAGTTAAAATATTTAAGTGTTATACCTCAAGATCTAGTTAGATCTAGCAAGATCAACTAAGATTTAGTGTTGGTCTACTCAAGGATGATCTTCCAAGCTTTGCACCTTCAAATATCCTCAAGATTAGCCAAGGATCTAGTTGGTTCTTGGTGTTTTCCTCCATAAAACTTCAAGACAAGAAGAAGAACAAGATAACCCTTTTCTCTTCCTTGCTTTCCCTCTCACTCTCGGCCCTCCTCCTCTCTCTCTCTAGCTCAGTTTTGACAAGAAGAAAAACAAGCAAGTTGAGACTCTCTCTCCAATGGAGTTTCAAGGAACAAGATGAAGAAGAGATGAAGAGTTGATGTCTTGATCTCTTAAGTTCTTCAAAAAGCAAGAAAATGGACAAGATGAAGTTTTTCCATCTCTCTCCCTCACACATGGCTGGACTGAGCAGCAACAAGGAGTGAGATGAAGGCTTCAAATGATGTTCAAGGTGCAAGGAAAATTGAGGAAGAAGAAGAAGAAGAAGAAGAAGAAGAAGAAGAAAGCTTGAAACCCTCTATTTTCTCTCTCTCTCCAATTCGGCCCTCTCTCTCTCTCTAAAGCTCCAAGTGTGGCTGAAAAATGAGGAGCAAGGGAGCAAGAAACAAGACTTTAAGGAGACAAGAAGTGTGGTGATCCCTAATTTAGGGAAAAAGTGGTCAAACTCACTTTTTTGTGTCGACGCACGACACTCTAACTTTTATTTGTTTTTCTAATTCCGACATCATCTTACCTTAAATATATCTCTGTAATATGTCTACATATGTTCGGTTTCATCTTAAAGTCACTATTCATGTCTTGGAGTAGAGATTGACACTTAAAGCTGGTGAAACCAAACATCGCAAATAGTTCTCAAAAAATTCTTTAAATTGGAAAATAATAATTCAAAGTATAAATTCACTAATATTTTAGTGAATAAATATAATATAAATATATTATTATGCATTTTTAAATAAAATAAAATTTTGGACCCTCACAAGCAAGGGCAATTCAAGAGATCAAACAAACTCCTCCGTATCCACGTGATCATCTGAGACATGCATAATCGAAGTTACCTAGGTATTCAACCAAGGCTAACTTTCAAAAAATCAACTTTTCCCCATTCCAAATCAAAAGGAATCTCGTGTGATTGGAAAATCTATTTCCAAGTTTGGAATGGTGTGTAAATACTCAAAAGGTTAGGACTGAAAACCAGAGAATGTTTCCAAGGCATTTCAAAAATTTCATCACTTCCTTAAAAGAATTTTCAGTTTTGTGCAGTATTCTTTGGAAAATCATAACTTAAGTTATATAAGTCCAAAACATGCGAATCTCATACCCTTGGAAAATAGACTCGATGAACTAAAACTTTTCAGAAGACACTTGTACAAGATTCAGATCAGAAGCTAGTCGAATTTCAGTTTAAAGCCACTGCTATAGTAAAAACAAGGCATAACAGTCTTGATTTTCAGCCAACTTTGAAAATTCACCAAAATTCACAGAAATTGAACTAGCCCTTGAAAATTATACCACTGAAACAACATTGAGTTCAGTTTCAAACGCAACAAACGGAACTCAATTTGTATTTTTCTACACTAAGATATAATAGTTTTTCAAAAATTGATTTCCACACGAAATGTTTAGCTACTCACTTGTGGAAATTTTCTCTTTTCCTTTCTTTTAAAATCAGTTTTGTTGCTCCACTCAAAGAGCATCTAAAGGCCGTTGTTTTGGCAAACTTTTGACCCAAGAAGAGGTTCTAAAAACTGAATTTTTCAGTTCAAATCTTTGGCCATGAGTGTAGCCTTAAAACAGAAATTTTTAGTTTCAAGTTAGAGCCAAATTAGGGTTTCTAAAACTAAAAGTTTTAGCACATGATTGGAGTTAAAATGAATCTCTAAAACCTGAAAGTTTTGCTCCAATTTCTCTGCCAAAGAAAGGTTTTGAAAGTTAAAATTTTCCACCAAGATTCAAGCATAAAAGCTCACTTTACATGCTACCAAGACAACCATCAAAATCACAATCTTGCAAGCTAATCAAAGTGGTAAAATTCAAGCTACCAAACAAGCCAAGAATCCAAGTCATAACACATAATCATCCAACCATTTAAGCACATAATACCTCAAGACCTCTACCTAAGAACAAATCAAGAAAAGAAGTAAAATATCCTCAAGGCCTCTACCTAATGTCATGGTTCATAGAACCCATCAACAACCCAAGCTTATATTGCTAAGATCTGGCTAAAATATGAAGGAAAGATTGAAACTTTAATGGATTTTACCTTCTCCCAAAAGGGCAAGCAAGATCTCAAGAAACTAAGTTCTCAACCTCCAAGAATCTTCTTTTCCACAAACCTTCTACCAAACTTGAAGATAATCCATGGTTGAAGCAAGGATTTGAGCAAGTTTTTGGAGGATGAAATGAAGTTCAAGACAAGGGAAAAGGGGAGGGGGAGGTTCGGTAGCTTTAAGAAGAGAGAGAGAGAGTTTGGTTGCTTTTGGGTGAGGTTGAAATGGTGAAAAGATAAGAAGACATAAAGCCTTAATTTGAGGGCAAAAGTCAAAAGTGAATGCTAAGCCATTAATGCTCCAATTTGAGCTTAATTCCAATCACTTACTTCTAATTCATCTAATCCTCAATTAGTTTTTCTTAATCTACTAATGATCATTCTTATTCTCCATGATTACATCACTCTCGGACCAAATGACTGCCTCGAAAAACATGCTTTTTCCAAATTTCACTAATGTGTGATAGAAAAATTAAATTGAAAAGTAAACATGCTTTTAAAATAAAATGAAGTAATGTAAAGTGCAAATAAAATTAAAATGATTTAAATCAATTATTCAGAGAAAATAAATAAATACTTAAATAAATAGGTCAGATAAAATAATTTTTCGGGTCCTCATAAGAACAATTATGATTGGAGAACATTCGGTGGTCATTGAAGAAAATGAGAATGTGGGACAATCAGCATCTTCTTCTGGGAATATTGCTGGATAGGTCAACTCTAGAAATTTTTTTCAGTTTCATTTCATCAAAAACTCCATTGAATATCACTTCATTTTTGCGTCATTTTTAGTAGCGTTTCATTTCTTTAGCTTTTTTTTTTCTTTAAGTTTTTTTCCCTCTTTTAAAAGTTAGTAGCATAAATGTCTTGTCTGTTCACAAAAAGGACTTAATAGAGTTTTCATAGGGGAAAAAGGAAATCAATGCTTTGTCTTTCAATCTTTAGTTTCTGTACATATGTATTAGATAAGAAGACTAAAAGAAAAGATTGTCAGATTTTTTGGCCTTCATTACTTCTACAACATCATTGAAAAATTTTGAAAAGTATCATATCATTTTACTACTCTAAAATATTCAGTTGAATTTTAGGCCTATGCGTAAGTGAGGCCTGTGCATAATTTTATGTACGGTAGATCACTTAAACTAGTTTATTATGTCTCAATTCAATTTGTAAAGGAAAATATACTGCCACTTACTGCTTCACAAACTAATGGAACTCAAGACAGAATGAAGCTTTTGACAAATTTTATATCCCGCTTTAATTTTGTGAATTAGGCACCGAATCATGATTTGGCAGTAGTGAAATTGATGTCGACCATTTTGGTACCTGCACAATGCAAACTGGAGCTTCTTTGTAAACATTACTGGGACAATTAATGAAGGTAAAGGACAAATTGGTGGAATATGCAACCTAACATATCCTTTTTGTAGAAATCATAATAGGTATATAAGTCCATATCACGCGCTTCGTATGGAGTGTGGTCTGTTCAAGAATAGAATCCCAACACTTAATAAAACTTAGTATCAAGATCTTCAATCATAATTTTTCTTGAGAATAAATAAAAATCTGATGAAATTTTTCCTCTATGACTTATCATCAAATTTTGTAGCACAATCCTATTTTGCATATGTTGGAGATGCAATCCAAAAACCAATAATTCTAGAATTTTATGAAAACAATCCAGAGTTGGATTTAAGTCCCAAATTCATTTAAAAGAGTTGTGATTGAAGTATACGATAATAAGTTTTATCAAGTATTGCGACTCTACTCTTGAACATACCAAATTCCGTGCGAGCCACGTGATTTGGACATGTACACCTATACCTATTGTGACTTGGACATAAAGGATATGTTAAGCTTGCATATTTCCAGCAATTTGTCGTTTACTTTCCTTGTCTAGTAATGTTTACCAAGAAGCTCCACTTTCCATTGTGTAGGTTCCAAAATGGTGGAGATCAATTACACAACTATCCAATAATGATTTTTGGAGCCTACTTCACAAAATTAAAGTAGGATAGTAATTTTGTCTGTCCAGTGCCGTCAGTGACCTCATTAAAATCTCCAAATCCACATATAAAATTATAGTTTTGTCCCTACGCTTAAATGAAATTGCCCCCACTATTGTTCAACAAATTTTAAGTATTAGAGAATTACCTCCACCAAATTCTCTATATATGCATATCAAATTGTAGGTTTGTTCCCACAATTAAATGAAATTACCGTCACTATCCCTTAACAAAATTTAAAGTAATAGTGAAGAATTGGAGTCGCCCTTTAGGAAAATAATGGAAAAGTAGTTCTAAAAATTTAAATCATATTTGGCATTGGATATCTTCAAAAGAATAGTTCATTAACTTCACCTGTTTTGTTGAGCTCCAAGATTTCAAGCACCCATCAATCTTACCAATTTAGTAGCAGTATCAATTATGTTATTATAGACATTGTCTTCAAGTGCTGTTTTAATAAACGAATTACATGTTCTTCAATTTCTAGACGCTAAAGTAGAATATTTGAGAAATTTTATTCTTCTCAAATATTGAATTATAACTATTGGGTTAATTATTGCATCCTTCAATATGCTCCAATTTTTGTTTTGCCCCCTAAACTATGAAATGGAACACTTTAGTTCCTAAAGTATAAAATCTATCCCATTCTAGTCTCTATAGTATAATATCTATCGCACTTTAGTCCTAAAATATAAAATTTGTCTCATTTGAGTCCCTTAAATATAGAATATATTCCACTTCCACCAACAATTTTGATTAAATAGGATAAATGTAATATTTTTAGGGACAAAAATGTCCCATTTGAAAATTTAGGGTGGAATATGAAAATTTGATAACCTTGCTTGGATTTGATGAGTGTCTCTTTTCTTATAGATACACATTTTGCAATCCATTAATGAACATGAAAAGTAGAGTACATAATAGATTACATAAATGGAAAAAATGTTTGCTGATGTATTTTAGTTTCAACAAATGGCTTAAGCGTTCCTAAGTTCTAGAATACATTTTTCACACAAAATTTTTACAAAACATTCATTCCTAAGTGCAAGAAAATTTTCTTTAGACTAAAAGCTGCTCCTAGAATATTTTCAGGCATACAATTCTTTCAAGTGGAGCTACTCTTTGTCTAGTAGGGGCACAAATGAAATTTATAGTTTTAGGTGTACAACATTTTTGACATTATATTTTAACCAGAAAAAATATGTACATGTGCCCAAATTGGCCAAAAGAAAATGTTCATGTTATAAGCAAAGGCCTTGGATAACAATGGCACCTTTATACTTTGATCTTAGAGGGTGAAAGAAACTTAAATTCATCACTAAAGATTTATGCTCTCATAATCTCATTTAATTTTAGTTTTCACTTCATGGTAGGAATGCAACATGTTTAATATCAGAGCACTAAATTTTTCGGATGCTTATGCCTAGTGAGCCAAATAGATGTTCCAACTTATTGTGTTTTATCAGAGTCACCTCTCCTTTGTTTTCTTGAATATGCAAGGTTAAGATATGTTTGACATTGTTACACCCTCGTATATATAATTGCCTGATCAGCTAATCGACTATACTTGATAAAGTGTTATTCATATTCTAATGGCAGAAAACAATCCTCCCAGTGATCATAGACCTATGATTGTTGTGAAACATATGCAGTGCCTTTACAATCATGCTGCACATTTGAATAGGTTTGCTATTGATGGTTGCCAAGAATTTATGGTTATTGTAGAAGATGGAACGCCTAAAGCTCCCATTTACGGTGCTTGCCATAGAATGTTCCATCAAATTGTTGAGATCCAAATACCAGCACCCCATTCTCTTTCTCCACATGAAAACCCTGACACTCAAACTCTTCCCTCTTCCCTTTTCCCCTAATAAGACTTGGCTCTCCCTTTTATCAAAAAAGTGAAAAGCTCTAATTTTTAATCATAATATCATCATGGAATATTTTCGACAGAATCTTTCATTAGTATACCAACATTTATAAATAATTTTTGGGCAAATAATTTCTATTCAAACACACTTGTGTGTGAAAACATGTAGCATGCCCCTCGTGCATATGCAAAAAACTATTTAGAAGTACTTTTATTTTCCAACCACGATATTTTCAAATTTTATTAGAAATCCTTTCCAGAAATATATGTTTACCCTTAAAATTCTTATTTGAAGTGTGTGTTTAATGTTTCTCCACAATCTCTTTCCGAGCAATTGGTTTGAAAAGTGATGCTTTCTTTCATGAATGATGCGCAATTTGTTAGGCTACCGATTTCATTAAGTTTTCGGGCAAATAGAACTACACTCTCCTGTGATCTCAACACTTTGCCATATAATCTTGATTTCGAACATTACACATAACTCTTTCATGGTTTGATTAAAGTGTTAAAGTAGCAGAACTTGCCTTCATAAACTTTTAGCCAACTAACATATTAAAAGTACCCTATTGTCAAGATGGAAACCATCTGTTAATCGCATGGAGTTATGTACATATTCTCAAAATTATGTGAGAAATATGTGAAAAAAGTACTAAATTATAAGGAGCAAAATGTGATGCTTAGTATATTTATATATTTTGGCACTTTGATCATTTAGGGTAATAGTTACACTTCAACTGCTTTTGTAACAATGGACAACCTCCATAACTTTGACATTTTGATCCAAATTATTGGCAATTATGTATAACTTTCGAAACCATAGAAAAAATTATGCGCAAAAGTGCTAAATCATGAAAGAGTAAAGTATAAATAATCTAAATTTTTTTTTCCAAGCCATGCGTGCAAGTTTTGAGCGAGATACATTAATTCACCTAGGATCAACACTAAACACTCTCCTCATGTCACGATAGCCTTGTAAGTTCTTAGCATATCATCAAAGGCAAAATTATAAGTAAAGGATCATGCGAATATTACCAGCTGAGTAATTTAAGATACAAATGTTGGATCCTTAATCTAACACTGGACTTATATTTGAATAATTATGTGTTATTGACTGTTAAGTAAATTTAAACCCAATTAAAGTGATCTTTTATAGTTTGGACTTTAATGTATCTAATAGAATGTGAGCTTTTCATTTGTAGATTCTTAATGGTAGTTTCTATTTCAATGATGGGTTAAAATAGAAATACTAAAAGACAACCAGCAAGTTGTTTATAAATAGGGTTATGGTTCTCGGGTTACGTGTATCCTTATTGTCGTATTATCAATACAGCAAAATAACTCTTCTTGACATCATATCATCAAGAGAGATACCAAAGTGAGTTTGAGGACTCTCTCATAGGATTAATGGGCCTGGAAGTCCAATCATAAGAAAAAAAAGATTCAAACAGCAACCACTGAATATGGATCCAGGTATGCATTTATTTTTTTAGTTGTATTCATAAATTTGATATTGGGATCTTGGATGTTCTAACAAGTGGTATCAGAGCACCTAATCTCGGGTTTTGAATTGCTAAAATTTTAACTTTGTGATTTTTTTGTTGGAGTTATTCATGACTTTACTATGAATTAGTTTCGATTCGATAAGGCGAAATAAGGCACAAATCATGTTTTCGTTTCGGACTTGCGGTTTCTTAACTGATTCATATGTGGTCTACCCTATTCAACGGTTAAGGATTTGCTTTTAGTTATCAAAACTTATGCAAAAGCAAAGTTTCTTAAAATAATCAATAGACATGGCTTTCGTGCATGAATTTCGTGCCACATTTCATGAACTTCATGGATCTTGTCTACAGGATTTCCGTATATTCACAAAGTTTATGCAATCATGCATTATGTGTACGATCCATGCATTGCTATGGATTTTCAATTTGGTTTCTTTTGCGCTTTCACATGTTGTTCCATGAAGTTAAAATTATATGAAATTTGGTATATTTAGGTTAAGGAAATTAGGGCTTTCTAATTTAGATTATTTAAACCTAATAAAATCCAAAAAGTTGGCCCGCCAAACATATGGTCTTATAGGGCATTTATGATCTTTAACAAGGATTTGGGTTTATGTAATCAACTATTGGGCTAAATTTATGGATATGAATATTTGATCCAATAAGTTTTGATCCAATTGTTGGATTTGACCAAATTTGATTGGTTTTACTTGTGTTGACTAGGTTGATCAGATTTGCCTAATTGACTAGAGCTGACCAGTTTGACAAAGTTGGGCCAATTGACTAGTTTGAACTGTTTGACCAAAGTTGATTAAAGTTGACTTTGCTCAAAATTTGTGTAATTTTAAATTTGAATATAGGTTTGTTTATTTATATATTTTTTGGATGAATTAATTGAAACAATATATCATCAAAGTGACCTCTCTTGCAGAAATTAATTTGTTATAAAATATAATTAGTTGTACATTTATAATTTTGTGAATGTTAACCACCCCAAAAGGAGATTAATATTTGATGGAATTATACATGCACTTGTAGTAATAAACATGTGATGATTGTTTGGATTTTTCATCTGAATTATAAATTGGTCCAAAGTATTTTTTGACACTATTTATTGTTAGCATTTATTACTACATCAAGATATCACTTAGAAGTTAATATTTTTGTTCAAAGACAAAATATTAATAGAATATTGATATCTTGATATTGGGTTACCTTTATTTGAATATATTATTATTATTATTTTAATTACGTGAGCTTGTTTTGATTATTTGTTATTTTCTATTTAGTTATGAATCATCCTGCCAGTATAACTACTAACATTAATATTGTTCCTATGTTGAATGGCACAAACTTCAAATTCTGGAAAGAAAATCTCTTAATAGTACTTAGAGTCATAGATCTCGACCTTATATTAAGGGTTGATTCTCCTAATCCTCTTATAGGTAAGAGTACCTCTGATGAAAGGAGGGATAAGGAAAGGTAAAAGAGGTCAAATCGCATGCGGTGATCATGAAAAGGTCATCCGAGACATTTAAAGGGACAATGTATAAAATGACAACTACGGTTAAGGCATTCATTCACGATATTGAAAAGATATTTTTCAAGAATGAAAAAGGTTGAAATAAGTACGCTCTTGATAAGCCTAATTTAAATAAAATATAGTGGTAAAAACAATATCAGGGAGTACGTCATAGAGATGTCTCATCTTGCTTCTAAAGTAGGTGTGAGGACCCGAAAATTTATTTTCATCTGACCTAATTATTTAATTATTTATTTTTCTAAATAATTGTTTTAAATCATTTTAATTGCAATTACACCATACATTACCTCATGTTATTTTAAAAATCTTGTTTAACCATCAACATAATTTTTCTATCGCTCAATTGTGAAAAATGAAAAAAAGGCACATTTTTCGAGACAAATATTTGGACTGAGAGTGATGTACTCTTGGAGATTAAGAATGATCATTAGTAGATTAAGAAAAGCAAATTGAGGGATTAGAAGTGAGTGATTAGGATTAAACTCCAAATGGAGCATTTTGGGCCATAAATTCGAAGTTGACTTTGACTCCACAAAACAAAGCTTTATAATTCTTCTTCCTTTCACTTTTTCACTTTACCAATCACACAAAAATCTCTCTTTTCTTCCTCATTTCAGCCGCACCTCCCTCCCCCAATTTCCCCTCCATTTCATCTCCTAGAATCAACCACAAAACCACCATTGCTCCTCCACCCCTCCATCCTTCCTTGCAATTTGGAGACTTTGAAGACCTTGAAGACTTATCTTTTGCTCCCTTGAAGGCTCGGCTGTGAGGAGAAGTTTAGAGGGGCTTGTGAACTCTCAAAACTTGAAGGATTAGCTTTGGAAGAAAGGTAACCACTCACCCAACCTCCCTTGCAACTTTTAAAGCTTAAATCTTAGGAAATTTATGGTTTTTTTTTTTGGCAAAGAGTGGACTGTTTTTGGCTTGCTTTGGCATGCTCAAAAGTTGGGCTCTTGGATTCTCAACCTAGGTAGAGGACTTGATGTGGATTCTAGGTAGTGGTCTTGAGGATTTCTCTTTGTTTGATGGCTTGATTTTGTGGTGAAATGGATGGACAAAAATCTGGAAATATGGGGAGGGGGCTGTCCGAATTTTTTTTGCTGGAAAATTGTAACAGCCCCACCTCCCCCTAAGGCTAACGGAGGGTTAGCGGATTTGTCATAACTCAGGACTCAAGCATTTAAATCATTTCTAACTTAAACGTGCAAACCTTCTCCAATTAATAAAACATTAATACTAAAACGGAGAATAACATTTAAACTTAAAATTTACAATCATCCAAGTCACATGGTTACAATCCTCGAGCCAAAGCTCATACATTTCCATAATCTTAAAGTATTAAACATCACAAAATATATACAAAGTGTCTTGACTTTTCGAGACCAAAATCCAAAGATCAAGGCGTTAGCCTTAACTACCGGATTCTCTTCACCTGTTAAGGAAAATAAAAGGGAACGGGGGTGAGCTAAAAAGCTCGTGAGTTTTCAAAATTCATGCACAGGCAATTAAAGCGGTAAAATTGCAAGTAAATAATTAAAGCACATAAATAAATACAATTAACACACAGTGAGGATACAGGGGCTCTCAGGAGCCAATTCCCATTTTTTTCACGAGCAATTATCGTAGTCGACACTCCGTCGACTTTCAAACCAAGTAGACGACTCTTCACGCCAACTCCAACCACCTTACTCCCCACCGGACCCATGCGCCACATAACTCAATAATATACAGTAAACAGGAATTACTCAAGGCACACGGCCAAGAGTAAGTACATTTCATGTTTTTCATTTCCCCGAGTTCAATACATGCAAAAATCAAGTTTCCGACTCTACAAAAAGGGAGCAATAAAGTATACTCGCCTTTGAGTGAGCGTTCCATTAACATCTCAGTTTCATATTCCAAGCAATTAACAAGTCAAGAAGCACGTATATACATCAAGCAGTTCAATGAAAGCGTTTAACATGCATTGAAAACTCACCGACGAAATAGGGGTCGGAGTCCAAGTTTTGATCAGTCGCAAAATCAGCACTTTGACCTAAAAATGATTAAAAGAGAATAAAAATGAGTTTTCCTAATCGATGGTGAAGTTTAAAACGAAAAGTCGAAAGTTCGACAATTTTCCTAGTTGAGCTGAAAACTTTTAAAAATCATAACTCAAGTTTTACAAGTCAGAATTCTGCTCATTTGGTACCGTTGGAAATATCTTTAAAAGCTTTAAAACTTTTCAGAAGACATCAAATTAAAATTATGGACGAAATTAACCCAGATTTCCGTTGAACATTCAGCTACAGTAAGTCGACAGTGTCCGTCAGGCTGGTTATCCAGCACATTTTGAAAATCCGCCAAAATTTACAGAAAATTAATTAACTTCTGAAATTTATACACAATATATTCCTACATATGAAGTTTCAAGAGCCACTGACGGAACTCAATTCCGACATCCGAGCATGAAATTACAACAGTTCAAACAGAGGCCACTCAAAATTCTGCAGTTCTGGGATTTCGAAAGTACAGGGCAGCTTTCAAGTGGTTATTTGAGTGACGAATTCAAGTCCAAAAATTGTCAAATTTTGCAAAATAACACTTCCGTATACCAACTAGATTCTCACCAAATTTCAACTTAAAATACCACCGGGAAGGCAGTTTTCTATGCGCCTCAATTTCGTCCAATTCATGCATTCAAAACTGGAAAATTTTCTCCCTCACTTGTATCATCTAGTTCATGCCTCAAATCACTACCAATTTGCCTAATTTTCGAAACTAAGCTAGTATTGAACTTCCTAAGCCTATTGATGATCAAAAATGGTCACATCTTTTGGCAAGAATATCACAAAATAAAGCCTCAAAATTCGGACAGCACTACCCCTGTAATTTCCAGCTTCCACAATGCAACTTAATCCACCACATAACATCAGCTCTTGAAGTACTCTTTGTGGAACAAAATAGCAGCTTAACATTCATCACTTAAACATCAAATTCAGCCTCTAAACTAGCCAAAAATGCAGCCACAAAAATCGAGGAAAAATCAGAAATTCAAACCCCCAAAATTTCCTCCCTTAATCGTTTTTCCCCATTTGGTTTTTCATCAAACTTTAACCATCAACAACATACATAATACACTTAAACATCATCATTTAACCATCCAACGATCAATTTTACAACTTTGGTGGGAATTCAAGAGCCCACCGTTTCATGCTCATAATCATCAACTTCCACAAATCAACTTCATAATCAAAACTTTAAACACAAGAGTCAAGGTTTCTAAAACCCTTCAACAACCCAACCTAACAACATGCTTATCAATTGAAATGAATGGAGGAAAACTTCAAGTTTTCTAGTGTTACCTCTTGCAAGAAGTGAGTGGAAGTTCTTCAAGAAAATGCCAAACAAAAGCTTCCAAAAGCTCCTAGTCCAAGTCTTTCACCAAGCTCAAGCTTAATCCAAGAGGGTTGTTGTTTTTGTTGGTGATTTTGGCAAGAAATGGAGAAGAAAAAAAACGATGAAAAATGAAGAGAAGAAGAGAAGAGAAAGTCGGATGAAATGGAAGAGAAAGGAACCGGTTTTGAGCTTTATTTTTTTTTTTTAAATAGGGAAGAAAGGAAGACAAGACACAAGTCTTGTCTTGCCTTAATGAGGTTTGACTTTTATTAAGCCATTCTTATCTATTTGGAGGGAAAATTAAGGGCTTAATTGTGCTTGAAATTAAGGCTAATTTTCGGCTAGGAGGGGGAAGGAAGAATAGGAAAATTTTCGTAGGAGCTAGGAAAAATCGGTTGGAAGAAATAATTAGTTGAAATTCTAAGCTTAGCGAGGTTAATCCAAACCCTAATTAAAAGTTTCAAAACCCTAATTAATCACCTTCAATGTCCCAAATCCAGTCATTTAATCACACTTCCAACTTATCCGTGATCATCCCTACTTATCTCCACTAATTTACCCACAGTCCGAATTTACCTCGAAAAACGTGCCAATGACATTTTTCCCCTAATAAATGCTACGAAACGTAATTTACAGATAAATAGAGTTAAAATCAAATGAGGCATTATAAACGAGGATAAAATCAAATATCACAAGATAATTAAAGATTTAATTATATGAATAAATAAAATTTCAAATTTTTGAAATTAAAATTAATTAAAAATATATATATATATATTTTTTTTTCAAAATTTCGAGGCCATTACAAAAATTCCCCTATTTTGAAGCTGAGTTTTTGATGCCTCTTGATGCTAAAATTCACACCATATGTTAGGGGAAATGTGTGCAAAATATCTCTCAAAAATCTCTCCATTTGGTTAGTCAAAAGTTTGGTTAAAAACTTTTTGGATAAGAAGACAGCAATGCTGCCGGTTCTGCTTGGACGTTTTTTTTTCTTATTTTTTTCCAGTTTTGAATTCGAATTTTTGGGGTGAGATTTGATACTACAAGACTTGTATTATGTTGGTCTATATGTGTGTAAATTTAGTTGTAAAAATCATTCCATTTGGTGTGGTAAAAATCGCATGGAAAGGAGTCAAAATCTGGAAAAATTTTCACTGTTTCTACTGCCCTTTTTTGGTAGCATTAATCACTATCTTCCCGTGAGATTTTTTGCCTAAATTTTGGTACAAGTGTAGATCACATACTGAGGTTTATTCCTACAAAATTTGGTGTTTTTCCAATATCATTTCGTTGCCCAAATGATGTTCCAAAAATGACCCTTCATAACTGGAAAACCAAGCTGTCAGACAGCTTACTGTCCCAAGTTCAATTGACTATATTTTCTTGTTCGAGAGTCAAAATTGAGTTCTGTTTATTGAGTTTGAAACTATACTTGTAGGTATTTCAATGGTATAAATTTCAAGGGCTAGTTCAATTTCTGTGAATTTTGGTGAATTTTCAAAATTTGTTGAAAACCAAGACTGTTATGTCCTTGTTTCACAGTTACAGTAACTTCAAACTGAAATTCGACTTGCTTATGATCTGAATCTCATACGAGTGTCTTCTGAAAAGTTTTAGTTTGTTGAATCTATTTTCCAATGGTATAATATTCATTATTTTGGGACTTATAGAACTCAAGTTATGATTTTTCAAAAATGTCACGCAAAACTGAAAATTTCTCCAAGGAAGCGACGGAAGATTAGAAATGCCTTGGAAACATTTCTTGGTTTTCAGGCGTAACTTTTTGAGTATTTGCACACCATTCCAAACTTGGAAAATGGATTTTCCAATTTCATGAGATTCCTCTTAAATTGGAATCAAAAAACTTAACTGTTTGAAAATTTATCTTCAATGCATATATAGGTAATTTTGACTATGCATCTCTCAGGTGATCACTTGAACACCGAGAAGCTTGTTTGATATCCTGAATTGCCCTCGCTTTCTTTCGACTATTGGTGAGTGTTCAAGTGCATGTTAATTAATGTGTTAAATAATGTAAATGATTTGAAAAGCAAGCTTGTGTGCCTCGGTGGACGTGTACTTTATCGCGCTCACCTTATTGGAATTTGTCTCTAAATGAGTTCTACTGTTAAAACGTTAATTGATTGACTGCTTGAACTGCTTGAATTGTTTGTAATTGTGGGGACACCCAAACCCCATTGGGAATCCCTTCACCTTGTCCGGCAACAGGGGCTAGGTTAAGGGATGTGTGAACCATGGGTTATTACTGTTTAAATCACGTCGGTTGGAATGAGTCCACCGACTATGGCATACTCATAGTGGGTTGCCATTCACTTTTAAATGTTGGAGTTCGGGCCCGGTCAAGGGGGTGTAAGTAGACGGGAAAGGGATAAAAGTGGTGAATATGGATTGTGAGAGTGAGTGGTTGACAGAGTGTCAACGTGTGACTTGAATTGATGCTTGTGAAGAAAATAATTGCAGAAAATTACAGGAATGTGGAGCTGGCCAACTGTATCTTTCAAATTGTGCTGTTTAAATGTTGTATTAACTGTTTTACTCTTTTACTGTTTTATTAATTTGTTTAACTGCTTTGATTTGTCTGTGTATGTTCTCTTGACCTCACTGAGCTTTGCTCACCCCATAAGTTTTGTTTTCCTTAACAGGTTTTGAAGTGGAGCTTGAAATTCGAGGAACTTAGTTCTTTTGTAGGTTTTCCGCACTTTTGTATAAGATTGAAACTGTTTGTGAAATTGATGAAATATTGTACTTGAGGTTGTTATTTCTGTAACATTGATAAAATTATGGGGCTTGTACTCTTGAAAGTCAAACTAGTGATTTTGATAGATTTTAGTTATGGTTTTAAGAATGAATGTTTGTATTTATATCTGATTTTACTGAGTGAGTCCTGGCGAGAGTTGGGCAGGCAGTCCGCCGAACCCTCTGGTTCGGTTTAGGGGAGATGGGGCTGTCACAGTAGGTGCACATAATTTAACAATCTCTAAGGAATTAAGAATGCATTTAATTTTGATATCTCGTCCTACACAATTTAGCTAGTTTAGGATGAGTTACAACTATCACAAAGAGACTTGGTTTCTGAATGAACTCATCTCGCACTGTGCGAAAAAAGAGAAAAGGTTGAAATAAAATTAGACAGAGAGTACTCACTTGGTCTCTACCACTGATAATAAAGTCAATGGACATAAAAGAAAGAGGGATAAGGAAGTTGTAGGTACATTACCTCAAAACAAACAACAAAAGAAACCGACTGAACTAGGAAAGAATGGTTGTTTCTTCTGTGGAGTTAAAGGGCATAGAACGAAGTATTGTACTAATTATCATGCTTAGTGTGTTAAGAAAGGTATGCTTCTTAATTTAGTTTCTTTTGAGGTTAATTTAACTTTAATACCAGGAGACACATGTTAGATGGATTCTGGTGTAACAACTTACATTACTGTGTTTGTGTAGGGTTGTTTGAGTTGGCGAAAATCTAATGATAGTAAAAGATATAACTACGTGGGTGATGGCAAAGCAGTTCAAATTGAGGTAATTGGAGCCTTTAAATTATTGTTAAAGACTGGATTTTATTTGGATCTTAACAAAACATTTATTTTATTGTCTTTTAGATGGAATTTAATTTCTATTTCTTGTTTGAACAAATCTAGTTATACTTGTTCATTTGGAAATGGAAAGTTTAGACTGTTTTATGATTCAAAATTGGTTGGTTCAAATTCTTTATTATATTATGATAATCTATATTTAGTTGATACAATTGACTCATACAATGAATCTTTGCATTTAAATGCTAGAGCCGTAAAGAGAAAATTAACCTCTGAGGATTTGGCTACATTATGGCACAAAAGATTGGATCATATATCCAAAAGGAGAATAGAAAGACTTGTGTCAAATGAAATTCTTGACCCCTTAAATTTTACAAAATTTGATGATTGTGTTAACTGTATAAAGAGGAAACGAACCAATAAGAGAAAATTTGAAACCAATAGGGTCTCAGACGTCTTAGAACTTATGCGTACAGATATTTGTGGTCCATTTCCAACATTAACTTGGAATGGTCAACAATATTTTGTAACACTCATAGATGATTTCTCGAAATATGACTACGTATATCTCATTCATAAAAAATCACAATTCCTTGATATGTTCAAAAGTTTTAAAGCTGAAGTTGAGAATCACCTCAACAAAAGAATTAGAAGCATCAGATCTGATCATGATGGTGAATATTATGGTAGATATGATGGGTCAAGTGAACAACCTCCGAGGTCTTTTGCTAAGTATCTAGAGGAATGCGGTATCGTCCCGCAATACACCATGCCGGATTCACCCGCTATGAATAGTGATAGGTGTTGAATCTGTACAATAAAAATTACCTACTTGAGAAAAATATAAAATAATGTATAATGGTGAGCAGAATCGTCTCCATATGGATTGGAGAAATTTATTCCTTTTTAAGAAGAGATCAAAAGTGAGGTTTTCAAGATAATTAAAATTGACTAGTTAGTTTCAATAAAATCAAAATAATATAAATGAAATAAAATTGAATCAATTATGACAATGCTCTAATCAGAGAAGTAACTTTCAGACAGGATTCATAAACCAATCTTAGATGCAAAGATGAATTCAATTATTTACTGATAAATTAGTTTTAAATTAATAGCCAACTCTTCCTTAGTTTGTCGATAATCAAGGTACAGCTGTTGACTATTTCTCTAATTAGGAAACAACTCTAAGTAAGACCATAGAAGTTTAATTTCCCAATTGCATTAATAATTACAAGAGTCTAATTCTAACCAATCAACATGCTACGAGGGTCTCCTTAAGTTAAAACATTCGTTTCCTTGACATAAATCTAATTATGCTAGTTGCTACTGAAATCAAACCAGTATAACAATTATGGATTAAACCAATTTAATTAACAGTTGATTATCAGGTTAATTCAAATACCTGACCTTTTGATATTCAAATAACAAAAAAATCATAAGCATTGAAATCAGGAAACAAACGAATACCAACAAATAATAGAAATCAATATAATTAATTCGATCTCACAATTTGTAGAACAAAGTCCTCAAGCTATCCTCAACTATAAGAATTTAGCTAGCCACTTCTCATTGGAAGAGCAATCAACAAAAGATGAAGAGAAAATTGACTCCAAAAAAGTGTTCCTAAGAGAGAAAAATAATGATGCCTCTTTCCTAATTTTTATAATCTTTTATAGTTACCAAACTCTATCTAAACCCAATTAGGAAAGAGAATCTTTTTCAAAAGTCAACAGAGAGATAAATATATAACTTCCTAATTACTTTCTAATAACTAAATCCTAATCCCAACAAGTATGAGATAAACTAGAAAACTTCAATGATTGCAAAAAATTCTCGAGCCTCTCGCTCTTAGCAGCAGATTTTCAATGCTCCCATGCTCCTTTTGACAAAACTTTTCTGGAGATCACCTTTTTAACTCATTTTCTCCCAAGTCTTGCAATCGCCACCTAATGCAAAATTGAAACATAATCCACTAATTAGTGCAATAGTTAGTCAAACTAACAAACAATATTCACAAATATTGCACCAATTATGCACCCTATCAATTTCTCCACACCTAAACTATGCTTGTTCTCAAGCATATCCTATCTTAGAAGTACAATCAAGATATCAAGTAATCTATAGCAAACAAAACCAGTAGAGGTATCCTACTCTCTAATGATTTCATCAAACTCAAAATATATCAAATTCAACAATGCTCACAAAGAATGTAACACACGTGTTCACCACTCCAAAACTGTATAGTGTAGAATACAACTCTCAAATCGACACAATGGAGTGACATTACCATAGACTTATATATCAAATCTCCGCTACTATAATGAATCGAATGCACAAATTGAAGGGGTTTTTATAATGTTGCAATGGGGTTTAGGTAAAGGGTTGGATAAATAAATTCATTGCACAAAATTCAACCATTCTTTTCGTACAAAATTTTCACTTAAAAGGCATATTAGCAACTTTCACTCGAAACCTGACGAGTGCCGACATTTTCCAGCATTTGCCATTGACAATATGTATCTACTTTTTCCCTCTCTTTCTTTTTTTCATTTTTTCTCTTTTTTTTTCTGAACAAATGCAAACACCTTGAAAACCAACTGCACTTGCTAATTGCAATTCATTGTCATGCAAATCGAATTTCCATGCCATGGAATAAGACATCTCTTGGACACAAGGTTCAACAACAAAGTCTAAAAAGAGGTTTTGGCAACAATTGTGGCTGTTAAACAAAGAAAAGATTAAAAGCTCAAATTAGGCATACTAATGGTAAACAAAATAAAGGCAGGTTTTTTGAGAAAGTCAAAAATGTTTAAATTATAAATGCCCTTGTCATTTTAAATGCATAGAATTCATATAAATGTAGTGTCGACATACATAATAGAGCAAATTATAGAACGACAAAACCATGTGTAACAACCACTCAAAAAATAAAAAATAGAGCAAATATGGTTGAAATACTCATTAATAGGTTCAAAAAACTCACAAAGTGGTTAAAGATATGTCAAATCTAGCACATTCATCATTTAAATCCATTGTCAAAAACAAAAAAAGATACTCAACTAGTGTAAATCCACTACGCATGTTTACATCTTGATTGGATTCATCATAGCCAAAAGGAAAGACTAGAAAAAAAAAGGAAATTCTCTCTCTTCTTTTTTTTTTAAATAGAAACTATCTATCTATCTAAAGCCCTTATGAAATTTTAAAAAAAAATAAAGAAAGACAAAAGGAATGAAATTTCCCTGAAACACGGAGGAGGGCACAACCAAGCTAAGGGTGGGGAGGAAAAGGTGGTTGATAAAAGTACTGCACTAGGTTCTGGGAAATCTGTGAAATATACCATTCTACAGTAGCTAACCGACCATCCATCTAGTGAATCTGACTATGAAGATCCTGGAGCCGTGTCTCCTAAGAAGATGATGGTGGTGGCGATGTAGATATAGAAGGGCCTGCCTCATCATGTGGAATGCTAGAAGGCTGAGTCGGATCAACAGCAGGTTGATTGTGCCTAAAGGGAAGCTGTGTAGGGCCCGGAGAAGCGAACTGGAATGAACCATTAACCTACCTCACCATACCCATTTTCTCCAGACAAACCAAATCAAGAGGTTCCATTATATTAACCAAATGCATGTTATGATTAGTAAGATCCAAAGGCCCTAGATTAACTGCTGAATGAGTAATGTAAGAACCAAGAATCAAGGGCTTGTTCTTCTTAACAAGCACGGTGTGGAAGTGGGAAACTAACCAACAGCCCAAATTTGCTTTGACATTAGTAACCATGCACTAAAGAAAGAAAAATTCAAATTTGTCAAAGTGCTGGAACTATCCTTCCTACCTGAAAAGCTGTAGGCAAGAAAATGCTGAATATACTGCAACACTAGTTCCATAAGATAGGAACTCTTAGATAGACTAGGATCATAAGTATGCTTATCAACAGACATCTCCTTCCAATAGGCAATGTTATGGGAGAAAAAGAGTTCTATAAAGTCACATGCACTATCAATGTACTCCCTAAACTTAGAATACTTAACATGAATGAAATAAAATGCCAAATTAAACTTAGTTATTGACTGCTTAAACTCTTTACCCATTAAATGAAAGCGAATCATATTAGGAGGTGTCACAGTTAAGTCACTAGGAAAATTAAATTCAAATGTAGCATAAAACTCTCAAATCAACTCAACAAATGCGGGACAAGCAATGATGATATAATTACACCAACCTATTGCACTAATCATCTTGGTCACCTTATCCTTAATTTGCAAAGTGTGAAGAGTTGGAGAATGAATAAACTTACAAGGGATAATTCGGTACTCACAACAAGCCTGATACTTCTGTTTATCAGCATCCCTTGTGAAAGTAAGATGACCGCCAAAATGAGATGGGGATGTTATGTGAACACCTTTACCTTTACCGAGCCGAGAATGGCGGCCCGAAGAAGAAGCATTGGATGGCCCACTCATTCGAATTGTGGGTTGAGAAGAGCTGTAGCTTTGGACTTAGTTGGCGCTTTTTTTAACATTTGCTCAATCAAAATGTTAGAGAAAACCAGGCTATCACAAATAACCCATTTAAAAATTCCAAACCTAATTGCAACAAGTCAAGGCACAAATGACAACCCCACAACTAGTGTCACAATTCCAAATGCAATTTCTCAAATGAGCACTGGTAGTCCAGACCCTCAATATAAAGCAAGCACCAATAATAAACAAATGAACTAAGAAAGTCTAATCAAAACCAACAAATAACCACCAACTTCACTAATCAAAGCCAACAATCACTTGGAAAGTGAACCATGGGCAAACATCAAAGCGATCCAAAACCAAATATAGTAACCAGCCAAAAAATAGTACACCCTTAAGCAATTCCAAACTACACTACCCTTAAAACCAAGCAATTATACTGAAAAGAAATCACAGCCAATTATCAACTCAAATGAATGCACCTCGAATTCTACCAATTTTCAAGCAAAAATACTATCAGTCAACAATTCCATCAAGCAAAAATCACCAATCCATAACTCAATAATGAAGAGCCCAAAGCAACAGTTGAGAAGAATTTAATTAATCAAACTAAATCCTAATAATTTTAGATCATTAGCCCAATAATAGATGGAGAATAACTCACAACTTGTATCAGCAACCATGTGTCCGAAGCCTCCGAGGAACTCACACAAAGTTTGGGATGACAACAAGGAGTAATGCAACAGTGATGGCAGCAACGAAGAAGCAACAACAGTGGAGCAGCACCATGTGACAATAGTGATGGAGCTGTAATAGATTGGTGACGACAGCACGTAGTGAGGGACGGTAGTAGCACAAAGCAGCAAATGACGATGGCAGCAAAACGTGGAGGAAGAAGGTAACAGTGAGCGTTGGTTCAGCGGGTAGAGAAAGAAAAAGGATAGAAAGAAAGAAAAAGAAAGAGCGAAAGAAGAAAGAAAAGAAAGAAAAAGAAAGGGGAAAAATTAGAATTTCTTAAAAAAATTGTTTATTTTATTTTATTTTCTTTTGGATTTCTTTTAGAAGGAAAGCTTCACATTAGGCGTGGGCACGACTAAAGCATAAGAAGTCTTCTAATCTTGATTCTCAAATGCTATCCCCTATGCATAACCACTGGGCCTACACACCAACTTATAGAAAATCTTCTGGTCATCAGTTTGAAATGTATCCCTTTAAACATGCTTTGCAGGCATAGGCACATCAAAAACCCATAAAGTCTCCTGGTCATGAACTTATAGACACTAGACTAAGGCATGAACAGTGAGCGAGGGCACGTGATACCAACCGGCAGTCTTCTATTCATTACTACATATCTAGCTTTAACCAAAGTTGTGATTGCACATATTCCTGTCTTGCAATAACATATTCCCTTGCAAATAACACCAATACCCAAGCATACTCTTAAAACTTTCCACTAAACATTCAACTTAAAACATGCATTAACTAAAAGAAAAAGGAATGAAAAAGACTTGGATTGCCTCCCAAGCAGCGCCTTTCTTTAGTGTCTTTGGCTAGACATGGCCATCGTCTTCTAAGTCTCATAAATGGGATCCTCAAGGTCTAGCAACTCCACTTCTTCTACTCGAAAGCCTTCATAATAAAGCTCGAGGCAATGCCTATTCACCATAAATTTCTTCTCCATCTTCAAGCTTTGAACTTCCGTTGCATCATAATGGAAAACATTAGTGACAATAAAAGGACCCACCCAATGAGAATGCAATTTACCTAGAAAAAGCTTAAGTTTAGAGTGGTAAAGTAGACCTTTTTCCCCAACTACAAATGTCTTTCATGCAGCTTGCTAGTCATGAAAGGCTTTACTCTTATCCTTATAAATCATTGCTTTCTCGCAGGCTTCGTTATGCAACTCTTCCAACTCTTGTAATTGCAGTTTCCTTTGCATACCTGTTTCATCAAAATCTATGTTGCATTGCTTGATCACCCAAAACGGTTTGTGCTCAAACTCGACTGAAAGATGACAAGGCTTTCCAAAAACCAACCTACAGGGAGACATCCCAATAGGTGTTTTGTAAGCTATTTTATAAACCCATAATGTATCTTCTAATCTAGAACTCCAATCCTTCTTATCGAAACGAACCACCTTCTCTAGAATTGATTTTAACTTTGTTGTTGGAAACTTCAGCTTGGTCATTTGTTTGGTGATAGTTGGATGTTAAAACCTTGTGAATAGCACCTTATTTTTGAAACAAAGGCAGCAAGTGTCCTATTGCAAAACTGCATCCCCCTATCATTGACAATGGCCCGAGACATTTCAAATCAAACAAAAATATTGGACCTAATAAAAGCTACAATCACTTTTGGATCAATTAGTCTGGGTGGCTTTTACTTCCACCCATTTAGAGACATAGTCAACTGCTAGCAATATGTAAAGAAAACCAAAAGATGATGAAAAAGGACCCATAAAGTCAATACCCAGACATAAAAAATCTCACAAAAGAGCATGAGAGTCTATGGCATTTGATCCCTATGAGAGATATTGCCTGCCCTCTGACATCTATCACATGACTTACAGAATAAATGCATGTCGTTAAATAATGTAGGCCAATAGAATCCACTTTCCAACACTTTGTATGCTGTCGTTTTTGTTCCAAAGTGGTAGCCACATGCAAAAGAATGACAAAAGGTTAGTATAGAATTAAACTCTCTCATCAACACACTTTCTTATCACTTGATTAGCACATTGCTTCCAAAGGAAAAAAATCATCCCAGATGTAGTATTTAGCATCACTCTCTAGTTTATCCTTCTTTGCTTTCGACCAACCTGTAGGAAATTGGTTAGTCACCAAATAATTTAATATTTCAGCAAACCAAGGAGAAAATGAGTTCACAAAGAGTAAATGTTCATCAGGAAAGGCTTCCCTCAATAGAAGATCCTCCTTAACAACAAGTAAACGACTTAAATGGTTAGCAACTGAATTCTTTGCTCCTTTCTTGTCTCTGATTTTGAGGTCAAATTCTTGTATGAGTAAAATCCATCTAATTAGCTTTGGTTTGACCTCCTTCTTGGTCAGCAAATATTGCAATGCTGCATGATCAGAATAAACAATGAGTTTAGCACCTTACAAGTAAGACCTAAACTTCTTGAGACCAAATACAACAGTGAAGAGCTCTTTTTCAGTAGTTGAATAGTTCAACTGAGCTCCGTTTAAGGCGTTGGAGGCGTAATAAATGGCATGAGTTGCTTTGCCAAATTTTTGACCCAATACTGCTCCTACAACATAGTCACTAACTTTACACATGAGCTCAAATGAGAAGCTCCAATTTGGAGGTTGAATGATGGGAGGTGAAGTGAGAAGTTCCCTCAACTTATCGAATGCCTTTTTGCATTCTTCATCAAGCTCAAAACCTACATCTTTCTACAAAAGTTTGAACAATAGTGCTCCAATTTTTGAGAAGTCCTTTATGAATCTTCAATAGAATTTTGCATGACCCAAAAAAGAACGCACTTCTTGCATATTTTTGGGGTAAAGTAAAGCAGACACAAGATCTATCTAAGCCTTATCAACTTCTATTCCCCTAGATGACACTACATGTCCTAAAACTATCCGTGCTCAACCATAAATGACATTTTTCCCAGTTAGGCACTAAGTTAGTTTCAATGCACCTTTGTAAGTTCAAAGTCAAATTTTCCAGGCAGTTATCAAAGCTATCTCCACAAACGCTAAAATCATCTATGAATACCTCGATAATTTTCTCTACATATTCAGAGAAGATACTTACCATATATCTCTAAAAAGTAGTTGGAGCATTACATAGCCCAAAAAGCATCTGTCTGTAAGCAAAAGTTCCAAAAGGGATATGAAGGTGGTCTTCTCTTGATCCTCTAGCACTATTGCAATATGAAAGTAACCTGAAAAACCATCTAAGAAATAGTAGTAAGCATGACTGATAGGTGTCGAGCTTGTGTAATAATAATAAAAACCTAACTGCCAGAAAAAGTAGCCAAAATTCAATTCTAGGTACTAGAGTAGGGACTCTGGATGTGCAACAGGTTACTCAATTCACCTGGGCTCCAAAGAGTTTGCTAAATCCGATATACTAGAATTGCAGACTCACAAGAATTTACTAATTTGTATACAGTGGCAAGTAGTAACGTCTCCACAGGGATTGAGGAAACTTTATTTCTTCTCAAATAAGAAATATGGGGGATTTTGGGAAATGTGAAAAAAAAAACTATTCAACTAAACAAAAAAATTCACTAAAATAAGGAGTAAATTAATGAAGGGAAACTCTAGCCAAAGATCCAACTTCTCAAACACAGTCCATATATCCGATCATCGATGCAAAGTTAACTCATTTAATTCATTAATAGGTTGATTATAGCCGCCAGATAAGCTCTCTAACGACCAACTTTTCCTTAGATTTTAGAAAGTTAAGGTGTGCCCGTTAACTATCTCTAACCAAGAAATAACCCTAGGTACGTCTGTAGGATTCAATTTCTCAACTGCACTAGGAATCAGAAAAATCCAAACTCTAACCAACAAACACACTACTAGGGTTTGTTTAAATTAGATCGCATGTTCCCCTAACGTGTGTTAATATTAGTTACCACTAATATTAATAAACTAAACAATTATGTATTTAGTAGATTAATTTGGGAATAGATGATTAAGTTAATATGAATATTGGGTGCCCTTGACATTCAACTAACAAAATAATCACAAAAACATAAAACAAAGAACACTCAAATATTAAAGAATTAAACGAACGAAAAACAAGTCAGTTAAATCTCACAGATATTTGGACTGCATTGTCGATTTGATTTTTGACTAGACTACGGAATTAGCCATGCATCGTGGTGAAAATTCCACAAAAGCTTAAAAGGAAAAATCCAAGAAGCATCATCTTGTCTTTTTCAAATAAAGAAAACTAGTGAAAGAAGAAAAGATGAAAGCCAGGCTTATCGTTGCTTTTTCGAAATCTCTCCCGAATGTATATAACCCCCTAAACTACTAGTACTTCGGATTAGTTATACTTCGTGGGGCCAAGTCCTCGTTTCAGCTGCCAACCCAAGAAAGTAAAGCCAATGCTAAAACCTAAATTCCTTTGCAAACTACTCTATTAGGAATTTCCTAATACATATCAAAAACTACCACTTACCTAATCCAAAAAGATATTCTAATAATAAATATTAGGATGGTTTCCACATTCCAGCAAAATTTAGGATTCTGCAATTCTTTGGAAACTCTTCACGCACACGAAATCCTGATAATGATCTAGAAGCATGACTTAGGCGCACCTATGCCTAACTGCAAAAAAGTTTTCTAGAAAATTGATTTTCAGCACCTTTTGTCACCAATTTCTGCAATTCACCAAATACAAAAATTAAATAGAATCCGCAAAGTAATGCAATATTTAGCCAAAACAATTAGGAGATATTAATGAAATAAACCACTAAAATGCACCTTATCAATCTCCCCCATATCTAAGTTATGCTTGTCCTCAAGCATATCCTAACTCAGAAACGCAATCAAGATACCGAGCAACTTGTAGCAAGTCACACCAATAAAGGCATCCCACATTTCTCAAAAATTTCATCAAAATCAGAATATATCAAATTGACAAACCTCACAAAGAATTTAGTAGATGCACTCATGCACTCCAAGGTTTATAGGGTATAGGATAGCACTCAAATCGACACAATGAAATGACATTACCATAGGGGTACCCATAGATCACATCTCCACTACTCAACCATGAATCAAATGCAAAAATCAAAGGGACTTCCACAAGATTGTAATGGGGTTTGGGTGAAGGTAGGATAAAAGGGTAGATCATGGTTTTAATATGTCAAAGATAATGCCAAAATTCAATGCATAATTTTCTTTGCAATTTTGCACTTCCAAGGCAAAGCAGCACTTCCATCAATCCAACAAGTGAAAACAATTACTGGTACTTCCCATAATCACAATTCAAGAAGTATGCACAAAAGCACATTGTAACACGTTTTTCTTTTTTTTTTTTTTTTTTCATTTTTTTCATCATTTCATTTTAAATTTTTTTACTTGTTTTTTCTTCTTTTTTTTTTTGTGAAACCGAAACAAACATCCTAGAAATAAACATCTCAGAAACCACCTTAGCTTGCTACACTTGCTTTTCTCATTCATTGCTTTGCAAATAATACCTTAAATTCCCATGCAATGAAATTAAAGTATTTCTTTAATATAAGGGTGCAAAGCAAAAGTCTAAAGAGAGGTCTTAGCTAACAATTGGGGTATCAAACAAAGAAAAGAGTTAAAGGCTCAAATTGGCTCACTAAAGGCAAACAAAAATAAAGGCAAATTTTTTTTTCGAAAGTCAAAAGTGACTAGTCCTAGATGCCCTTGTCATTTTTATGCATCAAATTCAATTACACGTGGTCTCGACATGCCTAACAAAGCAAGTTCTAGAATGACCAATCCATGTGCAATTCCACTCAACAAACGAAAACTAGAGCAAAAATGAATTAAATGCTTACTATCAAGTCCAAAAATCTCACAAGTGGTCAAGAATTAATGTCAAATCTAACATATTCATCAATTAAATCCATCATCAAGAAAAGTAGAAAACGCAATGACATGAACTCGCTACTTGGACTCATATCTCGATTGCATTCATCATTGTTTAAAAACAGAGAACTCTCAAGGAAAAGAAAATGCAAACCAACACCTAAAAGTATAGCTAACCCTCCCCCACACCTAAATCGCACATTGTCTCCAATGTAAGAAAAGAAAAACATGGAAAAGAACTAAAAGGGGACAATGATACTTCCCTGAACATAGAGGAGAGGACCAACAAGCTAAGGCTCGAGAAGGAAAACGGGGTCGGAATCCCACGTGGTGAAAACACTGTACCAAATTCTAGGCCATACGAGAATCTGGCGCTCGACCCGCTCCAACCAAGACTCCACTTGATGCAACTAAAAGCGGAGATCAGGTGAGTGCCGCTCCCCAAAAGATGATGGCGGTGGTGCAAACATGGAAGGGTCAGTTGCATCAGTACCAGCGCTGCCAGGTTGAGAAGTGGTAGCTTTGGAAGTTGTCTGCTTCGGTGGAAGCTGGATCGGCCCCGAAGGAGTGAATTGGAAAACATCATTCAGCTGTTGAACCAAACCCATCTTCTCCAAGCAAGCTAAATCAATGGGCTCCATATTACAAGCCAAATGCAAGTTATGATTCGTCAAATCCAAAACCCCAAGATTAACGGCCAAATGAGTAATATACGACCCTAGAATTTATGGCTTATTTTTCTTGTTGAGGACAATCTAGAAATGAGAAGTTAACCAATGACCCAAGTTAACCTTAACTTCTTAACTTCAGCACCATATACCAAATAAAAAAGAACTTGGGTTTGGACAAAATTCCAAAACTGTCATTCCTACTTGAGAAGCTATAGGATATGAAACGGTGAAAATAACGCGAAATGACATTCTTTAGGTAGGAGGCCTTAGATTAGCTAGGATTATAAGAGTGGGTGTCAACTGATAGATCCTTCAAGTAACCAGTGTTATGGGAGAAAAAAGGGCCAGTGAATTCACAAGCACTCTCCATATATTTAGAAAATTGAGAATAAGGCACATCAATAAAATCAAAAGCCAAATTGAATTCAGTTATAGACTGCCTGAACTGTTTACCCATTAAACGATAACGAA
This sequence comes from Gardenia jasminoides, assembly GCA_013103745.1. Lineage (NCBI taxonomy): Eukaryota > Viridiplantae > Streptophyta > Magnoliopsida > Gentianales > Rubiaceae > Gardenia > Gardenia jasminoides. The sequence continues at coordinate 14,801,264 of CM023096.1, forward strand.
CCACATTAGGAGTTGTCACTGAAAACTCATCAGGTATATTGAATTCAAAAGTGGTATAAAATTCCCATGTTAACTCAGTGAACGTAGGTATAGCAATGGAAGCATAATTGATCCAACTAATAGAAGCTATCCACCTAGTGACCTCATCCCTAATATTCAAAATGTCAAGTGTGGAGTCATGGATGAATTTACAAGGAATTATCTTTGTTGTACAACAGGCGGCATACCGTTATTTATCGGCCGCCTTGGTAAATGTCAAATAGCCGCCAAAGTGTGAAGGTGAAGAAATATGGATTTCTTTGTTTTTCCCAAGGCAAGACCGAGGACCACCTGAATCAGATGTTTGGAAAGGTCCACTTAAAGGAACAATGGGTTGGGGTAAAGAAATGGACGGTTGTGTCCTCTTTTTATCTTTTATTTTAGCCATTGACTCAAGTAAAATAGGAAAAGAACAAGTTACAACACGACAAACAAGTCAAACGGAAAGTTCAATTTCAATTATCCGAGAAACAAGACCACAGGGCAAAAACACACACGTGCTAAGTGTCAACCAACAACAAGGGGAGCCATAGGAATATAGATATAGACTTGGCAAATTTTCCAAATGTCACCAAATTTCCCTACAAAAAGTTGCACAATTGAATCCACTTTAACTAATGCAGCAAACCAAACAACCGCACGAAGGCAAAAACCACAGCTTTGGACTTCAGGCAAATTGCACCAGTCGATAACGACAGAAAATAGCTTGAGTAAAATGGTGAGTGTAGACAAACTTGTAAGGAACCAATGGTAGTGAACCAAGAGGAAGGAGCGCAGCTCAAACGGCAGTTGGAACTACTGTGATTGGAGAAGCCGGTGCTAGTACGAAGTACGCAGTGATAGCTTGAGGACAGACCAAGAAGTGCTGACAAGAGAGAGATATTGCGGCTGGCTATTGGTGACGTCGAGAGCCACGGTGGCGTAGGAAGCAAAGTGGATGGCTGGCGGCTACGGCTCGAGCAAGTGAAGAAGCGGTGGCATGGACATCGCAGCGGCAACAGTGGCAGCTGGTAGACTGGTGCGATCAGCGGTTGAGCAGCGATTGGATCGACAAAGGTACTGCGGCTCGTGCGCGTGGAAAACAGATGGCTTGGGATCAGCGATGCTGGTGGTAGTGGTTGGTGTGGTTGGCGGTGTAGCAGTGAAGACAGCGTGACAAGCAGCAACGACGGTGGCTGGAAAGATGGATGAAAAAGGAAAATCGGGAAAAAGAAAGAAAAAGAAAGAAAAGCAGAGAAACTAGAGTTGACAAAGAGAGAATAGGGTTGCAAAAACTTTTCCCCATATTTTTATTTGTCCATCATTGCATTAGGCGTGGGCACGCTTAACTACCCTCGAGTCTTCTGACCAACCTTTAGAAATTAAGTTCCTTAAGTGTGACCACAAGGCGTGGACACGCCTAACTAATGCCAAGTCTTCTGCCTAAGTGACTGGATTTCATTTCTTAGGCGTGATCGCCTGGCGTGGGCACGCCTAACCAATATGGAGTCTTCTACCCGCAGACAGAAATTGTATTCTTTAAACATGCCTGATTGGCGTGGGCACGCTTAACTGGTGGCTACCTATCATACGAAAATTTCATCATTCCAATGGCACCTACGTACTGAATGGAACACCAAAAAACTTAAAATAAAGAAAATCATAGATCCTTGGGTTGCCTCCCAAACAGCACTTTCTTTAACGTCTTTGGTTAGACGTTGTCCAAAACTTCTCAAGTTGTATAGATGGGATTCTCAAAGTGCATGAATTCAACTTCTTCCAGTTCAAACCCTTCATAGTAGGGCTTTAAGTGATGACCATTCACCATAAATTTCTTCTCCATTTTCAAACTTTGAATTTCAATTGCACCATAGTGAAAGACATTAATAACTACAAATGGACAAATCCATTGTCAACGCAATGTACCTGGGAAGAGTTTAAGATTGGATTGATAAAGGAGGACTTTTTGGCCTATGACAAATGTCTTCCTAGAGATTTGTTAATCATGGAAGATTTGGTTCTTTTCCTTGTAGATTAAGGCATTCTCATAAGTCTCATTCCGGATTTCCTCCAACTCTTGCAATTGCAACTTTCTATGCACTCCACCCTCTTCGATGTCCATGTTGCATTGCTTGATGGCCCAAAATGCCTTGTACTCAAACTCAACTGGGAGATGGCACAACTTCCTTAATATCAATCTGTAAGATGACATCCCAATCGGCATTTTGTAGGCTGTCCTATAAGCTCAAAGTGTATCCTCCAAACACGCACTCCAATCTTTCCTATCTGCTCAGACCATTTTCTCTAAAATTGACTTAATTTCTCTATTGGAGACTTCCGCTTAGCCATTTCTTTGAGGATGGTAAGACATGGAAACCTTATGAAAAACACCAAACCTCTTCAACAATGTAGCAAGCGCCTTATTGCAAAAATGCTTTCCTTTATCACTTACAATCACTCTGGGCATTCCAAAGCGGACAAAATGTTAGACTTGATGAAATCTGCAACCACTTTGGAATCATTAGTTTTGGTGGCCTTTGTTTTCCCCACTTAGACACATAATTGATTGCAAATAAGATATACAAAAATTCAAAATAAGAGGAAAAAGGACCCATAAAATCAATGCCCCAAATATCAAAAATTTCAATAAAAGTCATGGGGGTTTGTGACATTTAATCTTTTTGAGAAGATTTCCTACTCGTTGGCATCTATCACATGACTTACAAAACAAGTAGGCATCCTTAAAAAGAGTAGACCAATAAAATTCGCTCTCAAGCATCTTATGAGTCATCCTTTTTGTTTCAAAATGACCTCCATATGCAAAAGAGTGACAAAATGTTAGTATTGAGTGGAACTCATTTTCACTTACACATCTTCGCATCACTTGATCAGCACCTTTGTAGGTCCTGAAAGCAACCTAAGAGGGGGGGTGAATTAGGTTTATAGAAAATTAAAAATTGATGAATGATAATAATCATACAATTTTAATTAATCAAGCTTTCTCAGTGACACAAACACTTAAGCACGGAATATAAAGAACACACCAAGTAGATGATCACAAGTAGGATTCAAACTAAAGAATAAAAGGAGAGATGAAATCAAATGGACTACCAAGTTGCACCCAACTTGAAGTCCAAACCTCAATTGCACTTGCTACTTCAATTTGATGAAGTTACACCAAATTGTACATGGAAAGATCACCTCTTACTTGCCTCAATCTCTTCTTGATCAAGCCAAGAGGTTTTACAATAGCCTTGCTAACCCTCGTTATGCTACACACTTGAGTCTTCTCTCACAATTGAAAAGCAATAATAGCTCACAAACTCACTTACACTACAAGCACAAAGAAAGACACAAATTTTTGCTAAATTTGCTCTTAAAGGCTTGTAAGTAATGGTAGTCAAAAGTTCTAAACATATCCAACCTTTAAAGTATTTATAGGGTCCAAAGGTAACTGCCTAAACTTCTCCAACGGTCTTGAATTAAATGCAGGAAAAAAAATAGTAGTCGGGTGTGTCGGACGTCCGACACCATGTTCTGCGTCCGAAACCACCGTCTGACAGTTTGCTGAATTTTGTGTCGCAAACTGTCGGACGTCCGAACCAAAAATCCACCATCCGACAGAACCAGTAGCTAAAGTGAACATCCTCTCAACCTATCGGACGTTCGAAACTTGGGTCTTTGTTCAAAAGCATTGTCCGAAACTTTGTCATAAACTGTCGGACGTCCGAAACGATTGTCCGACAGAACCAGTGGCCATCCAATCTTTCATTCCAACCTGTCGGACATCCGAACCCCTGGTTTGCGTCCGACAGCATCGTTCGACACATACGAGTGATGTGTTTTAGGTGAAAACCTGTCTCACTACAATTAATCTTGAAGGAATATTAGTAAAAATCATCATATTGGTTTGCTAATCATCAAAAGAGCCAACAATCTCCCCCTTTTTGGTAATGACAAACCAAGTGATGATTTGAATGAAAAGGGATGGCAAGAACGCATAATTGGAGAAGGAAAAGAAAATACTCCCCTTCACTTGCAAAACCCACTTTGCAACAGAAAACTCCAACTTACTTAAAGCACCATCTTTTGGCATAACCAAATCAAAACCAACATCAACTCATATCACAACAACAACCAATATCACAACAACAACTCATATCAACCCACAACAGCAACCAATATTAGAACTCATATCACAACAACAACCAATATCTATCAACCACCATTATCATTCATTCACCGTTTTTCTCCCCCTTTTGTCATCAATCAAAAGTTAATATCAACCATTACAAAAAAATTGATAGCAAATTGATATGATCCATGGCTGCCCAAGACAACCCTTAGGCCTCCTTATTACAAGTGCATGACGGGGTCCAAGCCCTTAAGCCTTTTGGACCGTGGAAAAGTGCAACAAGTGGGCTGGCCAAAGAAACGTGCAGAAAACGTGAGTCGCGACCCGAGCCGTGATCTCTCACATCGCGAATCCATGCCTCGCGTTTCTTGATCAGAAGCCAAAGGTGTTAGATCCGTGGACCAATCCGCGAGGCATGCATTACAGATCCATATCGCGGATCCTCGTCGTTAAAATTTTTATTTTTTAGTTAATTTTTATATTTTCAGAATTATATTAGATAAGCCCATGGTTCACCCCCAGAGAGTCTGTGGCCGAACCTAGGCCTATTAGTGAGATGTTTAGGTTATTTTGTAAGGGGTATTTAAGCATTTCTTTGTGCTTTTCATCAGATGGGAGATTATTCAGAAATAAGAAAACCCTTTGAGAGTTTCTCTCTCTTGCTTCTTGAAGCAGCCATTGAATATCTTAGATCATCCTAGGGTATTTGATAGACTTATCAATCTAGGAACGCGCTAGGTTGTGGCGTCTCTACCATATCAAGAGATCGTTGACCGTGTGATCAACGGGTTCTTGATTCTTCCGCTGTGTCGTCGAGTCCAAACGCAGATTGACCCTTCTAGATCCGTAGTAGTCTATACGGGTTTGTAAATTAACTAAAAATTACAAATTTTAACGACGAGATCCGCGATATGGATCCGCGATGCATGCCTCGCGGATTGGTCCGCGGATCTAACACCTTTGGCTTCTGATCAAGAAACGCGAGGCATGGATTCGCGATGTGAGAGATCACGGCTCGGGTCGCGACTCACGTTTTCTGCACGTTTCTTTGGCCAGCCCACTTGTTGCACTTTTCCACGGTCCAAAAGGCTTAAGGGCTTGGACCCCGTCATGCACTTGTAATAAGGAGGCCTAAGGGTTGTCTTGGGCAGCCATGGATCGTATCACAAATGGATAAACCCAGTAAATATTCAAGCATAAGGTTAATAAAAGGAACATTCACAAGAGTTAAGTAAGTCAAGACCAACAAAAACAACCATGGCCAATGATGAACTTTGGCTTCACAAAAACAGTAAAAGCAGCCAGTGAGAAATTATGAACAAGATGATGCTGGCCTAGAAATGCCTAATGATATGAGCCTATTAGATGCCTAAATGTCTAGAATTGAGGACGAGATGAGCCACGACGCCTGTGAACAAGTCGGTAACCCTCTAAACTTTCCTCCTTATCAGTGTCCATTTCTTGAGGAGGAGTGTGAAATTGAGAAGGTCCAGGGCCTTGAGATGTGGCCTGTTGAGATGTGCCTCGCATTTCCATTAGACCTTGAGCAACTTGTTGGTCTTGTGCAGTTTCTTCATGGATAGGGTCAGCTTCATCAGTTCTTTCTTGTACTTGTTCTTCAGTGGCTTGGGCTATTTCTTCATGAGTGTGAGCTTGTGCTTCCGTTCCTTGATCAGTAGCCCTTTGAGCTTGCTAAGGTAGAAGGGTCTCCTTTAGTTTAAGAAAGGCTTCCTTTTGCTCTGAAGTCATAACCATTTGAAGAGCTTCCTCAAGAAGAAGATGTCTTTGCTTGAGTTCAAGGAGAAGGGTAAGGATTGGATCTGAGGAAGTAGAGGAAGAAAGCTGTGATGTCAAAGGAGTAGAGAAATCAAGTCTTGGGCGTTTAAAACGAGGAGTCACTGGAGTTTGAGGAGAAGAGAGTGGATCATGGACTGTTTTAGTACGAGTCTCCAAGGCAGTCTCCTTGTATACCCATTCATCACCAACAAAGCGAATGTTTTTCTTTTCAAAATATGCTTTGGTGAAAAAATAATTTGGATTTTCAGTGGTTGGTGTTCCAATCAATGGAATGTTGAAATGATTGAAAATAGAAGTCAAGAACTTGCCATAGGGAATTTTCCTACAACTATCCGACTTAACTTTGTTCATGAAACGACATATGATAAATCCAAAATCAACCCTTATGTCTTCCATAAAGCAATAGAAGAGATAAAGCTTCATTTTGTTTGCTGTGGTACGATGGCCAGAAGTAGGAATTAAAAGATTGCCAATCATAACCCACAAAATTTGTTGTAAGGGTGTCAATTCATTTAAATCAGCTTCAGCCAAGACTTGGAAACTTGTTTGAGAATAGGATAAAAGCTTGGTTCCACTGAAGTGATTATATGAAGTTGGTTGTTCTTTATATGAGAAAAAGTTTGCAACTTTACTAGTGCAATCAGCTTCGATATTAGTATTAAAAATTTCATTCACAATGTTAGGATCAAGAGTGATATCAATGCCATTGACTCTAGACACAACCTTAGAGGGTGTTCTACCTTGCCTAATATTAGCATAGAATTGGTGCACCATAGAAGGATAGATAATGTGAGGAAAAGTGAGAAGATGTCTCCATTTTTGAAAAGAAAATTTTTCAAGGACCCAATCCAACTTGTAAATATGAAAATCAGAAAGAGAAACAGAACGTTGAGTTATAAAGCCTTTCCTGCAAACTATGGAGAATCGTGCTTCGGCTTCAATATCAATGAAGGCGGGTAGAACATTTCTTGTTTGCTCCTCTGTTTCTTACTGATCAGACCTTCCAATTTCAGCCTGGGTTCTCTCTGAGAACCTCTAGTTTGTCCAGTATCAGACCTTCCAATCCTTCTTTTGGCAGAAGAAGAACTTCCTCTAACTCGAACCATTTTGAGTGAATGCAGTGGAATGTATGATGCAGTGATGGTGATGCAGTGCTAAATGAAAACACTACTAATGTTGTGAATCAGTTCGAGAGGAGAGATTGTGGACCTAGGGTTTTAAGAAAAGATTTGGGGGTTTTCCTGATTTGGATGTATGATGAAAATGCGAAACATCAACCACTGGGAATGAAGTTTAGAAGCCGAATATGGAAGCAATTTGAGAAAATCTGTTCTTGAAAGGGATGAAATTTCAATTTTTAGGGGAAGGTGATGAGAAAGCTTTTTGTTCGAGAGAGAGAAGAACAATAGCAAATGACCGTCCGAAATCCCTTTTAAAAAGAATTTTAAGAGTGCCGGATGTCCGAACATTAGGCTGCGTCCGACATCTGCGTCCGATCCCCTGTTTTGTGAAGAGATAACATTTTAGGACTGTTGGACATCCGATCCTTGTGTAGGACGTTCGATAAAAGTGGACACATAGCACAAACGTTGTCGGACGTCCGATCCCCTACTGTTTCAAAGAGATTTTTCTGAAATTCCCAGTTTGCTTCTCAAATAGACAAATTGCTCCAAGGGCAATGCTTTTGTAAAAATATCAGTAATTTGATCTTTTGAGCATACGTAATTAACACAAATTTCTCCTCTTTGAACAAGATCACGTATGAAATGTTGCTTAATATCCATATGTTTTGTCCTAAAATATTGAATGGGGTTTTTGGTCAAGTTTATAGCACTAGTATTGTTACAAAACATAGGTACACAATCATATTTCAAACGAAAGTCATATAAGGTGTGTTTCATCCAAATTAACTGAGCACAACAAACATCGGCAGCAATATATTCAGTCTCAGCAGTAGATAAGGAAATTGCATTTTGCTTTTTGCTGAACCAAGAAACTGATCAATCACCTAGAAAATGACATATACCACTTGTACTCTTTCTATCTATTCTACAACTAGCAAAATCAGCATCCGAAAAGCCAATCAAAGCAAAGTTAGTGCATTTTGGATACCATAAACCATAGTTAATTGTTCCCTTCAAATATCTAAAAATCCGTTTTACAGCTAACATATGAGATTCTTTTGGACATGATTGAAACCTAGAACATAGGCAAACAGCAAACATGATATCGAATCTACTTGCGGTTAAATAAAACAGGTTACCAATCATACCTCTATAGTATTTTTTATCAACTTTGGTACCTTCTTCATCCTTGTCAAGTTTGGTGGAGGTGCACATAGGAGTACCAACTTGTCTTGAATCCTCCATACCAAATCTTTTGAGAAGTTCTTTTGTGTATTTTGTTTGATTGATAAAGGTACCATCTTGACTTTGGTGCACTTGAAGTCCAAGGAAGAAGTTTATTTCTCCCATCATACTCATCTCAAATTCTTTTTGCATAACTATTCAAAATCCTTGCACAGACGTTCATTAGTGGCACCAAAAATGATATCATCCACAGAGATTTGCACAATTAATAAATCATTCAAATTATTTTTGGTAAAACATGTGGTATCAACAACCCCTCTTTTAAAGCCATTTTCCACCAAGAAACCACTTAAACATTCATACCAAGCTCTTGGTACTTGTTTCAAACCATATAAAGCTTTTGAGAGTTTGAAAACATAATTTGGAAATTTTTCATTCTCAAAACCCGGGGGTTGATCAACATAAACTTCTTGATCAATGAAACCATTTAGAAATGCACTCTTAACATCCATTTGAAAAAGTTTGAAGCCTTTAAAGCATGAAAATGCAAGAAACATTCGAATGGATTCTAATCTAGTTATGGGAGCAAAGGTTTCATCAAAATCTATCCCTTCTTCTTGTGCATAACCTTTTGCTACAAGCCTAGCCTTGTTTCTAACTATTTCTCCTTTATCATTTAACTTGTTCCTAAACACCCATTTTGTACCAATCACGGGATGGTGTAATGGTCTTTCTACCAAGGTCCATACTCTATTTCTTTCAAATTGGTTTAGCTCTTCTTGCATGGTTACAATCCAACAATTATCTTTTAGTGTTTCATTGACATTTTTGGGCTCAATATGAGAAATTAATGCAAGATTATCTACTAAAGCATTTTACAGGAGTGAGTCTTTACCCTCTCGGATGGATCACCTATTATGGGCTCCTTTGGATGTTGTTGAGTGAATTTCCAAGCTTTTGGAAGATCTTTTTGAGTTTCTTCACTTTCTTCTTTCTTTTCTTGTTCCTCTTCATCTTGAGGTGAATCTTCCTTTGTGTCATCCTTCACCTCCTTGTCTTGCTCTTCATGAATAGTTAGTTCTTTTAGAGCTTCTTGCACACCTACATCATCATCTTCACAAGCATCTTTGGAAACAATATCATTAGTTCCATCAAAAGTAACATGTATGGCTTCCTCAATAATAAGAGTCCTTCGATTATAGACTCTATAACCACGTTTACTTTCACAATATTTTAAGAAATACCTTCATCCGTTCTCTTGTCAAACTTTCCAAGATGTTCTTTGATGTTTAAAATGAAGCATTTACAACCAAATACTCTAAAATAGCCAACAATAGGCTTTTTACCAAAAAGAAGTTCATATGATGTTTTATTCAAAATTGCTCGTAAAGAATTCTATTCATCACATAGCATGCCGTGTTTACCATTTCGGCCCAAAAATATTTTGGCATGTCACATTCACTAAGCATGGTTCTTGCAGCTTCTTGAAAAGTTCTAATCTTTCTTTCAACAACACCATTTTGTTATGGAACTCTTGCTATTGAAAACTCATTAGAAATTCCATTGTGATCACAAAATTCCGGAAAACCACAATATTTAAACTCGGTTCCATTGTCACTTCTAATTTTTACAATACTCAAGTTCAGCAAATTTTGAACTTTTGCAAATAAAGAAACAAAAATTTTGAAAACATCATCTTTATGAGCGAAGAACACAACCCAAGTATATTTAGAGAAATCATCAACAATTACAAAGCAATAGTGTTTGCCTAAACTAGCAATTTGAGTAGGACCAAAAAGATCAAGATGTAGCAACTCCAAGGGCTTTGATGTGGAAACACAATTTTTTTGGTTTAAAAGAAACTTTTGCTTGTTTTCCAAATTGACATGCATCACAAATACGATCCTTTTCAAATTTGATTTTTGGTAATCCTTTAACAAGTTCCTTTTTGAAAATCTCATTGATTAAGTCCATGTTGAAATGACAAAGTCTTCTATGGCATAACCAAGGATCATCATTAGTAATCTTAAGGCATTGAAAACTAGTTGAATCAATTTTCTCAAGGAAAACAACATAAATGTCATTGTATCTTTTTCCTTTAAAGACAATATTAAAATTTGTATCAAGGATCAAGCATTCATACTTCTTAAAAAGCACAAAAAGATTCCTATCACATAATTGACTAACACTCAATAAATTGTAACCCAAATTGTCAACTAAAAGGACATTATGAATAAAGGTTTCACCATTCTTACCAATGTCACCAATCCCAATCGTCTTAGCTTTTGTATTATCTCCAAATGTGACTTTTCCACTACTTTTTGATTTAAGTTTGACAAAATGAGATGGATCACCGGTCATATGTCTTGAGCATCCACTATCAATGAACCATCTTGATGCTTTGTTTGATTTCTTCAATTGTACCTACACAGGAGAGAGTGAAAGATAACCTTTGGTACCCTTGTATTTTTGGGTCCTTAGGTGTTAGTTGCAATTTTTAACTATCCAAGTAATTTTTAAGCCATTCCTCATATTTTTCTTGACATAGCAATAACTTTTCAAATGTCCATATTGACAACAAAGGTTACACATTTTACTAGTATCCTTAATACTAATGGATTTTAAATATCTAATTCCCATTTTCCTAAGAATAGCAAATTTGTTTTCACCAAAAGTAGCTCTTCTAATATTCATTTGAATCTTGAAGTATTTTGCAAAACTTTTCTTTTGCATCAAGTTTCTTTTGCAAATCCAAATCAATCTCAAACTCTTTCAAATCATCATTTTCTTTCTTCAATCTTTTATTGTCTTGAAAGAGTTTTGAATTCTCATGAAGCAAAAAATTGATTTTGACTTTCAATTCTTTATTCTTAGCATAAGAATCTTTCAAACTTTCATGCAATTTTTCAACAAAATATTCAATGTCCTCATCATTTTCATTATCACAATCATAAATAGGGTTACTAGTAGATACCTCATTTTCACCTATGGCCATAAATGCCATTTGAGCGGATTCTTCTTCTTTCTCTATTTCACCATCGGAGTTACACTCATTCCAAGTTATTGGAAGTTGTTGTATTTTTGGCTTCTTTCTCCTCTACCTTCCTTTTTCTTCTTCATTGGACATTCATTAGTATAGTGCCCAATTTGTCCACATTTGAAGCATTTGTCTCCCTGTTTCTTGTTGACCTCTTGCTTCCCTTTGCCTCTTTGATTGGGGTTGTAGTTGTTAGGACCTCCCCTTCTAAACCTTCTTCTATTGAAGATTCTTTTGAAGCTCTTGGAGAGAAGTGCCAAATCATTATCATCAACTTCAACATCTTCATCTTTTAAGGAGAGTGAATCATCCTCGTCTTGTGAAGCTTTGAGAGCTACACTTCTTTTCATCTTTGCATCCTCTTCCTCTTGTACTTTAGACTTGAGCTTCAATTCATAAGAGGTTAAAGAATTTATGAGAGTTTCAATAGACATTGAGTTCAAATCCTTAGCTTTCTCTATAGCTGTCACTTTGCTTTCTCATTCTTTAGATAGAGCATTTAAGATTTTTCTATTATTCTCACCCAATGTATACTCTTTTCCCAACACTTCTAGATCTTTTATAATATCATTGAATGTATAATACGTTTTGTCAATATTCTCATGAGGTTCCATTTTGAAGGATTCATATTTAGTGACAAGAAGTGATTTCTTTTGTTCTCTAACATTGTCACTACCCTCATGTATTTCTCTAAGCTTGTCCCATATTTCCTTTGCCGTCTTACAACCTTTCACCCTTGTAGATTCTGTAGCATCTAAGGCATTGTATAGCACATTCACAGCTTTTGCATTCAAAGTGAGATTTATCCTATCTTGGGGAGTTAATTCCATTCGAGTTTTTGGTCTTGGCTGATGAGTAATTTCATCTACAACAACTGCTTCAAATGGACCTTCATTTACTCTATACCATAGTTCAATATCTATTGATTACAAGAAGATCTCCATTCTATCCTTCCAACTCACATAATTGACCCCATTAAACATAGGTGGTCTAGTGATAGATTGTCCCTCTAAGAATAATGCATTGTTAGTTGCCATGATTACTCCAAAGCTGATTGAGCTTAATCTCTAGGAGACCAAGCTCTATACCAATTGTAGGTCCCGAAAGCAACTTAAGAGGGGGGTGAATAAGGTTTATAGAAAATTAAAACTTGATGAATGATAATAATCACACAATTTTAATTAATCAAGCTTTCTTGGTGACACAAACACTTAAGCACGGAAATAAAGAACACACCAAGTCGATGATCACAAGTAGGATTCAAACTAATAAACAAAAAGAGAGATGAAATCAAATGGACTACCAAGTTGCACCTAACTTGAAGTCCAATACCTCAATTGCACTTGCTACTTCAATTTGATGAAGTTACACGAAGTTGTACATGGAAGGATCACCTCTTGCTTGCCTCAATCTCTTCTTGATCAAGCCAAAAGGTTTTAAAACAGCCTTGCTAACCCTTACTATGCTACACACTTGAGTCTTCTCTCACAATTGAAAAGTAATAATAGCTCACAGACTCACTTACACTACAAGCACAAAGAAAGACACAAATTTTTGCTAAATTTGCTCTTAAAGGCTTGTAAGTAATGGTTGTCAGAAGTTCTGAACATATCCAGCCTTTAAAGTATTTATAGGGTCCAAAGATAACTGCCCAAACTTCTCCAATGGTCTTGAATTAAATGCAGGGAAAAAATAGCCGTTAGGTGTGTCGGACATCCGACATCGTGTTCTGCGTCCGAAGCTACCGTTTGATAGTTTGCTGAATATTTGTGTCGTAAACTGTCGGACATCCGAACCAAAAATCCACCATCCGACAGAACCAGTAGCTAAAGTGAACATCCTCTCAACCTATCGGACGTCCGAAACTTGGGTCTCCGTCCGAAAATGTCGTCCGAAGCTTTGTCATAAACTGTCGGACGTCCGAAACGATCATCTGACAGAACCAGTGGCCATCCAAATTTTATTCCAACTTGTCGGACGTCCGAACCCCTGCCTTGCATCCGACAGTATCGTCCGACACATATGAGGGATGTGTTTTAGGTGAAAACCTGTCTCACTACAATTAATCTTGAAGGAGTATTAGTAAAAAATCATCATATTGGTCATCAAAAAAGCCATCAGCCTTACTTGCAAAGGTATGGTTCATTCCAAATGTAATATTTGGCATCACTTCTCAACTTATCCCTTTTTGCCTAAGGACAACTTGTAGGAAATTTGTTAGTCACCAAGTAATTGACGATATCAGCATACCAAGAAGGAGAGGAATTAATTGAGAAAAGGTGTTCTTCAGGAAAAGACTCCCGCAATGGGAGATCTTCTTCAGTGACTGGTATGCAACTCAAATGGTCAGCCACCAGGTTCTCTGCTCCTTTCTTGTCTTTGATTTCCAAGTCAAATTCTTGGAGCAATAGAATCCGTCCAATGAGCCTTGGTCTGGCATCTTTCACTGTCAATAGATATCGCAAGGCTACATGATTGGAAAAAATAATAACTTTAACTCCTAACAAATAAGATCTAAAGTCCTCTAAAGCAAAAATGATAGCTAAGAGTTGTTTTTTCATGGTAGAGTAGTTGAGTTGGCTCCATTTAAAACTCCTGACGCATAGTAGATTGTAAAGACCGCTTTCCTTACTCTCTGACCTAGCACTGCTCCTACTACATAGTCACTGGTGTCACATATGATTTTGAAAGGTAAGTCCCAAATTGGAGGTTGGATGATGGGTTATCAACAATTCCTTGAATCTATCAAGTGCTTGTCTACACTCATCACCAAATTCAAACGCCACATCCTTTTGTAGGAGTATGAACAGCGGTGCTTCAATCTTTGAGAAATTTTTGATAAATCTACGATAAAACCTGCATGCCCCAAGAAAGAATGTACCTCCAGCACACTTGCGGGGTATGGTAAAGAAGATACAAGATCTATTTTGGCTTTGTCTATCTCTATGCCTTTAGATGATACAACATGTCCCAAAACTATCTCATGCTTAACCATAAAATGACACTTCTCCCAATTGAGCACAAGGTTAGTCTTGATGCATCTCTTTGAAATCAAGGCCAAATTATCTAGGCAATCATCAAGACTATCTCTATAAACACTAAAATTATCCATGAACACCTCTATGATCTTTCCTATATAGTCAGAGAAAATATTTACCATGCATTTCTGGAAGGTGGCAGGGGCATTACATAACCAAAAAGGCATCCTTCGACAAGTAAAGATATCAAAGGGTCATGTGAAAGTTGTTTTCTCCTGATCCTCAGGTGCTATTGCTATCTGAAAATACCCTAAGAAACCATCTAAAAATTAGTAATAAGCACAGCAAGCTAATCTTTCCACCATTTCATCTATGAAGGGAAGAGGGAAGTGATCCTTTTCTGTTACCACATTAAGCTTACGGTAATCAATGCACTGGCACTAACCCATAGGTTTACGGACTGGAACTAATTCTCCATCATGGTTTGCCTCTACAGTCATGCCAGCCTTCTTAGGAACCACTTGGACTAGACTTACCTATGGAAGGTTGGAGATGGTAAAAATTATACCGACGTCTAAAAGCTTGAGGATCTCCTTTTTCACCACCTCCATCATTATCGGATTCAGTCGTCTTTGCGGTTGCCAAACGGGTTTTGCATCTTCTTCTAGCCTGATCCGATGCATGCAGACGGATGGACTAATTCCTTTTATATCTGCAATGGTCCATCCAATGGCTTCTTTGTGATCCTAAAGTACTCTAATCAGTTTAGTTTCTTGATCGGGTGATAATTTTACAGATATTATCACAGGTAAGGTCTCCTTATCACCCAGATATGCATACTTCAGATGGGTTGGCAAGGGTTCAATTCCACTTCAAGTGCCTGTACAACAGAAGGTAGTAACTTTTGGTGAGTTTTAAGTATAAAAATAGGTGCAAGCCTATGCCTTACTAAAGTAGGTGGCAATGACTACAATACCCCAATCATATACAGCAACTCATCTTGTAACTCTACATCTAAAATTGTTTCCAGTTCAAGATGTTTAGTTAGGGGCACTTCTAACTTATCCTTGCTGTTGAACTCGAATATTTCCTGCACTAATGGATCAATTACACTCATAGAAAAAACAGCATTATACTCATGTGGGTGTTTTATAACATCAAATATGTTGAAATGAACAACTGCCCCATCAAATTCTAGTTAGTGAACCCTTAATAACATCAATTTTTGTGCTTGCAGTACTCAAGAAGGATTTACCTAACAAAATAGGTGAAGGATTTGGGGAACGTTCATCACCCATGTCCAAAATATAAAAATCAATAGGAAACACCAGTTCATTAACTTGCACTAGAACATATTCAATTAATCCATCAGGGTAAGCATTGGTGCGATCAGCTAATTGAATGATAATGCTGGTTTCTTTCAATGGATCAAGATTTAGAGAAGTATAAATACTTTGGCATTACATTTATAGATGTTTTTAAATCTAGCATGGCATTTCTAATTTTGGGGTTCCCCAACTTTCAAGAGATAGTAAACATATCTGGATCCCCACACTTGGGTGGGAGTTTCCTTTACAAGAGTGCAGACATGTTTTCTCCTACCACTACTCTCTCATTTCCCCTTAATTTCCTTCTATTGATACACAAATTTGTTAAAACTCTAGCATATCTTGGCACTTGCTTTATTACATCCAATAGGGGGATGTTTATTTCCACTTTTCGAAACACCTCCAGGATCTCCTTCTCCTTATCGGGTTTCTTTGACTTCTCCAATATGTTAGCATATCTTTGACTTCTTTGACTTCCTCTTAATAAGAAGGTCAGACATTACCTTAAAATCAGAATTTCTTTCTCCTTCTTCCTCAAGTCCTTTCTCAATGTGTTCCTCACTCTTATCCTTGGGGACCACTAGTTGAGGTCCTTCAACCTCTCTACCACTCCTTAGAGTCATGATATTGATATTCTTTGGATTAGTTTCTGGTTGAGACGGCAGCTTCCCATACACGTGAGACTCCAAACGGTTGATTGCTGTTGCCAATTGACTTATTTAACTCCAAATTTTGCATGCCAGATCTCGTCTCTTGCTAAAATTGAGCAGTGCTTTGTTGGAATTGGGTGGTATTCTGTTGGAACTGGGCGGTATTCTGTTAGAACTGGGCAATATTCTGTTGAAACTGGGCAGTACTCGTGGCCAAACTCTTGACGAGATCTTCCAAGGAGTTTCCTCCACTAGAGGATGAGGGTTGAGATTTTTGCTGGTATTGAGACTGGAACCCTTGCTGCTTATTCTGTCCAAAGGTTTGTTATCGGTTCCCTCCAAAGCTGAAATTCGGATGATCCCTCCAACCCAGGTTATATGAGTTGGAGAATGGATCATACTGCCTCCTAGGTGAAGTCAAGAATTATCTTTTTATCTATACTGCTTCTTCCTTCTTCCTCAATTTCTCGCTCAATCTAGTCCTACTTTTTTCTGTTGACACAATCAATTTCAGACTTGGACCTTCAATCTCTGCCAATCCTGAGAGTCATAACACTCATATTTTTAGGATTTACCTCAGGTTTAGATGCCAACTTTCCTTTTCCTTGAGATTCCAGCTGATTGAGTGCAGTCGCAATTTGACTTATTTGATTTTTCAAATTTTGTTTGCTTGACTCTATTTTCTATTGGAATTGCAAAATATTAGTAGCCAAAGTCTTAAAAACATCCTCAAGAGAAATACTTGAGTTAGATGAAGAAGGTTGAGGCTTGGGTGGATACTGAGACTAGAACTCTTGTTGCTTATTGGCGAAGAAATTCTGCTGTCTGCTCCCCGTGTAGCTGAAATTTGGATGATCCTTCTTACCTAGGTTATAGGTATTAGAGTATGGATCATACTACTTGTGCGGCGTGGGTATGTTTCTAGCCATATTCACTTATTCCAAACTATTCTCTTGCAACATTGGACACTCATCCGTAGGGATGACTGACAGATTCCACACATCTTGACTTGCTGCAAATTTTCTATTGTCAACTGTCAAACAATAGAGGTTAAATTGGACAATTGCTGTTGAATAAATGGAGCATTTACCTCATTGACTCATCAAGTTGGTGCATTGTCCCGTGTGCCAAACTTTTGCAAATTTTCTCTCATTCTCTCAATGAAGTCCTATTTGGTCACCAGTGCTCCCCCGCTCGCAGCATCTATGATACTTATCTCTGTGTGGTGGAGTCTTTCGTAGAAGTACAAGATTAACAACTACTCACTTATCTAGTGCTGAGGGTAACTCGTACACAACTTCTTGAGTCTCTCCTAATATTCATATAGGAGCTCTCCTAGTTGTTACTTAATCACGCATATCTCCTTCCTTATTCTAGCTGCCTGGGATGCAGGAAAGTATTTTTCCAAGAAATTTTCCTTCATCATTGTCCAACTTATAATTTTCTTGTAGGCAAGAAATATAGCCAATCCTTAGCAGCTCCCTTTAAGGAGAAAGGGAATGCTCGTACCTTTATTTGCTCCTTTGTAACACCCATAGGTTTCATGCTCAAGCAAACAATTTGGAACTCTTGAAGATGCTTGTGAGGCTCCTCACTTGACAAACTTTGAAATTTAGACAGAAGATGGATTTGACAAGATTCTAATTCAAAAATATAGCTAAATCAAGGAAGGTAATGCAAAGTGGTTGATTTTCAAGTTAGGAGCAGCTAACTCTCTTGAAGTTTTGTTGTTGGCGATTCTGACTTCTCCCTATTCAAAATCACTAGGAGGATCACTTGAGTAGTTTGCCAATTCAACAATCAAATTGAGCTCTGGAGATGCAGTAAACGATTGCTCTCCCTTCTGTACTCTAGTATCTTTCCTAAGCCTACATGCAGTTTTCTTGATTTCAGGATCAAAAATTAAATCACTCATTTGAGATGAATGGGGCATAAACTAGCAAAAATACTAGAAGAAAAAATAAAACAAACCAAAAAGAAACAAATAAATCACCAATCTCTGGCAATGGTACCAAAAATTGACAGGTGTCAAATCTATGCAACAATAATTACCTACTCAAGAAAAATACAAAATTGTGTATAATGGTGAGCAGGATCATCTCCATAGGGTTTGGGAAATTTATTTCTTTTTAAGAAGAGATCAAAATGGGGGTTTTCAAGATAATTAAAATTGACAAATTAGCTTCAATAAAATCAAGATAACGTAAATGAAATAAAATTGAATCAATAATAACAATGCTCAAGCCAGAGGAGTAACTTTGAGATAGGGTTCATAAACTGATTTTAGAGACAAAAATGAATTCAGTTATTCACTGATAAATTAGTTCTACGTTAATAGCCAACTCTTCTTTAGTTTGTCGATAGTCAAGGTATGACTCACTGACTATTTCTCTAATTAGCAAATAACCCTAAGTATGACCATGGAAGTTTAATTCCCAATTGCATTAATAATTAGAAGAATCTAATTCTAACCAATCAACAAGCTACGAGAGTCTCTTTAAGTTAGATCATTCATTTCCCTGACACAAACCTAACTATGCCAGTTACTATTGAGATTAAAGCAGTCTAACAATTATGGATTAAACCGGTTTGATTAAAAGTTGATTATATGGTTAGTTCAAATATCCGGCCCTTTAATATTCAAATAACAAAATAATCATAAGCATTGGAATCAAGAAATGAACAAATACCAACAAATAATTGAAACGAATATAATTAATTCGATCTCACAGTTTGTGGAATAAAATCCTCAAGCAATCCTCGGTATAGAAGAATTTAATTAGCCGTTTCTTATTAGAAGAGCAGCCAGCAAAAGATGAAGGGAAAATTGACTCTAAAAAAGCATTCCTAAGAGAGAGAAAAATAATTATACATCTTCCCTAATTTTCCTACTCTTTTATAGTTACCAAAACCCTATCTAAACCCAATTAAGAAAGAATCTTTTTCAAAAATTAACAAAGAGATAAATATATAACTTCCTAACTATCTTCTAATAACTAAATTCTAATCCCAACAAGTTTGAGATAAACTTGAAAACTTCTATGATTGTAGAAAATCCCCGAACCTCTCGATTTTAGCAACAGATTTTTAGCACGCCCACACCCTATTTGGCAAAAGTCTTCCGAAAATCACCTTTTTAAACTCCTTTTCATTCCCAAATCTTGCAATCGCCACCTAATACCAAATTGAAATATAATCTACTAATTAGTACACTATTTAGTCAAACTAAATAGAAAATATTCACAAATATTGGACCAATTATGCACCCTATCAAATAATGTTGCTGAAAAATGAAATAGAATGCTTAAGAATATGATGAGAAGTATGACTAGTCATTTTACCTTGCCAGAATCATTCTAGAGAAAAGCATTTAAAATTACAGTATATATCCTTAATAGAGTTCAACCTGAGGCAACTACCAAAACTCCTTATGAGATTTGGATTGGTACAAAAAACCTAGTTTGAAGCATTTACGTATTTGGGATTGTCCAAATGAGGCAAAGCCTTATAGGTCAAATGAAAAGAAACTAAATTCAAGAATGGTTAATTGTTATTTTATTAGATATTTTGAAATATTTAGGAGTTACAAATTTTATGATCCTACAGGTAAATCAATTTTCGAGATGGAAAATACTCGATTCTTTGAGGATGTTGATTTTGGGGGAGAAGATACAGTTAGGAACCTTATTCTTAAAGAGGAATATGTTGATATTCCCATAGGCATTATAGTTATTGTTTAAGATCCTATTCCTGACCTTATTAATAACACAGTAGGTCAAGACAATATCAGAGAATCTTTTGCTCCAAAAGAACAAATTCTACTGCCTCAACAATTAGTGCAATTAAGGAGATCCATAAGAGAAATGAGAAGTGCAGTGCCATATGATTACATTATTTTTCTTCAAGAACATGATGATATTGGAGAGATAGAAGATGATCCAATCAACTTTCATCATGTCATGAAAAGTTCAAATTCTCAAAAGTGGATCGATGCCAATGAAGAGATGAAATCTATGAAAGACAATGACGTCTAGGATCTTTTTCGATTGCCAGAAGGAGCGAAATCCATTGGCTATAAATGGATATTTAAAATCAAGAGAGATTCAAAAGGTAATGTAGAAATGTACAAATCTCATTTTCTTGCTAAAGGTTTCGCACAAAAGGAAGGCATCAACTATAAAGAGACATTCTCTCTAATTCAAATGACTGTTTTAGAAATATAATAGAACTAGTGGCGCATTTCAGTCTTGAGTTACAACAAACGGATATGAAAATGGTGTCTCTCAATGGTAATGTTGATTAGACGATCTATATGGTGCAACTAGAAACCTTTGTATCTGGAGATCCAAAAACATTGTTTGCAAATTTTAAAAAAACCATCTATGGGCTCAAGCAAGCATCTCAATAATTGAATTTCAAATTTCATCAAGTGATCATCTCATTTGGTTTTGAGATGAATCTGGTCAATGATTATATATACTATAAGTTCTATAAGAGCAAATATATTTTCCTGGTGTTATTTATTGATGATATTTTGCTTGCCAACAATGATATAGATTTGTTGCATGAAACTAAGAGATTTCTAATTAAGAATTTTGAGATGAAAGATCTCAGTGATGCATCATTTATGCTAGGTACACAAATATGCCGGGATCGCTCTAGGAGTATTTTTAAACTATCACAAAACACCTATATCGAAAAATATTTTCAAACAATATAGCATGAAAAGTTACAAACTAGGTGATACCCCTGTGACTAAATGAGACAAATTTAGTCTCGGTCAATTTCCTAAAAATACTTTTGAGAAAATTGAGATGCAGAAGATTCCTTATACATCAACGGTGGTGAGTCTAATGTGTCTTCAGGTATATATGCATTCAGATATTGTGTACATTATCGGGCTATTGGGTAGGTATTTAAGCAATCCAGAATTAGATCATTGGAAAGCAACCAAACCGGTCTGCACCTGTGAGGGCCTCAAAAATCTCAATTTTATTTTAAAATGCTAAATATTATTTATATTGTGTTTATTCATTGAAATATGAGTGAATAGATGTTTAAAGTGAATATTTTCCAATTTAGAGAATTTTATATGAATTATTTGTCGATGTGTGGTTTCGGTCGAATTAAGTGTTCAATTTTGTACCGGTGCATGATTAGTGACTTAAAATTGAAATCGAGCATATATAGTGATATTATGGAAATATTATTAAGATTGGACAGTGTTGGAATGGAGTAAAATAGTGTAAGTTAGACTGTCGCGCACGACGCGACATAAAGTGCTCAAAAAGCACTTTTCCTTAAATTAAGGAAAAGGCTTCTTTTTGTCCCCTTTTGTCTTGACTTCTTGCACCCTTGAGCTTCATTTGCAGCTGCAACTTTGAGAGGATAGAGAGAGAGTGGCTGAGAGCTAGGAGAAGAGAGAGAGTGTGTGAGATTTCTTCTTGCTTCTTCCATTTCTTCCATCTTCCATTGTTGAAGCTTGGAGCACCATTGAAGACCATCATCTTCTCCATCTTGGCAGCCGTGAGAGAGGGGAGAGAGAGAGGAGTTGGCCGATCCTTGAGGAAGAAAGAGAGGGAAGAACTTGTGGCTTGATCTTCCAATTTCTTCTTCATCTAGCCACTTGAAGTTTTGGAACTTTGGTGAAGGATTTTGGGTGGTATTTCCTCCTCCTTGGCAGCCGTGTGAAGGTGAGAAGAAGAGGGGGAAAAATCCGAAATCTGAAGAAAGAAAAGAGGAAAAAGAAAGCTTGTGGTATGTCTTGATCTTGTTCTTGAAGTTTTGTGAGAAACCACCAACAAAGTTAGAGGATCGTGGGTAAAAGTTGAAGCTTTTGGAGTTTGCTAAGCTTGGGAGCATTCTTGGAAAGAGGAACTCACAAGATCTACCTTGATCATGTTGGATCTTGATAGATCCGGAGGTATAAGTTTCAAAACTACTAGATATAGCTTTATTAGTGTTAAATATCATAGATCCATGGTTTACTTTGGTAGAAATGGTTATATTTGAAATGATGAAGTTGGGCTCTTGAAATTCCAACCTATGTAGCGAACTTGAGGTGACTTTTAGGTAGCGGACTTGAGAACCTGATTGTGGATTGATTGATATTCGTGAAATGAGTTCATTCTATGGTTAGAAATTAGATCTTGTAGTTGAAAATATTGAAGGAAAGTGATAAGTGATGGCCGAACCATACTTGGCAACTTTGAAATGTGATTTCGAAACTTTATGATGTTATTGATGAGATTTTGTTTAAGTATATATGTATTATATTCATTTATGAGTATATGTCTTAAAAGAATTAAAATCCTGAACTTTTATGGTGAGAAATTGAGTGTCACTAAGCTTTGAGAGAAAAATATCATTTTGGACAAATTGGTAGGATTTGAAATATTTTAGCTAATTTCCACGAATTGTGTGTATTGAAACCTAGTGAAAATCGTTTGAAAAATGAGTTATTTGGGTTTAGTTTCGCTATCTGTGGGGCGAAAATTAATTCTCCTTTTACTTGATCATAGGAAGTGGGGTAGAGTTTGAACCAGATCCTAACTTGGATTGTCAGCTGTGATTAGTTGGTGAGTGTTCTAACACTCTTTTAAATGAAAATCTTGCCATGGTTTGCAAATGAATGATTTGTGAAATGAATTGTTAGTATTTACAAAGGAATGGTTTATTGAAGTGATTTACTACTATTTCCCATTGAAATGCTTTACAAGTAAAATTATGAAGAGTTTGTGAGTTTCTATGTATGTTACTTGTCTTGATTTACAAATACTAAATGAGATGGTGATTTGTTTATGTGATTTTGAGACTGTGATTAGAGATGAGTTATATGTTGAATATGTGCTGCGACTTGAAATTTGATTTGTGTTGATAAGCGGAAGTATGTACCACACTCGAGTGAATGGTAGGTGCCCCTCATCCCGCCATATGTGTTATGCGGAAGTATGTATCACACTCTACGGAGTGGTAGGTACCTCTCATCCCGCTTGAATCTTAACTTTGAATATGTCGATTGGAGCGTTGTCTTGTCGACCCTATGTGATAAGCGGCAGTATGTGTCACACTCCATGAGTGGTAGGTACCTCTCATCCCGCCTTAATCCTAGCTATGAATATGTCGATTGGAGGGTTGTCTCGTCGACCATACGTATTGAGAGATAGTATGTACCACACTCGAGTGAGTGGGAGGTACATCTCATCTCATCTCAGTATTTTAAGTTATCAAGGGCAAAGATTATGGGGCAACGATTATGGTCTACTAATTGCAATAATCAAGGGCAATAATCAAGGGCAGCAAGTTATGGGATTTGTTCTATCATAA
This sequence comes from Gardenia jasminoides, assembly GCA_013103745.1. Taxonomy (NCBI): domain Eukaryota; kingdom Viridiplantae; phylum Streptophyta; class Magnoliopsida; order Gentianales; family Rubiaceae; genus Gardenia; species Gardenia jasminoides. The sequence goes on from CM023096.1 coordinate 14,824,842, forward strand.
TTGCAAAGATCATGGCTGAAATTATGGGATCTGCTCTATCATGTCTATTAGTTGTATATTAGAATCTCTGTAATTAATATATTAGATAGGTAGATATATATTCTTACCTAGAATAGATGTACAGAATTTCTATTTAATGGAAAGGATGCACTAAAGGGGGGCATGCAGTCTTTGATCCAAAAAAACTTGTCATGGTATCAGAGCTGGTTATTTGAATTTCTCCGCCTTTCAAAGTTTTCTGATTTGCTGTTCTTCTTGGGTTGATTATTTTGATCAATCATTTGGTTTCAAGATATCCTTTTGGGTGAATCATATTATGGTTGGCAGTCTTTCTTGTAATTCAGAGCTATTTTTTGAGTTCTTTGAAAGAATGTCTATGGAAAACTCTTTGGGAAAAACACATATGGAATCTTTGGCCATCAAGTTTACTGGGAAAAATTACGCAGCATGGGAATTTCAATTTAGGATGTTTCTAAAAGGCAAAGAACTTTGGAGTCATATCGATGGGTCTTCTACAGCACCTAGAGATGGAAAAGAACTTAGTCAATGGGAGGCAAAGGATGCTAGAATTATTTCTTGGATTTTAGCATCTATTGAAGCTCATATGGTGAACAATTTACGCTGCTTTAATATAGCAAAGGAGATGTGGGATCATTTGAAGCGTGTGCATCATCAAGATAATACAGCAAGAAGATTTCAGCTTGAACTTGAAATTGGTAAGTACGGCCAAGGTAACCTCTCTATTGAGCAGTATTATTCTAGATTTCTTAATTTATGGAGCGAATATTTTGGTATAATCGATTCTAAAGTGCCAAGGGAAGCCTTAGCCGGTGTTCAAGCGGTTCATGAAGATAGTAAGCGTGACCAGTTTCTAATGAAATTGAGGCCTGAATTTGAAGTGGTCAGAGCTGGATTGTTAAATAGAAATCCGGTTCCTTCTTTATATGTATGTCTTGGTGACTTGTTACGTGAAGAACAGAGAATGGCTACACAAACTGTCATAGGTGCATCGAAGGAGATATCTGAAGTTGTCAGTGTTGCCTATGCTGCTCAAGGGAGGAATCAAGGAAAGGGACAAGTACAGTGCTATAGTTGTAAGGAATTTGGACATATTGCATGCAATTGTGGAAAGAAAATTTTGCAATTATTGTAAGCAAAATGAACACATCATCAAGGATTGTCCTACACGTCCTGAGAATCGGAGAGCCCGAGCCTTTCAAGCTGCTATCCAAAACTCTAACACGATTGGTTCTACACCTACAGCCACAACCACTGGCGCCAATCAGCCTACTCTTACTCCATAAATGGTTCAACAAATGATTCTTTCAGCATTTTCTGCTCTTGGACTTCAAGGTCAAGGTAAAATTGTTTCTGCTCTTTGGTTAGTTGATTCTGGAGCATCAAATCATATGACTGGTTCACCTACATCATTACATAATCTATGGCAGTATACTGGTACACAAAATATTCAGATTGCTAACGGCAGTAATCTTCCAATTACAGCCATTGGTGATATTGGACCTTTTTTTTGTCATGTATTTGTCTCTCCAGGGTTATCTACTAGTTTGATTTCTGTTGGTCAGATGGTGGATAATAACTGTCATGTACATTTCTCTCGTGATGGTTGTCTTGTGCAGGATCAGGTGTCGGGGAAGGTGATCGCGAAGGGGCCTAAAGTGGGTCGATTATTTCCTTTGCAATTTTCAGTTCCTAGAACTTTGTCTTTGGCTTCTATTGTTATTGACAATAAAGTTGAACTATGGCACAAACGATTGGGTCATCCAAATAATGTCATTTTATCTCATTTAGTGAAGCGTGGTTTTCTTGGGAGCAAAGATCAGTGTTCTAATCATACATTGTCTTTTGATTGTTCTACTTGTAAACTAGGGAAAAGTAAAATGTTACCTTTTCCTAGTCATGGTGGTCATGCTAATGCAAGTTTTGAGATCATTCATAGTGATGTTTGGGGTATTACTCCTATTGTTTCACATGCGCAATACAAATATTTTGTGACATTCATTGATGACTATAGTCGTTTCACATGGATATATTTTTTGTGCACTAAAGCTGAGGTATTTGCTATTTTTCAAAAATTTGTGGCCTATATAGAGACACAATTCTCTACTTGCATTAAGGTGTTACGCTCTGACAATGGCGGGGAATATATGTCACATGCCTTTCAAGCATTTTTGCAACAAAAAGGTATTCTATCTCAACGATCATGTCCTTATACCCCTCAACAGAATGGCGTGGCTGAACGTAAAAATCATCATTTGTTGGATATGGTATGAACCTTACTCTTGGAGTCTTCGGTTCCATCTAAATTTTGGGTAGAAGCTTTGTCCACTGCAGTTTATTTGATTAACCGTTTGCCTTCTCAACAGTTGAATTTTGATTCTCCTTATTACCATCTTTTTGGTGTGCATCCTGATTATGGCAACCTACACACATTCAGATGTGTTTGCTTTGTTCACTTACCTCCTCATGAGCGCCACAAACTTACAGCTCAATCTGTAAAGTGTGCTTTTATGGGTTATAGTACAACTCATAAAGGATTCTTGTGTTATAATGCTATTGCTAATCGTCTACACATTTCTAGACATGTGATTTTTTTTGAACATGAGTATTACTTTCCATACCATGTTTCTGCATCTGAAGATGTTGTTCTTCCTAATTTTGATGACATTGCTCCACCAATTGAACGATTTAAACCTGGGATTGTTTATCAGAGACGACAAGTCTCTTCATCACAACCTCTTCTTGACCCTGATCCAGTTCTTGCTCCTACCCCTCTTAGGAGGTCTCTACGCCTTAGTCGTCCGCCCGATAGGTATGGTTTCTCTGCCACTATCACTGACACTGCAGTTCCTACATCCTATTCACAGGCAGGTAAACAAGCATGTTGGGTGAAAGCTATGAACAAAGAACTTCAAGCTCTTCAGGAGAATCATACTTGGGATATTGTTCCTTGTCCCAATGGTGTTAAACCCATTGGTTGTAAATGGGTGCATTCTCTTAAATTGCGCTCTGGTGGCTCACTTGAAAGATATAAGGCACGATTAGTGGCTCTCGGTAATCGGCAAGAGTATGGAGTGGATTATGAGGAGACTTTTGCTCCTGTAGCAAAGATGACCACAGTTAGACTTGTTCTAGCTATTGCTGCTTCAAAGGGCTGGTCCTTAGGACAGATGGATGTTAAGAATGCCTTTTTACATGGCGATCTTCAAGAAGAGATTTATATGACTCCACCATCAGGGTTATTTTCTACACATTCTTCTGCTGTTTGCAAGCTCAAACGCTCCCTTTATGGCTTAAAACAAGCTCCACGTGCTTGGTTTGATAAGTTCCGTTCTACGCTTATTAGCTTTTCATTTGTTCAGAGTCAGTATGACTCCTCTTTGTTTCTTCGCCAAACTGATAAAGGACTTGTTTTACTTCTGGTATATGTTGATGATATTGTTATCACAGGGAATGACTCTGAATTAATATCTCAACTTCAGGAGCATCTTCAACATTCCTTTCATATGAAGGACTTAGGTCCTCTACAGTATTTTTTGGGTCTAGAAGTGCAATCTACCTCAACTGGTACTTTCTTACATCAGCATAAATACATCCAGGAATTAATTGCTTTGGCTGGTCTCCAGGATGGCCGGTTTGTCGATACCCCCTTGGAAGTAAATGTTAAATATCGCCATGATGAGGGTGATTTTCTCTCCGATCCCTCTCTATATAGGCAATTGGTGGGAAGTCTCAACTATCTAACTATTACTCGGCCTGATATTTCATTTGTTATTCAACAAGTTAGTCAATTTATGTAGGCACCTAGGCACCTTCATCTAGCTGCTGTTCATCGCATTATTCGTTATTTACAAGGCACTCCCTCTCGTGGCCTTTTCTTCTCCAGAAATTCTTCTATTCATTTGGTCGCCTATAGCGACGCTGATTGGGCGGGTTGTTCGGATACTAGACGTTCCGTTACTGGTTGGTACATGTTTCTTGGAATTTCTCTTATTTCTTGGAAAAGCAAAAAGCAAGATAGGGTGTCTAAGTCCTCCACTGAGTCAGAGTATCATGCTATGTCCTCTGCATGTTCTAAGATCATTTGGCTTCGAGGCCTCTTAGGCGAGCTTGGGTTTCCCCAACTTGAGCCTACTCCTCTTCATGCTGATAATACTAGTGCTATTCAAATTACTGCTAATCCTGTCTTTCATGAGCGTACCAAACATATTGAAGTTGATTGTCATTCTATCTGAGAAGCTTATGATGCTCATGTCATCTCTCTGCCCCATATCACCACTGATCTTCAAACTGTTGATATACTCACTAAGGCTCTCTCTCGACATAGACACAATTTTTTGGTTGACAAATTGATGCTTTTTGATCGACCAGCATCAATTTGAGGGGGGATATCAAGGGCAGAGATTATGGGGCAACGATTATGGTCTACTAATTGCAATAATCAAGGGCAGCAAGTTATGGGATTTGTTCTATCATAATTGCAAAGATCATGGCTGAAATTATGGGATCTGCTCTATCATGTCTATTAGTTGTATATTAGAATCTCTGTAATTAATATATTAGATAGGTAGATATATTCTTACCTAGAATAGATGTACAGAATTTCTATTTAATGGAAAGGATGCACTAAAGGGGGGCATGCAGTCTTTGATCCAAAAAAACTTGTCATAAGTGTAATTGAATCTGAACGGAAGTATGTGTCGCACCAAATCAGGGTGGTAGGCACCTCTCATCCCGTCTCAGTACTTTTGATTTGATTGAAGTGATTTGTTTGTTTAATTAGTGTTCGAATGCTTAAATGAGTGAAATGAGTTTCTGTAAAAGATTTACTCTTGTTTCGAGTTAAATCAGACGTGATTTGCTATCGTTCTACATGAAAGGCTTTACTCATGGTTTAAGTTGAATGGTGAAAATTTTGGAAGAGTACCATTTGACTCAAGTGTTAAGATTTTGACTAAATGTGTATTTGCTTAATTTTCGGAACTTCACTGAGCTTTTAAGCTCACCCCAAAAATGTTTTATTTTCCCCCCACAGGGACTCAGGACAAAGGAAGTACTTGAAGAGACTTACTAAAGAGACTAGCTGGATTAACTCTAGTTCATCTGTGTATATTATTCCTGGTATCTTGGACAATAGGCTTATTGTATTGAAGTGTGGAAGTAACATTTCATGATTAGTAACATGATTTTGAAATACTTGGGTTATATGTAATGGAGTTTAAATTGTAAGATATATGGTTATGTTATTATTGGGAAGTACTTGGATGTAATTGTTGGAGTTTTACTGTAATTATTTAAAGTTGGCACTTCAATTTGACTGAGGATTGTAATGAGTCTCGGCAAGAGCCGAGTAGGTAAGCCTTTGACCGACCTCCCTACATCCTTTCTATCTTTGTTTGTTTTCTAACTTTGCCACCTTGTGTAGCATGACCTGGTGGAGGTTGAGATGGTCAGGAGATTTGAAGGGCAAATTCAATCCCTCCTCACTGCGGTAGCTCGGCAAGACGACCTGACCAAAAAGGTCGAAGGGCTGAAAGCAGAATTGGAGCAGTCTCGAGCTAGCCTAGCGAGGGAGCAGCAGAAGACCTCCGATCTGAAGGAGATCGTTGAGGTTGAAAAGAAGGTCGTGGCTGCGCTGAGAGCCCAGGAGCCCGAGGTGTTCCAGAAAGGCAAAACTGCTGGGGTGCAAGAGTTCCTGAGGTCGGACAAGTTCAAGACCGACCTGGCCAAACTGAACACAACCGTGGCTCAGTTCAGCTATATCCAGCCGATGAATACCGTTCAGGCCTTGAACTTTCCCGGGTTCAATTTCGGGCAGTTTCTTGCTTGCAATCCTCAGGCCCCGGACCAGATGAAGCGGCTTGTAAATGGGTACACCAAGGGATGCGAACTAAACCTCCTCATCAACAACCCTTCCCTGGACGTGGACAGCCTGGTCGGGGGAATGCAAAGGACCAAAGGCGGCGTCGAGGGGGGAGCTCTGGAGGAATCGGCCGGAGAGAGCCAGGTCGAGCACGAGGGGGCCGAACAGCAGGCCCCTTAGACTATGCTTCTTTGTATATTTTATCTTCTGTTTCCTTTGTAAATATTTTCCTGATGAAATGAAATGAAAATATTTCTTACTTCAACGCTGTTCGTTCTCCTTTCCATGCTTATATCGCACCGGCCTGTCTTTTACTTTCTAGTTAGCTTTGCGCCGAACTCCCTCTTGCTCCTATTCCACCCCCCGTAGTAAATCTTGGCCTATCTTTGGCCAAGTTTAACTTAGGCTAGAGGTCGGCAGACCCTGCTTCATGCGGTCATGCAATTTAATAAGGCTTGAAATCGATCCCATAAACAAGAAATCATTATTGAAACTCTATGAAGGAAGTACAGCTCGGTTTGGATTGTGCCGAACTGATTATACAAAGGGAAAGAATAGAACTGCCGAATAAGAAAAGAAAAACATATGGGCAAAAAGTCTTCAAGTTTGAGGCATGCTAGGTACGAGGGATCTTCCTGCCATCTAGGATAGCTAATTCATAGAAGCCAGTTCGGCTGGCGTGAATGACCTTGTAGGGACCTTCCCAGGTTGGACTAAGATTGTGTTGTGCATATACCCTGCTCACAGAGTCTTTGCGTAGCACCAGGTCCCCAGACTTGAAATAGACATTCTTCACTTGAGTGTTATAGTACCGAGCTACTTGATGCTTGTACCGAGCCATCCGAATAGCCGCCTCCTGCCTGCGGTGCTCAAGGGCGTCCAAGCTGCACCTCATCTCCTCTTCATTGGTCTGAGTTATGAAATTCTGGGTCCGAGTCGTGGGTATCCCGATCTCGACTGGTATAACCGCCTCGGCCCCATAGGTCAGAGCGAAAGGAGTCTCCTAGGTGGCTGTTCAGGGAGTGGTCCTGTAGACCCATAGGACACTAGGCAGCTTGTCCACCCAAGCGGACCGATCTGCTTCTAGCCTGGTCTTCAGACCATGTAGAATGGTTCGGTTAGCATTCTCGAGCCGCCCGTTAGCCTGGGGGTGCCCAACCGAAGAGAAGTGCTGTTAGATGCCGAACTCTGTGCACCAGTCCTTGAAAGGATTTTCTGCGAACTGCCTCCCATTATCTAAAATAAGGTAGTGCGGGATTCCGAATTGGCAAACTATGTTCCTCCAGAAAAACTTCTGGATAGCACTTCTGCTTATAGTGCTCAGTGGTTCTGCCTCAATCCACTTGGTAAAATAGTCAATGGCAACCTCGAGAAATTCTAGCCCCCCAGATGCTTTGGAAAAAGGGCCGAGCAGGTCGATTCCCCACTGGACAAAAGGCCATGGACTGGAGATTGGGATCATCTCATGTGCTGGAAGATGCTGAACGGATGTGTAAGCATGGCATGCAGCGCACCTTTTGCATAGTTCGACTGAGTCAAGGAAGATAGTCGGCCAGTAGTACCCGGCGAGCATGCATTTTTTAGCCATAACTCGCGGTCCGATGTGGTTTCCACAGATACCCTCATATCTCGCTTAGGACATAATTACCTTCCTCTGGCGTAATACATTTCAGCTAAGGAGACAAGTAAGATCTTCTGTGTAGAGTGCCTTGGTGAAACACATACCGATCTGTTCTCAGTCGTAGCCTCATTGCCTCAGTCTTCTTAGGGGGAGCTCTCCGGTGGACAGGTATTTGACGATAGGGCTCATCCAAGAGCTTTGCTTCCGTTGTTGTTCCTACCATCTGTGCTTGACGACCCCCACCAGTACCTCTTTGTTGAGGTGAGCAAAAAAGAGGAGACCAGCTTAGAGAGTGCGTCAGCCCTCCTGTTCTGGGACCGTGGTATCTGCTGAATTTTGAACGTGCCGAAATAGTTCTTCAACTCGACCACCCTGGCCAGATACTTCTTTATGGGCTCCTCCCTTACCTCATAGGTGCCTAAGACTTGGTTTATAATGAGTTGAGAATCACTGAAAACCCTTAAAGAACTTACCCTACACCGCTGAGCTAACTTCATCCCTATGATGAGGGCCTTGTATTCTGCCTCGTTGTTAGAGGCTGGAAAGTAGTCCTGCTCCACTGCCCTCCTTGCTAGATGCCCCGTCTACATAGAGGGTCCAGGGCGAGCTGACCTAATGAGGAGAGCTGTCCTGGTGAGGCGAGTTAACCTGCCAAGGCACCTGAGCCATCAGCACCTCTGTCCCCTCCGGAGTTGGGAGTGACATGCCCTCAGCGATGAAGTTGACCAAGGTTTGAGCCTTAATAGCCATTCGGGGCTGAAAAGTAATGTCATGTTCTCCTAGTTCTATCGCCCATTTGGCCATTCTTCCAGATGTCTCCGGCTCACTCAGTATAGGCCGCAATGACTGGTTGGTTATCACTGCTATAGAGTGGCTTTGAAAGTATGACCGAAACTTCCTAACTGCATGCACTAAGGCAAGCACAAACTTTTCTATTTCAGTGTACCTGGTCTCAGGTCAGTGCAATTCTTGGCTCACACAATACACTACCGTTGGGTCCCCTATTCGTCCCTGACCAATACGGCGCTGATGGCCTCTTGGCAGACAGAGAGGTAGATGAACAGGGTCTCGCCTGGCTCAGGAGAAGTGAGAGCAGGCAACTCGACCAAGTATTGCTTTAGCTTTTCAAAGGCATCTTGGCACTCCTGAGTCCATTCAAAGCCAGGGCCCTTCTTAAGAGTCTTGAAGAAGGGCAGTCCTCGTACGCCCAACCGAGATAGGAACCTGTTTAGAGCTGCCATCCGACCAGTCAGCCGCTGAACTTTCTTCACAGTTCGGGGTCGAGCCATGTCCTTGATGGTCTTGAATTTGTCCGGATTAGCTCGGATTCCATATATCCCAAGAATTTTTCAGACCTAACCCCGAAGGTGCACTTCTTGGCATTTAGCCTCATTCTGGAGATCTCCCGCAGATCGATCGTGAACTGATCCAGAGTTCAGCTTTTGATTAACATGTCATCCGCATAGACCTCCATGTTTCTGCCGATTTGGTGCTGGAAGAGATTATTGACTAAGCGTTAGTAGGTAGCCCCAACATTCTTCAGCCCAAATGGCATGGTAGTGTAGCAGTATGTACTGAACTCAACGATAAAAGAGGTCTTCTCCTGATCCTCCTCACTCATCAAGATCTGGTGATACCCCTTGAAGGCATCCAGAAAACAAAAAATGACGTACCCCACCGTGGAGTCCACTAGCCTGTCAATCCGAGGTAATGGGTAGCAATTCTTTGGACAAGCTTTATTAAAGTTGGTAAAGTCGACGCACATCTTCTAATCCTTGTTGTCCTTTTTCACCAGGACAAGGTTGGCCAGCCAGGTCGGGTAGTGGACCTCCCTGACTATCCGAGCCTTCATGAGTTTGCCGACCTCTCCCGAATCACCTCATTTCGCTCGGGGGCGAAGTGCCTCTTCTTCTGTTTGACAGGCTGAGCTCTCGGATCCACGTTGAGTTTTTGGATTGCCAGTTCTGGAGGTATGCTAGACATGTCATCAGCCGTCCACGCGAATATCTCTGCGAACTTTTTGGACAATGGAATCTCTTCCAACTATTCGTCTGTCTCAAGTTTCTTTTCCTCCTCTAGGAGTTCCAGGGAGTCCAATGTGAGAGTCTGCCGACCATCTTCTCTCTCTCCTTGAGAGTGGCGATGCAGCAGGCCCGAGCTACCTCCGGATCCCCCAACACCTCAGCCACCCTAGCGGGCATGGAAAACTTCATGCTGAGGTGGAGAGTGGAGCATACAGCCTGGAGATCATTCAAAATGGGCCTTCCTAAAATCATGTTGTAGGAAGTACTCTCTTTTACCACAGCAAAATGAACAGAGACAGTTTGGTTTTGAGGTGCCACCCCGTGACTGGGAGGGTTATCATTCCCTCGGGTCAGACAAAAGGTCCTGCAAAACCGAGGAGGGGAGTTCGAATAGGTGTGAGCTGATGGTCTTCTAACTGCAGCTCCTTGAAGGTTCGGTAATACAGCATGTTAATCGCACTTCCATTATCAATGTAAACCTTCTTGAACTTGTAGTTGCAGGAGATGACCTCAATCACTATAGTCTCATGATTCAGGGAAGCCAGTGGGACTGCATCACTTGGCCCATAGGTGATCTCCTCACTACCCTTGAGCCTCTTCTCCCGGAGTTTCTCATCCCTGGGTGGCCAGTTCCTGCATCGAGCTGAATGGCTGTCACCTCCCATGGGGCCTCCGGCAATGGTGTTGATCACCCCTGCCAGATTGTGCTCTTCAAGTCTAGCTGGTAGACCCCGTGAGCTCGGGCGCCCCTCTCTGTCGGGCTGTTTTCTCTATGTTGGGGAGGTCTGTCGTTCCGGCCACCTCGGCGGTACTCTTGCCTCTATCTTGGACCAGTTCGACTAGCTTGATCAGGCCCCACGAACTGCCTCAGGTAGCCCCTTTGGATCAGGTTCTCTATCTCCTTCTTGAGCTCCCGACATCTTTCCGTGTTATATCCTATGTCATGATGAAAAGTGCAATATCGATTGGGGTCACGATTAGGGTTAGTGAGTTTCTGGGGAGGTCGGACTAGACTTTCCTGTTTCATAACCGCCAGGATTTGTGACCGGGAGACCATGAGGGGGACAGGAGTCCGCACTGGACCCGAGCTCAGCCCTCGGGAGAGCCGTTCGAAGATGCTCTACCTCGGGAAACCTTCTCGTGGTCCCCTAACTTCCCCTCATTTGCGCTTCCTGTCATCTCGGGGCTTCTCCTGCTCGGACTTGAGGCGCTTCGCCTCGTCTGCGTTAGCTTGGTCATGAGCTCTGTCCAACATCTCTCTCACTGTTCAAGGAGGCTTCTCTACAAACTCTTCGTAGAGCTTTTGTAACCACAGGCCATTGATAAAGGCAACCATTACCACCTTATCATCGCGGTCTTTCACCTGCAAACTTTCATTATTGAATCACAGCATGTATTCTTTTAGCATTTCCTCTGGTCGTTCCTTGATGGCCATTAGGTGCACCGTGTTTTTGGAGAAGGCCCTAGAGGAGACGAACTGGGCTACAAATTGACGAGCCTACTGCTCGAACGAACTGATGGAATTCGGCGGCAGGCCCTGGAACCACAGCCGAGCTCTTCCCTTCAAGAATAGAGGAAAGTTTCGACACCTTATGGCATCGGGGACAGCTTGGAGCCTCATTTGGGTCAGGAAGATGAACAGATGATCCTCAGGATCGGCAATGGCATCATAGGGCTTGATGGTAGGATCTTGAATTTGGCCGGTAAAGGGTAGTTCTCCACATCAGATGTAAACGGAGTGAGCGTATACCGGCGAATGTCCGCATCTGGGTTAAGGATCCGATTCAGCTCTTCCTGAACTGCATCGTCTGGTCCTCCCCAAGCTAGATTCCCCAGGTTCTCCCGAGTTGGATTCCCCAGGTTCTCCCGTACTGGGTTGTCCACATTTTTCTGAGCTGGGTTGGCCGAGAAGGGGATTTGGGCATGAGATTGCCGGTAGAAGGGCTCTCCTCCCGAATAAGGCCGAGAGGGCGATCGCCGTGTCCTCTTCCTCTTGGGGTGTTGGTCCGAGCTGTCCCCCGAAGAGTCATTGACCTCTATCCGAGGTCACAGCAGGGAGATGTGCTCCCCTTGGGTCTTCTCTTTTCCTTTGAGGTGCTGAATGATAGCCTCAAAGGTGGGCAGATGAGTTGCTACCATCTGCACTAGTTGTTCCGGCTCCATCTTAGTAGACCCAACCCCTTCGCCTCTTGGTTCCTGCCTTTGGTTTCCCTGGGCCTGCTCATATTGAATTATTTGTTGGTGGCTAGGCTCGTGAGGAACGGAGGTCTCCGTGTTCTTCTTGGATCGCATTTTTTCCATGATGAAGAATGAACTTTGGATTCCCATAGACGGCGCTAATTGTAAGAACAAAAGCCGATCCGGCCGAACTAACCTCCTTTGGAACTCCCAACCGCTTACCGAGCTGACCTGCACCTGCTAAGGCAGTGGGATTACTCCCCGGGGTCACTCCAACGATCAAGTTAGAAAGGCAGCAATAAGATGAAGAGAGAGAGCAGGCAGTATGCTATGATAATTTAGGCGTACCTTCATCTGGTGTTTTACCTGTGTATTTATAAGCAATGAGCCCCCTAAAGTTGCAATCCATCCTGAATACCGTTGGAGGTGGGAATGGGACTTATCCGTCAGTTGGGAGGATAAGGATAGATGAGACCCCCGATTATGTAGGTAAGCATCCTGACCATCTTGGTGACCAGCTCGGCCACGATGATAGGTCGGCTCGGCCAGCCAGGCATGTCAGGTGGGCAATTCGACCGTGGTATAGGTCAGTCAGGCCAGATAGGTGTGACAGGGGGCCAAATCGGTTCTGGAACTTAGTCAGCTCGGCAGGTCAGCCGCACTGTCTACTAACAATACCACGTGTATGTTCACTATTCATAGCTCCCTCATATTGCATCATTAATTGATTATTAACATAAAGTGACTAATCCTAAGAAATTTAGTATGACCAATAAATTTGGCAAACTACCTATAGTAATCTAGTGAAATTCTCTTATATATGTTTCCTTGACTAGTAAAAATTGGAATTAGTATCTTCACTTATTTTATTAGTTAGTTGAATAACTAACATTAATGTTTTACAAAATTATATGCATGACGAATAAGTATTAAATTGTAGTGTATTCAATATCCAAAATAAATTACACATACAAATCATCCAAGAGTGAATTGATAAATTAATCAAATAAAAAAGTAATGGTAGAAGATGATTCAAATTTAGTAAATAAAGAAATATTCTAAAAATGTTCTGTATTACAAAAATATTCTAAGTGTATTTTTCTTTGTGCATCTTTCCGTATGATTATCTCTTTCGTCTTTTGAATATGTTAAATGTAATTGACTATCCATTCCGTATTATTCTCAATCTCATATCATACTATTTGACTTTTTATACATGTATTATGTTCTTTGGATTTTTTTTCACTTTTTTCTTATTGTACATGGGATTTTGATTCATTTAAATTTTAGTAAGTAATGCTTATTATTTTGTTTGAAGGGGTGCAATACATAAATTTTTTAGTTTGGGAGGTGCAAACTAATAGAATATAAGTAGGTCAAAATACAATTGATAATAGTTTTGAGTATAAAAGAGGATTTTAAAATTTTGAGTAGGGACAATTGTCCACGCCCAAATATATATACCTCTGCTAATGGCTCAAAGTAAAAATAAGTGATAACTTTGATAGCATGCCCCATTCCAATGTTTGAATGCCAAAAATGAAATTTAATTGATCTAAGCTAATATTAGTTTTATTTTCCTCAAAGATATTAGAAGATGATGACGATGTAATAGAAATTTCACCTCCGCCATCCACAAATTAAAATGCTCAAGAACCAACAAAGATTTGAGATAGCAAACATGCCCTCTCTCTCTTATTGAGTTGAAACAGACATTCGAAAGAATGGTCATAGACTAAGGTGATCTAATTATCACAAGGCACATTTCTATTCAATAAATGACAAAGTGGTGCCAGCAACATTCTTTTTGTCCATATTTAGGAGTTGAAATGTGGCAAAGATGTAAGATTTTCCAGAATTCCAACATTAGATATTTGAATATAATAATAATATAATCGCATACCATTCTTTGAAGATAGCCTAAGAAATTTTGTAAATGATTTTTTTCTTTGTAGAACAATGTAATATGTCCATTTGGGGTCCTGCTATTCAAACAATGTAGTATGCCATTTGCCACAAAATGCCTGTGGCCAACCATTGGTATGAACTTGCAAAGAACCTCTTGGATATTGTTGCTATTTTTGTGTTTAGCTAGTTCAATTTGTCATTAGATTCAAATTCTACAACTTCAAATATATAATTAAGCTTCATAGGTATAGTTTGACCTCTACTAGAAATGACCTATTTTGAACATTTAACTGTGGCAAACTAGCTGATGCTTAAGTATGACATATCCTATGAAGGCATTCGATCCAGGTGGAAAAACAGACTATATTCCTAAGCTTAATCAACTCATCTATCTAAAATTGGAATCCAAAAAGAATGCTTGTATTTCTTCAAAAGACATGAGATTCCAAGATGTAGAGGTGCAAGTAATAAGCACCAGTATCCTCTTCTTAATTTACGAGTCCCCTGTTTTTCCATAGGCAAAAACATTGGAATTTCAATTAATTGTTGCTATAAAGACATGATAATATGTGATTTTTTTGAGACAATACAGTGTTTTCATTTTTAATCAAATTCCTCTTGGAGAAACAATGATTTAGAAATTATGGGCACATTGCCTCAATGTGTTTTCTGTGGCCTTGAAAGAGTTTGAATTACCTATCATTTTGGGACCTATATGGGACTTCAATTGATGAAGCTTTTCCTAAAGAATGTGAAAGCTCTTCAGCTGATGCTTATATATGCTCTTGAGCCCTAAGTATTCTAAAGATTTTGCTAAGGTTCCAATTGCAGTCTTAATTGGAGTAATCTTTTTTTTTTTTCTTGTAAATAGCTACATTATTCATTTTTCAATTTTCTTCAACATTATAGACCTGAGGATCGTCAAAAATTCTGGCATTCCGTGCAAAGTACATGCACATACCAAGTACGATGCTATGATATATATGACTATATATGGATATGTAGTGTAGGATAGATATACGATATTCTTGAACCAAATTTGTGGCAATTCAAGGATGAAGAAAAGAATACTAATTGGAATACGTGACTCTTCCATTAGCTTGAGATGTTAAAGTTGATAGAAAGTGCACCAGCGCCATACATGAATGAAACTAAAAAGCATTTTTTTTTTCTCTTTTGGAATAGTAAAAAGAGCACTCAAAATTTAAGGCTTTTAATTCAACAAAAATTAGTACAAATAAATGTATATTTGGACCCATCTTGACATGAATGTGATGCAAAAAGGATGGCTGACCATGATGATTCAAGGGTGGTGCTCAAACGGTTCCAATTGATCCGATGACTAGAGCTCAAGCTAAGAAGCTTAAGGAATGGATGCAAGCTCTAGTTTGTACCGTTCAAGATCAAGTTGGCTATGCAAGTGTCATCCAAGGACTTGAGAAGGAAGATTCTACTCTTTATACAATTATTCAAGTCTTGGATCAAGAGGAAGAATCTTAGCAAGCAAATAGATTCATGAAAGTGTTCACCTAATTGTTGCTTGTTATGTTCTTGTCATTTAGTCAAGTAATTGTGTCATTTGTTTTAGTGCGAAAATCGGCCAAGTTAATTTGTATAATAAGGCCGAATTAGTCTTCTTTAGTTAGGTTTTATTTAGTTGTTTAATTAGTAAATTCGGCCAGGGACATGTTACATAAACCTTATCCGAATTAGGTTAGGAAAGGATCACTTAAGTGAATCCAATTTAAATTAGGTTTTTGAGTCTTGTTTAAGGCTATAAATAGCCATCTTATGGATTAAAATTCATACATTATCATCAATAAGAAAATTTTCTAGCGAACATTTTGTGTGAGCATCTTCTCTTGTCTAAAAGATCTTTTCTAGAATACTTGAGAGATTACTAGAATGTTCACCGACTTATCAATCAAGAAATCATCCTTGATTGTGGCGTCTTCTACCAACAACCTTGGTTCACTAAATCAATAGATTGTGGGTTGAGATTCAATTCAAAGTTCGCATTCTAGGGTTTAGAAGGGTCAAGCATTCTTCCACAAATCAACTTGATTTCTTTGTCTACATCCAGGTTTTGTGGGTTACGAGTTCAAGCTTTCATGGTGGGTTCATATCATCTTGACTATCAGAACTAGTTGATGGTGTCAAGTATATCCCTTTTGTGTCTTTTGTTCATCCTTTTGTTCATTGTTTTAGTGGTTGTTCAAATCTACTGTTAGTTGCTTTCTTGTGTCGTAAGTCTTGTTTCTTCGTATAATTTGCTGTCCGAAGTCTTGACCAAGATTCTTGTGTGTTTCTTCATGGTTTTGTGTCTTGTGTCACCCTACAGGGAAAAAAAAAACAATAATCAGCCATTAGGGTTTTCGTGTGCAAGCTTTGGTTGTGTTTCTTTGTGCGTAAATTCTATTTAGTTTTGTGTCTCATTTGTGCTGTGTTTCGTATCTTCCTTGCTGTTCTTGAGTAAAAAATAATAAAAAAAGAAGCAAAAGAAAGAAAGAAAGCTGCTATCGCAAGTCTTGAAACCTGGAAATTGTCAGAAACTGTCCAGCCTTCTTGTGTCGGTTTCTTGAATTATTTGCCTAAACTTTTCTTCTAGAAATTGTGTTTCGAATCTTCCTTGAAGTCTTTTGAGAGTTGTGATTAATTTTGGGAAAATTTCCTTAAGTTTCTTGAACAAATAAAGCACTCTTGAAACCTGGAAATTGAGGGTCGAAAGCTGTCCTATTTTGTTCTATATACGGACATCTTCAAAACAATTCTTGTTTGATCCGAATTCCAACAAGAAGTTGCAATTTTGTGTTTAAAGAAACCTCCAAATCAGTTGCGGAATCGAATCAAAACAAGAAAAGATCTGAAACAGTATTGTTCTTGTTCGAACAGAATTTGGAAACCTCCAAGTAAAACCTTAGCCACCGCCTTCCTTGTTTCCAAAAACAAACCAAAAATCCAGTTAGAAAGCTGGTGGAACAACTTGGCAATTTCCTAAAATGAATCTTGGAGATTTGCAGCACCCAAAACCTTATCCAAACCAATCCAAGAAATGTGCCATAAAATTCCAAGTCAAGTTCTGTGTTTCCTAAACTGAACACCTTATCCAAACCTGTTTCAGAATTCCTTCTCAAACCAAATCAAGACCAATTTTGTCTAGGTTATAATCTGATTTTCTGGCTGCAAAAGCAACCATTTAAAAAGCAAGTTCTACTCGAAAAATTCAGCCCAAACAAATCCAAATTCACACTTCATCTTGAACAAAATCTGTTGTGTTTCCTTGAGTTG
The DNA here is from genome assembly GCA_013103745.1 of Gardenia jasminoides. Taxonomy (NCBI): domain Eukaryota; kingdom Viridiplantae; phylum Streptophyta; class Magnoliopsida; order Gentianales; family Rubiaceae; genus Gardenia; species Gardenia jasminoides. Next base: position 14,841,742 of record CM023096.1, read on the forward strand.
TTCTTGGAAGTTCATTCAAATCTGACATTCCAGTTTTGAGTTGAATTTTTAGAGGTAAACTTCAGCTGACTTTTCTTGTGTTTAAATTCCAGATATGAGTCATGTTATTAAAGGTCAATTCCAGCCGTGTTTTTCTTAAGTCAAAGGTCATAAAAGTAGTCCATTCTTGAGTCAATTCTCAATCACAAGTGAACCACTCTCACAATGCCCCTTTCTTGTGAGATTATTGAAGATAAGTCTTGAACTTCTTGAGAATTTCTAATTTCTTGAAAGAAGGAGATCAAGGCTTCGAGAGTTGCTTGGTGAGACCATTAGAGATAATTAAACACTTGTGTGATACACGAGTGCGAGGGATATACATAAGGAAGCTAGTGAGGAGCTTTTACCACTAACTTTTTCTGTTTTGCAGGGTAAACAAAAATGTCACAAAGTGAGGGAGCAAATCCATCTTTTGACATGAAAATATTAACCGATGCATCGAAAGAAGAATTGGACCAAAAGCTCGAGGCCCTACATGAATGAATTGATAATCTAGAAACTTCAAAGGGATCCTCTAAGAAATCAAAGGGGAGGTTGAATGAATCTAGTGACACCAATTTGGACCAAGAGTTTGAAGAACTTGACAAAGAGCCAAGGAGAGCATGAGAATGATACTCTCAAGGGGATTAAGCTGAAAATTCCAAATTTTCAAGGGAAATTTGATCCCCAGGCATAATTGGAAGTGGGAGAGGAAAATTGAGATGATTTTTGACTGCAATCACTACACCAAAGCTCAAAAGGTAAAGCTAGCAGTCATTGATTTCACAGATTATGCGGCCATTTGGTGGGACCAACTTCGAACCAAACAAATAAGGTTTGAAGAACCAACCATTAGAACTTGGGTGAGCTTAAGAGGATTATGAGGAAGCACTTCATACCTGGGTATTACCATAGATTTGCACAACAAATTGTAAACTCTCACTTAGGGCGATATGACGGTTGAAGACTACTTCAAGGAAATAGAAATGGCGATGATGTGAGCGGATGTGCATGAGGATTTAGAAGCAACCATGGCTCGATTCTTGCATGGATTGAGGGTTGAAATTGTGGATGTTGTAGAGTTTCGACATTACATTGACATGGGAGATTTGTTGGATAAGGCCGTCAAGGTGGAAAGGAGGCTCAAGAGGGGGGTACAACTCACCAAACCTCCAACTCACAATCTGGAAATTGGAGAAATTTGACCCCAAGAAAGGAAGAGAGAGGTTCGGTCCTTCTCATTTCTCAAGACCAAATGGAGCTTCAAATAATTCTTCAAATCCGAATGCTTTTCCTTCAAAGCCGAACCAAAAGGATATTGCTAAGGCTAATCAAGAACCATCTAATCCTAGGAACCGTGACACTAAATGCTTCAAGTATCAAGGTTTTGGCCATATTGCATCGCAATGTCCGAATCAAAGGATTATGCTCATGTTGCCAAATTGTGAAGTGTTGACCGATGAAGAGGATGAGTATAATCAAATGCCACCATTAGTTGAAGAAGATGAGGAAGAGGAGATAGTGGAGGAGTAGCCTACACTAGACAAGGTTGGTCTAGCAGTTCAACGTGCACTAACTACCCAAACTTGCATGGATGATCTATAACGTGAAAACGTCTTCTAACACGTTGTCATGTCAGTGACAAGGTTTGTAGCTTTGTGACCAATCCGGAAGTTGCAGTAATGTGGCAAGCGCATACATGGTTGAAAAATTGAGTTTGGCCACAACCAACCATCCTAAACCTTACAAGTTGCAATGGCTCAAAAATAGTGGGGAGGTACGTGTACTCAAACAAGTACTAGTGTCTTTTCGTATTGGGCATTACATTGATGAAGTTTTATGTGATGTTGTGCCTATGCAAGTTGCTCATATCATATTTGGTCACCCTTGGCAATTTGATAGAAAAGTTGGGATGGTTTTACTAACAAGTATTCATTCTCTCATTGTAACAAAAAAGATTGTACTTGTACCACTTACACCTTAACAAGTGCAAGAGGATCAATCTAGCCTTCAAAGGAAGTTTGAATTAGAAATTGAAAGAAAGAAAAAGCAAGAGAGTGAGAGAAAAGGAAACCAAAATTGAGGGGAAATAAAAAGTGAGGTTGGCTGAGGCAAAATTGAGAGGAAAAAGGCTAATTTGAGCTCAGCCATGGAGGTAAGAAACGAGGGAAAACAAATATTGTTCGCAAAAGCCAAAACTGTGAAGAAAGCTTTGTTTTCTAATCAACCTCTATTGTTACTCTATTGTAAGCAAGTAGTGGTGACTAACTAACTTGATTTTTCCTTGCCTAGTGATGAGTGTCTATTTTGTATGCTTGAAGTATGTTTTTCTATTTTGTTTTGGTGTGTTTTTGTTATTTTGATGGCTAATTAACTAGGGTTTCTAGTGAAGTTTTGCATTTTGTTGTTTAAGTAGAAAAAGTGCATTTCTATAGATTGAAGTAGTAAAAACTTCATGATTTTGTAGGATTAATGGCTCAATCATCAAATGAAGTGATATGATAAGATATTTGCAATGAAGCTTGGAAGGAAAGTTGGAAAATTAAAGTGATTGAAGTTGATGAAATTCTGAATTAAGATGATCGTAATGCAATTCAATCATCAAGGAACTAAGGGGTCAAATGTCGAAAGATTTAACGATTCAATTTCACGACAAAAAATCAGATGTTTCTGATCCTGCAGTAGATCCACACCCCAAAATGCAATTGAAAAAATTAAACAGCTCACAAATCTCTCTCACTGGAGACAGGGAACCGGATCCGCAATGCGATCCATGAGCTATTGCCTCACGGATCCCTGATAATGACCTATTCAACTTGCAGTCGATTTCTAGAAATTTTCCAGCTCACTTCCAACTCAATTTTAAGAAGAATTTCAGCTGTTAATTGCGTGAAGAATCTTTGAAAGTTGGAGAAACAACTTGGCAAATCCAAAACACAATTTGCATCAACTTTACAACTCATTTGAAGTTTGATAAGGTGCATGAAGACATTTTTGAAGCATTTCAAGGAATGACGATTCATAGAAGTCATTTTTCTTGACATTTGAATCTCAAAACTTTTCTTGTGTTCACATGATGAAGTTTTGGAAGCTTATGGAGGATATCTTCTATAAATAGGGCCTTTGGTAGACATTTTTAGATAACTTGAGGAAGGCTAGAAACACTACGAAAAGTGTAGTCTTCACTAGTTTTTTCTTAGTTCATTAGTTTAGTATAGTTAGTAGTGTAGTTATAGTTTTTCATCTTGTATTTGTAGTTAGATTTGGATGAATAATTGAAGAGTAAAGATGGAGTGTTAAAGCTCAAGTGACATGGGTGACTTCCCTCCTATCACTTTCTCTTTTGTATTTGAGTTCATGTTTAGCTATAATACAAGTATGATCTTTTCTTTCTTTCTCATGTGTAGCTGTAGACACCAAATTTTGACTTTTTCATTTGTTTTCCTATGTTGTTATCTGTTAATGTTTAGTTATTTATTGTTGAATATTCTAACACTTTTTTCTCATTTTGTAGGTTTTCTTAAAAAAAAAAAAAAAAAGAGAGAAAAAGTCAAAAAGCGGACCAGTTCTGAGTAGTCCGTAACTAGTCAGCGTAACACGAAAAAAAAATGGCGGATTTTCGAAGCTTGGATCATCCTTTTCCACTATATTTTCCGATGCTTGAGCGATAAGAAACCTATTTAAATATTCCCAACTCACCCTAACAACTCATCTAACGTTCAAGATTAGCTCACCTCATCCAAGAACATCAAAACCTTAGTTCTAGGTTTGGTGGCTATAAATAGCCTAGATTAGGGTTTAACAAAGGAGGTTGAAGAGGTTGGAAATCTGAGAGAAAAAGAGGGAATTAGGAGAGCTTTGAGAGAGAAAAAAGCAGAGAAAACGGGGTGGAGAAAAAAAGAAAAGAAAGGAGAAAAAGAAAAGCTAGGGTTTGACACTTGGGAAGATCATTCTTGGAATTTCTGGCTTCTTCTATTGTTTAAATTCAAAGCTCCGATTCAGTAACATCCTTTTACCTTATTCTTGTTTTTTGATCGTAAAATTATCGAGATTGGACCTTTTGGTGGAACCAAGGTCTTGAATGTTTTTCTTTAGTTTGGGATATTTGATGATGATTATCACCGTTATATGAGCATGTTGTGTTTATAAAGCCTTGGTAAGGCTAGTAGATTTGTTTTTACGTTTAAAATCAGACATTTGATGCTTACGTGATGATCTTTGTTGTGATTCTGAGAAATTTCTGGAAAAATGTTCTTCACATTTTGAAGATGTGAAGAAAGCGGACCACTTGCGGCGGATGGCTTCGTAGCGGTCGCGTTTCCTCTGAATGTTTGAAGTTGTGAAAGCGCGGACCTCTTGCGTGGACTACTTCGCGTAACGATCCGCGTTTCTGTTTGAATACTTGAAGATGTGAAGAAACGCTGGTTTGTTACGCAGGCCAATCCGCGTAACGGTCCTCGTTTCTAACCTAACAGTTCTTCCCTTCCCTTTTCTTGTCTATTTGATGATGTTGATGTTTAAGATTCGGCCTTCTTCGGTTTTAGTTTGTTTTGACATGATCTGAATGCTTGTGTTTGATACTTTAAATAGATCCCTTGCCTCTGAACATTTCGATTGTGTTGTTGTCTGAAAAACTGGAAGCAATCTTCCTGATGTTTTGAAGATGGGAAGAGACGCGGATGGTTACGCGGCTGAGTCCGCGTTTCCCCTCTGGTCTTTGATTTTTGCCTGTAACGCGGACTATGTTGCGCGGATGTGTCCGCGTTTCTGATCCGCGTAACCTCTCTTTTTCTGTATTATGTTGATATTTACTGCTCTTTTGTTCCAGAATCTTACTCTATTTCCTAGCCTTATCTATGTTGCTTGCAGAATCTGTTTAGATGACTTTTCTTTGAATTTTGATTGATTTTACCTTTAAATTGGTACCTTGATCCCTTTTGTTGACTTTGAGTCTTAGATAATCATTCCCATCATTTAAGGATTCAGTTAAGGCCTCACATCAAGGGATGGTAACTTCTTTCCCCTATTATGTGCTCATTATGTGTTTTCTGCATGATTTTGCATGTTTTAAACTAAGTTTTCCTTTGCCTTTTATTCATGTCTAGTCTTTATTTATGTCATTTAATTTTTGAGTAAATCATTTGGAGGCCTTGGATGCCAAGTTGTAATAGATAGGTTTAATTTGGCAAAAAGTGTATTTATTCTAGAAGATGTAATAGTTAGATTATTATTTCGAATTTCTTCCTTTAGAATGTATTTAGGTTCTCCCAAATGTAATAATTAGTTTTTACATGCTTATTTTGCATGCTTGCATGATTATGTGTTTATTTGCTTTCCTAGGGTCTTGCATCTAGATATTATGCCTATGTGTTATGTGTTTATGTGTTTTATGTGTTTACTTGCTTTATTATCATGTCTACATGTTTATTGTGTAAATATATTGACGTCACCACACTAGTCCAACGCTAGTTGTGGCCTTTCCTTTCGATTTCTCACTAATCCAATGTTAGTGAGAACCTTTAACGAGGACTAGTCAATGCTAGACCCTTAAATGCCGTTCATGCATTAGATACAAATTTCACACACTTCTCACTTTTAGAGTTTCTTTTCCATTTTGCATGTTACTATTCCCCATCCCATTATAAACATCTCATTTAGTTTTTCTTTTTTTAGATTAGTGCATTTAAGGCATTACCCTTTGAAATAGGGAAAAGAGTTTAGTATGGCTTTCTAGCCTTACGCTTTTATTTCCTTCTATGAAAGGAAGACTTAAAGTCGAACTTAGTCCCCCGCACCCATTATGTTGCATTATCCCTCTTTAGGACATACACGTGCATTATTTTAAAGGCTATCAAATTCATTCTTTAAAAATCAACTTTCTTCTTCATGTTTTAGCAATTCAAAGTTAAAAAGCCACTTTTCTTAAAATTGCATCTTTTTGGAAATTCAAGTTCCTCTTGGCATTTAAAATTGATCCTTTCAAAAACCCAACTTCTTTTCTCTTGATACTTTATAAAAAATTGCATTTTGAAAACCCTATCTTTTGTTCATTCGAGTATCATCATTTACATTTTTTCGTGACCTCCTCGAGAGATCAAAATTGGATGACACAACTAATGTGATCAATTCCAATCAAACCTCAAGGAGACATTTGGCCCCTCTCGATCCAACATTAGGTCTAGTTTTTGCATCCATATAGACAACATCCAAATGTGATAAATTTTAAAGTTAGAATTAGGAAATTTTCAACTAAATCTTGCAACTAGCTTTGGCTAGGTTAGAAGGGTGCCTTAGAGACGAGTAACATCGAATCTTTGCCTTCCCTTCTTTCAACCGTGACCCCCGAACTTTTTTTCTCTAGTTTTCAAAGACCTGGAGTCGTCTAAAAAAGGGTTTTCTTTGTTTATTTCATTAAATCAAAACTTTTTGGGTGACTTGGTACACCTAACTCCATACCAAGTGGCGACTCAAACTTTTCTAAAAACCCTTTTCTAGACTTTTTGTTTTGGGTCCAAACCGTCGCATTTTTATAGTCCCATGACCCCTTTCCCTTTCTTTTCCAAAAAATCAAATCTTTCCCTTTTCCACAACAACATTTTTTGTTGAAAAAACGGGGCGCGACAGCTTGGCGACTCCACTGGGGATTTTCCTAAGAGGGTCCGAGCACTTGATTTAGTTAACTATTTCATTTTTCTAACTCTCTTATATATCACATTTGGATGTTTTAGGTTGCATTTTTCCTTTCTTTTCTCTTTTAGGGTTTTTTCCGTGCAATCACTCCCTACACATCGCGTACACGATGAATGAATTATTGTTTATTTACTTGTACCGCGCCTTGCATTTGGGGGTGGGTATGCATCTACCCTAGAGCCTCGAAAATGTTTGATGTTTGAATCCCTCCTCTCAAAGGGAATCACTTTCATACGTGCATATGTATTTTACTTTGACCCTACCTTTTTCTACTTTTAGTGGCTTGTCACGCCACTCTTCCCTATTAGGATTAGGATCGATCCACTTGGACATGTGGCCGTGGCACGACGTGCACGTAGCAATGTCTAGGGGATCACTCGAACCACCGACTTGAGGCATTTGGATTGATGACCTTTTGCCTTTTGGTCTGAAGGTTTGGGAGCCTGTAACCTTTATCGAGTCTAGATGCATTAGTGAGCTCAACCTCATGCATCCATGTTAGAATTGCCTAGGGGAGAGTCTACCTTACCCTATTAAGGATCACTAGACACCGAGGAGGATTCCACCCCTCTTTATTTTTTGTGCAATTTGTTGCTCCAACGTGTTATGTGATATTTGTTGATTAAACTAACCTTTCGTTGTCTTCCCTTTTCTTGCATTTCACAAACTCTAGAAGATAAGAGTTTTGGCACTCTTTTAAGACAAGCCATCCTTCTAGATAGGCTATTACACGTTTGAATTTATTGCATTTAAGTTGTAATGGCATATCACTTTTAGGCTTACCCCGGCATTCAAATGGGGCTCCTATAGGCCATGTTTCATTTTGCACTTTTACTTGCTTCAATAAACTGGCATCATGCATAAACCATAGAGGGAATGCCGCATAGGGAATCCCATGTTAGGAATAAAACTACCCTTGTGTCTCGGATATATAATCCAGTGAGATTTGCATGATTATGTTTTCAGTAACATCCAAAGGGGTAGCGCACAAGGTAAGGTAGGGTCCGATCCTTCTATGAGGGCACCAAAGATATGGAGTGACCTTCGTATGCTAGAATATAAGCCCCTAATAATCACTTTTTGGCCATTTTATCAAAGTTGGTAAAATCCCATGCATAAGGACACTAAATCGAAAAATTCACAAATAATTTCTCATTGTTGAGATAATGATTTTATCAAGGCCAAAACTTGATTTTAGGAGCCTTATGAGCTAGTGTGTTGCAAATAACATTGAGATGTGGAGTTACAAGTAAGCAATAAACCCAGCTGATTTTTTTGAGTAAACCATCAATCCCGTCCGATCCATATTTCCCTCAAAGACAAGTCAAGGCACTACAATTCCTTCGAGAATAATCCTTTTCATGCCAAATTAACCTTTAACCTCTCTTCACATATCAATTAAAGTAATAAATCCATTCGGACTTTGTCCTCGTGATACATCAAAGATCACATATTCTTTTGGTCGATCCTCTAGATTGTTTTACTAATCACACATCAGTGAAGTGATCGGACCCATCAGGTATTGTATGGTGCATACCCCAAAGGATTGCATTTTTCATGCTAGGCCTACCCTTGGCATAAAAGGGCTCCCCTCTAGGACATGCATCCGAATTATGTAAGCAATCACTAACTTCGTTCTTTTTCCTTTTTTTTCCAAATAAATCTCTGCAGATCCCCTTTGGAAATAAGCTCCTAAAGTGTGTTTCCTTTCCCACTCAGGTACTCTTAAAAATAGCTTCACACAGAAACCCCATCGTTACCCGATCTAAGAGCAAAAGCTCAAAGCAACCCGTAAGCATGAGTTCTGCACCAGAAGGCTCAGATAGGAATGCTTTGGTCACTTCACCCGACTTTACTGCCCTGGGAGCTCAGTTAAGTGAAGTATTGGGAAGGTTTAATGAGATGAACGCTGAAATGGTCGCACAAAGGCGTATAATCGATCAGTTGGTGGCCAATAGTAGTGGAGGTGGTACCTCGAATAATCATGGACACTTTGTTAGCAACCCCCCTGTAACAGATAATCAATTCCCTTTCCTGACCAATATTCAAACCACTTTTGTCCCGCCTACTTCCAACCCATATGATGTTGCCTTTTCTCATCACAATACCAATTTTCCACAGTCCCATCCTAATCACATCCTACTAAGTCCAACCAAAAGAGCAAACCCTCATACTCAACCTCAGATCACTCTAAACATGCCTCCTCATGCTCCAGAGCCTCAATACCATACCACGGAACCTTTTGTGTGGGATCTGACTTCCCAAGGAAAACCAGCGGTGGATGACCTTGTTGCGACAGTCGACAAAGATTTGCTGAAAAGGTTGGATAAATTTGATGAATTCATAAGGAAGAACCAAGGTCTGAACCGACATGGTGGATTGGATTACGATGATCTGTGCCTATTTCCTGGCGTCCAACTACCTATGGGTTTCAAGACCCCCAAGTTCAGCAAGTATGATGGTACTGGGAACCCTAAGACGCACCTTAAAATGTTTGCCAACAAGCTTGGTAAACCAGTGGATGATGAGAACTTGCCTATGCGTCTGTTCCCCGAGAGCCTAGAAGGGGATGCTTTGGATTGGTACTCGAACCTGAAATCTCAAGAGATCAAAACTTGGTTGGATTTGTCAACAGCTTTTGTGAAACAGTATGAATTCAATTGTGAGTTGGCGCCGACACGAACAACATTGGAAGGAATCAAGAGGAGACCCTCAGAAGATCACAAGTCATATGCCAAGCGATGGAGAAAGTTGGCTGCTAAAGTTGAGCCTCCCATGACAGAAGAAGAGATTGTTCGTACTTTCATCAAGGCACATGACCCACCTTATTTTGAAGAGATTTTTCGAATGACTGGGAGTTCTTTTGCTACAATTGTCAATAAGCTGGAAGAATATGATGAGTTTGTTAAAGCTGGAAAAATTGTCAATGTGACCGCCCTGAAACAGCAATTGGAAACATTACAAGGGCAAAATGGCAGTGGGAGGAAACTCCCGTTTAGAAAGAATGAAGGAGAAGCTGCTTTTGTGTGGGATCAGAACCCACCTTTTAGGCCCAGAACTCGGAGCCACCCCACTAATCCAAGCTCATACTTACCTTATCCCTACCATCAGTCTGTTTATCATGCGCCTGACGCTGCAGCCCTATTCATTTGGACCCCCAACCTTTGTTTTCAACTTCCCAACCTATCTCCTATGCCCGTCAAAACTATGCTCCTAGACCTGCTCCACACAATCCTGCTCAAAATTCTTTTCCGCCTAACGAAATGCAAAATCAGAAAACCTTTCGGACTTTCACCGATCAGGCGCCCATTGACCACTGTATATGAGCAGTTGAAGGCTGCTGGGAAAATTGCACTCCCTCCCATCAGCTGTATCCCGAGGGACCCCTGGGTATGATCCCCATGCCATCGCTATCATTACGGAAGCCGGGTCATTCGACGATTAACTGTTGGGCCTTGAAGCATAGAATTCAAGACATGGTGGATGCCGGGGATATAGTTCTGAAAAGAAAGAATGAGCAAGGGCCGAACGTCAATAGAAATCCTTTCTCGGAACATAAAAATGTCGTTGGAATGATCAGTGTGGAGGAGGAATTTTTTTACCCTACTCAGTTCATTAAAGAAGAAGATGAGGATGGTGGTGGATCATTTAAGAAAAGGTCTGATGATGATATAGAGACAAGGTTATCTCAACTGTTTGTCGGGGGTCACCCTTGACACCGATCCTACGGAGAATGTGGAGTTTCCTTCGATTCCTCAAGAGACCACACAAGATTGGGCTACTGATTGTCTGCCTGCTCGGAGTAGGTTTTGGTAAATCTGAGGGGGTTGTCCTTGAAAAATGAATCATGCTTTAATCATGCACTTGTTATTTCACTTTTTGCCTTTAATTATGCTTCCATGGTATTATCTGTTATCTTGCTCTTTGCCAAATGAAATGAAATTTCTCCTTTTTCCTTCAGTTATGGTCCACTCATTTTTATTTTCACACATTTATTTTATTTGCTCTTGGATGATCATGAATAAAAACCTTTGACCCTCGGACATCATCCTTTTGGAATTTGATGGACGAAAATTCTGATATCTCATGAACTTGGATATCATCATTTGCAAGATGATCGCAACACACCGAGATTGGCATGAGAAACTACCCTTTTGGCATGGAGAATTGCAATCAGGATTTCTATTGGGGCAACACCTTACTCTCTCATGTATGGGATGGAGGCGGTATTACCTGCTGAAGTTGAAACCCCATCTTTGCGCGTTCTAATGGAAGCTCAGTGGGAAGAAGCTGAATGGACCAAGCAACGTCACAAGCAACTGTCTTTGATCGATGAAAGAAGGTTGAATGCCATTTGTCATGGGCAATGTTACCAGCGGAGGATGGCTCGGGCTTATAACAAGAAAGTTAGACCTCGCAGGTTCGAAGTGGGGGACAAGGTTTTGAAAGCGAATCCTTCCGATACAAGAAGAAGCTAAGGGAAATTGGCTCCAATTGGCAAGGGCCGTTCATTATTCAAAGGTGCTACACGGAGGCGTGGTTCTCATGGAGATGGACGGACAGACTTTTCCTCAACCAATCAATTGAGACATGTGTAAAAGATTTTCATATGATTGAGCAAAGTTTTCTTTAGAAATGGCATAAAGGTGGTCTAAAACCAACATTCTTTTCCTTTTCGTTTAAACACTTCAACCCCAGTTTCTTATTTGAGCCCATAAAAGAATAGTCAATTGTTTAGCAAACTCCTTTGAGAATCACAAACCCCATGGGGCAAGTAATTTTGTATTTTGAAAAAAAAAATTTAAATTAAGAAAAAGGGACCAAACTGGGGCAAATTTTTATTAAAAAAAAAATTTAAAAAAAAAATTTTTGCATTCAAGTTTTAAACCCTCTACACCACACTCAAATCCTTGCAAAAGCCTAGTGTTATAGACCCACCTTTTGCAAAATTTCTGGAAAGAACTTTCTCAATCAGAAGGCAAATGATGCAAGTACATTCCCTCTAAATCTTGTCAGAAGGGATTGTCTCACTGATGCCACCATTTTAACAAACATGTTTAAATTGACGAAAGTTGGGAGTTAAGTCTGTCTATTTTACCTTATCAGTCAACTTCAGTGCAAATCTGAAAGGGTACTAGGCAAGTTTTGAAAAGCAACAGGTAAAGCAAAAGGAAAAGTTCATGGGGCAAGGGAAGCGGTGACTACGTTTATCGGGTTTACTTTATATCAAACTCCCCTTGTCATAAATTCAAGGAGATGATATCAAAGGGGTCAAGTGCGACGCTTTTGTTTTAAATAGTTTTCTTGGCGTTTGGCTTTTATTGATTTAAAATGTCATGTTTAGCATTCATTCTATGGTCATGATGTCGCACAAATTTTTTGCACATATTTTCATCAAAAGCACTTTCATCAAGGACAATCCTCTTAGTTTACCATGAAGGTATGGGTGATATGGGTTGAAGCAAGCGGAACAACGACAGTCTGCGGTAAAACAAAAGAATTCAGTGACACCGCTCATCGGCGTCAAGAACTCATGTTTGGGCTGCTTGAGATAAAAGGGGTAGAACGGTGGCGTCATCATTATTTTTTCACCATTTCTTTTCTTTTGAGAAGCGGGGACAAGTGGTGATCGGTCAAGTCGAGAGACCAGCTTTATTTTGAGTCATGTTTAGACTATATGATTAAATCATTTTGAAAATTGATTAATTACAAAATTGAGGAAGGACAAGTGCCTTTTCAGGAAAATTTGGGAAGCGGGTTTTCATAACGCACACTATTAGGTGTTATAACCCACGTTCTTTTCAAATTCCTTTCTTGAAATGTGGCGTGCCGACATTCCGTCGAGCAACTTGTCCAAGACGCCACCGAGGCAATGTGGAGCTGAGGGGGTCGATAAACCCACTCCCCCCTGATTTGCAGTTTATTCCATTCTTGCTTTATTTCTCTTTTTTTGTGTTTTATCTTGTGTTCTGTTTTTTAGACATAGGTTTAAGCATTACAAATACTTTTGATTCATTTGCTGCATCGAATGTGTATATTTGTTTAAATTGGCTCTTATGTGCTTATTTATGTTTGAAAAAAAGAAAAAAAAAAACTTTTCTAAATTGCACATTTACCTCACAAATTGATTTGTTTGTCAAAATTTGATTCAAAAAGGGTGCAAATGTCAATTTTGGTTGCAATTGTTTTCATCCTAAAATAAAAGCCTGTGATCTGAAAAATCCTTTTCCATCTTACTCGGAAATAATTGTTGTGTGATTGTGACATTGGCATTTTAGAAAGTATGTTTTGTAAAATAGGGAAAATTATGCCTCAATTTTTTTCCTATTAAATGAGATTTCTTCTTTTATTGGATTTGACAAGAAAATGATTGATATTGTTGGCAAATGATCCTTTTCAATTGATGTGAAAAAAAAAAAAAAAAAGAAAGAAAAAAGAGAAAGAAAGAAAAAGCAAGAAAAAGAGCAAAGTGAGAACCAAAGTTCTACTCCAATGATTCTAGTACTAAGTAACCGGAGGTTTAGCATCTACAAATGTTAACTTTCGCGTAAAACAGTGCTTGAACTATGAGTATGCAAAGCAGTTTGAAAAAGTAAAATGTTGAGTAACCGGGAATCTTCACCTAAAAGTGTTGATTTTCACGTCAAAAGACATTTTTACTATTTGAGCAAGAAGGCATATGTTGAGTAACCGGGAGTCTTCACCTAAAAGTGTTGATTTTCGCGTCAAAAGACATTATTGCAATTTGAATAAGAAGTCGTTTCAAAATCCTTTTAGCGGTAGAATTTGAGAAAACTGTGGAAAGGCAAGCTTGAATTGACTATATGAGTCGTTTGATTGCAAAATTTGGTGAAAGTGAGAAATCAAGCTTGAATTGTTAAAATTGAGGTATAATTGTCTTTCTTTTACTTGACATTATGAGTACTTGATGCAAATTGAATAATTGCATAACAATGTTTTGCCTAGTTTATGAGGATTTGGATTTCCAAGATCATATGGTTTATTTCAATCCCATAACTTGTTTGGATGAATATTTCCTACTACTTGAAAACAAACAATGTTTCACAAAGCGAATTCTCGATGAATGTGTTTTATTGCATGTTTTCATACGCTTTAGTTTTAATGTGCTATGATCACAAGAGTTTTACACTTTATGAAAAAAAAAAAAAGAAAAAAAAAAAAAGAGAAGAAGAAGAAGAAGAATTGAATTACCATGGACTAATTGGTTAATATTTCATGACTTTTAGGAGGTTCGATTGACACGGGGACAATTTTGTTTTGAGAGAAGTGCTCTCAATTTTGGATAATGCATTCAAAATTAATTTTGCGGAAAAGATTTGCAGATCAAGACGATGGCAACATATGTGGATTTGTTCCAACCCTGCAGAGGAAGGGTTTCAGTTACACTCTTCAACTTTCCAAACTCCATCAATTCTTGAAAAGAAAAGAAAAAAAAAAAGAAGATGAAAAGAAAAAAAAAAAAGAAGAAAAGAAAAAAGTCATTGTTCCTATCAATCACTTACTTTTCAAGTCAAGAAAATCAAAATCAGTGGCACCATTTCATGAGTGCATCATTACTTGCATTTTACATTTATCATGTTTGAACAACTTGTGTTTTATTTTTCAAAGTCTGGCAATCCAGCATTTATATTTTCATCTAGTCATTCGGGCTCGGGTCCAATCCTTGAATAGTATGTTTAGTCATTCAGCTGGGTCCAATCCATCAATAGTTTTTTTTTAGTCATTAGGCTGGGTCCAATCCCATGAATAGTTTTTTTAGTCATTCGGCTGGGTCCAATCCCCCAAGCGGTATATCTAATCATTGGGGCTTGGGTCCAATCCCAGAATAGCATATTTGCATCTTCCCGTCTAGTCATTCGGGCTTGGGTACAATCCCTTGAATAGTCTAAATTGGGAAACAATTTAAATTTCATTGGGCTGTCTCGACCCTGCATGCACCCTTCTATCCCCACTGCTTCAATTTAAATTTTTTGTTGCTTGTCTCGACCCTCGCCTGTGCACCCTTCTATCCCGCTTCAATTTAAATTTGTTGTTGCTGTCTGACCCTCGCCAGCACCCTTCTATCCCCTGTTTCAAATTTAAATTTGTTGGTGAGTCGACCTCCAGGGTGCCTTCTATCTCCGTTCTTGATATTTAAATTTACGTTGGTGAGGTCTCGACCTCCGACACCCTTCTATCTCCAGTTCTTGATATTTAAATTTGTTGGTGAGGTTCTATCTCCCATTCTTGATTTTAAATTTACTTTGGTGAGTCGATACTCGCACCCTTCTACCTCTTCTTGATATTTAAATTTCATTGGTGAGTCTCGACCTCCGGCACCCTTCTATCCCTTTTTTGATATTTAAATTTCACTGTTGGTGAGGTCTCAGCACTGGTACCCTTCTATCCCGTTCTTCAAATTTAAATTTCGTTGGTGAGTCTCGACCTCAGCTTGGTGCCCTTCTATCTCCGTTCTTGATATTTAAATTTACGTTGGTGAGTCTCAACCTCCTCACACCCTTCTATCCCGTTCTTCAAATTTAAATTTACGTTGGTGAGTCTCAGCCTGCACCCTTCTACCTCCCATTCTTGATATTTCAATTCCTTGGTGAGTCTCACCTCCATGCACCCCTTCTATCTCCAGTTCTTGAATTTTACAAGTTTTAATTTTCAGTTCATCATAGTTCATTTGCTTTGGAACTACGTTTAACCTGATTCTCATGGCGAGATACGTAGGCAACTCTATACGAGTTCGGTCACATTATGCATGTTTAGTTTGAAACTTGGCAATTTAACATTCCTGCTGTGGTTCAGATACAACCAGCAAAACCAGGTAAGCATTTGGTGTCTACGTCTTTGTCTAGAGTTTCTTCGAAACTCAGACAAAGAGGGGCAAGCTGTAGACACCAAATTTTGACTTTTTCATTTGTTTTCTTATGTTTTTATCTGTTAATGTTTAGTTATTTATTGTTGAATATTCTAACACTTTTTTCTCATTTTTGTAGGTTTTTCTTAAAAAAAAAAAAAAAAAAAAGAAAAGTCAAAACGACCAGTTCTTGGGAATAGTCCCATAACTAGTCCAGTAACTTGATCGAGCGAAAAAAAAAAAAAATGACGCGGATTTTCGAGCTTGGATCATCCTTTTCCAGCTATATTTTCCGATGCTTG
Source organism: Gardenia jasminoides (assembly GCA_013103745.1). Classification (NCBI taxonomy): domain Eukaryota; kingdom Viridiplantae; phylum Streptophyta; class Magnoliopsida; order Gentianales; family Rubiaceae; genus Gardenia; species Gardenia jasminoides. The sequence continues at coordinate 14,857,618 of CM023096.1, forward strand.
AACGATAAGAAACCTATTTAAACATTCCCCAACTCACCCCTAACAACTCATCTAACGTTCAAGATTAGCTCACCTCATCCCAAGAACATCAAAACCCTTAGTTCTAGGTTTGGTGGCTATAAATAGCCTAGATTAGGGTTTAACAAAGGAGGTTGAAGAGGTTGGAAATCTGAGAGAAAAAGAGGGAATTAGGAGAGCTTTGAGAGAGAAAAAAGCAGAGAAAAACGGCTGGGAATTGGAGAGAAAAAAAGAAAAGAAAGGAGAAAAAGAAAAGCTAGGGTTTGACACTTGGGAAGATCATTCTTGGAATTTCTGGCTTCTTCTATTGTTTAAATTCAAAGCTTCCGATTCAGGTAACATCCTTTTACCTTATTTACTGTTTTTTGATCGTAAAATTATCTGAGATTCGGACCTTTTGGTGGAACCAAGGTCTTGAATGTTTTTTCTTTTAGTTTGGGATATTTGATGATGATTATCAGCTGTTATATGAGCATGTTGTGTTTATAAAGCCTTGGTAAGGCTAGTAGATTTGTTTTTACGTTTAAAATCAGACATTTGATGCTTCTGTGATGATGCTGTTGTGATTCCTGAGAAATTTCGGAAAATGTTCTTCCGTTTGAAGATGTGAAGAAAGCGGACCACTATGCGGATGTCTTAGTAGCGGTCCAGCGTTTCCTCTTGAATGTTTGAAGTTGTTAAAGCAGCGGACCTCTGCGTGGACTACTGGCGTAACCGATCAAGCGTTTGTTTGAATACTGAAGATGTGAAGAAGCGCTGGTTTGTTACGGGCAGCCAGCGCCTCGTTCTAACCTACCGATTCTTCCCTTCCCTTTTCTTGTCTATTTGATGATGTTGATGTTTAAGATTGGCCTTCTTGGTTTTAGTTTGTTTTGACATGATCTCGAATACTTGTGTTTGATACTTTAAATAGATCCCTTGCCTCTCGAACATTTGATTGTGTTGTTGTCGAAAAGCTGGAAGCAATCTTCGATGTTTTGAAGATGGGAAGAGACGGATAGTTCTGTGGTGAGTCAGCGTTCGGTCGCGTTTCCCTGGTCTTTGATTTTTGCACTGTAACGGACTATGTTGCGCGGATGTGTCCGCGTTTCTGATCCGCGTAACCTCTCTTTTTCTGTATTATGTTGATATTTACTGCTCTTTTGTTTCAGAATCTTACTCTATTTCCTAGCCTTGTCTATGTTGCTTGCAGAATCTGTTTAGATGACTTTTCTTTGAATTTTGATTGATTTTACCTTTAAATTGGTACCTTGATCCCTTTTGTTGACTTTGAGTCTTAGATAATCATTCCCATCATTTAAGGATTTAGTTAAGGCCTCACATCAAGGGATGGTAACTTCTTTCCCCTATTATGTGCTCATTATGTGTTTTCTGCATGATTTTGCATGTTTTAAACTAAGTTTTCCTTTGCCTTTTATTCATGTCTAGTCTTTATTTATGTCATTTAATTTTTGAGTAAATCATTTGGAGGCCTTGGATGCCAAGTTGTAATAGATAGGTTTAATTTGGCAAAAAGTGTATTTATTCTAGAAGATGTAATAGTTAGATTATTATTTCGAATTTCTTCCTTTAGAATGTATTTAGGTTCTCCCAAATGTAATAATTAGTTTTTACATGCTTATTTTGCATGCTTGCATGATTATGTGTTTATTTGCTTTCCTAGGGTCTTGCATCTAGATATTATGCCTATGTGTTATGTGTTTATGTGTTTTATGTGTTTACTTGCTTTATTATCATGTCTACATGTTTATTGTGTAAATATATTGGCGTCACCACACTAGTCCAAGCGCTAGTTGTGGCCTTTCCTTTCGATTCTCACTAATCCAACGTTAGTGAGAACCTTTTGACGAGGGACTAGTCAATGCTAGACCCTTAAATGCCGTTCATGCATTAGATACAAATTTCACACACTTCTCACTTTTAGAGTTTCTTTTCCATTTTGCATTACTATTCCCCATCCCATTATCGAAACATCTCATTTAGTTTTTCTTTTTTTAGATTAGTGCATTTAAGGCATTACCCTTTGAAATAGGGAAAAAGCGGTATGGCTTCTAGCCTTAGCACTTTTATTTCCTTCTATGAAAGGAAGACTTAAAGTCACGAACTTAGTCCCCACCCATTATGTTGCATTATCCCTCTTTAGGACATACACGTGCATTATTTTAAAGGCTATCAAATTCATTCTTTAAAAATCAACTTTCTTCTTCATGTTTTAGCAATTCAAAGTTAAAAGCCACTTTTCTTAAAATTGCATCTTTTTGGAAATTCAAGTTCCTCTTGGCATTTAAAATTGATCCTTTCAAAAACCCAACTTCTTTTCTCTTGATACTTTATAAAAAATTGCATTTTGAAAACCCTATCTTTTGTTCATTCGAGTATCATCATTTACATTTTTTCGTGACCTCCTCGAGAGATCAAAATTGGATGACACAACTAATGTGATCAATTCCAATCAAACCTCAAGGAGACATTTGGCCCCTCTCGATCCAACATTAGGTCTAGTTTTTGCATCCATATAGACAACATCCAAATGTGATAAATTTTAAAGTTAGAATTAGGAAATTTTCAACTAAATCTTGCAACTAGCTTTGGCTAGGTTAGAAGGGTGCCTTAGAGACGAGTAACATCGAATCTTTGCCTTCCCTTCTTTCAACCGTGACCCCCGAACTTTTTTTTCTCTAGTTTTCAAAGACCTGGAGTCGTCTAAAAAAGGGTTTTCTTTGTTTATTTCATTAAATCAAAACTTTTTGGGTGACTTGGTACACCTAGACTCCATACCAAGTGGCGACTCCAAACTTTTCTAAAAACCCTTTTCTAGACTTTTTGTTTTGGGTCCAAACCGTCGCATTTTTATAGTCCCATGACCCCTTTCCCTTTCTTTTCCAAAAAATCAAATCTTTCCCTTTTCCACAACAACATTTTTTGTTGAAAAAACGGGGCGCGACAGTAGCTAAAGTTTATGCCATGAGTTATGGATGAACTTTCTACATCTTGTTTGTGATGTTTACTTAGTTGTTTGATGCTATTATTTTTAGCAAGTTATTTAGTACTTTGGCTTTTATAATCATGATTAACCAGCCATTAATTGTGATCATTTTAAGGTGTTAAGTTTCCATGAGAATTGGAATTTGACACTAGTTCATGAGGTGCTAAACTTTGGTAGTTCACTCACAAGTGTAGAGTGGCACCTTTGTGGCTTTAGTAATTTATTTCATGTAATTTCATAGAGCAAATGAGCTTGTAGTTAATTCCATAACCACAAGTGTAGGTATGGTTTAGTTATAAGTATAGTTGATTCATTACGAAAGTATGTTTCACATGCATTAGGAAATTACGCCATGCTTAGCCAAAATAGTAACATTAATTCAACCGGTAGGTTCATTTGCAAGAGTAGTAAGGAATTCCATAACTCAAGGAGCCTTTAATTACTATTTTTACTTATTTTATTTCATGTTTGTAGTTTACTTACTTACTTGTGATAGTCTTAAATAATAGAGGAGTTCGAAAACCACCGGTACTTGACAATCTTCCCTGTGGGATCAACACCTAACATACCCTATGCTCAATAAATGATCTGTATGCTTGCAGTAAACGGAGTGTTTAGGTTTTATAATTAAAATTTGGTGTATGGTAGAACCTCGTCACCTAGTTCTATTGCTAGCCTTTTGCAGGATTATCAAGAAGTCTTCCCTGAGGACACTCCTAGTGGTTTACCTCCAATAAGGGGAATTGAGCACCAAATCGATCTCATTCTTGGAGCTTAATTGCCCAATAAACTACCTTATAGGATGAATCCTGAGGAGACCAAGGAGTTGGATTGCCAAATTAGAGAACTCGTGGGAAAAGGATGGGTATGAGAAAGCTTAAGTCCATGCGCCATTCCAGTCGTACTCGTACCAAAGAAGCATGGATCATGGAGGATGTGCACCGATTGTCGCACCATAAATGCTATAACGGTAAAGTATCACCATCCTATTCCTCGATTAGATGACATGCTAGATGAGTTATATGGTGCTATGATTTTCACTAAAATTGATTTAAAAAGTGGATATCACCAAATAAGAATGAAAGGAGGTCATGAGTGGAAAACAACCGCATTTAAAACTAAGCATGGCTTGTATGAGTGATTAGTTATGCCATTTGGTTTGACTAATGCACCTAGCACCTTCATGAGATTAATGAATCATGTCTTACATGCATTCTTAGGTAAATTTGTGGTTGTCTACTTTGATGACATTATTATTTATAGCAAGAGTCTAGAAGAGCATGTCATGCACGTTCAAGCTATTTTGGATGTTTTAAGGAAGGAGCGATTGTGTGCTAATATTAAAAAGTGTACTTTTTGCACTGATCATATTGTGTTCTTAGGATATGTTGTAAGTGCATAGGGTATACATGTGGATCAAGACAAAGTGAAGGCTATAGTAGAGTGGCTGATTCCTACTTCCAATAGTGAAGTAAGGAGTTTTCATGGCTTAGCTAGTTTTTATTGTCGCTTTGTCAAAGATTTTAGCACAATTGTAGCGCTGCTTACTTTCATTATCAAGAAGAACCAAGCCTTTCATTGGGGTGGTGAACAAGCCAACTCTTTCCAATTACTCAAACACAAACTCACACATGCACCTGTACTTAGTTTACCTAATTTCGATAAAATTTTTCAAATTGAGTGTGATGTATCTGATATAGGTGTTGGGGCCGTGTGCTACAAGAAGGGAGGCCGGTTGCCTACTTTAGTGAGAAACTCAATGGTGCTTCCTTGAGCTACTCCACATATGACAAGGAACTCTATGCCTTGGTTAGAGTTTTACAAACTTGGCAGCACTACCTAAGACCTAAGGAGTTTGTTTTGTACACTGATCACGAGTTGCTTAAGCATCTCAAGTCACAAAATAAGTTGAGCAAGTGACATGCAAGATGGATTGCCTTCATCGATAGTTTCCCATTCGTGATCAAATACAAGGCTGACAAGAGCAACGCCGTCATGGATGCATTGTCTAGAAGGTACACCTTAATTACTACTCTTGATGCTAAATTGCTTGGTTTTGAGTTGGTTAAGGATGCCTACACTAATGATGTGGATTTTGGAGCTATAATTGCTGACTTTCCACAGCTTGGCCGTGAGAATTACTACCTTTCACAGGGTTACTTGTTTTACAGGGATAAGTTGTGCATTCTTTCATGTTCCATGTGTGAATCACTACAAGAAAATTGGTCATCAGTGACAATACCATGTTATCATGGAAAATAGAAAAGTTGTCACAAATGACTTTTAATGAAGACTTTCAAGTCGTCACAGAGTCGTCAGTAAATCCCTATCGGTAAAAGTATACAGTGACAACATCTAAAGTCGTCAGTGAATGGTTGTCATTAGTGACGACATTTTGGATGAGTTTTATTGACAACTTTGCCTTTTGTCAGAGATGCATTGGTCAAAGTCGTCATTGAAAAGTGTAGAAAGTCATCATTTATATAATCTGTTTACCGATAAAATTTGTTCTCACAAATGAGATATGGAATTAGTGACAACCTATGTCGCGGAAGTTTTCAAATTTCTGTTCTGTTATAACTTTTTGTTGTCATTAGAGATATTCAACTTTTTTCTTTTTGGCTATATCATTTTAATAAACTTATAGTTTACTATTAAATTACTTATATAAAAAAAATTAAACTTGAACAATTGATAGTCAAAAGTAGTTAATGCATTAGGCTACATGCCAATATAGCATTTTGAATACTTAAATGTCATAGTCAAATGTACATTGCCGAAAAAAAGTCTACAAAAGCAACACTATGCTCAATATCACATATCCATAAGATACTTTTACAAAACAAAATGAGCTCAAGAAATTAAAGAACATCTAAGTGAACCGCTGCATAAGCAAAAAGGCAACTTAGTCTTCAACAACCTTCAGTCATAGCTTTGAACAGCTCCCAAAAGTTTGACTCAATTGTATTAATCTGTAATAAAGTAGTAAAACAAGTAGATAAGAGAAGGAGTACTACATTAAATGAGAAGTGACTATGCTTGGTTGTTTAATTAAAAATTTCAATCCAATAAGAACTTCAATAAAAGTAACTATACATTTAATCTCATACAAGTATAGGTAGCCCAGAAAGTCAAAATCAATTCCAAACTAATCAGCCTCAACAAAATCAAAACCAACCTAACAAATTAAAATTAGCCCCAAACTAATCAGCCTCAAAAAAATCAAAATTAATCCCAAAAAATTAAAATTAGCCCCCAACTAATGCAAAAAATCAACTCCAAAGAGAAGCATTGCTATTAAACTTCTGCCTCAAAGAATAATATAACAAGTTAATAGGGCAACAAGCATTGCTATAACCAATACTGCTATAAGTACTATTATGAACAATATAACCAATTGATAAAATGAGAAGCTCAACACTGTGACAGCCCCACTTCTCCCTAGGGCGTACCCTAAGGTATCCGTGGACCGCCTGCCTAGCTCTCGCCAGGACTCACTCACATAAATATCGTTAAAACATTAAACTAACATTCAAATCTCAAATCTAAACTCAACAATAACTTACAATCACATTACACCATCCTTACAATCTCCAAATTACATAAAATACTTATCAAACGTTCAAATTCTCATAATACAAACGCTCTTGGAATCACATTCCACATTTGTCACATCAATACAAAAGCAAACCCTAACTCTAAAGGTTGGCTCCTTCACTTGGATTCTCGGTTCCTGTTAAAGAAAACAATTTGGAAAGAGTGAGCTAAAAAGCCCAGTAAGTTCCAAAAACGTTTACAATTCACGTAAAACAGTTCAAATCATATTTCAAGTATACACCTCAAATCAAGTAGATAGACACTTAAATAGATATCGCTCGTATGAACTACTCGAGGGACATTGCCCATCAAAGTAGACTAGTCGAGGGACTTCGCCCAAGACATCACAAACTAGTCGAGGGTACTCGCCCTACGACGTCACTTTGTTTCATTGAAACTAGTCGAGGGACATCGCTCATCGACGTCACATTAGTTCATTGAAAGTAGTCGAGGGACATCGCCCAACGACGTCACTTTATTTCGTTGAAACTAGTCGAAGGTATTCACCCTACGACGTCACATACTAGTCGAGGGATTTCGCCCAACGACGTCACAATCTTTCACTGAAACTAGTCGAGGGAATTCACCCAACGACGTCACATCATTTCATTGAAACTAGTCGAGAGACATCCCCCAACGACGTCACAATCTCTTCATTCACTATTTCATTTATAGAGCATTTCACTCGGTAATAATAGTCAATCACTTCAATAAATCATTCCTTTAAAAGGGAGTCGAAACACTGACAGATCCTTCACAAGTTATTTCACTGGTAAAAGCATTTTACTTGGAAATAGTGGTAAATCATTTCTTTGTAAACACTAGCAAATCATTTCAACAAATCATTCATTTACAAACCATGGCGAGATTTTCATTTAAAAGAGAGTTAGAACTCTCACACATATAGGACACTGCCAAACACTTTCACAATACTTTTATTTCAAATAAAGGTAAGTGCGATGAAATACACCCTACCCCATTTATCAATTTAAAAATCCAAAGTCCCTTCAAATCACTTGACCAATACACTTCAAATCATATTCACAAATCACATAACATATATGGAAACTCACCGAAGTAATAAGGTTCGGCTTCTATGTAGGGGTCAAAATCACTTCCTTGTGCACTTCCTAAAACAATTTAAAACAATCAATGAGATTTAATTCATTCTTTTTCATTCACTAACACAGTTCACTTTCACTTTTTAGTTTCAAATGACAATTTTTCCAAAACTCTCTCGAGAAAAAACTTTCATTTTTCATGGTACAATGTTCCAAATAGATCCTCTTTGAAAAGTCACTTTTTCATTTCAAAAGAGCATCCCTCCGATATACTCATTGGCACTACAAGCACGTTCTTTTTCACAAAACATTTAAATGAGGTTTATCACCTAAAAATCACTTTTAACCCACAAATTAACACTCACTCTCTAACAACACTTATCATAACTTTAAATCACTTTAAACCATATCTTTATTTTCAAAATTCATTAAATTTACCCATGACACTATAAAATCCTCAAATGATATTTTTCACTCGAAATTTCACGAGAAAGTTCACTTTTCACATTTAAAGCTCATACATTCATAAATGAACGTAAAAATGTATTTTCCAGGCATTCATCATAGAACATCACAAAATCTCAAAATCAAACATTAAAATTACCAAGCATGGGTTTGGCCATCTCGTACATTTTTCTAGCACAATTTCCACCAACAAAACCCTACTTTCTAACCATATCATGACAGATTTCACAAATAACATTCAAATCCCAATCAGGTCCTCAAGTCTGCTACCTAGAGGCCACCTCAAGTCCGCTACCTAGGTTGGGATTTCAAGAGCCCAACTTCATCCTTTCAGATGAGATCATTTTACCATTATCAACCATAGATCTAAGCTATTTAACACTAATAAAGCTATATCTACAAGTTTCAAGGCTTTTACCTCCGGATCTATCAAGATCTAACAAGATCAAGGTAGATCTTGTGAGTTCCTCTTCTCAAAAATTACTTCCAAGCCTAACAACCTCCTCAAGCTTTGATCTTAACCCAAGATCTTCGAGCTTTAACGACGATTTTCAACTCCAAACTCACGATCTAGCAACACACCACTCGAACAAGCTTTGTTTCTTCACTTTTTTTTTCTTTTTCTCTTCCAAACTTTCGGATGGCACCCCTCTCTCTCTCTCTCTTCAATCGGCTGCCATGGAGGGTGAATCTCAAGTCATCAAAAAAAAACCTTCACTCCAAGCTCACAAGTTTAAGATACTAGTTGATGAAGAAATTGGAGAATCAAACCACCAAACTCACCTCTCTTTCTTCCTCCAAGAAATCGGACCAGCCTTCCCTTTTCCCTCTCTCTCTCAGCTTCAAGAAATGGTGAAGATGATGGGCTTCAATGGCGTCTTGAAGAATCAAAGCAAGAAAGAAGAAGAAATGGAAGATTGGAGCTTTTCTCTCTCTCTCTCTCTCTCTCTCTCTCACTCTCTCGGCAGCTCCTTCTCTCTCTACTCCCAAATTGCAGCTGAAAATATGAGCCCAAGATTGCCCAAAAGTCAAGGCTAAAAGGTGCCAAAAAGTGTAACTTCCACAATTTAAGGAAAAAGTGCTTTTTGGCACTTTATGTCGCGTCGCACGCGACAGTCTAACTTACACTGTTCTAGTCCATTCCAACACTGTCTAACCTTCATAATATTTTCATAATATCACTACATATGCTCGGTTTCAATTTAAAATCACTAATCACGCATTGGTACAAAATTAAACACTTAATTCGGCCAAAACCACACACCGGTAATTAATTCGTATGAAATTCTATAAATTGGAAAATATTCACTTTAAATATATATTCACTCATTTTTCAATAAAGAAACACAATACAAACAATGTTTGGCATTTTTAAAATAAAATCAGGATTTTTCGAGACCCTCACAAACACTAAAACATTCGAACATCTAAATTAGATTGAATGAAAATAATATAAATTAATGCACAACACCAATCCCAAAAATAAGAACTGCTATTAAACTTAAACCAAAAACTAGGAGGTGATCACCGTGTAGGCACACGTGGTAAATTATAAGTATGCCCAAGATCAAATGACAGATATTGATGCTGTATGGGAAAAATGATTGAATAAAATTGTCCTTATTTAATTAGTGTTTTAAATTGTTGTATAAAGTTGGTTTCTGCTGGAATACATTAAGAAAGAGCTGTGTCTTTCAGTAGTCTTGAAAAACACAGGGTTTTCAAAATATGCCATTGGCAAGTAAAAGCAATGCCAACAATTAGTACGAGTGTAGAACTGAAAAGGGCCTTCCTAACAACTTGATATAATAAACACTCCTATAAGTTTTTTTTTCCCCTTAGAGCACCAGGTATCCCTACTTTCTATGTGACTAATCCAGATTCTACTCGGAGAGCACCTATAAAGTCTAACTCTTGCTCAGGGGTGAAAGTCTAACTGAAAACTTTTCAAAACATTACATGCAATAGTTGAACTTGCAACCTCCCACTGGCATTAGCAACTTGTTTAAGATTTAATGTCTAAGCAAAGTATGTATGCTGAAAGCACATACTATTACAAACCACACATGAAATGTAGAAGGAGAGAAATAATTATGTTTGGTGAAGGCATATACTATTACAACTATGCATGAAATGTAGAAGAAGAGAAATAATCAAACAACAGTACCTTTAAAGTTTGTTCAGATAGTCAGTGAAGTGACAATTAATACTTCAACAAGCAATCAGGCTATCAATGTCAACGATTTATGGCTGTTGAAGCACTGCACAAGCATAAATCTGTAAATAACTAAACATCTATAATTTTCAATGAATCACAAACTGGGTATTATTATGTAGATCAAACATGTATTAGAAAATTTTAATTCAGAAGCATGATATGCCTGACAACATCTATTCTCATGTTCATGTTAACAGGTAATTCTGTATAGCATAGAAACTTGCATAACCTTGATGACAATTGCACCAAATGATGAAATTATCTTGCAGTAAGAATAGGTTTTGTATCCAGGGTTGGCTAAAGAAAGTCTTGGCACTTTTAGATCCCTATAAGCAACCAAAAATTAACATGTTAGGCCAAAACCAGCAATAGGTAAATATACAATGATCATAGCCAGAACTAAAAAAAGACAGACTTTGACCTTACATATGGATCAAGGTCCTTCCACTCCCACTTTGGCAAAAGAAAGAGCTAAACCAGCGTCCAATGAGTTAAAATGGCAGTTGCATCTTGAATTCTTAAAGCATGAGAAAAAATGTAATGGCATAAGAACCATAGTAATGTCACAGCACTATAAATAATCTCAATCCAAGGTCAATAGTATATCTTGTACATGTCTATCTGAAAAGGGGAAAAAAATTAAAAAAAGAAGAAAGGAAAGGAATATAATAAATCTAGCCTATATGATCATCATGAATTTCGAAAAGGGCCTCAAAGCTTCAAACAAGGAGCAAACAAGGGCTTTAGGGAATGAGCAAGCAAGACCTATGCTTTTCAAGAGTCTGAAAAAAAACCTAGAGACTTTAAAAACACTGGCAGCAAGTAAAACTAATGCAAAAAATAATGAAAGTTTAAAATTGATAAGTCCCTCTCTCCATTTATTTAATTTTTAAAAACATCCTGAAGATACAAATTCAAGGAACACAAAGATATTCATTGAATTAGTGGGGCAGCAAACAATATGGTGAACATAATCTAAGAAGCTTAGACAGCATAAAACGTACACCAAGAAAGATAATCGAGCACCTAAACAGCAAAGTTTAAAAAAAAAATTCTAGAATCAGGAGCAATGTACTGCAGTAACCTTACAAGTATTACACAAAGCTACATAAGCAAAGGCATAAACAAAAAAGGGAGGGTAAGAGTGAATATGTGGACATAGTAACAACTATGGTAGACAATGTAGGAAAGTAGCAGCAAGAAAGCAGTAAATGGCTTGAAGTTTAAACACAAAAGCTAAACAACAAAAATAAATACTTGAAGAAGCATGGGCCATGTCAAAAGAAATAAAAAAAGTAGCTTTTCTTGCACGGGAAGCTAGAAAGAGAATGTCTTATGAGTTGGAAATTAGCAAGACAATTACGATGTCCCTAATCTTTAAGCTGCACACTAAATCTTTCTCGCTAAATCATCCTTCAATTAAATGCCAAACAAACCAAAGAAAATCTCTTATGGTCAAGCTATAAGCATGTGCATTTTGGACATTTGACTAAGCTAGAGTCTAGCATGGCACCTCTAGGAGAATGGCTAACAACTTTCCAGTAGTTATATAGGCTAAAATCATTGGTCTCCAATTTAATGCTTTTTATATAAAAAATCTCATTCATTTGCTGCTGGTTCCAAGAGTCCAAATTCATGCTTTTTATATAAGCATGCTCAAGCTACTGGAACATAATGTTCTCCCCTAATTTGCAAATTTCAAATGTATCAATTCCTAGGTTTTACAATCTAATGTAGCAGGCAATCAGGGTTAAAGAGCTTTGATGCTATATTGTTATTCATTCAAATAGTATCAATAACTTCTAACCCAATTAGTTAAAAAACAAAATACTAGATAAGCATCAAGTGCACAAGGCGCGAGAGCCATTCATAAACAATTTATTGCAGCATCACGATCCTCCTCTGTTCCTTTCCTTATCAATTCATTAATTTTTTGCCAAAAGAAGTCCAATAAACAACAATTCCACTGATATTTTTCCAAAGTTTAAGTTCCAAGCAGGCGAGCTTTTACCTGCTTCTATAAACGAAAGAGAAGGTAGTGATCATTGAGGGCAAAAGGTGCATGGAGGCGCAAGAGATCCAAGGCGACATCGATATTGCCGGCTTCCAGTGACCATCTAATAAAATTTGAGGATACTTAGGAGAGGTACATAATGCATACCCGTTTGCATTTATAAGCAAGATGCTTGAAGCATAGTTGAGATTCAGTTTAGACAAACCTCATCAATTATTTCAGCAGAGACAATTCCAGTTTCTTCTCGCAATTCTCTAATTGCTGCAGACCTAGGATCCTCGTCATCTTCAATTCCTCCCTAACAGTAATAAATTAAGCATGAATCAGATAAGGATGCTGAAACAGTTGCATCGCTCATGCGATAGATTAAATTCCAATGAAACATGATGAACATGTAGGGAATGCATCCATAAGACAAAGAACTCAGTGGAAATCTTTCTCTTGCCACCGATTGTTAGGCATATACTACATAAACAAATGTAAGGGAATGATAAAAGGAGATGTAGGATAAAGCTAGTAATGAACTCTTCCTTCAGTCATTAAATAGAATCAAATAGCAATGTGGTCATAACTTCATTATAACTATAGCTCTAAGTAAGAAAAGTAGATTACACTACCTGTGGCATTTGCCACGCTCCTGGAACATTTAATCTGGAAGCTACAAATACCTGCAAACCAGTAGTATCAGATCTGTGATTCAAAATCTGTACACTCAGATATATCATACTAAGATAAGGAATACTCTAATGCTGGTGAATAGGAGTACGATGAAAGAAGTGTTTATGCATAAACTTTTGATTGGAAGTCCATTGAATAGGAGTGTGATGAAGAAAGTGATCATACATAAACTTTTGCACTTTGTTTTATCCCTAATCCATATCAACCTGAGGAAAAATGGAACATCTTTTTCCTTTTCCTTTCTATGCATTGAAATTCACTATCAAGAATCAGATAGGCTAGAAAACTGCTACCACATCACGAATAAAGTCCCAAAAATATGGACAGTCCTTAAAACTGCACATATAATTTGTAGATGCGCAACTTTTACATGTAGAATTCCTCTTACCTTCCATGTATGGTAGAATGATATCCAAAACAAGGTTGGCTTCTACACTGCTATATTACTTACTAAGGCTTTGCATTCACAAGGACCTTTATTTTTAGCATTAGACAACCTAACCGTACATAGTATGTCTTCACTCAGAACTCAATAGGTAGAAATGCCTACATACCTTACATGTCAATTTTGAAAGACACCTAGACTTCAGACTAGAAAGATCTCAGCAATTACAAGAACCTACTTTCCATTTGCCTACAGGAAATCAATTTTTGTTTTTTTTCCACCTCAGCTACATTCAATCACAAGAATTAACGATGTTCTGAGCATAAAAAATTGTTCTGAATGCCGAATCCATGGCATCTTGATCTTTCTACAAGATCTATCCACTACAGGTCAAAGAAACATATATGAGAATAGCAGCTAACAAAGGTGGAAAAATAATTCACAAAAAGGAATAAACTTTTAAGAACATAGCTGTTATCCAGGAATCAAGGATTTTTCCTTCACTAATTTCCTTGCCAAAATTCTCATGAACAATACCAGGTCAAAAAATTTTCCATAAACTAGGTGCTTCTACAATATAACACCCCAATCGATCATTAATATTCTATATCAGCAAACGCGAGTGGTATTAAGACAAAGACGATAACAAAGATGACGGTGAACTCATTACAAAATTACCAAAATCAGCCCCAATTTGGGCAGAAATCATTACAAAATTAAAAAAGAATTAGGGCACAAATATTTGGAAAATAATTAGGGAAACTAGGAGAGAGAAAAACCAGCCTTTTTCTTGGATGAAGCACTTGGCCTTCAACACCGGACAGTCACCGTGGTCACCGTGGTTCCCTAGATTGTGCGCATAGAAGCAAGAGACCCAAAGTTTAAGCAAGAGCTGTAGAAGGAGACTGAGATTGAGAATGTGTAGAGAGCGAAGAGTGTTTCATTTTCTTGTCTGTTGATTGAGCAAGAATTAAGAGATAGTAAGGGACTTGACGTATAACACTTACCAGAAACATTTTTGCTTGGGACCGAGCTGCCCCACTTTACGATTTGATAAAAAATTTTGACTTCCTTCATTTTCCTCCTATTCGAGTCAAAATCTTGCGTCCTTTTTTTTTTTTTTTTGGTTCTCAATTTGTTTTAAGCATATATTTTGTAGTTGTAATATAATTCCTTATTTTAAAAAATCCATCATAGGTGACAAAATTTGTTAATTTCATACAAGTGAAAATAACCTTTTTATTACAATTCTAGTTGTTCTTACAGTGCTAAATTTTTTTACAAATTTCTTGTAATTGCAAAACTAGACTACATCTCATAATTAAAAATAATGAATCTCAAAATGATATGGCAGTCAAATATTTTTATTAAAAAATTCAATGCTATTAATGATATATTGCAGTAAGTTGTAAAAAATTGAAGTCAATTTAATGATGACAACAAATTATCACGAATCCAATGCTATTAATGATGAAATTTCTTGTAGTGCTTAATCCTACGTATTCCACTGATAATTAACTATTGAGATGTCTTTTGCCTATTGTTAATGGAAAAGCATTGGGGTTAACTTACAATATTTAGGTAATTATAGTTGAATTAAAGAAATTAGTCTATGTAAGGAAATCGGATGTCAAGGTACCTAAATAATATGCGAAACTAATGTGAAAGTTTAGTCGGATGTCAAACTATTTGCCAAAACATGTACATAATACAAAATTCAATTACTTCAAACACTATTTCCTAGAACTAGTTATTAACATGTGACTACTGTGAGAACCCTAGAAAAAAAAAAGGAAGAAAAGAGGGAATTTTACTTGAGTGCATCATATAATCATTAGTGCATTAATTTTCCTAAAGTGCTCAATTTCATGTGTATTGTATGGTTTAATTTAGAATTTTATTTTTCATGTATTATATGGATAAATGCATGAAACTTATGTGGTTTTATGTGAGACATATTTTAATTAAGGGATTAGAAGGCAATTTGCCAAGATCTTACCCAATTCATGGCCAAGATTTAGCCATTTGTCAACACCTCCTTAACCCCTTGACTTTAAGCCTTCTATTTAAACCTTCCATTTCAAAAATTTGAATTAAATTTCCCTCTCTCTCTCACCTTCTTGGCCGGACACTCCAACAGTGAAGAACATCGAAACCTAAGCTGGAAATTAGTGATTTTTAGTGAAGGAAAAACAGCTTTAGGTGGAACCCTAGTTTAGATTACTACTACAACTTCAAGCTTGGTGGCAAGGAGTGGAATTTTTGGGTGGTTTGCTCACACTTCTAGCAAGGTAAGACCTCTCTTAATCATGCTTTAATGAGCTTAAATCCTTAGAGGATGTTGGTTAGGTGACATTAAAGTACTTATTGTTGTTTGGAAGGATTGATTATGGAAGGAAATCTTGGGGTTGCTAACTAGAGTTTGGGTTTTATTTGTTGGCCACCAAGTGTTTGATAAATTGATTGTTGTTTTGTGATGCTTTGACGATGGAGTTAATTACTGTTTTAGCTTGTTAAACACCTTGGCAAATGATGGAAATGACTTTAAAGGATTGACAGAAGAAAATGCATCCAATCTGAAATTTTAGCAAGAAAACAGGAATGAAAAATAGTGAAATTTCTGAGGTTACTGTTGACTGTAGAAAATTAATTAGAGCATGAACCTTGTACCGTTAGAAAGCCCTATGAACCTAGTTTTAAACGCCGCTGACAGAGCTTGATTTTGATTTTTCTACGTCGAGTTATGACTGTTTTCCCGAGACTATTCGACCAGCCTATAGCCATTCCGACAGTTTTCTTGCTTCTCTGAGATTTGCCATTTTGACTATGATTAAGCATGATTTGATGTTTGACCTCTTCATGAAAGTTGTAGGGTTAGGTCTTAGCTTCGAAACTCCATAAAGTACACCCAAATCCGATAAGTGTGGCCACAGTTATGAGTAGATTACGGCAGCATGGCAAATCAGTCAAATGCGGATTTCATTACACCAAGGCTTCTCTCGTTCCTTTTGACTCTTGTGCAACTTTTCCGTGTCCCGACTCACTCGTTTATGATTCTAACATGTGGATGAGCTTTTCATTTGATCATATTTATAGTTGGGATTGGTCATTTTATAAATTGTGCTTTCAAGTGTGATTTTATCAAGTACAAATCAATGAGCACATGCATTGGGTCTTCTTGTTTGGTGAGTCCAACTTAAATATTTTCATTTCATTTGTTATTAGACTTGGAAGGAGGAGAATTGGGTGCAAGCACTTGAAGCTACTTTGCTTGATTTGGTGAGTGTTCCATGCTTGTTACTTAACCAACTTGATAGCTGAAATATTGAAATACTTGAATTATGTGATGATTTGTGTTCTTGTGGCTTGTGAGCCAATTAATGTGATCGAGACGAGTGCGCACTTTATCACACTCGACCTCTTGTGCTTGGAATTTTGTACTTGGATATTTGACTTCATGTGAAATGGCTTTTGGCCACATTTGATTCGTGAGTCGCTTGGGTGATATCCCATCGACAAATATGATTTGTTTTGAGCTCAAAACCTAGTTGGTGAGTCAATCGACTCGAGCAGGCATGGGTTTGGTCGGGAAAGTTGACGAGCCACAGGGAATGATATGTGAATCCGAAAATTAAGTGTACTCGAGTATCACCTGAAATTTGATTTGTTGGGGTGTTCGGGCCTGATAAGGGGGTGAAACGGTGGACGGTGTTTGATGATAAGTGGGGATCTATGGTTTGGCTCTGAGCTATAAATGTTGACGGAGAGTCAACAGGAGGTGATTTGATCAATCTTCGGGGAAATTGGCTTTTGAAAGCCATCCTTATCCTTTAATTGAATATGCTCAATTTATTTGGTAATTTTATTTGTGACATTTGTTTGTTGTGTGAATTCTTCTTGTATATCTGGCTGCTTGTTTTTGGAATCTCATTGAGCTATTAGCTCACCCTATTTCCCTTTTGTTTTCCTTAGCAGGGGGATTTGCTTGAGATTAGGGTTGGAAGTACGTGCGGATAGTATAAGTTTTGTTGTAACTTTTGTTAAGGGATGATGTACTAGAAAACCTTATCATGTATAAGCTTAGTTTTGTTTGGTTTTGTAACCTAAACACCCTGTTGAATTTTATGTTTGAATGGTGGTGTTAAACTTATGTATCTATGTTGGGTGACTTTTGAATTTGGAAGATTTTAGTTTTATTAGTTTCGAGTTGTTGGTTTATATTAGCTATCGAGTCCTGGCAAGAGCTAGGCAGGCAGTCTGCTAACCCCTTTGGTTCGCCTTAAGGGAAGGTGGGGCTGTCACAGTTGGTATCAGAGTTTAGGTTTAGAATTAACCTGGATAGAATAGAAGTTTTCACTTGAGTTTGTATAAGCTTGATCTTAGGATAACTAAGTTGAAATTTGTGTTTGTTTTGTAGGTCATGGAAGGAGACAATGGAGAGGGTGGAAGTGAGCAGCCCCGGAAGTGTCTTCCGATGGTTGATTATGAGATGAAGTTAGGTGGACTAGTTCGGTTCTGGAGTCCCTCTAGCCGAGAAAAGTGCTGCAGACATCGCCAAAACTACTCCTACCCTGATCATGTGGTTTTAGCAGTACTAGACGAGAGGCGGAGGTTAACTAATGCAAGCTTTAAGGACAAGGATGAGATGGAAAGGATGAGGGGAATTATGATCATGCAAAGGAATAGGATTCAGGAGCTTCAGGAGACTGTTTTGGAAGAGCGAGAGTGTACTGATGCTATGCGCCAACAGGTGCAAACTGTGAATGAGCGCCTTATTAGGATTCTGAGGGAGGTGGGCGATCGAACTGAAGGCATTCTACTCGAATGTGAATCCTTATTGGGAGAGATTGTGGATGTCAATCTGGAGGACGTGCAACGCCGTAATAACAACCCTAGGAATGTGGCATCCACTGGCTT
Source organism: Gardenia jasminoides (assembly GCA_013103745.1). NCBI lineage: Eukaryota > Viridiplantae > Streptophyta > Magnoliopsida > Gentianales > Rubiaceae > Gardenia > Gardenia jasminoides. The sequence goes on from CM023096.1 coordinate 14,875,957, forward strand.
TGTTGGAAACTAGGGTGCCATAAGCGGCCAGCTATATTTTGACCCGTGAAAAGGGTAGTTAGGAAAAACCTTAGTAACTTTTGTGTATGTTGGTATGGTTTTCCTAACGTGCTTTTGTGATAAACTTGCTACTGTCCCTATGAGATTTCTTTTGTTGTAATTCATCTGGGTATGTAAATATTTGGCTATGTGATATATATGACTAGATGGTATGTAAATATATGTAACCTTTCCGTGTGTTATTATTTCGTGTTTTACTTACGTATAATTATAATTTTCTTTTGGACATGCATTTTAATTTTCACATGCATTCAACCCTAGACTTGGTAAAAATCAGATGGAGGGTAGACGTGGAGGACATGGTCGTGGAAGGGGCATTAGACAACCCCAAGATCAAGGGGGTGAACATGAATCGGCCACGGGAGGTAGTCGTGAACAGAGGGTCGATCCTAATGAACAAGTAGCCACAGCCATCCAACGTATGACTGATTTACTAGCTCAGATAGCTGGTCAAAACCCTGGAAATCAACAAGGGAACCCAGGGAATCAGGTAGGAGGAGAAGATAGGGCATTAGAGAGATTTCAGAAATTTTCTCCTCCAAAGTTTCTTGGAGGACCCGACCCTGAGGTAGCTAAGAGGTGGATAGAGAAAATGGTTGACACTTTTGCCACTTTAAACTATACAGAGGAAAGACAAGTTACCTTTGCTGTGTTTCAGCTAGAAGGGGTAGCTCGTGCTTGGTGGAATGTGATACGACTAAACTGGGAAAGAGAGCAGACCCCGAGAAATTGGGCCAACTTAGAGAGTTTAACGCTAAGTACTTTCCGCCTTTGATCCAAGAAAGGAGAGAGGATGAGCTCATTAAGTTTCGTCAGGGTATTCAGAGTGTGGTTGAGTATGAGACTCAATTTACTAGACTTTCTAAGTTTGCACCTAAGCTTGTGGCAACTGAACAGAAGTGAATAAGATGCTTCATTCAAGGGTTAAACGTTGAGATTCAAAAGGATTTGGCGGTAGCTCAAATCAATACTTTTGGGGAAGCTTTGGAAAAGGCTCAACGAGTGGAAAGTGCCAGGTTGCAGGTTAGAGCATTCTAGGCAAAGAAACGAGGTGTGCCAAGTGGTACTCAAGGGCCAGTTGACAAAACTGTGCCCCCTCCTAAGTTTGGCCGAGGGTCAGGTAGAGGTCGGTTTCAAGGGGCATCAAGAGGGACCCCGTCAGGTGGGGTTCAAGGTGGGAGAGGAGCACAAAGAGGAGCCTAGTACGGAGGTTCTACATCGACTCCTCGTGTAAATTGTGGATACTGCAGGAAACCAAACCATACGGAAGATAACTGCTGGAGGAAAGAGAGAAAATGCTTGCTTTGTGGGAGCGCCGAGCACCAAATTTCATCCTGCCCTAATCTGCCTCGTGATGGGAATACAACCTCACAGTCGGGTAAACCAAATCCAAAACCTAAGCAACCAGCTGTAGGTGGGAATAGGTCTCGAGTTCCTACTAGGGTTTATGCTCTAGATCAACGCCCAATTCCCGAGTCATCTGAGGTGGCCGAAGGTACGATTCCTGTGTTCCATCATTTAGCTAAGATTTTAATCGACCCAGGTGCCACTCATTCTTTTGTGAATCCTGCTTTTATGTGTAATATTGATGTTAAATCTACTAGACTACCCTATGATTTGGAAGTTAATACACCTACGGAAATCAACGTCTAGTCACAAGTACAATCTTTAAAAATTGTGAGATTTAGATAGGGGAGCGGAAATTGATGATAGATTTGATAAGTTTGGATATCAAGGGGTACGACGTGATCATAGGAATGGATTGGTTAGCTCACTATCATGCTTGGTTGGATTGTAAGATTAAAGTGGTGGAATTTTGTATACCAGGAGAGGCGACTTTAAGGTTAGTTGTGCGGGGTAGATTAGCCTTGTCTGCACTTATTTCTGGAATTCGGGCTAGAAAATTATTGAGCAAAGGAGCACAGGGTTACCTAGCTTTCCTAATTAACACTCCTGGGGATAAGGTGAAATTAGAAGATGTCCTAGTGGTCAATGAATTCCCGGAATTATTTCCCAATGAGTTAGTGTCGTTACCGCCAGAAAGGGAAATAGAATTTAAGATTGACTTGGTACCTGGGACAACTCCTATATCGAAAACCCCGTATCGAATGGCACCTGCTGAACTCAAAGAATTAAGATTGCAACTACAAGACTTGTTAGAGCGAGGGTTTATTCGAGAGAGTGAATCCCCGTGGGGACTTCCAGTTCTATTTGTGAAAAAGAAAGACGGCAGTTTGAGATTGTGTATTGATTATCGAGGATTGAACGATGTGACTGTGAAGAATAAGTATCCATAACCACACATCGATGAGTTATTTAACCAATTGCAGGGGGCCGTGGTATTTTCTAAATTGGATCTTAGGCAGGAGTACTATCAGCTGTGAATCAAGAAGGAAGATATACCAAAAACTGTTTTTAACTCTAGATATGGGCATTTTGAATTTGCGGTGATGCCTTTTGGCTTAACTAATGCCCCAGCGGCATTCATGGATTTGATGCACCGAGTCTTCAAACCCTATCTGGACCAGTTTGTGGTGGTGTTCATTGATGACATTCTGGTATATTCCAAGTCCCGGGAGGAGCATGAACAACATCTAAAGATAGTTTTGCAAATCCTAAAGGACCATCAATTGTATGCTAAATTCAGTAAATGTAAGTTTTGGCTGGAACAAGTATCTTTTCTCTGGCATGTGATCTCTACGGAAGGAATCTCAGTGGATCCAGCAAAGGTGGAGGCTGTTATTGAATGGAAGTGACCAGAAAATCTGACAGAAGTTCGTAGTTTCTTGGGTTTGGCGGGATATTACCGACGGTTCATTAAAGATTTTTCAAAACTTGCAGGACCTTTAAATGATTTGACCAAGAAACACGGAAACTTTGTTTGGACCCCTAAATGTGAAGCTAGTTTTCAAAAACTGAAAAAGAGATTAACCTCAGCTCCAATTTTAACTTTACCCAATGGAAAGGACAGTTTCACCGTATACACTGATGCTTCAAGAGAATGTTTGGGGTGTGTACTAATGCAAAATCAAAGCGTGATTGCTTATGCTTCTAGGAAGTTAAAATCCCATGAACTAAACTACCCAACTCATGATTTGGAATTAGCAGCTGTTGTTTTTGCTTTAAAGAAGTGGAGACATTATTTGTATGGGGTGGTTTTCGAGATCTATACAGACCATAAAAGTCTTAAGTACATATTTTCTCAAAAGGAGTTGAATCTAAGACAACGTCGGTGGATGGAATTTTTAGAAGATTATGACTGTACGATTAACTACCATCCTGGGAACGCTAATGTAGTAGCAGATGCTTTAAGTCGAAAAGTCCAAATAGCGGGGTTGATGATTAAAGAGTGGGATATGTTAGAAAAGGTTTGTGAATGGAACCCTCACTTTGAATGCCAAAAGGTGGTGTTTGGAAACATTGCAGTTAAGTCCACTCTACTAGATCGTATCAAGGAGGTTCAGGAAGGTGATCCTGTGGTATAGAAGTGGAAGGAAAAAGTAGAAAAAGAAGAATTATTAGATTTTAATCTCAGTCCCAAGGGAATTTTAAGGTTCCGAGACTGAATGGTTGTGCCCAAGGACAAAACATTGAGAAAGGAGATTCTAGAAGAGGCTCATCGTTCTAAGTATACGATTCACCCCGGCAGTACCAAGATGTATCAGGATCTGAAACGGTTATATTGGTGGGATAACATGAAGAGAGAAATTGCTCAGCATGTTCAAACATGTCTCACGTGCCAACAAGTAAAAGCGGAACATCAAAAACCTTCTGGTTTGTTACAACCACTTGAGATACCTGAATGGAAATGGGAGCACATTACGATGGATTTCATTTCTGGTTTGCCACAAATACAGAAAGGTCATGATGTCGTTTGGGTAGTGGTCGATCGCTTAACCAAGTCAGCTCATTTCTTACCCGTGAACATGAAGCACTCCATGGAAAAATTAGCTCAATTGTACATGGATGAAATTGTAAGACTACATGGGGTGCCAGTTAGCATAGTTTTTGATCGAGATCCTCGGTTCGTGTCTCGGTTTTGGCAAAGGCTACAGGAAACCTTAGGGACCAAGTTGAACCTTAGCACAACCTACCATCCTCAGACCGATGGACAATCAGAAAGAACCATTCAAACCCTAGAAGATATGTTGAGAACATGTGTTATGGAGTTTGGAGGTAATTGGGGACAATACATGCCATTGGTAGAGTTTGCTTATAACAATAGCTATCATTCATCTATTTAAATGGCCCCGTATGAAGCTTTATATGGAAGAAAGTACTGATCACCAATTTATTGGGATGAAGTAGGGGAGAGAAAAATTTTAGATCCCACCATAATGCCTTGGATGGAAGACGCACGAGACAAGGTCAAAATGATACGTTAGAAACTTCAAACAGCCCAAAGTCGGTAGAAGAGCTACGCCGATAACCGAAGAAAAGATTTGGAATTGGAAGTTGGTGACAAAGTGTTTCTTAAGGTCACACCACTGAGAAGTGTCACAGTGGGAAAAGGAAAGAAACTTCAGCCAAGATATGTTGGACCTTTTGAGATTCTTCAGAAAGTGGGTAATGTCGCATATCGACTCAGTTACCATCAAGTTTATCCAGGATTCACGACGTTTTTCATGTCTCAATGTTGAAGAAATATCATCTAGATCCAACACATGTCTTGAAGTCAGAAGAGATTGATATAGATGAGTCACTGACCTATGAAGAGAAACCTGTACAACTTCTGGATCAAAAGGTGAAGGAACTAAGAAATAAGAGAATTTCTGTGGTTAAAGTCCATAGAGAAATCATGGAATAGAAGAGGCAACTTGGGAAATGGAGGAAGAAATTCTAAAGAAATCCGGAGCTGTTTACCGATCAAGGTGAGAATTTTGAGGACGAAATTCTTTTAAGGGGAGAGAGTGTGAGAACCCTAGAAAAAAAAAAGAAAAAGAAAAGAGGGAATTTTACTTGAGTGCATCATATAATCATTAGTGCATTAATTTTCCTAAAGTGTTCAATTTCATGTGTATTGTATGGTTTAATTTAGAATTTTATTTTTCATATTTTATATGGATAAATGCATGAAACTTATGTGGTTTTATGTGAGACATATTTTAATTAAGGGATTAGAAGGCAATTTGCCAAGATCTTACCCAATTCATGGCCAAGATTTAGCCATTTGTCAACACCTCCTTAACCCCTTGACTTTAAGCCTTCTATTTAAACCTTCCATTTTAAAAATTTGAATTAAATTTCCCTCTCTCTCTCACCTTCTTGGCCAGCCACTCCAACAATGAAGAACATCCAAACATAAGCTAGAAATTGGTGATTTTTAGTGAAGGAAAAACAGCTTTAGGTGGAACCCTAGTTTAGATTACTACTACAACTGCAAGCTTGGTGGCAAGGAGTGAAATTTTTGGGTGGTTTGCTCACACTTCTAGCAAGGTAAGACCTCTCTTAATCATGCTTTAATGAGCTTAAATCCTTAGAGGATGTTGGTTAGGTGACATTAAAGTACTTATTGTTGTTTGGAAGGATTGATTATGGAAGGAAATCTTGGGGTTGCTAACTAGAGTTTGGGTTTTATTTGTTGGCCACCAACTGTTTGATAAATTGATTGTTGTTTTGTGATGCTTTGACGATGGAGTTAATTACTGTTTTAGCTTGTTAAACACCTTGGCAAATGATGAAAATGACTTTAAAGGATTGACAGAAGAAAATGCATCCAATCTGAAATTTTCGCAGGAAAACAGGAATGAAAAACAGTGAAATTTCCGAGGTTACTGTTGACCGTAGAAAATTAATTAGAGCCTGAAACTTATGCTGTTAGAAAGACCTATGAACCTAGTTTTAAACTCTGCTAACGGGGTTTGATTTCGATTTTTCTACGTTGAGTTATAACTGTTTTTCGAGACTGTTCGACCAGCCTGCAGCCATTCCGACTGTTTTCTTGCTTCTCTGAGATTTGCCATTTTGACTATGATTAAGCATGATTTGATGTTTGACCTCTTCATGAAAGTTGTAGGGCTAGGTCTTATCTTCGGAACTCCATAAAGTACGCCCAAATCCGATAAGTGTGGCCACAGTTATGAGTAGATTACGGCAGCATGGCAAATCAGTCAAATACCAATTTCATTACACCAAGGCTTCTCTCGTTCCTTTTGACTCTTGTGCAACTTTGCCGTGTCCTGACTCACTCGTTTATGATTCTAGCATGTGGATGAGCTTTTTATTTGATCATCTTTATAGTTGGGATTGATCATTTTATAAATTGTGCATTCAAGTGTGATTTTATCAAGTACAAATCAATGAGCACATGCATTAGGTATTCTTGTTTGGTGAGTCCAACTTAAATATTTTCATTTCATTTGTTATTAGACTTGGAAGGAGGAGAATTGGGTGCGAGCACTTGAAGCTACTTTGCTTGATTTGGTGAGTGTTCCATACTTGTTACTTGACCAACTTGATAGCTGAAATATTGAATTACTTGAATTATGTGATGATTTGTGTTCTTGTGGCTTGTGAGCCAATTAACGTGATCGAGACGAGTGCGTATTTTATCACACTCGACCTCTTGTTCTTGGAATTTTGTACTTGGATATTTGACTTCATGTGAAATGGCTTTTGGCCACATTTGATTCGTGAGTCGCTTGGGTGATATCCCATCGACAAATATGATTTGTTTCGAGCTCAAAACCTAGTTGGTGAGTCAATTGACTCGAGCCGGCATGGGCTTGGTCGGGAAAGTTGACGAGCCACAGGGAATGACTAATCATTATTCAAATTATAATAAATTTTCAAGATGATTAGTATAAGGAATAAAGAACTTATGAATGTCTTCTTCTTTTTTTGAAATTTAGGTTTAGTTATAACTTAAATTTTGGGGAAATATAGAATATCTAAAGTAGAGAAAATATAAGGGTTAATCTATAAACTTTAGGGTGCCATAGTAGAATTAGTGTGAAAATGAGTTTGCTAGTGATGAAAAAATGTCGTCACTACCATTTAATTAACAACTCTAACTTAAATTTTGGGAAAATAAAAAATTTCTATACAATATCTTATTCAAATGTCTAATGCATTTTACAAATAGAGAAAATATAGGGGCTAAACTGGAAAGATTAGGGTGCCATAGTAGAATTAGTGAAAGTCAATAATGAAAAGGAGTTTTATAATTACAATAAATGTTGTCACTGACATTCAAAAATATTAATAATATATTTTAAATGTTATAATGACAACAAGAGGTCGTCACTAAACAACTATCAGTGACCAGAAACTAAAGTCGTCAATAAATAGAACAAGCAATAGTGATGACATCTAAAAAGTCGTCACTACTACATGCTCCAAACTCTCCCGCCCTCTTGAGATATGTTGCCGGGAATGTATCAGTGACGACATGTGACAGCCCCACTTCTCCCTAGGGCGTACCCTAAGGTACCTGTGGACCGCCTGCCTAGCTCTCGCCAGGACTCACTCACATAAATATCGCTAAAATACCAACAAACAATCCAAACACAAATCTAAACCCAACAATAAATTTACAAATACATTACACCATTTTTACAATCCCTAAATTACATAAAATACTTATCAAACGTTCAAATTCTCATAATACAAAAGCTCTCAAAATCACAATCCAAGTTTGTCACACCAATACAAAAGCAAACCCTAACTCTAAAGGTTGGCTCCTTCACTTGGGTTCTCAGTCCCTGTTAAGAAAAGCAAATTGAAAAGAGTGAGCTAAAAAGCCCAGTGAGTTCCAAAAAGATTTACAATTCATATAAAACAGTTTAAATCATACTTCAAGTATATAATTTAAATCAGGTAGATAGACACCTAAATGGGTATTGCTCGTATAAGCTACTCGAGGGACATTGCCCATCAAAGTAGACTAGTCGAGGGATTTTGCCCAATGACATCACAAACTAGTCAAGGGTATTCACCCTATGACGTCACATACTAGTCGAGGGATTTCGCCCAACGACGTCACAATACTTCACTGAAACTAGTCGAGGGATTTTGCCCAATGATGTTACAATAATTCACAAATGAGTCGAGGGTATTCACCCTACGACGTCACATACTAGTCAAGGGATTTCGCCCAACGACATCACAAACTAGTCGAGGGATTTCGCCCAACGACGTCACATTATTTAATTGAAACTAGTCGAGGGATTTCACCCAACGACGTCACATTTATCACAAGACAACACACTATTCTTTTAATTCCCGAAATCACACGAAAAGGAGTAAACACTCACATGGTAGTTCAAATCATAAAACAGTTCAAATATATTTCTCGTGAAATTCAAGTCTTTCAAATAATCCAAATTCATTTCAACAAATCATTTCTTTGCAAATATGAGTCGAGCAAATATTTCACAAGTCATTTTCACATAGTAGTAAAATATTTGATTTATAAGAAGATTGGAATACTTACACATATAGGACACTGCAAAACACTTTCACAATTTCTTTTATTTCAAATAAAGGTAAGTGCGATGAAGTACACACTACCCCACTTAATGATTTGAAAATCCAAAATCACTTCAAATCAGTTGACCAATACACTTTGAATCATATTCACAAAACACATAACATACATTGAAACTCACCACAGTAGTAAAGTTCATTTTCCAAGGTGGGATCTGGTTCAAGTCCTTCCACACCTCCTATTATTACGAAAAAGGAAGAAGTGAGTTTCGCCTCACACACAGTGAAACTAAACTCAAATAATTTATTCACTTGTCTTATTAAAACTCTTTACAAAATTCCCTTAACTCTGCTCAATGAAGAGTAATCATTCGAGTCGAAACTCATTTTTCAAGATTCCATTTTCAAATCAAAATTTCACATAAACAAACAACTCTATCGATGCACTCCATTTAGGCGATTTCTAATTTTTTAGCACTTTGAAATAAAGTGAGATTTTTCACCTCCAAATCACTCATCTGATTTCACCCTTAAACTGCACTTTAAACCATTATTCTAACACACTTTTCAAACAATTTTCACTAGTTTTCAATACACAAAATTCATGAAAATTAGTTAAAGTATCTCAAATCCTCAAATTCGTCCAAAATAGCACTTTTCCCTCAAAACTTAGTGAAATTCAATTTCTCACCACAGAAGTTCAAGCTTTTTTCTCTTTTAGAACATTTTCTCATAAACGAACATAATACATATACATTTAAGCAAAATCTCATCATTGAACATCATAGAAATTTGAAATCACATTTTAAAATTACCAAGCATGGTTCGGCCATCACTTATCACTTTCCTTCAATATTTGCAACTACAAAATCTACTTTCTAACCATAGAATGAACTCATTTCACATATATCAAACACAACCACAATCAGTTCCTCAAATCCATTACCTAAAAGTCACCTCAAGTTTGCTACCTAAGTTGGGAATTCAAAAACCCAACTCAAATGCTCTATACATAAGCATTTCTAACAAAATTAACCGTAGAATCTACAGATCTGACACTAATAAGGCTAAAGCTAAGAGTTTTAAAGGTTATACCTCAAGATCTTTTCAGATCTAGCAAGATCAAGGAAGATCTAACGTAGTTCCACCCACGGATGATGTTCCAAGCTTTGAAACCTCAAGATCCTTCGAGCTAAGCCAAGATCTAGCTCGATCCTTGGTGATTTGCTCCACAAGTTTCAAGACCAAGAAGGAAGAAATAAGATGAAGCTTTCTTCCTCTTCCTTTCTCTCTCTCACTCATGGCTCTCTCTCCTTTTCTCTCTCTCACTCTCGGCTGCTACAAGGAGGAGGAAGAGCAAGATGAAAGCTTTCCATTGTTGTCTTCATGCTTCAAGAGATTAATGAAGAAGACGAAGTTGAAGAACTTTGTTTCTCTCTCTATTTCTCTCTCTCTCAAGATCAGCCCTCTCTCTCTCTGAAGCTCCAAGAATTGCAGCTGAAAAATGAGAAGGTAAGGAGCAAGATTGGTGGCTTTATATAGACAAAATACTTGGCATCTTTGATTTAAGGAAAAAGGTGACCAACTTCACTTTTTGTCGCGTCAACGAGCGATGCTTCAACTTTTACTGGTTTTTCTCATTCTGACACTGTCCAACCTTAGATATATCTCTATAATATCTCTACATATGCTTGGTTTCATCTTAAAGTCACAATTCATATTTCGGAACAAAAATCAGACGCTTACACTGGCCGAAACCACACACCTGCAAATAATTTTAAAAAATTTCTCTAAATTAGAAAATAATCACTCAAAACATAAATTCACTCATATTTTAATGAATAAATACAATATAAACATTGTTATATATTTTAGATAAAATTCAAATTTTGAGACCCTCACACGACATAACCAAGTCGTCACTAATTCATTCACTCCCTTGAGACACTTGTGACGAGATGCTAAGTCGTGGAAAAAGGACTTCCTTTTGTGACGAGTTTTATAATTACAATAAATTTTGTCACTGAGATTCAATGATATTAATAATATATTACAAATGTTATAATGACAACGAGAAGTCGTTACTAAACAACTATGAGTGACCAGAAACTAAAGTCGTCAATAAATAGAACGAGCAATAGTGATGACATCTAAAAAGTGGTCACTACTACATGCTCCAAACTCTCCCGCCCTCTTGAGATATGTCGGCAAGAATGTATCAGTGACGACATAACCAAGTCATCACTAATTAATTCACTCCCATGAGACACCTGTGACGAGATGCAAAGTCATGGGAAAAGGACCCCCTTTTGTGACGACTTTTTCATTGTCATAAGGAAACGTTGTCACTAATGACCAATTTTCTTGTAGTGAATTACTCGTTAGGGAAACACATAGTAGAGGTGTTATGGGACATTTTGGGGTTGCTAAGACGTTATCTATACTCCAAGAGCACTTTTATTGGCCAAATATGAGGCGTGATGTAGAGTGTATCATTCAAAGGTGTGTCACTTGTCATCATGCCAAGTCTAAGGTAAACCCCTATGGACTTTATACTCCATTACCTATTCCTAGTATTCCATTGGTTGATCTTTCTATGGATTTTGTACTTGGATTACCTAGCACTAGATATGGACATGATTCTGTGTATGTGGTTGTTGATCGTTTTTCTAAGATGGTACACTTCATTCCATGTCATAAAACTGATATTGCCAAACATGTAGCTAACTGGGAAATTGTTAGATTGCATGGTATACCACATACTATTGTTAGTGATGGAGATGTTAAGTTCCTTAGTTATTTTGGAAATCTTTACGGAGTAAGTTAGGAACTAAGCTCTTATTTTCTATTTCTAGTCACCCTCAAACTGATGGTCAAATTGAAGTACTTAATAGGACGCTCTCTACTTTGTTACATGCTCTCATTAAAAAATAATCTTAAAACATGGGAAGATTGTTTGCCACATTGAATTTGCTTACAACCACACAGTCCATAGCACTACACAATACTCATCGTTTGAAGTGATTTATGGTTTTAACCCTCTCACACCGTTGGACTTGTCTCTTTTACCGATGTCTAAGAGAGCTAATATGGATGATCTAAAACGAGTTGAGTTTGTGCACAGTTTTCATCAAAAGCTAAGAGCTAATATTGAGAAACGCACTCTTTAATATATCCAAAATGCTAACAAGGATGGTCGCAAGTTGGTTTTTGAGTCAGGTGATCGGATGTGAATTCATATGCGTAAGGAGAGGTTTCCCGTGCAACGGCGAAATAAGCTCTTGCCAAGAGGTGATGAACTATTCCAAGTGGTAGAAGCGCATCAATGACAATGCTTACAAGCTCGACCTACCTGGTGAGTATGGTGCCTATGCTACTTTTAACGTGGCTGACTTGAGTCCTTTCCTTGCAGATAATGAGCTTCATTTGGGAACAAATCACCTTCAAGAGGAGGGGAATGATGCAAAAAGGATGGCTGGCCATGATGATTCAAGGGGTGCTCAAATGGTTCCAAGTGGTCCAATGACTAGAGCTCAAGCTAAGAAGTTTAAGGAATCTATGCAAGATCTAGTTTGTACCATTCAAGAGAAAGTTGGCCATGCAAGTGTCGTCCAAGGACATGAGAAGGAAGATTCTACTCTTTATATGATTATTCAAGTCTTGGATCAAGAGGAAGAAGCTTAGCAAGTAAACGGATTAATGAAAGTGTTTACCTAGTTGTTGCTTGTTATGTTCTTGTCGTTTAGTCAAGTAATTGTGTCATTTGTTTTAGTGTGAAAATCGGCTAGGTTAATTAGTATAATAAGGCTGAATTAGTCTTCTTTAGTTAGGTTTTATTTAGTTGTTTAATTAGTAAATTTGGTCAAGGACATGTTACATAAGCCTTATCCGAATTAGGTTAGGGAAGGATCACTTAAGTGAATCCAAGTTAAGTTAGATTTTTGAGTCATGTTTAAGGCTATAAATAGCCCTCTTATGGATGAAAATTCATAAATTATCATCAATAAGAAAATTTGCCAGCAAATACTTTGTGTGAACAACTTCTCTTGCTTAAGAGATCTTTTCTTGAACACTTAAGAGATTACTCGAGTGTTCACCGACTTATCAATTAAGAAATCACCCTCACCCTTGATTGTGGCATCTTCTACCAACAACCTTGGTTCACTAAATCAATAGATTATGGGTTAAGATTTAATTCAAGGTTCGCATTCTAGGGTTTAGAAGGGTCAAGCATTCTTCCACAAATCAACTTGATTTTTTCTTCTATATCCGGGTTTCGTGGGATATGAGTTCAAATTTTCGTAGTGGGTTCGTATCAGAATATTTCATCAGTATAAAATATTGGTGAAGTTGACATATATTGGGTGTTGAAGTAACTAGAAAAAGTTGAAATAGTGCAAAATTGAATAATGAAATTTAGATTATTTCATGTCAAAATTTTTTTTCTTGCTATTTCAAGGAACATTTTTGTATAAAACTCAAAAGATTTGGAGGAAGATTTGTAAAATGATAATGGAATTACTATCTGAGACTTTTAGATCTAGTCTTATGTAGTGAGATTCATTAAAAATGAGTCCATCTTTGGCATCTATGCACAAAGATGTGTAATTTCAACAAAAATTTGACAATGATAAATTGGTGGTCAACCTTTGGTCAATGGTGGCTAGCAGCAGTTAAATGGTTGTGAAATAGTTATAGATGTCACCAAGAGTGAGGAAGAAGAGATCAAAGTTACATCATTTTGCATTGCATTCCGTTAGACAAATTAACAATTTGAATTGACAGATTGACCATAAGTACGTGTTTTTAAAAATTAAGGAGCTAAAATGTACAAATAATGGTTGGAATGCTAAAAGTATAAAATCATTAAAGTTTGACAGCCAAATGGCATTTTGACCCTTTTTTTTTTTTTTCTCCTTTTTCAATGTAAATGCCATCTTTTATTGATAAACAAAGAATGTACACAAGCATTTTGAGATAATGCAAAACACGTGCTTGTCAACACAGATCAAAACTATACAGTAGCAACCTAACTACACTTTGGTAAAGATTTTTGTGCAAAATTCCAACTTAAGCTCAGTACCTAGTTTACTTTTGATTTAGGCACATTCCTCCAAGGAACAACATAACTTTTGATTTACCTCATTACTCTGACGAGAAAAATTAGGATTGGAGAACATTCGGTGGTCATTGAAGGAAACGAGAATGTGGGACAATCAGCATCTTCTTCTGGGAATATTGCTGGACAGGTCAAGTATAGAAAAATTTTTCAGTTTCATTTCATCAAAAACTCCATTGAATATCCATTGAATAGCATAAATGTCTTGTCTGTTCATAAAAAGGACTTAATAGAGTTTTCATAACGGAAAAAGGAAATCATTGCTTTGTCTTTCAATCCTTAGTTTCTGTAGATATGTATTAGATAAGAAGACTAAAAGAAAAGTTTGTCAGATTTTTTGGCCTTCATTACTTCTACAACATCATTGAAAATATTTGAAAAGTATCATATCATTTTACCACTCTAAAATATTCAGTTGAATTTTAGGCCTATGCATAAGTGAGGCCTACGCATAATTTTATGTACGCTAAATCACTTAAACTAGTTCATTATGTCTCAATTCAAGTTGTAAAGGAAAATACACTGCCACTTACTGCTTCACAAATTAATGGAACTCAAGACAGAATGAAGCTTTTTCTATCCCGCTTTAATTTTGTGAGTTAGGCACCGAAAATCATGATTTGGCAGTAGTGTAATTGATGTCGACCATTTTGGTACCTGCACAATGCAAACTGGAGCTTCTTTGTAAACGTTACTGGGACAATTAAGGAAGGTGGAGGACAAATTGGTGGAATATGCAACATTAACATATCCTTTTTGTAGAAATCATAATAGGTATATAAGTCCATATCACGTGCTTCGTATGGAGTGTGGTATGTTCAAGAATAGAATCCCAATACTTGATAAAACTGAGTGTCATGAACTTCAATCGTCATTTTTCTTGAGAATAAATAAAAATCTGATGAATTTTTTTCTCTATGACTTATCAGCAAATTTTGTAGCACAATCCTATTTTGCATATGTCGGAGATGCAATCCAAAAACCAGTAATTCTAGAATTTTATGAAAACAATCCAGAGTTGGAGTTAACTTCCAAATTCATTTGGAAGAGTTGTGATTGAAGTATACGATAATAAGTTTTATCAAATAATGGGACTCCACTCTTGAACATACCAAATTCCGTGCGAGCCACGTGATTTGGACGTGTACACCTATTGTGACTTCTACATAAAGATATGTTAAGGTTGCATATTTCCAACAATTTGTCCTTTACTTTCCTTGTCTAGTAATGTTTACAAAGAAGCTCCACTTTCCATTGTGTAGGTACCAAAATGGTGGAGATCAATTACACAACTATCGAATCATGATTTTGGAGCTTACTTCACAAAATTAAAGTAGGATAGTAATTTTGTCCGTCCAGTGCCCCCATTGACCTCATTAAAATCTCCACATCCACATATAGAATTATAGTTTTGTCTCTACACTTAGATGAAATTGCCCCCACTATCTCTTGACAAAATTTTGTCAAGAGATAGTGAGGGTAATTTCGTTTAATTAGGGGAGCAAACCCATAATTTTATATGCATATATAGAGAATTTAAGTATTAGAGAATTGCCTCCACTAAATTCTCTATATATGCATATAAAATTATAGGTTTGTTCCCCTAATTAAATGAAATTACCCTCACTATCTCTTGACAAAATTTAAAGGAATAGTGAAGAATTGGAGTCTCCCTTTAGGAAAAAAAGGAAAAGTAGTTCTAAAAATTTAAATCATATATGGCACTGGATATCTTCAAAAGAATAGTTCATTAACTTCACATGTTTTGTTGAGCTCTCAGGATTTCAAACATCCATCAATCTTACCAATTTAGTAGCAGTGTCAATTATGTTATTATAGACATTGTCTTCAAGTTATTATAGACATTGTCTTCAAGTGTTTTCAAGAAGTGAATTACATGTTCTTCAATTTCTAGACACTGAAGTAGAATACTTTAGAAATTTTATTCTTCTTAAATTTTAAATTTTAACTATTGGGTTAATTATATTTTGCATCCTTCAATATGCTCCAACTTTTGTTTTGGTCCCTAAACTATAAAATGGAACACTTTAGTTCCTAAAGTATAAAATCTATCTCATTCTAGTCTCTATAGTATAATATCTATTCCACTTTAGTCCTAAAATATAGAATTTGTCTCATTTAAGTCCCTTAAATATAGAATATATTCCATTTCCACCAACAATTTTGGTTAAATGGGATATATTTCATATTTGAGGGACAAAAATGTCCCATTTGAAAATTTAGGGTGCAATATGAAAATTTGATAGCCTTGCTTGGATTTGATGAGTGTTTCTTTTTTTTATAGATACACATTTTGCAATCCATTAACGAACATGAAAAGTAAGGCGCATAATAGATTACATAAACAGAAAAAAATTTTGCTGATCTATTTTACTTTCAACAAATGGCTTAAATGTTCCTCAGTTGTAGAATATATTTTTCACACAAAATTTTTACAAAACATTCATTCCTAAGTGCAAGAAAATTTTCTTAAGAATAAAGGCTGCTCCTAGAATAATTTTAGGTATAGAATTCTTTCAAGTGGAGCTACCCTTTGTCTAGTAGGGGCACAAATGAAATTTATAGTTTTAGGTATGCAACTTTTTTGACATTATATTTTAACCAAAGAAAATTTGTACATGTGCCCAAATTGCCAAAAGAAAATGTTCATGTTATGAGCAAAGAACTTGGATGACAATGGCACCTTTATACTTTGATCATAGAGGGTGAAAGAAACTTAAATTCATCACTAAAGATTTATGCTATCATAATCTCATTTAATTTTAGTTTTCACTTCATGGTAGGACTGCAACATGTTTAATATCAGAGCAATAAAATTTTTCAGATGCTTATGCCTAGTGAGCCAAATAAATGTTCCAATTAATTGTGTTTTATCAGAGCCACCTCTTCTTTGTTTTCTTGAATATGCAAGGTTAAGATATGTTTGACATTGTTACATCCTCATTTATGTAATTGGCTGATCAGCTGATCGACTATATTTGATAAAGTGTTGCTATTCATATTCTAATGGCAGTAAACAGTCTTCCCAGTAGTCATAGACCTATGATTGTTGTGAGGCATATGCAGTGCCTTTACAATCATGCTGCACATTTGAACGTGTTTGCTATTGATGATTGCCAAGAATTTATGGCTGCTGAAGAGGATGGAACGCCTGTTTTACCATGGAAGGTTCCATCAAATTGTTGAGATCCAAATACCAGCACCCCCTTCTCTTCCTCCGCATGAAAACCCTGAGATTCAGACTCTCCCCTCTTCCCTTTTCCCCTAATAAGGCTTGGTTCTCCCTTTGATCAAAAAAGTGACTAGCTCTAATTTTTAATCATAATACCATCATTGAATATTTTTGACAGAATCTTTCATTGGTATACCAATATTTATAAATAATTTTTGGGCAAATAATTTCTATCCAAACACACTTGTGTGTGAAGACATGTAGCACGCCCCTCGTGCATATGCAAAAAACTATTTAGAAGTCCTTTTATTTTCACGACCTCAAAATTTTCAAATTTTATTAGAAATCCTTTCCAGAAATATATGTTTACCCTTTAAAATTTTTATTTGAAGTGTGTGTTTAATGTTTCTCCACAATCTCTTTCTGAGCAATTGGTTTGAAATGTGATGCTTTCTTTCATGACTGATGCGTAATTTGTTAAGCTACCGATTTCATTAAGTTTTACGGTAAATAGAACTATACTCTCCTGTGATCTCAACAGTTTACCATACAATCTTGATTTCAACATATACATAACTCTTTCATGGTTTGATTAAAGTGTTAAAGTAGCAAAACTTGCCTTCATAACCTTTTAGTCAACTAACATATTAAAAGTACCCTATTGTCAAGATGGAAACCATCTGTTAATCACATGGAGTTATGTACATATTCTAAAAATTATGAGAGAATTATGTGAAAAAAGTACTAAATTATAAGGAGCTAAATGTGATGCATAGTATATTTATATAGTTTGGCACTTTCATTATTTAGTTTGAGAATGAGGGTAATAGTTACACTTCAACCGCTTTTGTAACAAAGGGCAATCTCCATTACTTTGACATTTTAATCCAAATTATCGGGCAATTATATATAGCTTTCGAAACCATAGAAAAAATTATGCGAAAAAGTGCTAAATCATGAAAGAGTAAAGTATAAATAACATAAATTTTATTTTTTTCCAAGGCATGCGTGCAAGTTTTGAGCAGGTTACATTTATTCACCTGGGATCAACACTAAACACTCACGATAGCCTTGTAAGTTCTTAGCTTATGAGCAGAGGCAAAATTATAAGTAAAGGATCATGCGAATATTACCAGCTGAGTAATTTAAGATACAAATGTTGGATCCTTAATCAAATATTGGACTTATATGTGAATAATTATGTGTTGCAGAATGTTAAATAAATTGAAATCCAATTAAAGTGATCTATTATAGTTTGGACTTTAATGTGTAGATTCTTAATTGTAGTTTCTATTTCAATGATGGGTTGAAATAGAAATAGTGAAAGACAATGGGCAAGTTATTTATAAATAGGTTTATGGTTCCTGAATCATGTGTATCCTTACTGTCGTATTTTCAATACAACACAATAACTCTCCTTGATATTTCATTGTCGAGAGAGATATCGAAACGAGTTTGAAGACTCTCTCATAGGATTAGTAGATGCACATAGACCTGAAAGTCCAATTCAAAGAAAAAAGGATTCAAACAGCAATCACTAAATATGGATCCAGTTACGCATTTATTTTTTCAGTTGTATTTATAAATTTGATATTGGGATTTTGGATACTCTAACAGGTGGTATCATAACACCCAATATTAGGTTCTGAATCACTAAAGTTTTAACTTTGTGATTTTTTTGTTGGAGTTATTCATGATTATACTATGAATTAGTTTCGATTCGATGCGGTGAAAAAAGGCACAAATCATGTTTTCGTTTCGGACTTGCTGTTTGTTAATTGATTCATATGTGGTCAACCCTATTCAATGGTTAAGGCAATTTCTTTGCTTTTAGTTACCAAAACTTGTGTAAAAGCAAAGTTTCTTAAAATAATCAATAGACATGGCTTTCATGCATGGATTTCGTGCCTGATTTCATGAACTTCATGGATCTTGTCTACATGGATCTTGTATATTCACAAAGTTTATGCAATCATGCATTGTGTACGATCCATGCATTGCTATGGATTTTCGAATTTGGTTTCTTTTGCACTTCCACATGTTGTTCCATGAAGTTAAAATTATATGAAATTTGGTATATTTACATTAAGGAAATTAGGGCTTTTTATTTTTGGTTATTTAAACCTTATAAAAAAGTTGGCCCACCAAGCATATGTTCTTGTAAGGCATTAATGAACTTTAACAAGGATTTGGGTTTAGGTAATCAACTATTGGGCTAAAATTATAGATATGGATATTTGATCTAATAAGTTTTGACCCAATTGTTGGATTTGACCAAATTTGATTGATTTTACTTGTGTTGACTAGGTTGACCAAATTTGGCTGATTGACTAGAGATGACCAATTCGACAAAATTGGGCCAGTTGACTGGTTTGACCAGTTTGATCAAAGTTGATCAAAGTTGACTTTGTTAAAAAACTGTATAATTTTAAATTCAAATATTGGTATGTTTGTATATATATTTTGGGATGAATTAGTTGAAACAATATATCATTAAAGTGACCTCTCTTGTAGAAATTAATTTGTTTTAAAATATGCTTAGTTGTGTATTTATAATTTTATGAATATTAACTGACTAAAAAAGAGGTTAATATTTGATAGAATTATATGTGCACTTGTAGTAATAAACATGTGATGATTATTTGGATTTTACATATGAATTATAAATTGGTCCAAAGTATTTTTTGACATATGTTTATTATTAGTGTTTATTACTACATCAAGATATTGCTTGAAAGTTTATATTTTTGTTCAAAGGCAAAATATTAATAGAATATTGATATCTTGGGATGGGGTTATCTTTATTTGAATTTATTATTATTATTTTGAATTACATGAGCTTGTTTTTATTGTTTGTTATTTTTTTTTAACTATAAATGATCTTGCCAGTATAACTGCTAACATTAATGCTGTTCCTATGTTGAATGGCACAAACTTCAAGCTCTAGAAAGAAAATCTCTTAATAGTATTTGGAGCCATGGATCAGGACCTTGCATTAACAGTTGATTCTCCTCCTTCTCTTACAGGTAAGAGTATTTCTGATGAAATGAGGGATAAGGAAAGATGGGAGAGGTCAAATCGGTTGTGCCTGATGATCATGAAAAGGCCATTCCGAAAGCATTTAGAGAGACAATGTCTGAAATGACAACTACGGTTAAGGCATTCCTTCAAGACATTGAAAAGAGATTTGTCAATAGTGAAAAGATTGAAATAAATACGCAGTTGATACACCTAATTTCAATAAAATATGGTGGTAAAGACAATATCAGGGAGTACATCATAGAGATATCTCATCTTGCTTCTGAAGTAGGTGCACTTAATATAACAATCTTTAAAGAATTACTAGTGCATCTAATTTTGATATCTCTTCCTACGCAATTTAGCTAGTTTAAAATGAGTCAGAACTATGAGAAAGAGACTTGGTTTTTGAATGGACTCATCTCACACTGTATGGAGGAAGAGGAAAGGTTGAAAGAAAATGAGACAAAGAGTGTTCACTTAGTCTCTACCACTAATAATAAAGGCAAGGGACGTAAAAGAAAGAGGGATAAGAAAGTTATAGGTACATCACCTCAAAACAAACAACAAAAGAAATCAACTGAATCGGAAAAGAATGGTTGTTTCTTCTCTAGAGTTGAAGGACATAGAAGTACAAATTATCGCACTTAGTGTACTAAGAAAGGTATGCTTCTTAATTTGATTTATATTGAGGTTAATTTAACTTCAGTACCTGGAAACACATATTGGATGGATTTTGGTGCAACAATTTACATCAGTGTGTCTGTTCAAGGTTGCCTGAGTTGGCGAAAGTCTAATGATAGTAAAAGATATATCTACGTGGACGGTTGCAAAACAATTCAAATTGAGGTAATTGGAGTCTTTAAATTGTTGTTAAAAATTGGGTTTTATTTGGATCTTAATAAAATATTTATTGTACTGTCTTTTAGATGGAATTTAATTTTTGTTTCTATTTTGGACAAATCTGGCTATACTTGTTCATTTGGAAATAAAAAGTTTAGACTCTTTCAGGATTCAAAATTGGTTGGTTCCAATTCTTTATTATATTTTGATAATCTATATTTGATTGATACAATTGACTCACACAATGAATCTTTGCATTTAAATGCCAGAGGCGTAAAGAGAAAATTAACCCTTGAGGATTCGACTGCATTATAGCACAAGAGATTGGATCATATATCCAAAAGGAGAATAGAAAGACTTGTGTCAAATGAAATTCTTGACTCCTTAAATTTTACAAATTTTGGTGATTGTGTGACGACCCCACTTCTCCCTAGGGTGAACCCTAGGGTATCTGCGGGCCGCCTGCCCAACTCTCACTGGGACTTACTACAATCTCCGATTCATTAGCGAGAAAATACTTCGAATGACAAGATAGCTTTAATATCCATTAGTCTAACAAAACGTTTAAACCTTAAACTTCATTACCGAATCACAACCATCTAGATTACAATTACAATTACAAAAGGTTGTCCATTTGGAATTTCTTAAGTACACCCCAAAAATACAAGAATTACATCAGGATACAAACTTAAAGTCTCCAAACAAACAACCTAGTCCAATCCTTGGAGTCTCTCGTTCTCAAACCCTGCTAAGGAAAAACAAAATTGGAAGGAATGAGCTAAAAGCCCAGTGAGTGATCCTAATAACATGTAATCTCGTAGTAGCAGTGAAACAATATATATATATATATTAGTTAAGCACTCAATAGATCAATATAATTCAGTTTGAAAGTATAAAATTTATAAAACACATAAAATGAGAAAACACTCAGTGAAAGGATACAAGGTCCACTGGAAGCAGTTGCAGTCCGTCTTGTCGATCACTCAACCCCCTACTCCTCTTTATAACACCCAATGGTAATACTCAAATACACCATACAGTGCCCTAACTTACCAACCTACCTGACGGAGTCCGCTTCTGGCTCGAATAGGCCAATAACGAAGGGTGAAAGACTTTGTTCAGCCAATGTGTTAAAGTACACATGGCCTACAGTCATGTACAAATAATATAAAAACAATGGAATAATAAATAGTTGAGCGATATAATGAGAATTAGGTCGAGTGTAATAAAGTACACACTTGCCTAGGAACAAGTATTTAACACTCATGAAGACAAGTAACATCAAGTATTAATCACATAAGCATGTAATTCACACAACATGCAAGGAACATGTCGCGCCCCATTTTTTGAAAAATGGAAAGAAAAACTCGTCGTTTTGAATTTTTAGTTGGAAAAAGGTTTTTAGTTAAAAATTGATTTTTTGATTTTTGAAAATAAAAGAAAATGGGTCATGGGACTAAAAGATGCGACGATTTGGACCCAAAAACAAAAGTCTAAAAAAAGGGGTTTTTAGAAAAATTTGGAGTCGCCACTTGGTATGGAGTTTAGGTGTACCAAGTCACCCAAAAGTTTTAATTAATGAAAATAAACTAGGAAAACCCTTTTTTAGACGACTCCAAGTCTTTGAAAAACTAGAGAAAAAGGTTCGGGAGTCACGGTTGAAAGAAGGGAAGGCAAAGATTCGATGTTACTCGTCTCTAAGGCACCCTTCTAACTTGGCCAAAGCTAGTTGCGTGATTTAGTTAAAAATTTCCTAATTCTAACTTTAAAATTTATCACATTTGGATGTTATCTATATGGATGCAAAACTTAAACCTAATATTGGATCATGAGGGGTAAAATGTCTCCTTGAGGTTTGATTGGAATTGATCACATTAGTTGTGTCATCCAAATTTGATCCCTCGAGGAGGTCACGAAAAATGCAAATGATGAGACTCGAACAAACAGGAAAATAGGGTTTTCAAAAGAAATGCAATTTTTATAAAATCTCAAGGGAAAAGAAATTGGATTTTTGAAAAGATCAATTTTAAGTGCAAAGAGGAACTTGAATTTTCAAAAGATGCAATTTTAAGAAAAAATGGATTTTTGACTTTGAATTGCTAAAACATGAAGAAGAAACTTGATTTTTAAAGAATGATTTTGATAGAATTTAAAATAATGCTCATGTATGTCCTAAAGAGGGATAATGCAACATAATGGATGTGGGGGACTAAATTCGTGATTTCAAATCTTCCTTTTCATAGAAGGAATTAAAAGCTTGCTAAGGTTAAAAAGCCATACTCGCTCTTTTCCCTAATTCAAAGGGTAATGCCCTAATAAAAGCTAATCTATTTTTAACGAAAAAGAAAACTAAATGACATGTTTCGCATATGGGATGGGAGAATAGTAACATGCAAAAATGGAAAAGAAACTCTAAAAGTGAAAAGTGTGTGAAATTTGTATCTAATGCATGAACGGCATTAAGGGTCTAGTATTGGACTAGCCCTCGTCTAAAAGTTCTCACTAACATTAGATTAGTGAGAAATCGAAAGGAAAGGCCACAACTAGCGTTGGACTAGTGTGGTGACGTCAATACATTTACACAATAAACATGTAGACATGATAATAAAGCAAGTAAACACATAAAACACATAAACACATAACACATAGGCATAATATCTAGATGTAAGACCCTAGAAAAGCAAGTAAACACAAAAACATGCAAGCATGCAAAATACGCATATAAAACCTAATTATTACATTAAGGGAACCTAAATACATTCTAAGGGGAAAAAATTCGGAATAATAATCTAACTATTACATTTTCTAGAATAAATACACTTTTTACAAAATTAAATCTGTCTATTACAACTTGGCATCCAAGGCCTCCAAATGATTTACCCAAAAATGAAATGACATAGATAAAGACTAGATATGAATAAAAGAAAAGGAAAACTTAATTTAAAACATGCAAGATCATGCAAAAACACATAAGAGCACATAATAGGGGAAAGAAGTTACCATCCCTTGATGTGATGCCTTAATTGAATCCTTAAATGAGGGGAATGATTATCTAAAACTCAATGTCAACAAAAGGGATCAATGTACCAATTTAAAGGAAAAATCAATCAAAAATTCAAAGAAAAGTTATCAAAACAGATTCTGCAAGCAACATGGACAAGACTAGGAAATACGAATAATAGAGTAAGATTCTGGAACAAAAGAGCATGAAATAGCAACAAAACTGAGGAACAGAGAGATTACGCGGAGTAGAAACGTGAGCAGCGCAACTATGTTCGCTACATGCAAAATGTAAAGTTCGAGGGGAAAGCGGACTCAGCAGAACGGTCCGTCTCTTCCCATCTTCAAAATATCGGAAGATTGCTTCCTTTTGACAAGAACACAAACAAAATCTTCAGAAGCAAGGGGATCTATTTAAAGCATTAAACATCATCATTCAGATCATGTCAAAACAAGCTAAAACCGAAAAAGGCCAAATCTTAAGCATCAACATCATCAAATAGACAAAAAAGGGGGAAGGGAAGAACTGTCAGGCTAGAAATGCGGGAAGTTACGCGGACTGGCCTGCGTAACAACCCCGCGTTTCTTCACATCTTCAAATATTCAAGAAGAAACGTGGAGCGTTACGCGAACTAAGCCGCGCAAGTAGCCCGCATTTCTTCACATCTTCAAAACGTGAAGAACATTTTTCCAGAAATTTTTCAGAAATCACAACAAAATCAACACAGAAGCATTAAACGTCTGATTTTAAACGTCAGAACAAGACTATGAACCTTACCAAGGATTTATGAACACAACATGCTCATATAACAACCAATAATCATCATCAAATGTCATAAAACTTAAAAAAAACACCTTTAAGACCTTGGTTCCACCAAAAGGTCTGATTTTTAGCAATTTTCGACCAGAAAATAATATATAGAGTAAAGGAAGACTACCTGATTCGGAGGCTTGAAAAGAACGAAAAGGAATCACCAAAATTCAAGAAATCTTCACTAAAAAAAAGAAACCCTAGTTTTTATCTTTTCTCTCTTTTCTTTTTCTCTTTGATTCTCAATCGTTTTCTTTTTCTTCCTAATTTCTTTCTTCTCTCTTTCTGCTCACTCTCAGCCTCTCTCTTCTCTTTTTTAGAAAACCCTAACATGGGTGATTTATAGGCATTAAAACCTACAACCAAAGGCTTAGATACTTTGAGGGTTTTCTTGGTTTAATTTTGATCATTGGATGCGTTTTATTTGTGTCTTAAGGATCAAGGGTGATTTGGGCATTAACTAAATCGATTACTTGATGCCAAAGACACAAAAAATACAGCTGGAAATGAGGAAGGAAATGGCTGAAAAAAAAAATGCGCGTAATTTTTTTTTTTGTTTCTAATCAGGTTACGCGGACTAGTTACGCGGATAGATCCACGTAACTGGTCCGCGTTTTGAATTCTTTTTTTTTTTTAAAGAAAAACCTACAAAAATAAGAAAAATGTGTTAGAATATTCAAAAATAAATAACTAAATATTAATAGATAGAAACATAAAAAAACAATGAAAATAGTCAAAATTTGGTGTCTACAACTTGCCCCTCTTTGTCTGAGTTCCGAAGAAACTCTAAACAAAGACGTAGACACCAAATGCTTACCTGGTTTCGCTGGTTGTATCTGAACCATTGTAAACAATAAGAATGTTAGATTGCCAATTTTCAAACTAAAAATGCATAATGTGACCGAACTCGTATAGAGTTGCCTACGTATCTCGCCATGAGAATCAGGTCAAATGTAGTTCAAATGCAAATGAACTGCGATGAAATGAGTACTGAATCTTGTAAAATTTGAGAATGGGAGATAGAAGGGTGCGCGGTGGACGCTGAGACTCAAACCAAGAATAAAATTAAATGCCAAGAATTGGGGTAGAAGGGTGCGCGGCGGACGCTGAGACTTACCAACAGAAATTTAAATATTCAAGAAGGGAAGATAGGAGGGTGCTCGGCGGAGGTTGAGACTCACCAACAAGAATTTAAAATATCAAGAAAGGGAGATAGAAGGGTGCCCGGCGGAGGTTGAGACTCACCAACAGGAATTTAAAATATCAAGAAGGGGATAGAATGGTGCCCGGCGGAGGTTGAGACTCACCAACAGGAATTTAAAATATCGAGAAGGGGGATAGAAGGGTGCCCGGCGGAGGCTGAGACTCACCAACAGAAATTTAAATTGAAGCAGGGGAAATAGAAGGGTGCCCGGCGAATGCTGAGACAGCAACCAATAGAAATTTAAATTGAAGCAGGGGAGATAGAAGGGTGCCCGGCGGAGGCTGAGACAGCAACCAACAGAAATTTAAATTGAAGTAGGGGAGATAGAAGAGTGCCCGGCGGAGGCTGAGACAGTAACCAACAGAAATTTAAAATTCTTTCCAAATTTAGACTATTCAGTGGGACTGGACCCAAACCTGAATGACTAGATGGGAAAATGCAAATATGCCCTAGGTCTAAATTGCTGGTGGGATTGGACCCAAATCTAGACACTAGTGGGAGAGATGGAAACATAAATTCTGGATTGCCAGACTTTGAAAAAAATAAAACACAAGCTGTTCAAACATGGTAAATGTAAAATGCAAGTAATGATGCATTCAATGAAATGTTGCATTTCTGATTTTTGATTTTCTTGTCTTGAAAAGGAAGTGATTGATAGGAAAAATGACTTCTCTCTTTTTTTTTTTCAAGAATTGATGGATTTTGGAAATTTGAAGAGTATAACTGAAACCTTTCCTCTCCAGGGTTGGAACAAATCCACATATGTTGCCATCCTCTTGATCTGCAAATCTTTTCTGGCAAAATTAATTTTTTTAATGCATTATCAAAATTGGAGAGCACTTCCTTCAAAACAAAATTGCCCCAGTGTCAAATGGATCGTTAATCCTGCAGAAGTCATGAAATTTTAACCAATCAGTCTATGGAAGTTTAATAATTTTTTTTCTTTTCCTTTTTAATCATAAAGTGTAAAAAATTCTCTTGTGATCACAGCTGTTGGCCATTAAATGACTAAAACGTATGAGAATCATGCAATAAAATACATTTATCAGATATTCGTGCTCATGAAACATTGCTTGTTATTAAGTGGTAGGAAATATTCATCAAAACAAACTATGAGATTGAAATAAACCATGCGGTCTTGGAAATCCAAATTCTCATAAACCAGGCAAATCATTATTATGTAATTTATTCAATGTGCTTTAAATACTCATAATATCAAGTAAAAGAGAGACAATTATACCTCAATTTTAACAAATCAAGCTTGATTTTTCACTTTCACCAAATTTTGCAATCAAACGACTCATATAGTCAATTCAAGCTTGTCTTTTCCACAGTTTTCTCAGATTTTACTAGTAAAAAGGATTTGCTGAAACACATCTTCTTACTCAAATTGCAATAATGCCTTTTGACTCGAAAATCAACAATTTTAGGTGAAGATTTCCGGTTACTCGACATATGCTTTCTTGCTCAAATAGTAAAACTGTCTTTTGACACGAAAACCAACACTTTTAGGTGAAGATTCCCGGTTACTCAACATTTTACTTGTTCGAACTGCTTTGCATACTAGTAATTCAAGCACCGTTTTACGCAAAAGTTAACATTTTAGATGCTAAACCTCCAGTTACTTAGTACTAGAATCATTGGAGTAGAACTTTGGTTCTCACTTTACTGCTTTTTCTTTTCCTCCTTTTTTCTTTTTTTTTCTTTTTTTTTCTCCCCCCTTTTTTTTAGCATATCAGTTGAAAAAGGATCATTTGCCAACTATATCAATCATTTTCTTGTAAAATCCAATAAAAGAAGAAATCTCATTCGATAGGAAAAAACTGAGGCATAATTTTCCCTATTTTACAAAACATACTTTCTAAAATGCCAATGTCATAATCACATAATAATTATTTCTGAGTAAAATGAAAAATGGATCTTTCAAATGGTACGGGCCTTTATTTCAGAAGGATGAAAGCAATTGCAACCAAAATTGGACGTTTGCACCCTTTTTGAATGAAATTTCGAAGAACAAATCAATTTGTGGGGCAAATGTGTAATTTAGACAAAGTTTTTTTGTTTTTTTTTTTTGGCAAAGTTTCCCCTATAACTGGATGAAACTCCCTGCCAACAACCCAACTTTTCAAATACATTCAACACATATAAGCACATAAGAGCCAAATTTAAACAAATATATACATCCTGATGCAGCAATTTAACCAAAAATATTTCTAATAGTTAAACCTATGTCTAAAAAAATCAGAACACAAGATCAAACATAAAAAAGTGAAATAAAGCAAGGATGGGATAAACTACAAATCAGGGGATGGGTCTATCATCCCCCTCAACTCCACCATCGCCTCCGGTGGTCTTTGGGATAGGCAGCTCAGGCGGCGGAATGTCGAGACGCGCCTCTAAATGACCTAGTGGAGTGCTCAAAGCTCCGAGCTGCGTCTCCATACGCTTCTATCGGGCAGATCAAAATGCAATGTGCTCATGCATGCATTGACAAAAATCATTCAGTGAATGTTGCAAACTTGCCCCAATTTTCACCTTTTATTGAGAAATTCTTTCTTGCAGATTTTTTTTTCAATTTTCCTTTAAGCATTTGCCCTATTTTGGTCAACCAAAAATTTGCCTCAATTTAATAAAAAAGAATGCCCCAGTTTAGTTAATGGAGAATTTGCTCCAGTTTAATTCAATAAAAATTGGCTCTAATGTAGCCAACCAAAAAATTTGCCCCAGTTTAATCAAATAAAACATTGCTTCAGCGGGCCATTAAAAATTTTCTCTCTTCTTTATTTTCTTTTCTCCTCTTTTTTTTTTAAATTTTCTTTGTTTATTGAAAATTTTCCTTCAAATTTTTTTTTTCCCAACAAAAAAATTGCCCCTGTTTAGAAATGCAATCCAAAGGTAAAATGCTTCAAAAGTCCAAAAGGAACTATATGTAGCATTAAAGGGAAAACTTTTCTTTCCTTCTTTTTCACTTTTTTTTTTGAAAGGTAAATCCAAAACTAGCTGTTAGAGTTGGCGCTCCTTCGAAATTGATAGGCTATGCCATCATCTTGAAATGTAGTGTTATTGATTTTTATTCATGCTTGATCTTTGGATCTGCAAAATTTGTCTTCTGCTTCTTGCGGATCTCAGCCATGAATACCTGCATACAAGAGGGGATTTGCAAAATATGATGTGCACTTGAATTCTCAAACAATTTGCCTTCTTTATTATTATGCAATAATTACTACTCAAGAAAAAATGCTAACTTATCAAAAGCCAAATTTTGAGTGGCAAATTTAAAAATGTGTTATTTGACCCTTGGGTGTAACGGCCTCGAAAAAAAAATATTATTAATTTTAATTTCAAAAAATTTGAAGTTTATTTATTTATTTATTTATTTATATAATTATTTCTTTTATTATCTTGTGACATCCGATTTTTCTTCATTCACCATGCCTCATTTAGTTTTAACTCTATTTTCCTGTTAATTTCATCTCGTAGCATTTATTAGCGGTAAAATGTTAAAGGCACGTTTTTCGAGATAAATTCGGACTGTGGGTAATCTAGTGGAGATAAGTAGGGATGATCACTGATAAGTTGAAAGTGTAATTAAATGACTGGATTTGGGTCTTTAAAGATGATTAATTAGGGTTTTGAAAATTTTAGTTAAGATTTGGACTAACCTCATTAAACTTAGAATTTCAACCAATTATTTCTTTCAACCAATTCCTTCTAACTCTTACGAAAATTTTCCTATTCTTCTTCCCCCTCCTAGCCAAAAACTAGCCCCTTAATTTCAAGTAAAATTAAGCCATTTATTTTCCCTCCAAATAGATAAGAATGGCATTAATGAAATTTGACTATTAAGGCAAGACAAGACATGTGTCTTGTCTTCCTTTCTTTCTTACTTTATAAAAAAAAAAAAATTGCTTAAAATTCGTTCATTTTCTTCTTCCCTTCACCCGAACTTCCTCTTCTTCCTTCTCTTCATTTTCCATCAATTTTCCTCTTTTATTTCTTGCAAAAATCACCAACAAAAACTTCATCACTCTTGGCTTCAACTTGAACTTGGTGGAGAAGCTTGGACTAGGAGCATTTGGAAGCTTTTGTTTGGCATTTCCTTGGAGAACTTTCACTTGCTTCTTGCAAGAGGTAAAACTAGAAGCTTGAACTTCATTTCATCCATTCCATTCGAAAGCATGTTGATAGGTTGGGATGTTGAAAGGTTTTAGAAAACCTTGACTTATGTGTTTATAACTTTGTATGTGTTAAGCCTTATGGATTTGATTTGAGAAATTTGATGATTATGGAAAAATCGGTGGGCTCTTGAATTCCCACTAAATGTGTGTAATTGATTGCTAGATGGTTAGATGATGCTATCTAAGTGCATTATGTGGAATGATGGTGGTTAAAAGTTGGACGAAACCCTAAGGAGAAAATCGGCTAGAGGAAGAAAAATTTGGGGAATGAATTTTCTGATTTTTCCTTGAATTTCGTGGCTGTATTTTTGGCTAGTTTGAGGGCTGAACTTGATGTTTAAATGATGAATGTTAAGCTGTTATTTTTCCCCACAAAAAGCCCTTCAAGAGTTGATGTTATTAGGGTTGCTAATTTGGAAGTGAAAGCTGGAAAAAAAGGGGGGGTTATGCTGTCCGAATTTTAAGGATTATTTTGTGATATTCTTGCCAAAAGATGTGACCATTTTTGATCATCATTAGGCTTAGGAAGTTCAATACTAGCTTGGTTTCGAAAATTAGGCAAATTGGTGATGATTTGAGGCATAATCTAAGTATATGAAATGAAGGAAATGAACTTTGTAGGTTTGGACAGTTTCGATGGATGAACTTGAGCCACATCGAAAGCTGTCTTCCCATTTGAATTTTAGGTTGAAATTTGGTGTGAATCTAGTTTATATATGGAAGTATTAGTGTGCCAAATTTGACAATTTTTGGACTTGAATTCATCACTCAAACAATGTCTTGAAAACTGCCCTGTATCTTCGCATTTCCAGAAATTGCAGAATTGCGAACTGCCCTTGTTTGAACTGTGTCATTTCATGCTCGGATGTCGGAATTGAGTTCCGTCAGTGGCTGTTGAAACTCCTTATGTAGTACTATATTGTGTATGAACTTTAGAGGTTAACTAATTTTCTGTAATTTTTGCCGAATTTTCAAAGTTCTCTGGATGTCCAGCCTGATAAGCACTGTCTCTTTACTGTAGCAGAATGTTTAACGAAAATCTTGGTTAATTTCGTCCATAATTTTAATTTGATGTCTTCTGTAAAGTTTTAGAGCTTTCAAAGAGGTTTCCAACGGTACAAATGAGCAAAATTCTGACTTGTATAACTTGAGTTATGATTTTTCAAAGTTTTCAGCTCAACTTGGGAAATTGTCGAACTTTCGACTTTTTGAACTAAACTTGACCGGTGATTAGGAGAACTCATTTTTGTTCTCTTTTAATTATTTTAGGGCAAAGTGCTGATTTTGCAACTGATCAAAACTTGGACTCCAACCCCTATTTTGTCGGTGAGTTTTCCAATGCATGTTTACTGCTTTAATTTACGAACTTAATGCCTGAATGTGCCATGTGACTGTCGTGTGATTTTGTGAAACTGTTAAACCACTCACTTAAAGGAGAGTATACTTTATTGCTCCCTTTTTGTAGAGTTGGAAATTTAGTTGTTGCATGTATTGAACTTGGGAGATGAAAACGTGATATATAATAACTCTTGGCCGTGTGCCTTGAGTAAAATTACTGTTTACTATTTACTGTTGAATTATGTGGCGTGCGGGCCCGGTAGGGGAAGTAAGGTGGATGGAGTTGGCGTGAAGAGTCGTCTACTTGGATTGAAAGTCGACGGAGTGTCGACTACTATAATTGCTCGTGAAAAATGGAAATTGGCTCCTGAGAGCCCCTGTATCCTCAATGTGTGTTAATTGGATTTGTTTATGTGCTTTAATTATTTGCTTTTAATTTTACCGTTTTAAGTGCATGTGCATGAATTTTGGAAACTCACGAGTTTTTTAGCTCACCCCCGTTCCCTTTTATTCTCCTTAACAGGTGAAGAGAATCCCGAGGCGTAGCTAGGGCTAGCGTCTTGATCTTTTGATTTTTGGTCTCGAGTACGAAGATATATTTTGTATATTTGTTTGATGTTGAGTACCTTAAGCTTATGGAAGTGCATGAGCTTTGGCTCGAGGATGGTGAATGTTTTAAATGGATGACTGTAAATTTTAAGTTTAAATGCTCTTCTCAGTTTTAGTGTTAATGTTGTGTTAATTGGGGAAATTGCACGTTTAAGTTAGTAATGATTTGAATGCTTGAGTCCTGGCGAGAGTTGGGCAGACAGTCCGCTAACCCCTCTGGTTAGCCTTAGGGGGAGGTGGGGCTGTTACATTGGGTATGCCCAGAAATACATCATAGAAATGCTCCATAAATTTTTTTTTTTTTGAAAGCAATCAAATGGCAATATCAAAAAATGCATTAGTCTGTTATTAGAGACATCCAAGACAATATAAATTACATTACTCAAATAAAAAGCAAGCCAAAATGTCATGCTTACTCATATAGGAGAACTCATGATGAACCTCTTGAAACTAGATCAAATTGCAATAGGTCTCACCCTCACTTAGGGTCAATATTTTGGAGAAAAAGGCCACTCTTTCTTGCTAGCTCATGCTTCAAGACCACTCAAGTAGGTGTCAATTCAAATAAAAAAGAAGGTGAGAGAAATGATAGATAACATTGCACATTGAGGTTCTTCTTCGTGTTGTATCTGAATTACATTAAACTGATTCAACACCCTATTCTTGATGAAAGCCAAAAGTTACTCACCCTTAATTTGTATGAAAATTTAGTCAACATATAAAATCCATGGGCTTGTAATACTTAAGAAAAAGAGATAGCCAAACACAATAAAATAAGTTATGACCTTGCAATCATGAGTGATTCATGAACCCCTTAGAGATTGATCTATACTTCAAATTGTCACGAAACATAAGTCAACAATGGACTTTGTGAGCTTGTGGCTTGAAAACGATAGCTAAAAGAAATAGGATTGTTAAAGACATTTGCACCTATCATCGTATTTCTTTCAAAAAAAAAAATGCCCTAGTCTGAGATTTGACCTTAAAGATTTTGCATCTCATCATGACTTCTATCATCCTTCTTGGATGAATTTTGGCATTGAATTTTTCTTTTGCTTTTCGCAGTTTTTCTTTTCATATTTTTTTGTCCCCTCTTTTTTCACTTTTTTCTTTTTCTCTTTTTCTTAACTTCACTCCTTTTTTTTTTTCTTTTCTTCTCCCTTTTTTTCAATTTTTTCTTTTTTTTCCTTTTTTCTCAAAAATTTTAGCATCCTTGACGTCATTGAAAATGCTTATGTCTCCTACCCCAATGTGGGGATGCGATCATAAGTGCTGTTGAAACGAACCACCAATTTAGGCTCAATCTTGGGATGCAAAGGGTAAAGAGTGTTTAGATAGTAGAAGAGATGGCCAAAGCATCATTTCCAAGTCCCATGACAACCAAAGTAAAGAACAAATCATTGTGAAAATCTTTTCCTTTCTAGCATTTGAAAATCACTCTAATAGGGGTATGATCATCAAGGTTTTTTATTTGAAACGAAATTGTACTTCTGATGACTCAAATGAGAGAATAAACGACAAAATTTGTGTGGAGACAAAACGAATGCCTAAAGCATCATCCCAAATTTTCAAAACAATCAAAAGTAATGAACATTTTGCTTTCAACTGAATATGAGTTGAATCAATCTAGCTGTAGTGAACCTTTACAAAATAAAACTGCCCTGGCTTGGGGTGTGCTAACCAATGTAGTTGATTTATTCATTCTGAAAGGCTTGATGGGATCAGAAAAGTAAAACGAAAGGAAAACACCATCTTGCTTGGTCACTGAGAATAAGATAACAAGTTCGAGTGACTCATTTGAGATTTTGAATTCAGGCTCTCTCACTATATTATTGAGGCCACAATTTTACTGTATGCAAAAATTTTGTGAATTTTATTCAACAAATGACAAGATTCAACTTAGTCTTGTTTTCTTAAAATCCATCATGAAGTCTCCTTATAAGAGAAGATGAAATTCACATAAACATGTACAAAGTTACAAAATAAGGAAAGTCCAAAAGAACAGCTTTATTTGGAGTAAAAATTTGAAGTAAAAAATTTATTCAACTAAGAAAAATGAAAACATCTAAAATACACCTCTACTTTTCATTCTTCCCTCTCTTTTATTTACAAAACATGTCAAAACATTGATTTTCATAGACAAGTCGTTAAACCTCTATGCCATAAATCTCATAGATGCTTTGAGCTTGTGTTTTCCCAAATGAATTCTCCATAGTTTGCATTGCAGCATCTACCCAAGAATCAAATAACACTTCTAATTTTCAAAACTTTATTAGATCAAGAAAATGTTTCTTTCTTATCAACGCCCACATTTTATGAATGCAATGGAGGGGGGAAAGGAAAAGAAAGAAAAAAAAAACTTGAGTTAGTAAGTAGAATTGCAAAACCGGTATGCATGTCCTATGGGGGAGCCCTTTTATGCCAAGGGTGGGCCTAGCATGAAAAATGCAATCCTCTGGGGTATGCACCATACAATACCTGATGGATTCAATTACTTCACTGATATGTGATTAGTAAAACAATTTAGAGGATTGACCAAAAGAAAATGTGATACTTGATGCATCACGAGGACAAAGTCTGAATGGATTTATTACTTTAATTGATATATGAAGAGAGGTTAAAGGTTAATTTGGCATGAAAAGGATTATTCTTAAAGGAATTGTAGTGCCTTGACTAGTCTTGAGTGAAACATTGATCTAATTCAAATGGATTGGACGGGATTGATGGTTTACCCAAAAGTCGACTGGGTTCATTGTTTACCTGTAACTCCATATCTCAATTTTATTTGCAACACACTAGTCTATAAGCCTTCCAAAATCAAGATTTGGCCTTGAAATAATCATTATTTCAACAATGAGAAATTATTTGTGAACTTTTTTTCGATTTAGTGTCCTTATGCATGGGATTTTACCAACTTTGATAAAATGGCCAAAAAATGATTACTAGAGGTTTATATTCTAGTATGCGAATGTCACTCTATATCTTTGGATGCCATCATAGAAGGGATCGGACCCTACCTTACCTTGTGCACTACCCCTTTAGATGTTACTGAAAACATAAACATGCAAGTCTCATTGGATTATATATCCGAGACAGAAAGGATGGTTTATTCCTAACATGGGATTCCCTATGCGGCATTCCCTCTATGGCTTATGCATGATGCCAGTTTATTAATACAAGTAGGGTGCAAAATGAAACATGACCTATAGGAGCCCCATTTTAATGCCGGGGTAAGCCTAAAAGTGATATGCAATTACAACTTAAATGCAATAGATATAAATTCAAACGTGCAATAGCCTATCTAGAAGGATGGCTTGTCTTAAAAGAGTGCCAAGACTCTTATTTTCTAGAGTTTGTGAAATGCAGGAAAAGGGAAGACAACAAAAGGTTAGTTTAATCGACAGATATCACATAATACGTTGGAACAACAAATTGCACAAAAATAAAGAGGGGTGGAATCCCTCCTCTCGTGTCTAGTGATCCTTAATAGGGTAAGGTAAACTCTTCCCTAGGTAATTCTAACATGGATGCATGAGGTTGGGCTCACTAATGCATATAGACTTGACAAAGGTTACAGGCTCCCAAACCTTCAGACCAAAAGGCAAAAGGTCATCAATCCAAATGCCTCAAGTCGGTGGTTCGAGTGATCCCCTGCACATTGCTACGTGCACGTCGTGCCACGGCCACATGTCCAAGTGGATCAATCCTAATCCTAATAGGGAAGAGTGGCGTGACAAGCCACTAAAGTAAAAAAATAGGGTCAAAGTAAAATACATATGCACGTATGAAAGTGATTCCCTTTGAGAGGAGGGATTCAAATACCAAACATTCTCGAGGCTCTAGGGTAGATGCACATCCACCCCAAATGCAAGGCGCGGTACAAGTAAATATCAATACAAATAAATAAACAACAATTCATTCATCATGTACGCGATGTGTAAGGAGTGATTGCGCGGGAAAAAATCCTAAAAAAGAAAAGAAAAAGAAAAAGGAAATGCAACCTAAAACATCCAAATGTGATATATAAGAAGTTAGGAAAACGAAATTATCAACTAAATCAAGTGCTCGGACCCTCTTAGGAAAATCCCCAATAGAGTCGCCAAGCTGTCGCGCCCCATTTTTTGAAAAAAGGAAAGAAAAACTCGTCATTTTGAATTTTTACTTGGAAAAAGGTTTTTAGTTAAAAATTGAACTCGTCATTTTGAATTTTTACTTGGAAAAAGGTTTTTAGTTAAAAATTGAATTTTTTTTTTGAAAATAAAAGAAAATGGGTCATGGGACTAAAAAATGCGATGATTTGGACCCAAAAACAAAAGTCTAAAAAAAGGGTTTTTAGAAAAATTTGGAGTCGCCACTTGGTATGGAGTTTAGGTGTACCAAGTCACCCAAAAGTTTTAATTAATGAAAATAAACTAAGAAAACCCTTTTTGAGACGACTCTAGGTCTTTGAAAAATTAGAGAAAAAGGTTCGGGAGTCACTGTTGAAAGAAGGGAAGGCAAAGATTCGATGTTACTCGTCTCTAAGGCACCCTTCTAACCTGGCCAAAGCTAGTTGGGTGATTTAGTTAAAAATTTCCTAATTCTAACTTTAAAATTTATCACATTTGGATGTTATCTATATGGATGCAAAACTTAAACCTAATATTGGATCGAGAGGGGCAAAATGTCTCCTTGAGTTTTGATTGGAATTGATCACAGAAGTTGTGTCATCCAAATTTGATCCCTCGAGGAGGTCACGAAAGATGCAAATGATGAGACTCGAACAAACAGGAAAATAGAGTTTTCAAAAGAAATGCAATTTTTATAAAATCTCAAGGGAAAAGAAATTGGATTTTTGAAAAGATCAATTTTAAGTGCAAAGAGGAACTTGAATTTTCAAAAGATGCAATTTTAAGAAAAAATGAATTTTTGACTTTGAATTGCTAAAAAATGAAGAAGAAACTTGATTTTTAAAGAATGATTTTGATAGAATTTAAAATAATGCATATGTATGTCCTAAAGAAGGATAATGCAACATAATGGATGCGGGGGACTAAATTCGTGACTTCAAATCTTCCTTTTCATAGAAGGAAATAAAAGCGTGCTAAGGCTAAGAAGCCATACTCGCTCTTTTCCCTAATTCAAAGGGTAATGCCCTAAAAAAAGCTAATCTATTTTTAACGAAAAAGAAAACTAAATGACATGTTTCGCATACGGGATGGGAGAATAGTAACATGCAAAAATGGAAAAGAAACTCTAAAATTGAAAAGTGTGTGAAATTTGTATCTAATGCATGAACGACATTAAGGGTCTAGTATTGGACTAACCCTCGTCTAATAGTTCTCACTAACATTGGATTAGTGAGAAATCGAAAGGAAAGGCCACAACTAGCATTGGACTAGTGTGGTGACGTCAATACATTTACACAATAAACATGTAGACATGATAATAAAGCAAGTAAACACATAAAACACATAAACACATAACACATAGGCATAATATCTAGATGTAAGACCCTAAAAAAGCAAGTAAACACAAAAACATGCAAGCATGCAAAATACGCATATAAAACCTAATTATTACATTAAGGGAACCTAAATACATTCTAAGGGGAAAAAATTCGGAATAATAATCTAACTATTACATTTTCTAGAATAAATACACTTTTTACAAAATTAAATCTGTCTATTACAACTTGGCATCCAAGGCCTCCAAATGATTTACCCAAAAATTAAATGACATAGATAAAGACTAGACATGAATAAAAGCAAAGGAAAACTTAATTTAAAACATGCAAGATCAAGCAAAAACACATAAGAGCACATAATAGGGGAAAGAAGTTACCATCCCTTGATGTGATGCCTTAATTGAATCCTTAAATGAGGGGAATGGTTATCTAAAACTCAATGTCAACAAAAGGGATCAAGGTACCAATTTAAAGGAAAAATCAATCAAAATTTCAAATAAAAGGTATCAAAACAGATTCTGCAAGCAACATGGACAAGACTAGGAAATACGAATAATAGAGTAAGATTCTGGAACAAAAGAGCAGGAAATAGCAACAAAACTGAGGAACAGAGAGATTACGCGGAGTAGAAACGTGGACAGAGCCGCGCAACTACGTCCGCGTTACATGCAAAATGTAAAGTTCAAAGAGGAAACGCGGACTCAGCCGCGTAACGGTCCGCGTCTCTTCCCATCTTCAAAATATCAGGAAGATTGCTTCCAGTTTTTCAGACAATAACACAAACAAAATCTTCAGAGGCAAGGGGATCTATTTAAAGCATTAAACATCATCATTCAGATCATGTCAAAACAAGCTAAAACCGAAAAAGGCCAAATCTTAAGCATCAACATCATCAAATAGACAAAAAAGGGGAAAGGGAAGAACTGTCAGGCTAGAAACGCGAGAAGTTACACGGACTGGCCTGCGTAACAACCCCGCATTTCTTCACATCTTCAAATATTCAAGAAGAAACACGGAGCGTTACGCGAACTAAGCCGCACAAGTAGCCCGCGTTTCTTCAGATCTTCAAAACATGAAGAACATTTTTCCAAAAATTTTTCAGAAATCACAACAAAATCAACACAGAAGCATTAAACATCTGATTTTAAACGTCAGAACAAGACTATGAGCCTTACCAAGGATTTATAAACACAACATGCTCATATAACAACCAATAATCATCATCAAATGTCATAAAACTTAAAAACAACACCTTTAAGACCTTGGTTCCACCAAAAGGTCTGATTTTTAGCAATTTTCAACTGGAAAAATAATATATAGAGTAAAGGAAGACTACATGATTCGGAGGCTTGAAAAGAACGGAAAGGAATCACCAAAATTCAAGAAATCTTCACTAAAAAAAAGAAACCCTAGTTTTTATCTTTTCTCTCTTTTCTTTTTCTCTTTGATTCTTAATCGTTTTCTTTTTCTTCCTAATTTCTTTCTTCTCTCTTTCTGCTCACTCTCAGCCTCTCTCTTCTCTTTTTTAGAAAACCCTAACATGGGTGATTTATAGGCATTAAAACCTACAACCAAAGGTTTAGATACTTTGAGGATTTTCTTGGGTTAATTTTGATCATTGGATGCGTTTTATTTGTGTCTTAAGGATTAAGGGTGATTTGGGCATTAACTAAATTGATTACTTGATGCCAAAGACACAACAAATATAGCTGGAAATGAGGAAGGAAATGGCTGGAAAAAAAAAGTGCGTAATTTTTTTTTTTTTGCTTCTGATCAGGTTATGCGGACTAGTTACGCGGATAGGTCTGCGTAACTGGTCCGCGTTTTGAATTCTTTTTTTTTTAAAAGAAAAACCTACAAAAATAAGAAGAATGTGTTAGAATATTCAAAAATAAATAACTAAATATTAATAGATAAAAACATAAGAAAACAATTGAAATAGTCAAAATTTGGTGTCTATAGCTTGCCAAAAAATTTAGCCAAAAAATCATACGGGAAGGCAGTGATCAAAGTGACCAAAATTTACTGAAATTTTGGACTTATTTCTGCCGAACAGGAACCCTTTTCTTTTGCATCATTTGGTTCATCCAAAACAGCCCTCATTCCATTCCATTTTCAAAACCAAGACTCTAACAACATTTCGTGATCAAATGGTGGTAAAATAATAGCAAAAAATCGAACCAAAACACCACCAAAACAGGGCAGCAAAGTTCAGATAGAATGAAGACAGTTTTTTCCAGATTTTTGGTCCTCATTTCGTGAACTTTTTAAAGCACCAATTGAGAGAGTTTCTTTGCTAGGAAAATGTCTACTTAAGAATCAACATTTCAGCTCTCAAAATAGCCAAGGAACACATGAAAACATGCAGCTAAAACAGGACATAAAAATTAGAAAAGAAACCGGCAGCATAGAGCCCAAAATTTCTTTATTTCCTAGTTTTCTAACTCCAAAAACTCATCACAAACTCACTCCATTACATGTATATGCATCACAAAAATCCAACAATCAAGAAAGGTGGGATTTCATAGAGCCCACAACTATCCAAAATCAACAAGATTCTAGCAAATGAAGCTATGAACTATTAAGATAAACAACCCGTTAGAAGCAAGAGATGATTGAAGGTGTTTACCTCTCTTTCAATATGCAAGAAACCCTAGGTTGAGTGTGTCCAAGAGCCACCAAAACCACCAAGACATCCCTCCTAAAACTCGGGTTTTCTTCACTAGTCGAAGGCCTTCAAGATGCAAGCAAAGGGAAAGAAGATTGAGCAAGCGTTGGCCAAGATTTTGCAAGGAATTTGAGAGCATCTTCAGAGCAAAATGAGAGCTTTTCT
This sequence comes from Gardenia jasminoides, assembly GCA_013103745.1. Lineage (NCBI taxonomy): Eukaryota > Viridiplantae > Streptophyta > Magnoliopsida > Gentianales > Rubiaceae > Gardenia > Gardenia jasminoides. The sequence goes on from CM023096.1 coordinate 14,916,036, forward strand.
TGAGAGAAAATAAAAGAGGGATGGCGGGACAAGAGGAAGGAGAAGAAGAAGAATGAGTGGTTGTGGTTGTGTTGACTTTTGAGGCTTTTGTTGGGAAATTGAAGGAAATGAAAGAAAGTGTACCGATTTGACATAAAGCCTCTTTTTGTCGCGTCAGGGTAAACTCAAGCGACTCGACACTATGACTCCGGTTTTCTCTCATTTATATACCTCAATTACATATTCTATCATTCAAAACTTATGTCTAGTGGTCGACCCTAGGCCCAAGTATGAAATTTGAACGTTCAAGTGATGCAATTAACAACATAATTTAAAGATGCGAAATGCATTTTGAAAATTTTTATGCTGATACAATTGACTTAAGAGAATCAAATAATTCAAACTAAAATAATTTTATGAAAATATAAAATTTTACAATTTATAATTTAAATTGATGGTACGGGGCCTGATAAATTGTATTAACTGTATAAAGAGAAAACGAACTAATAAGAGAAGATTTGAAGCCAATAGGGTCTCAGACATCTTAGAACTTATATATATAGATATTTGTGGTTGATTTCCTACATTATTTGGAATTGTCAGCAATATTTTGTAATACTCATAGATGATTTCTCGAAATATGACTACGTATATCTCATTCATGAAAAATCACAATTCCTTGACATGTTCAAAAATTTTAAACCTGAAGTTGAGAATCACCTCAACAAAAGAATCAAAAACATCATATCTGATCGTGATGGTGAATATTACGGTAGATATGATGGGTCAAGTGAACAACGTTTAGGATCTTTTGCTAAGTACCTAAAGAAATGCCGTATCGTCCTGCAATACATTATGTCGGGTTTACCCACTATGAATTGTGATAGGTGTTGAATCTGTACAATAATAATTACCTATTCGAGAAAAATACAAAATAGTGAATAATGGTGGGTAGGATTGTCTCCATAGGGATAGGAGAAATTTATTCCTTTTTTGAGAAGAGATCAAAAGGGGGGGTTTTTGAGATAATTAAAATTGACTAATTAGTTTCAATAAAATAAAAATAATATAAATGAAATAAAATTGAATCAATAATAACAATGCTCTAGTCAGAGGAGTAACTTTCAGACAAGGTTCATAAACTGATTCTAGATGCAAAGATGAATTCAATTATTTGCTGATAAATTAGTTCTAACTTAATAGTCAACTCTTCCCTAGTTTATCGACAAGGTACAACTATTGACTATTTCTCTAATTAGGAAACGACCCTAAGTACGATCATAGAAGTTTAATTCCCCAATTTTGTTAATAATTAGAAGAGTCTAATTTTATCTAATTAACATGCTATGAGAGTCTCTTTAAATTAGTTCATTTGTTTTCCTGACACAAGCCTAATTATGTTAGTTGTTACCAAAGTTAAAGCAGTCTAACAATTATGGATTCAGCCAATTTAATTAAAAATTGATTATTAGATTAATTCAAATACCGACCCCTTTAATATTCAAATAACAAAATAATCATATGGATTGAAATTAGGAAACAAACATATAACACCTTTCTCTCTCTATGAGAGCTCCCCTCTCTTGTGGAGCTTTTCTCCCCTTGTAGGAGGTAAAAAGTGCAGGAACCAATTTTTCAAACTTTCAAAATCCTAAATTCTATTCCGTCCCCCCTCCCTTTTACTACCCGAATTTAACCACAATCCTGGGCCTTTCTTTATTACTACTGTGCTTTGGATCCGGCATGAGATAAGATCTGTTCTCTTGGAGTAGATCTAAGGATACTGCATTTAATGGAAATCGAAAGTTATGACAATCAATGTTAAGATCATCGAATCATTTATGACTCCCTGGGTTTTATGTAAGACATGGAATGCAAGAGTACAGCATCCAGTTAGCTCATATTTCTAGATACTCTCTGTCTGAACACCCCCCTCTTTAACTCTTCTTGTCTTCTTGCTCTTTTCTTTTTTCTGTTGCTCTTCCTCTCTTTTTCCTTCAGGTTTGTCACGCTCTCTGCAATCCCGCTCAGTGGTTGATAGTGCAAAGGATCCCTAAGATCGGACCAGCCATGACAGACTCACTCACCCGGGCCTTCGAGAAATTTGATCTGGTCCCAAAAGAGACAGAAGGGGTCGATTTTCGTGAGGAAGATGTGGTAGTCAGTATTGAAGAGTGCAAACTAAGTCTGGTTGGCAAAATCATCGGGGAAAAAATAGCCAACTTCACGGGAGTAAAAAGCTTCTCCAACCATGTTTGGGGTTATCCCAAGAACTTGAAGGTAACTGAGCTAGGCCCTAATCTATTTCAATTTAACTTCGGAAATCTGGCGGACAAGGAAAGAGCTTTAAAGGGTCGGCCTTGGGTTTTTGACAACCAATTGCTAGTTCTTAGACCTTGGAGCGAAAGAATAGACATGGATGAAGAGATCTTTAATACCTCGCTTCTATGGGTTCAAGTATGGCACTTACCCATACATTGGTTCAGTAAAGCTGTGGGCTTCAAGATTGGAGGAGTCTTCAACTCTGTCCATCCTTCAACTCTGTCCAGGAGGTACTGCTACCTCAAGGGGGTGGAAAGGAGGGGAAACATATGAAAATTCTGGCCGAAATGGATATTACACAACCTCTGATCAGAGGCACCCTAGTGAAATTGAATGGAGTTGCAGTTTTTGCAGAGTTTCGGTATGAGAAATGCCCAGACTTTTGCTACAAATGCGGACGAATTGGGCATGGAGATAAATCTTGCAAGTTTAGGAAAGAGCTAAAGGAAGGAATGAAAGAAGAGCAATATGGAGCCTGGCTGAGAGCCAACACTAACCTGTCCTCACCCTCGAGATCCAAAGTAAAGGAAAATAACAAGCAGCCCCACAGCATACCAATACCACTCTAGTCCCCCTAATCACAAATCAAGTTAACGAAGGAGCAAGAGGAAATGGTTCCTAATAAGGAGAAGCACAAGCTATGTCATGCAGAAACATCTGAAGACAATGCAATAAACACTTGTAATCCCACATCTCCCAACCACACCACTCCTAGCAGCCAACGCGGTGATCTGCATAACAGAGCTTTCCATGTTGGAACACTTAACCAGGAAATGTCACAGGGTAACCCAATGCCTCAACCCCCTTTGCACCAAACCCTTCCCTCTCAAAACCCAACCATGTATGAGCAATACCGAGCCCTTCTTGATAAAACTCATAACCAGCACATCCCTCTGAGTGAACCCATGCTGCAACCTCCTTTACACCAAACCGTTCCTTTTCAAAACCCAACCCTGCATAAGCAAGACAGAGCTTCCCATGACAAACTTCATAACCAACAAATCCCACAATGTAACCCCATGCTACAATCCCCTTCACACCAAACCACCTCTACTCAAAACACACCCCGAGAATCCAATCCCCTATTGAGTATTACCAGTGATTGAACCCCCTCAAAGTCAAGTCCTGACTTCAATTTAATGGCAACCACACCGATGCAGGATGTTGAGATAGCAGAGGAATCAAGCCTCTTAAAGACAACAACCCTAGAAAAGGAAGAGGCAGAGGACGAGCTGCCAAAATAACCCCCAAAACCACCAGAACTCCACTAGCAGAGATCAATATTTCCTCTTCTGAAGCAAAGTTTGGGGAGAAACGAAAGTTCAGCTCATCGGATGGAACTGAAAACATTTTGTTAGACCAAGACACAACTCTTTTGAACAGCTTCAGCAGAAAGCAGATAAAATCCAATCAAAATCAAGCTATTGTTCACTGGGTAATGGAGGCAGCCCCTGGAAAGCCTCCAATCACCAAATGAGAGTTGCGGTGTGGAATTGCCGAGGTGCCGGGGACCCCTTGACAATTCCCCAACTAAAGGAGATTAAATTGCTCCACTCCCCGGACCTGGTTTTCCTTTGTGAAACCAAACATCAACAAAGATTCATGGAAAATGTAAGAAGAAAGCTTAATTTCTGGGATAGCTTCTCAGTCAATTCTGAAGGTAAATCTGGAGGCTCAGCTCTTCTCTGGAACAATTCTATTTCTGTGACAATCTTTCAAACTACAAATTTCTTCATAGCTGCTCACATTGTTGACCAAGAAGCAAGAAGTGTTTGGTACTTTATTGGAGTCTATGCCAGCACGGATAGACCGACAAGAAGAGAACAATGGGCTGATCTAGGATGTTCTTTGGACGGTATCCTGGGAAATTACTAGTGGCAGGGGATTTCAATGACATTACCTCAAATGCGGAGAAGTGGGGAGGCCTGCTGAGATATGAGAGCTCTTTTTTAGACTTCAGGAATTTCATTCTTGACAATCAATTGGTCGACCTCCGTTTTGAAGGCAAACCTTGGACTTGGGAAGGCAACTGGGAGGGTAAGGTGATTAGAGAACGCTTAGACAGGATTCTAGTTAATCATGCTTGGTTTCAACATTTTGATAAAGCCAGATGCCTGCACATAGAAAAGGAAGCCTCAGATCATAGTGTGCTATTGTTGGACATCCAGCCAAGGATTTCAAAAAGATGGGGCAGATATATTTTCGACAAAAGATGGGCCCAGGATCATGAATCTCAAGACCTAGTATACAGTGAATGGAGAAAGCAATAGGTCAGCTCAGCAATGTTCAGGTTGAAAACAAAGATCAAAAACTGCAGATGGGCTTTCCAGAATTGGAGCAAAAGGAAAAAAGCAAATGCTGGGAAAACTATTAAGATGTTAAAACATGAGCTACATGAAGCCCAAGCTAGTGACCACCCTCAACGAAAAGATGTTGTCATGGAGTTAAAGCATAAACTGAGCATCGCGTACAAAGAAGAAGAAAAGTTCTGGTCTCAAAAATCAAGATGTCGGTGGCTAAAAGATGGGGATAAAAATACTTCATACTTTCATGCCAGGGTTGCAACTAGAAGAAAAAGAAACAGAATCACTGCTCTTCAAAATACAACAGGAAATTGGTGCAACTTAGAGGAGGAAATACTGGGGGAAATCTGTGGTTTCTACACGGACATGTTTGCTTCCTCTCATCCCCATGACTTTGAAGCTGTCACTCAGGGAATTCCTTGCACTATCACTGCTGAGATGAACGCGAGACTGACCAGACCAGTTGATGAACAAGAGGTAAAAAATGCCCTTTTCTCTATGCACCCTACTAAAGCTCCAGGGCCCGACGGTATGACACCCCTCTTTTTCCAAAAGTACTGGAATATCATTAAATCTGATGTCATTGAAGCCCTTCAAAGTTTTCTAGCAGGTGGTCATATCTTAAAAGCTCTAAATGAAACAATTATCACCCTCATCCCAAAAGTTGGTGCACCTATAAATCTCTCTCATTTCAGGCCTATCTCTTTATGTAATGTTCTTTATAGAATCCTTGCCAAGGTTTTAGCAAATCGATTCAAATTGGTCATTGCATCTTGCATCAGCCCTGCCCAGTCTGCTTTTGTCCCGGGCAGGCAAATTCTTGACAATGTCATAATCGCTCATGAGCTTATCCATGTTTTAAAAAACAAAAGAACAGGTAAGAATGGCTCTATGATCTTGAAATTAGATATGTCAAAGGCTTTCGATAGAGTAGAATGGCAGTTCCTTGTGAGCATGATAAGAAGTATGGGTTTCTGTTCTACTTGGATAAACTGGATTTTCAATTGCATCTCCACCACCTCATTTTCCTTGAATCTTAATGGGCAGAAAATGGGTAGGGTCCTTCCGAAGAGGGGAATTAGACAGGGGGACCCCTTATCCCCCTACCTTTTTCTCATCTGCGCTGAAGGCCTCTCAAACCTCCTACACAAAAGTATTCTTGCTAAAACCACTTCTGGAATTACACTTGGAAGAGCAGGACCTGAAGTGTCACACCTTCTTTTTGCTGATGATTCTCTCGTGTGTTGCAGGGCAACAGTCAGAGAAGCAGTTGAGCTCAAACGGATTCTTAAAATATATGAAAAGGCCTCTGGCCAACTTGTAAATTTTGAAAAATCTGCTGTTTTCTTTAGTCCTAACACGTACAGGAGTGAGAGGAAGAATATCTGCATTGCTCTAGGAAATATGAAGGAAGCTACTTGTGGAAAATATCTTGGCCTTCCTATGGTTATTGGGCACTCAAAGCAGCAGGTGTTCAAATTCATTTTGGACAAAGTTCAGGACAAGTTGCAAGGCTGGAAGAGGAACTTGCTCAGCCCAGCAGATTTCTGGTGGAACAAGGATGATAACAAACACAAAATGCATTGGGTAAGCCGCAACAAAACGGCTCAAGTCAAAGGGCAAGGAGGGCTGGGTTTCAGAGATCTCGAAAGTTTTATTGAAGCTCTTTTAGCGAAGCAGCTCTGGAGGATAATTTCGAATCCAAATCTCCTAGTCTCGAAGGTCATCCAGGCTAGATACCTGAGGAGGAAGCATCAACAGAGATCAACATCTTCATATAGCGCTTCATGGGCTTGGAAGAGTATTTATGGAGCAAGGCTATTGGTGGAAGAAGGATCTTTCAAAGGAGTGGGTGATGGGTCCACAATTAACATATGGCATGACAGATGGATTCCTGGTAGTGAGGATGGTAAAGTCAAATCCTCCAGAGCTCCAGACTACCCTCTCCTCACAGTCGCGGAGCTAATCAAGGATGGGAAATGGAACTTGGAAGTCCTTACTCGGTGGTTTTGCTTGCAAGACATTCAGATGATATCTGCAATACCACATAGTCTCTTTGGTTGCAGGGATAAACTTTTTTGGAGGCATTCTAAATCTGGTTTATTTACTGTCAAATCTGCATATACTGCAGCAGTAGGAAGGACTAGACAATCGTTAACTGGTCAAGAAGCTCTGGCAGGGACGAGTACAAGCTATGCGCAGCAGAACTCACCTATGTGGAAGTCCCTCTGGGCATTACAACTGAAGCATAAATTGAAACACTTCTTATGGCGTTGCCTTCTGCAAAGTATTCCAGTGAATGAACAAATACACAGAAGAACAAGAGCAAGAAATCCAGTTTGTGAATGCTGTGGAGAAGTGGAAGAGACTGTAGAGCACATGATCTTTTTTTGTTCTAGTGCACAAATGGTTTGGAAACTAGCTCCAATCAACTGGGACGGGTTAAATGATTTTAGATGCAACTTTCCAAGATGGTGGGAAAGGATTCTCCAAGCCAAAAGCAGAGAGGAAGGTGAGGAGCACATAACTTTAACAGCAAACATCATTTGGCAAATATGGAAAGCTAGAAACCAAAAAGTCTTCAAAAAGGACGAGACTGATGCTAGGGAGGTTGTCCAAAAGCTCATCATGAATGGTTGGAATTCTTAGATGCCCAGAAACATGAAAGGATTGAGCACGGGGATGAAACAAGCATTTGCACTCCTCCAGTTCGCAGGCCACAGTCAAATCACGGAATTATTAGAATTCATTCGGACGCAGCCTTGGATCCTATCCATTGTCGTTCAAGTAAAGCTGTCATTGCTAGAGATGATAAAGGAAATCTGCTAAGGGCCTGGGCTAATTCAGACGAACATCTTGGAAGCCCTCTCATGGTGGAAGCAGCAGCAATTAGGATGGGCATGCTGATGGCTAAGGAAGCACATTGGAAGAAAGTCGAATTCTGTTCAGACTGCAAAACTTTCATTGACATGATCCATGGCAGATCTCAATGTGACGCTACTGTGGCTGTGGTACTGGAGGATATCCTCCTTCTGAAACGCTTGTTTAATCTCTGTACCTTTTCCTTTGTTCCTAGATTAGGAAATGCAGTTGCTCACAAGTTGGCAAAGTTTGCCGTTAGTCTTGTCAAAAACATTAGATGGGAAAAAGACTATCCCATGTGGGTCTTAGAGTCCACAAAAAATGATGCAGAGGTTTTTACATCTTTTGTACCTTCTCTTGCTTTTTCAAGTTAATGAATAGAATCTCTAACTTTAGGACAAAAAAAAAGAAATTAGGAAACAAACAAATACCAACAAATAATAGAAACGAATATAATTAATTCGATCTCACAGTTTGTAGAACAAAGTCCTCAAGCTATCCTCAGCTAGAAGAGTTTAATTAGCCCAATGAGAAGGAAAAACAATCAGCAAAAGATGAATAGAAAATTGTCTCCAAAAAAGTGTTCCTAAGAGAGAGAAAAATAATGATGCCTCTTCTTACCAAACTCTATCTAAACCCTAACTAGAAAGAGAATCTTTTTCAAAGGTCAACAGAGTGATAAATATATAACTTCCTAATTATTTTCTAATAACTAAATCCTAATCCTAGCAAGTTTGAGATAAACTAGAAAGCTTCTATAATCACAGAAAATTCCCGAGCCTCTCAGTCATAGCAGAAGATTTTTAGCACTCCCACGATCTCTTTGGCAAAAGCTTTCTAGAAATCACCTTTTTAACTCAATTTCATCTCCAAGTCTTGCAATTGCCACCTAATGCCAAATTGAAACATAATCCACTAATTAGTGCAATATTTAGTCAAAGTAAATAAAAAATATTCACAAATATTGCATCAATTATGCACCCTATCAATTCCACCACATCTAAACTATACTTGTTCTGATGCATATCCTATCTCAGAAGTACAATCAAAATATCAAGTAATCTATTACAAACCAAACCAGTAGAGATATCTAACTCCCTAATGATTTCATCAAACTCAAAATATACCAAATTTAACAATGCTCACAAAGAATGTAACACATGCGTTCATCGCTCTAAAATGTATAGGGTACAATACAACTCTCAAATCAACACAATGGAGTGACATTACCATAGGCTTGCTTATATATCAAATCTCCATTACGATAATGAATTGAATGCACAAATCGAAGGGGTTTTTATAAGGTTGCAATGGGGTTTATGTAAAGGGTTGGATAAAAAAATTCATTGCACAAAATTCAACCGTCCTTTTCATACAAATTTTGCACTTAAAAGGCATATTAGCAACTTTCACCCAAAACCTGACAAGTGCCAATATTTTCCAGCATTTGTCATTCACAATATGTATCTACTTTTTTTTTCTCTCTTTCTTTTTTTTTTCATTTTTTTTCTCTTTTTTTCCTCAACAAATGCGAACACCTCCAAAACCACCTGCACTTGCTAATTTCAATTCATTGTCTTGCAAATCAAATTTCCACGCCATGGAATAAGACATCTCTTGGACACAAGACTCAATAATAAAGTCCAAAAAGAGGTTTCAACAACAATTTTTGCTATTAGACAAAGAAAAGTTTAAAAGCTCAAATTGGGAGCACTAATGGTAAAAGGCAGGTTTTCTAAAATAGTCAAATATGGTTAAATCCTAAATGCCCTTGTCATTTAAATGCATCGAATTCATACAAATGCAGTATCGACATAGATAACAGAACAAGTTCTAGAACGATAAAACCATATGAAACAACCACTCAAAAAACAAAAAATAGAGCAAATATAGTTGAAATACTCATTAATAGGTTCAAAAAGCTCACAAAGTGGTTAAAGGTATGTAAAATCTTGCACATCCATCACTTAAATTCATTGTCAAAAAATAAGCTACTCAACTGATATAAATCCACTATTCATATTTGCATCTTGATTGCATTCATCATATCCAAAAGGAAAGACTAGCAAAGAAAGGAAATTCTCTCTCTCTTTTTTTTTTAAATAGAACCTAGCTATCCAGCTAAATCCCTCCCTCACATCTAAATCTTACATTGTCCTTAATGTAAGAAAATAAAAACAAACTAAAGAAAGACAAAAGGAACAATGAAATTTCCCTAAAACATGGAGGAGGGCACAACTAAGCTAAGGGTGGGGAGGAAAAGATGGTGTGAATCCTACATGATAAAAGTACTACATGAGGTTCCAGGACATCTGCAAAATATATCATTCTACAATAGCTAACCGACCATCCATCTGGTGAATCTGCCTATGAAGATCCTAGAGCTGCGTCTCCTAAGAAGATGATGGTGGTGGTGGTGTAGATGTAGAAGGCTTGCCTCATCATATGGAATTCTAGAAGGCTAAGTAGGATCAATAGCAGGCTGATTGCACCTTGGGGAAAGCTGTACAGGGCCCGGAGGACCAAACTGGAATGAACTATTAACCTACCTCACCATACACATTTTATCCAAACAAATCAAATCAAGAGGTTCCATTATATAAACCAAATGCATGTTATCATTAGTAAGATCGAAAGCCCTTAGATTAACCACTGAATGAGTAATGTAAGAACCGAGAATCAATGGCTTGTTCTTCTTAACAAGCATAGTGTGGAACTGGGAAACTAACAACAGCCCAAGTTTGCTTTGACATTAGTAACCATGCACCAAAGAAAGAAAATTTTAAATTTGTCAAAGTCCCGGAACTATCCTTCCTACCGGAAAAACTGTAGGTAAGAAAAAGGTGAATATATCGCAACACTGGTTCCTTAAGATAGGAACTCTTAGATAGATTAGGATCATAAGTATGCTTATCAATAGATATCTCCCTCCAATAGCCAGTGTTATGAGAGAAAAGGAGTTCTATAAAGTCACATGCACTATCAATGTATTCCTTAAACTTAGAATACTTAACATCGATGAAACAAAATGCCAAGTTAAACTCAGTTGTTGACTGCTTAAACTCCTTACCCATTAAACTAAAGCGAATCACATTAGGAGTTGTCACAGTGAAGTCACTAGGCAAATTAAATTCAAATGTAGCATAAAACTCTTAGGTCAACTGAACAAATGCGGAACAGGCAATGACAGTATAATTACTCCAATGTATTGCACTAATCATCTTGGTCACCTTATCCTTAATTTGCAAAGTGTGAAGAGTCAGAGAATGAAAAAACTTATAAGGGATAATCCAGTGCTCATAACAAGCCTGATACCTTTGTTTCTCAACATCCCTTTTGAAAGTAAGATGACCCCCAAAATGAGATGGGAATGTTATGTGAAACCTTTACCTTCACAGAGCCGAGAATGGTGGCCCAAAGAAGAAGCATTGGATGGCCCACTCGCTCGAATAGTGGGTTGATAACCATTTGCTCATTCAAATAGTTAGAGAAAATCAGGCTATTAACCCAATTAAAAATTCCAAAATTGCAACAAGTCAAGGCACAAATTACTGCCTTATAACTTGTGTCACAATTCCAAATGCAATTTTTCAAATGAGCTCTAGTGGTCCAGACCAAGGGATCAAGCAAGCATCAACAATAAACAAATGAACTAGGAAAGTCTAATCAAAACCAACAAATAACCACCAATTTCACAAATCAAAGCCACCAAGCACTAGGAAAGTGAACCATAGACATACACCAAAGCGATCCAAAACCAAATATAGTAATCAGCCAACAAATAATACGCCCTTAAGCCATTCCAAACTCCACTACCTTAAAATCAAGAAATTATAGTTACAAGAAATCACAGCCAATTATCAACTCAAATGAATGCGCCTCGAATTCTACCAATTTTCAAGCAAAAATACTATCAATCAACAATTCCATCAAGCGAAAGTCACCAATCCGTAACTCAATAATTAAGATCCCAAAACAACAGTTTAGAAGAGTTTAATTAATCAAACTAATTCTAATAATTTTAGATCATTAGCCCCACAATAGATGGAGAATAACTCACAACTTGTACCAGTAACCACGCGTCAGAAGGCTCTGAGAAACTTGCACCAACTTTGGGATGACAACAAGGAGTGGTGCAACAGTGATGGCAGCAAGAAAGTAGCAATGGTGGAGCAACAATGCATGACAGCAGTGGTAGAGCAGCAACAGATTGGCAATGGCATCAAGCAACAAGGGACGGTGGCAATACAAAGAAGCAAACGATAATGGCAGCATAACAAGGAAAAAAAAGGTGATAGTGAGCGTTGGTTCAGTGGCTGGAGAAAGAAAAGGGATAGAAAGAAAGAAAAAAAAAGAGAGACAGAAGAAAGAAAAAGAAAGGGAAAAAATAGGATTTCTTAAACATATTATTTATTTTATTTTTTTGGGACTTTTTTAAGGAGGAAAGCTTCACCCACACCTAAGGCATAAGAAGTCTTCTAATCTTGATTCTTAAAAGTTGTCCCCTAAGCGTAACCACTAGGCATGCATGTCCAACTTATAGAAAATCTTCTGATCATCCATTTGAAATGTATCCCTTTAAACATTCATTGCAAGTGTAGGCACATCAAAAACCCCATAAAGTTTTGGGTCGTGAACTTATAGACACTAAACTAAGGCATGACAAGTGAGCGAGGACAGATGATACCAACCAGTAGTCTTCCATTCATTACTGCACATCTAGCTTTAACCAAAATTGTGATTGCACATGCTCTTGTCTTGCAATAACATATCCCTTAGCAAATAACACAAATACTCAAGCATACTCTTAAAACGCTTCACTAAATATTCAACTTTCACTAAAAGAAATGGAGTGAAAAAGCCTTGGGTTGCCTCCCAAGCAGCACCTTTCTTTAGTGTTTTTGGCTAGACATGGCCATCGTCTTCTAAGTCTCATAAATGGGATCCTCGAGGTCTACCAACTCCACTTCTTCTACTTGAAAGCCTTCAGAATAAGGCTTGAGGCGATGTCCATTCACCATAAATTTCTTCTCCATCTTCAAACTTTGAACTTCCACTCCACCATAATGGAAAACATTAGTGACGATAAAAGGATTAGGTTTAGAGTGGTAAAGTAGAACTTTTTGCCCAACTACAAGTGTTTTTCGTGCAGCTTGCTAGTCATGAAAGTCTTTACTCTTCTCTTATACATCACTGCATTCTCATAGGCTTCATTACGCAACTCTTCCAACTCTTGCAATTGTAGTTTCCTTTGCATCCCTGTTTCATAAAACTCTATGTTGCATTGATTGATCAACCAAAATGCCTTGTGTTCAAACTCAACTAGAAGATGACAAGGCTTTCCAAAAATCATCCTGTAGGGAGACATCCCAATAGGTGTTTTGTAAGCTGTTTTATAAACCCATAATGCATCTTCCAGTCTAGAACACCAATCTTTCCTATCGGAACGAATCACCTTCTCTAGAATTGATTTTAACTTCATTGTTGGAAACTTCAGCTTGGCCATTTATTTGGGGATGGTAGGAAGTTGAAACCTTATGAATAACACCATATTTTTGAAACAAAGGTAGCAAGTGTCCTATTGCAAAACTGCATCCCCTGTCACTAACAATGGCCCGAGGCATTTCAAATCGAACAAAAATATTGGACCTAATAAAAGTGTCAATCACTTTTGAATCATTAGTTCGGGTGGCTTTTGCTTCCACCTATTTAGAGACATAATCAACTACTAGCAATATGTGAAGAAAACTAAAAGATGATGGAAAAGAAGCCAATAAATTCAGTACCTCAGATATCAAAAATCTCACAAAAGAGCATAGGAGTCTATGGCATTTGATCCCTACGAGAGATATTGCCTACCATCTGACATCTATCACACGACTTACAGAATAAATATGCATCTTTGAATAATGTAGGCTAATAGAATCCACTTTCCAACACTTTGTGTGCTATCCTTTTTGTTCCAAGCGGCAGCCACATGCAAAAGAATGACAAAAGGTTAGCATAGAATTAAACTCACTCTTATCAACACACTTTCTTATCAGTTGATTAGCACATTACTTCCAAAGGTAAGGATCATCCTAGATGTAGTATTTAGCATCACTCTTTGGTTTGTCCTTCTTTGCTTTCAACCAACCTACAGGAAATCGATTAGTAGCCAAATAATTTACTGTTTTAGAACACCAAGGAGAAAATGAGTTCACAGAGAGTAAATGTTCATCAGGAAAAGCTTCCCTCAATGGAAGATCCTCCTTAACAATAGGTAAACGGCTTAAATGGTCAGTAACTGAATTCTCCGCTCCTTTCCTGTCTCTGATTTCAAGATCAAATTCTTGTAGGAGTAAAATCCGTCTAATTAGCCTTGGTTTAGCCTCCTTCTTGGTCAGCAAATATCACAACACTACATGATCAGAATAAACAATGACTTTAGTGCCTAACAAGTAAGACCCAAATTTCTCAAGACCAAATACAACAGCCAATAGTTCTTTTTTAGTAGTTGAATAGTTCAATTGAGCTCCATTTAAGGCTTTGGAGGCGTCATAAATCACATGAGTTGCTTTGCCAACTTTTTGACCTAATACTATTCCTACAACGTAGTCACTAGCTTTACACATGAGCTCAAATGAGAGGCTCCAATCCGGGGGTTGAATGATGGGAGGTGAAATGAGAAGTTCCTTCAACTTATCGAATGCCTTTTTACAATCTTCATCAAATTCAATACCCATACCTTTCTACAAAAGTTTGAACAATGGTGCTCCAATTTTTGAGAAGTCCTTTATGAACTTTTGATAGAATCCTGCATGACCCAAAAAAGCACACACCTCCTGCATATTTGTGGGGTAAAGCAAAGTAGACACAAGATCTATCTTACCCTTATCAACTTTGATTCCCTTAGATGACACTATATGTTCTAAAACTATCTCCTGCTCAACTATAAAATGACATTTTTTCCAATTAAGCACTAAGTTAGTTTCAATGCACCTTTTTAAGATCAAAGTCAAATTTTCTAGACAGTTATCGAAATTATCGCCATTAACCTCCATAAACACTAAAATCATCTATGAATACCTCGATAATTTTTTCTATATATTCAGAGAAGATACTTACCATACATCTCTAAAAGGTAGTTGGAGTATTACATAGCCTAAAAAGCATCCATCTATAAGCAAAAGTTCCAAACGGGATTTGAAGGTGGTCTTCTCCCGATCCTCTAGAGCTATTGCAATCTGGAAGTAACCTGAAAAATCATCTAAGAAACAATAATAAGCACGACCAACTAATCTCTCAACCATTTGATCAATAAAAGGAAGAGGGAAACGGTCCTTTTTGGTGACTGCATTGAGTTTACAGTAATCTATACATTGGCGTGATCCAGTGGGTTTCCGAACTAGAATGAGCTCACATTCATGATTGGCTTCCTCCGTCACCTCGCTTTTTTCGGGACTACCTACACTAGACTTACCCATGGTCTAGAGAAATTACAAAAATTATTCCTATATCTGAAAATTTGATTATCTCCTTTACCACCTCCATAATGATTGGATTTAACCTCTGCTCTGCTTGTCTCGTGGGTTTTGCATCATCTTTAAATCTAGTTTGGTGTATACACAAAGAGGGACTTGTACCCTTGATGTCAGTGATAGTCCACCCAATCACCTCCTTGTGATCTCTAAGCACTTGAATGAATTTTTCTTCTTTACTAAGTGATAATTTCGAAGAGATAATAATTGGAAGTGTTCTTTAATCACCAAGAGATACATACTTCAAATGGCTTGCTGGAGGTTTAACCTTTACTTTAGACACCTGCACAACAAAAGGCAACAATTTCGGATGAGATTCAAGCATAAAAATAAGGGCAAGTTCAAGCTTTCTCGTGTGAAGTTCTAAGGACTGTAATTCTTCAACCATGTGTTTTAGCTTGACACTTAACTCCACCTTACAAGTTGTGTCCAACTTGAGAGGTTTGGTCAAGGCCACTTCTAACTCATCTTCACTAGTAAGTTCAAAGATTCCCTGCACCACAAGGTTAACAACACTAAGAGAAAACACAAAGCTAGTTTGGTGGGGTATTTCATAGCTTTGAAAATGTTGAAACAGACAACCTCTCCATCAAATTTCATAGTAAGAGTGTCCTCACTAACATCTATTTTGGACTGGGTAGTACTCAAAAATGGTCTACCTAATATAATAGGGAAGGGATTCATAGAGTTCTCATCATCCATATCAAAAACATAGAAATCGACAGGAAATACTAGCTCATTGACTTGAACTAGAACATCTTCAACTAACCTATCAGGATATGCATTAGAACGGTTAGCTAATTGAATAATTATCCCTGTTTCCTTCATTGGATCTAGATTTAGGGAAGCATACACAGTTTTAGGCATCACATTGATCGAAACTCCTAATTCTAGCATTGCATTCCTAATTCTAGTATTTCCTATTTTATAGGAGATAGTGAGGATATCTGGATCCTCACATTTGGGTGGAAGCTTCCTTTGTAGTACAGCTAATACATTTTCTCCCAACACTATCTTTTCATCTCCTCGCAACTTTCTCTTGTTAACACATAAATCCTTAAAAATTTTTCATATTTTGGTACTTGCTTGATTGCATCCGACAGGGAGATGTTGATCTCTACTTTGTGAAAAACTTCAAAATTTCTTTTTTTTTTGTCAAGTTTCTCCGGGTTCCCTAACTTGTTAGGAAAACGTGGTGGGTTAGAATTAACTTTGATAGAGAAGTCAGGAATTACCTTTTTATCTACACTATTTCTCCCTCCTTCCTTAAGTTCTCACTCAATTTGGTCCTCATTTTTTTTCTATTGAGACAACCAATTTCAGACTTAAGCCTTCAACCTCTTTGCCAATCCTGAGAGTCACAGCACTCATATTTTTAGGGATTATCTTAGGTTGAGATGGAAACTTCCCTTTCCCTTGAGATTCCAACCAATTGAGTGCAGTCGCAATTTGACTTATTTTATTTTTCAAATTTTGTATGCTCAACTCTATTTTCTGCTAGAATTGCAAGGTACTAATAGCCAAAGTCTTAATGACATCCTCAAGAGAAATACTTGAGTTAGATGAAGAAGGTTGAGCCTTGGGTAGATACTAAGGCTGAAACTCTTGTTGCCTATTGGGGAAGAAATTCTGCTGTCTGCTCCCTCTGTAACTGAAATTTGGATGATCCCTTGAAATTTGGGTTATAGGTGTTGAAGTATGGATCATACTATTTGCACGACGCGAGTGTGTTCCCAGCCATATTCACTTATTCCAAACTATCCTCTTGCAACATTAGACACCCATCCATTAGATGACTAGTGTTTTTGCAGATTCCACACACCTTGACTTGCTGCTAATTTACTACTATCAACTGTCAAATAATAGAGGTTAACTCGGATAATTGCTGTTGAATAGATGGAACATTTACCTCATTGACTTGTCGACTTGGTGCATTGTCCCGTGTGCCAAACTATTGCTAATTTTCTGCCATTCCCTCAATTAAGTCCCATGCTTCCCGAGGGGTTTTGTTGGCTAGTGCTCCCTCATTCGCAGCATCTATGATACTTCTCTCTGTGTGGCAGAGTCTTTCGCAGAAGTACTAGATCAACAACTACTCATTTATCTAGTGCTAAGGGCAACTCGTACATAACTTCTTGAATCTCTCCCAGTATTCATGTAGAGACACTCCTAGTTGTTGATTAATCCCACATATCTCCTTCCTTAAACTGGTTGCCTGGGATGTAGGAAAGTATTTTTCCAAGAACCTTTTCTTCATCACTATCCAACTTATAATGCTTCTTGCTGGCAAATAATACAGCCAATCCTTAGCAGCTCCCTTTAAGAAGAAAGGGAATGCCCACATCTTTATTTTCTCCTTCGTAACACCCGTCGACTTCATGCTTGAGCAAACAATTTGGAACTCTTGAAGATGCTTGTAAGGTTCCTCACCTGATAAACCATGAATTTTAGGCAGAAGATGGATTAGACCAGATTTTAATTTGAAATTAGCATTTTCAGCTAAATCAAGGAAGGTAATGCAAAGTGGTTGATTTTTTCAGTTAGGAGCAGCGAACTCCCTTAAAGTTTTGTTGTAAGCTTAAGAAAGAGACCAGAGTATAGAAGGGAAAGTGATCATTTACTGCATCTCCAGAGCTCAATTTGGCTGTTAAATTGGCAAACTACTCAAGTGATTCTCTCAGTGATTCTAAATAGGGAGAAGAAATACTAGAAAAAAATGAAATAAACTCAAAAAGAGACAAATAAATCATCAATCCCAGCAATGGTGCCAAAAATTGACAAGTGTTAAATTTACACAATAATAATTACCTACTCGAGAAAAGTACAAAATAGTGTAAAATGGTGAGCGGGATTGTCTCCACTGGGATTGGGGAAATTTATTACTTTTTAAGAAGAGAACAAAATAAGGGCTTTTGAGATAATAAAAATTGACAAATTAGCTTCAATAAAATTAAGATAACGTAAATGAAATAAAATTGAATCAATAATAATGATGCTCAAGCTAAAGGAGTAACTTTTAGACAGGGTTCATAAACTGATCCTAAATGCAAGAATAAATTCAATTATTTACTGATTAGTTAGTTCTAGCTTATTAGCCAACTCTTCCTTAGTTTGTCGATAGTCAATGTACGGCCATTGACTATTTCTCTAATTAAAAAACAACCTTAAATACGACCATGGAAGTTTAATTCTCCAATTGAATTAATAATTAGAAGAGTCTAATTCTAACCAATTAACATGTTACAAGAGTCTCTTTAAGTTAGATCATTCATTTTCCTGACACAAACCTAATTATGCCAGTTGGTACCGAGATTAAAGCAATCTAACAATTACGGATTAAACCGATTTAATTAACAGTTGATCATAAGGTTAATTCAAATACCGAGCCCTTTGATATTCAAAAAAATATCATAAGTATTGGAATTAGGAAATGAGCAAATACCAACAAATAATTGAAATGAATATAATTAATTCAATCTCACAGTTTGTAGAACAAAGTTCTCAATCTGTCCTTGGCTAGAAGAATTTAATTAGTCGCATCTCATTGGAAGAACAACCAGCAAAAGATGAAGGGTGTGGAGACCCATATCATCATTTAATTTATATATTGCAAATTTTCATATCAATTTTTATTTATTTTATTTAGAATTATTTAACTTTATTAAATCAATTACATCGGCACGAAAATTTTCAAAATGCATTATGCACATTTAAATTATGTCATTAATTGCATTACTTGGATGCTTAAATTTCGCATACAAGTTTAGGGTCGACTATTAGCCGTAAGTTTTGAGTGTTAGGATATGCATTTGAGGTATATAAGTAAGAGAAACTGGGGTTGTAGTGTCGTGTCATGTGAATCTACCTCGATATGACAAAATGTGGCTTTATGTCAAATCGATTGACTTCCTTTCATTTCTTTCATTTTCCCAACAAACCCCAAAAGTCAACAAACACCACTCACTCTCTTCCTCTCCCTCTAGCTTGGCCGAACCACTTCCCCCTTCTTTCCCTTCATCTTGTCTTCAAAACACCACTTCAATCCTTCATCAAATCAACCAAGAACTTGAGCAATCTTGCTAGCTTACCTTGGAGCTTTGAGGACCAACAATGGGGGAGAGAGAGAGAGAGAGAGCTAGGAGCTTGAAAGAGAAGGACTGTTTTGGGAGCTTAGACACACCACAAGCTAGGGTTTCTTCTTGAGCAATTAGAGGTAACTTGGTTTCAACAAAATCTTGTTTCCTTGCTTCCATTTTATGGCTTTGGAGCTTGTAGGTCCTTGTTTTTATTTTTGTTGGATTTGGATGGTTGTGTGGGCTCTATGAACTCCCACATTTCTTGATTGTTGGGCTGTTGCAATGTATATATATGTGATGGAGTGAGTTTGTGTGGAGTTCTTGGAGTTATAAAGCTAGGAAGAAAGGAAGAAGAAAAATCGAGAGAGGAAGGGAGCAAGCTGCCAGTTCCTTTTGCTAATTTTCTGCCCTGTTTTAGGTGTTGTTTGGCCGAATTTTGCCACCATTTTACCACCATTTGCTGAAGAAATGTTGCTAGAGTCTTGGTTTCGAAAATGGAATGGAATGGGGGGCTATTTTGGATGAGCTAAATGTTGCAAAAGAAAAGAAATGTTGTTGGGCAAAATTGAGTTCAAAATCTAAATTAACTTTGGTCATTTTGATCACTGCCTTCCAGTACGATTTTTACCTAAATTTGATAAAAACGTAGCTCACATACTGAGATTTATGTATGAAAAAATTGGTGTTTTTCTAGTATCATTTCGTTGCCCAAATGATGCCCCAAAGTTGCTCTTGAAATCTAGAAATATTAGTTGCCATGATAGCTTTATACCTTCTGTTCAAATAGCTATATTTTCTTGCTTGGGAGTCGAAATCGGGTGCCATTTATGGCGTTTGAAGCTAGACTTCAAGGGTTTTCCAATGCTAACTCATTTTATGTCAATCCCAGAAAATCTAGAAAGAAGGCTATTTCTTGAGACTATTTTCCCTGTCCTTTGTTCATTGTGGCATCTTGCAGCTCAGTTTAGTCTATCTTACAAAATGAATCTCAAAGCAAGCTCTTCTAGTGAATTGTAGTACTCCGAGTCTAGTTTCCATAGCCATAGGCCTTCCCTAATTTTGATGAGTGTAGCCTTAGATATGGTCCGAGCAAGAAACTATGGCAGTGTGGCCTTTGGTGATTTTAAGTAGTTTGGGTTAAGTTTTGAGTTCTAGTTGTTTGGCTAGTGTCGCATAGTTAAACTTTGCCTCAGGTGACCAAGACTTTGCCGGGGGAGAACCGACTACTAAAGTTTAGCCTTCTTGCTTGCTTGCACGCTTAAGTGAATCACGGTGAGTGTTCAAGTGCTTGTTACATAATGCTTTATTTAATGTCAATGACTTGAGAAGCATGTTGGTTTGACTTGGTGAGCGTGTACTTTATCGCGCTCACACTTATTTGAATTGAATTTGTTAAATGCTTGTACTTGCACTTGTTCTTGAATTGTTAATGCCAAGCGGTAGAATGTACCACCCTCAAGTGAGTGGGAGGTACCTCTCATCCCGTCTTGGTTAATTTTTGGCCAAGTCAATTGGAATGTTGTCTTATTGACCCCTTTTATGCCAAGCGGTAGTATGTACCACACTCTAGTGAGTAGGAGGTGCCTCTCATCCCGTCTTGGTTTACTGATAAATTCTATTTTGAAGAGTGGGTCTGGCACAGGGGGTGTAAGTAGACGGGTGAGTGTAAAGTGACGTCTATGAACAGTGAGTGGGAGGTATTTCTTTTCCCGTCTTGGTTAATTTTTGGCCAAGTCAATTGGAATGTTGTCTCATCGACCCCTTTTATGCCAAGTGGTAGTATGTACCACACTCTAGTGAGTGGGAGGTGCCTCTCATCCCGTCTTGGTTTACTGATAAATTCTATTTTGACGAGTGGGTCTGGCACAGGGGGTGTAAGTAGACGGGTGAGTGTAAAGTGACGTCTATGAACAGTGAGATAGTGGTTGACGGAGTGTCACCATTCCAATTGAAAATTGTCTCTTGGGAGCGGACCAAAGGTGATTGCGGAAATGTGGAGCGGGCCATCTGTATCCTTTTATATTGAATTCTTTAATTGCTTTATGTGAGTTCTGAGCTTTTCTACTGTCTTACTGCTTGAACGGTTTTATTATTGCTTTGACATGCTTGCATGTGATTTCTTGACCTCACTGCATTTTGCTCACCCCCTTAAGCTTTGATTTCCTAAACAGGTTTTGCAGCGCAATTTGTTAATCTAGGAACTTAGTTTCTTTTGTAGGATTCCCGCACTTTTGTATAATATTGTTTTGATTTGTGGACTTGCAGGTATATTGTACTTGGAGTTAAAACTATTGTGATTTTGATGAAATTATTAGGGTTATACTCTTGTAAGTTTAACTAGTGGTATATTCATAGATTTCAATTATGGTTTTAAGAATGAATGTTTGTATTTATATTTGTATTTTGTAGTGAGTCCTGGAGTGAGTTGAGTAGGCATTCCGCCGATACTCTTCAGTTCACCCTAGGGAGAGGTGGGGACGTCACAAAGGGAGAATTGACTCTAGAAAAACATTACGAAGGGAAAGAAAAATAATTATACCTTTCCCTAATTTTTCTACTCTTTTATAATTACCAAAACTCTATCTAAACCCAATTAGGAAAGTATCATTTTCAAAAATTAACAAAGAGATAAATAAATAACTTCCTAACTATCTTCTAATAACTAAATCGTAATCCCAACAAGTTTGAGATAAACTAGGAAATTTCTATGATCGCAGAAAATTTCTGAACCTTTTGGTCTTAGCACCAGATTTTCAGCATGCCCATGCCCTCTTTGACAAAAGTCTTCTAGAAATCACTTTTCTTAACTCCTTTTCACTCCCAAATCTTGTAATCGCCACCTAATGCCAAATTGAAATATAATCTACTAATTAGTGAAATAAATAGAAAATATTCACAAATATTGTACAATTATGCACCTTATCAAACAGTGTTGCTAAAAAATGATATAGAACACTTAAGGATATGATGAGAAATATGATTAGTCATTTTACCTTACCAGAATCACTCTAGGGAAAATCATTTAAAATTATGGCATATATCCTTAATAGACTTCCAACTAAAGCAACTACTAAAACTCCTTATGAGTTTTGGACTGGTAAAAAATAATAATAATTTGAAGCATTTACGAATTTGGAGTTATCCAACTGAGGCAAGACCTTATAGGCCAAATGAAATGAAACTGGATTTAAGAACGGTTAGTTGTTATTTTATTGGATACTCTGAAATATCCTGGAGTTACAAATTTTATGATCCCACAACTAAATCAAAACGCTCGATTATTTGAGAATGTCGATTTTGAGGGAGGAGATACAGTTAGGAACCATATTCTTGAAGAGGAATATGTTTATATTCCTACAAGAGTTATAAGTATTGTTCAGGATCCTATTCCTGAACTTATTAATGACACAGTAGGTTAAGACAATATTAGAGAATCTCCTTTTCTAGAAGAACAAATTCTACTACCTCGAGAAGTAGTGTAGTTGGGACGACCCCACCTGATACCAATTGTGACGACCCCACCTCCCCCTAAGGCGAACCAAAGGGATCAGCGGACCGCCTGCTCAGCTCTCGCCGGGACTCACTACAGATCCTCAATCATAATTACAAACCTCAAATTAATTACATATCCCGAATATAAAGTTAGGCACTTAATCAAGATCAAAGTATTGGGACGGGATGAGAGGTGCCTCCCACTCTATTCGAGTGTGACACATACTGCCGCCCAACACTCACAAATCATGTATAGGCCATAGTCACACCATAGGTTTCATAATTCAAAGAATACAAAATTTCAAGTAAAAGAGATTGAGTGTGATAAAGTACGCACTCATCTCAATCACATTAAATTATGAGAGCATTTAATGTTCACAATTCACAAGTAATTCAAATGATCAAGTAAGTCACACATTCAAGTAATCCAACTAGTTAAGTTGGTCAAGTAAACAGGCAATGGAACACTCACCAAACAAAGCCAAGTAATTCAATGTTCGTGCCTTGATCACCCTCGATACCACCTTCGAGTCCTATGTATAACCAATGTATACAATCATCAACTCAACCAAAGCAAATAAATGCAACCTAACAAGTGCAAATGAATGCTACTAGTTAATGCATCTAACTAGGAGATTATAGGGTGATTCAAGTCACAAAACGATGAAACATTGAAAGTTTAGTAGATTCACAAGTTAAGTATGATATTTGGATTGAAATAAATGCGCAAAGATTCAAGAAACATCAAGGTTCAACCAAGAACAAGTTTACGACAAAACTAAGGTTCGGGTATAACAGTGACCATTTTGCAACCTTGGGAAAATGGGGATAACTTGGTGTAGAAATATCAAAATTGAGTTCCGTCAGTGGTGTTAGAAACTAGACTCATAGGGCTTTCCAACGGTATATATATCAACTCCTAGTTCATTTCCTATCAATACCAGAAAACCTGGGAAGTTGACTGATTTTTTAATTCTGACAGGGTGCAGAACAGAAATTTTGTTCAAAAGTTTATGCAATTCAAGAGGTTTTCACCCTTCAAAATAGATTGATTTCACTCCAATTTGATGCACAAATGTCCTAACAATGCTTCTCAACAAGAATTAGTGAAGATTGAGTAAGAAGAAATCACAAAACAAGAAGGAAAACAAACCACAAAATAGTCCACAATTTCCTTCCATTTTTTAAAAGTTTGAACCAACTTCTATAACTTTTCTAGCATGAATATGGAAGCTAAGCAAGCATCTTTCTCAAAGGAAAAATCATCATAGACTAGTAATTAGTGCTAATCCAAAAATCAAACACATGGTAGGGATAAACTTAAACCTACTCTCAAGATACAACTGCAAGAATCCAAGCCAAGAACTTATGCTTCCAAGCATCCATCATCCTTAATCATCATTAAAAAACTTCATTAAACCAACTTTAAAGATCATAGAGTTAGAGTTTTGGAAGAAAATTACCTTGACAAGCTAAAGAAGTGAGTCTTCAAGCAACTAAAATCTTCTCCTTCCAATCTTGAGGATTGATGGTTAAGGTGCTGCCAACTTCCCCTCTTTGATTTCCTATCAAACATAGCAAGATTTAGGTTGGTTTTTGTGGGTTTTTCCTCTCTTTTTTTCCTCCTTAATTTCATCCAACACCCTCAAGAAAATGAAGAAAATGTGTTGTTTTTAAAGCGATAAGTTGGAGGGAAAGAAACCAACAAGTCAAGGTTTGAATCCTATGGTGACAAGTGGTGGTTTCTTGACCAAGCTTACAAAAAATCTCACTTAATTGCTTCTAACACCTCTAATTTAGTTTAGCATCCAATTAACACCAATACATCCTATTTTCCTAGCAATTAAGTCATGCAAGAAGTTCTCACTAATTCTAAAATTAAATCTAAGAAAAGTTCATCTAACCAAATAATGAATAATGTACTTAGTGAAAACATGCCACTAATGCACTAAAAGAATTTATATGCACTTGAATTAGTTAAATGGTGATGTATACATGGAATTTCTAGTGTGAGAATGTATGCATGGAATTCCTAGTATGAAAATGTATGCGTGGAATTTCTAGGGCTCTCACACTCTCACCCCCTTAAAAGAATTTCGTCCTGAAAATTCTCACCTTAATTGGTAACTAACTTTGGATACTTCTTGTATATTCCTTCCTTCATTTCCAAAGTGGCTTCTTCCATTCCATGATTTCGCCACACAATTTTCACCAAGGAAATTTTCTTGTTCCTCAATTCCTTTATTTTCCGATTCAAGATTTACTCAGGTTTTTCCTTGTAATAGCAAGAGACTCATCAAATTCAATATGTTCTGGTTTCAAAACATGGGTTGTATCCGAATGATATTTCATTAGTAAAGAAACATGAAATATATCATGAACTCTAGATAGGTTGGGTGGTAGTTTGAGTCAGTAGGCTACACTACCCATTCTTCAAAGAATTTCAAAAGTCCCACGTATTTTGGCTGAGGCTTCTTTCCTTTTTCTGATGTAACACTTCACGGTGGAGTGACCTTAAGAAATACTTTATCGCTAACTTTAAACTCCAAGTCCTTTCTTCGATTATCCGCGTGACTCTTTGTTGACTTTGCGCTATTTGGAGCCGTTAACGTATCAGCCACTACATTAGCTTTCCTGGGACGGTAGTTAATTGTGCAATCATAATTCTATAAAATTTCACCCACCTATGCTGTTTCAAGCTTAACTTCTCTGAAAAAAAAAAAAATATATAAGACTTTTATAATCCGTATAGCTTTGAACATCCCCCTATGTAAGTAATGTGATACGACCCGTGACTGGCCAAGAAGAAGCGATGAAAAGTGCAGAAAAGGAAAGAGCTGCGAACCGAGCTGCGAGAAATGCCTCGCGTATCCATACGTCGCGGATCATGATCAGAAGCAAATATCTGACGAGTCACGGACCAATTCGCGACCCACGCATCGCGGATCCAGCTCTCGAATCTCAGTCGCGAATTTTTATAAATTTTCTTTCAATTTTTCATAATTAATGTAAGTTAGCCCATGGGTCACCCTAGAGGGCCTTTGGCCGAACCCTGGGTTTAGTAGTTCAGTTAATTAGCTAGTTAGTTGTTAATTAGGGTTTTATCCTTGGTTAGTCCAAGTATTTAAGCTAATTTTCATGTACAATTCCAGAGATTATTCCAGTTATGAGAAAAACCTCTGAGAGTTTCTGTGAGAACCCTAGAAAAAAAAAGAGGAGAGAGGAAGAAAAGAGGGAATTTTACTTGAGTGCATCATATAATCATTTAGTGCATTAATTTTCCTAAAGTACTCAATTTCATGTGTATTGTATGGTTTAATTTAGGATTTCATTTTTCATATTTTATATGGACAAATGCATGAAACTTATGTGGTTTTATGTGGGTCACATTTTAATTAAGGGATTAGAAGGCAATTTGCAAAGATATTATCCAATTCATGGCCAAGATTTAGCCAATTGTCAACCCATCATTAACCTCTTGACTTAAGTCTTCTATTTAAACCTTCCATTTCAAAAATTTAAACTAATTTTCCCTCTTCTCTCTCCCTCCTTGGCCGGCCACTCTATGCTTGAAGAACATCAAATCCTAAGCTAGAAATTGGTGATTTTAGTGAAGGAAAAACAGCTTTAGGTGAAACCCTAGATTAGATTACTATTGTAACTTCAAGATTGGCTGCAAGGAGTGAAGTTCTTGGGTGGTTTTCTCACTCTTCTAGCATGGTAAAACCTCTCTTAATCATGCTTTAATGAGCCTTGAATCCCAGAGGATGTTGATTAGGTGTAATTGAAGTACTTATTGTTGTTTTGGAGGAGAGATTATGGAAGGAAATCTTGTGTTTGATAAATAGAGTTTGGGTTTTATTTGTTGGCCACCAAGTGTTTGATGAATTGTTTGTTAATTTGTGATGCTTTGATGATGGAGTTAATTGCTGTTTTAGTTTGTTAGACACCTTGTTAAGTGATGAAAATGCCTTTAAAGGGTTGATTGAAGAAAAGCATCAAAACTGAAAATTTCGCAAGAAAACAGGAATGAAAAACAGTGAACTTCCTGAGGTTACTGTTGAATGTAGAAAATGAATTAGAGCCTGAGCCTTATACCGTTAGAAAGCCCTATGAACCTAGTTGTAAATGCCGCTGACGGAGCTTGATTTTGATTTTTCTACATCAAGTTATGGCTGTTTTCCCGAGACTGTTTGATCAGCCTGCAGCCATTCCGACAGTTTTCTTGCTTCTCTGAGATTTGCCATTTTGACTATGATTAAGCATGATTTGATGTTGGAGCTCTTCATGAAAGTTGTAGGGCTAGTCTTAGCTTCGAAACGCCATAAATTACACCCTAATCCGATAAGTGTGGCCACAGTTATGAGTAAATTACCGCGACGTGGCAAATCAGTCAAATGCCGTTTTCATTACACAAATGCTTTTCTCATTTCTTGACTCTTGTGCAACTTTGCCGTGTCCCGACCCACTCATTTAGGATTCTAACATGTGGATAAGCTTTTCATTTGATCATCTTTTTAAATGGGATTGGTCATTTTATAAATTGTACATTCAAGTGTGATTTTATCAAGTACAAGAATAATGAGCACATGCATTAGGTTTTCTTATTTGGTTAGCCAAGCTTAAATATGTTCCACTTTATTTGTTAATAGACTTGGAAGGAGGAAATAGAGAGGACTTGGGTGCGAATACTTGAAGATACTTTACTCGACTCGGCGAGTGTTTCATGCTTGTTACTTGACCAACTTGATAGCTGAAATATTGAAATACTTCAACTATGTGATGGTTTGTATTCTTGTGGCTTGTGAGCCAATTAATGTGATCGAGACGAGTGTGTACTTTATTACACTCGATCTCTTGTGTTTGGAATTTTGTACTTGGATATTTGAATTCGTGTGAAATGGCTTTGGCCACATTTGATTTGTGAGTCGTTTGGGTGATATCCCACCGACAAATATGATTTGTTTCGAGCTCAAAACCTAATTGGTGAGTCAATCGACTCGAGTCAGCACGGGCTTGGTTAGGAAAGTTGACGAACCACAAGGTATGATATGTGAATCCGGAAATCTGGTATACTCAAGTATTACCCACATTTGATTCGTTGAGGTGTTCGGGCCCGGTAAGGGGGTGAACGGTGGACGGTTGTGGAGTAAAGTGGTGATCTACGGACTTTGGTTCTTGACTTAAAAGTTGACGGAGAGTCAACGAGCTATCTTATGATCAAGTTCTAGTGGAATTGGCTTTTGGAAGCCACCCGTATCCTTTTAAATATATTTGTTATTATATTTGTCTTATGACTTCTTGCTAACTCGAGCAGTGTTCTCCTCATGAACACCATCTCCTAGTCGAGAGGCTCGATGTATTTTGTACTTGGTTGTGATGTTTGTCCCTTATTTCACATTTTAAATATGATATTTGACTACTGGAGTTCTCCTATGTATTAATGTGACTGCATGCTTTTGGAACCTCATTGAGCTTTTAGCTCACCCTATTTTCCTTTTGTTTTCCTTAGCAGGGGGATTTTCTTAAGCTCAGGGTTGAAAGTACGTGCGAGTAGTATAAGTTTTGTTTTTACTTTTGTATAAGGGATGACGTACTAGTGAACCCTATCATGGATAAGTTTAGATGTTAGTTTTGTATCCTTAATTCCCTGTTGAATTTTAAGTTTGAATTGTGGTGTGAATTTATGTAGCTACATGGTTGACTTTTGAATTTGGGAGAACTTAGTTTTGTAAGTTTTGAGTTGTTGGTTTATATTGGCTATTGAGTCCTGGCAAGAGCTGGGCAGGTAGTCCACAGACACCCTAGGGAGAAGTGAGGCTATCACAGTTTCTCTCTGGCTTCATTGAAGCATTCCTGAGTATCTTAGATCATCCTAGGGTATTCAACCTGACTTATCAATCTAGGAACACGTTAGATTGTGGCGTCCTCTACCATATCAAGGGATCGTTGACCGTGTGATCAACTGGTTCTTGATTCTTCTGCTGTTGCATTTGAGTCCAAACGCGTATTCAACCTTCTAGATCCGTGGTAGTCTGTACGGGTTTCGTCACAGGTTGGTGACGTTCGTATCATAATGTCTCCACTCTAACATACATGGAAGTTTTATCACTATTCATCAGTGTCTGGTGCAAGCACTTGTCAAAATCACTCTAAAAGTGAAAATTCAAACTTTCCTCCCATCCACAATGCATCTATCAAACTACTTCTCAAATAATTTAATCACTTAATGGCAAAGCAAATAATATAGATGAATCTCTTATTTGCACCCAGTGATGAATTTGCAGTCATTGACTTCAAACAAAAACCAACATTTGATATTACTAACTGAAACATCAAATACCAAATTCAATGGTCTTGTAACAGATACATATTACTACATTAAGTGTTCCCTACATATAGCTACCAAAAGTTACTACTATATACCAAAAGATATAACTATTCCCATTACATCTCCACAAGTCGCGAACTTCAATTATTACGGCAAATTTAGCATAACCT